>OU026099.1:5000000-6250000 GCA_907269075.1 Idaea aversata | reverse complement strand
CCGGGGCGGGTCGCTAGTCTCTACATATAATAAATTCGAAGTTTTGGAAGTAAGCGTTCTACGTCCATAATGATCTTAGCACTATAGAATTCGCTAACCTTATATAGCTCCGGTAGAAAAAAATCTTGCATGCGCGATTCAGGTTTTCTTAAATTTAGAAAATCACAAATTAGTTGATTATTCTTTTTGTTCTGCTTAAAAATTTTGTACACTTATGTATTTTAAGAATACATAGCAATATACACATTTTTTAACTAGAAAATAAAGTAATTAATTTAATAAGATATTTTTTTTAATTTCAAGTAACTAGCGCCATCTCTTCGTTTTCGCGAAACTACCATTCATCTCAGAAAATGTTGATTTTATTTGTTTACCTTTGTTTGTGCAGTCTAATTTCGGGAACTAGGAAACAGATTATAACATAATCTTCACGAATGTGTTCAGAAAATATCAGAAGAGGTTTAGGTATTTCAAGTAGATTTATGTTACTAATTAAAATTTGATATTTCTTGGCGTAAAAAATTAACCATAATATTTTTGCATGAAAACGTACAGAACTTAGGGATGATGTCAAAATTGTCAGTTTGACATACGGAAAGAAGCATCTAGCGCCATCTCTTTTTTATTTATAATTTTACTATGGCTTCGCATTATTACTATCGTGCATATAGCCAGTGTCGCGGTCAAAGAAAATTAAATCCAATGCAGGAGCGTTTTTTGAATTTGGAACATTACAACGCTCCAGCAATTTTGTATGAACATGTGTATGAAGCGGCGTGCTGGGGTTATTAAAAACTTAAATACTCTTTGATTGGATCTCTTTTATCAAAGTACTAGCGACCCGCCCCGGCTTTGCACGGCTATATTATGCATGTATTATCTTCTTATCTATATCTATACATATAAAATCCTTTGTCCTGACTGACTGACGGATCATCGCACAGCCTAAACCGCTGATCGTAGAGACTTGAAACTTGGAGGGTGTGTTCTTTCTATGACGTAGGCATCCGATAAGAAAGAATTTTCCGAAATTCTACCCCTAAAGGGGTGAAAAAGGGGGGCAAAGTTTGTATTGGACAACGTGATTCCTTAGTCCAATCTATTTCAAATTTTGCATAAACATTCTTTAACAGAATTAATGGAACACGTGTTTCGTATTTTATTGAAATTCATCCCCTAACGGGGTTAAAAAGGGGAAGAAAGTTATTTTGGGAGTGATTTGCTTCGAAGTTGATATCAATACTCTTTAGTGCTTCTGATTAGATTGGTAACATACTCATTAATCTATGATTGGTAAGACGTCACTTCAAGCTGACAGCGTTAACGTAAAACCTAAGAGGTTGAAAACTTCGAACATTGAACTGAAAAAAGGTGTCTTGCCATTTAGTACTGGGAACTTGACATAGTATTTTTTTTTTGCGCGATACGTTTGCTAATACCTGTCGATAGAGGACATTACGGCAAATGAAATATGCCTTTACACCAAATCTCATAGGTGTCTCGGAAATGGGGGATTTGACCAAACGTTACCTATGACTAAGATTTTATCAAAAGTGCGCTGTGCACAAATAATGCTTTCTAACCAAACTTCTAAACCATCTCGGAGACGGGATATTTGTTAAAACATAGAACTGTTATAGGATAGCCACTGAATCACTTAAAACTCTATATTTTTATTAGGATACGCCAAAATTACTCTCTGCGCAACTGTTCAGCCCTACCTAATAATAAAATTTTGAACAATTTGCCAAAAGTCACAGTTCCCAAAGTTAGTAGATACTAATTATTAAGTAATTTAAAAGAAATATCTTTTGTTATGAATACGAAAATACCTAAACAAATGAATAGGACTTTTACACCTTTTTCATTTTTAAAATGGACAGGAAAGTGATCTTATAAGGGTTCCTTTTTTACCTTTTAAGGTACGGAACCCTAAATCGTAGAAACCTGAAACTTGTAGGGTTTGTTCTTCGTATGACGTAGGCATCCGATAAGAAAGGATTTTACGAAATTAATTACCTACCGGGTTTAAAAAAGAGTAGAAAGTTATTTTAGGCGATTTGCTTCGACTCGAACTCCTTAGTGCTTTTGATTAAATTAAGTAAGTACATTTTATTTTGACACACATGTTTCAAACTCAATCTAATTTGAAATCAACAAAAAATAATCCTATTTTAACTATTTTCGACTCCTGCGCGGACGAAGTCGCGGGCAAAAGCTAGTACAATAATAAAATACTTGACCTTATATAGAATAGAATATCCAAATTTAACAAGTGTACGCTTTTAGGATTCCGTATCCAAAGGGTAAAAACGGGACCTTTTTATTAAGATCTTTTGTCCGTCTGTCTGTCACCAGACTGTATCATGAACCGTGATAGCTAGAGAGTTGAAATTTTCACAGATAATGTATTTCTGTTGCCGCTAAAACAACAAAAAGACTAAAAACCGAAGACAACATTTTTAGTGGGGCCCTTCGTGCGCAATCCCGACTCGCACTTAGCCGGTTTTTAATTTTAAAGGCAAATTTAAATAAGTAAGTACCTCGTAAAACAACTCTCCCAAAGCTACCAAATCTTCAATATGTGAGAAGATATATTCTTTAGCGCTCTTATTGATCATAATATCGTGGCATTCCATATTGAAAATACCAGTTTTCGATATAATAATCTCCGATTTTGGAGACTCGTACCAAGTGTCGACTTCTTCTATCTTTTTGAGCGTTTCATCGCCTTCAATTAGTTGCCCGAAAGCTACGTAGTTGGAAGCCATCCACGGCATTGGTTGGAGTAATACAAAGAACTGTGTTGAACATTCTACGTGCCTGGGGAAATTGGGAAGATGGATATTTTGGACACAGTAATTATAGCTAATCAAAAACAAGATAAGTATACCTATCTTTCGCCTTAACCTAAAATTCTTAATTATTGCATGAAAAGAAGATAGCATATACCTACTTATGTTTTTGACTGAAATTTGGATAGGTTTGGAAATGATAAATAATTTAGGTACGTTTTTTAATTTAGGTATAGGTACCAAACTGTAGAGAAAGAACCGTAAACGATACACCCAACAACACTTAACTACAATTTTCCCTGAACTGTAATTTAACAATAGTTAGCTATTGAGGACAGGTATTATATGACCCCTGTAGCAACTTAAAAAACGTAAAGACTGTAAATGAAAATCTTGTAGTTATACAAGATTGCAGCAGTGGCAAGCAGTGTTGCACTGGCGTGGTTTATGAATGAAAGTTAAGTTTTAGAATAAAGATTATTTTCATTTTCATTGGCATGGAATTTGTAAGTAAGTATATTAACCAAACCAATGAAAAGTCTAAAAAAAAAAAACTTTATCATTCTGGACTGATTTTTTTTAGGCAACCTATTTGCAATATTTTTATCGTCCTATTTAATCTCTTAGGTTTAAAAAAACTGGGTAGACCTGATTAAGAGGTAAGGGTACCGAGGGCTCTCTCCTTACAAACGTAGTCGACTGTTTTCTCCCTGGATAATGACACTAGAGCATAGTCATGGCAGTTATAGGTTTTATGGCACAAAAATATTTGTGCTAGTGTCATTATCCAGGGAGGAAACAGTCGACTACGCACAGGGACTACGTTTGTTCACCTTAATATATTGTAAAGGGTGAATAAAAGAAAAAACAACCTGCCATCATTCGCCATTCCAAGAACCCCTCGTCTATCATGCGGTATAATGAAATTCTCGCATTGCAAATCAGTGTTTTTAAGTGCGAAGCCACCGCCCTGAATCCAGCTATCTTTAACAATCCTATGAATAGGCGTGCCTCCGTAACCACCTCTCGTCTCTTTGCAAAGACGTAGGAAATTATCGCAAGTGGCTGGAACTACGTCGTTAAATAACTGGAAAATTACAAGCAGGAAATTAAAGGATAGGTAAGTGCTCATACGTAAGGTAATCATCCACTACTAACCATAAATATCAATGTGCCAATCAATTTACCATCTATAGAAATATGCATATAGGCGCATGGTCTCTGAAAAGTCAAGCAAAATAAGGTTAATTTAGGAGTACCTACCTATGTAAAAACACCTAAAATAGAAATACAGGGTGTAGCCCATTATTTCCATGGAAATACAAAATGAAAAAGTGGGACAAGCGTTTTTTTTTTTCAAATTGTATCCCATTATTTCCATTGCGGCAAAAAAACACAATTGTATTATTTGAAAATCTGTTTACACTTTAATATACAGGGTGTCACGTAATGAATGGCCAAACGGGCACTTACGGATAGAAGACACTGTGCCGGATCAGAAAAACGAAAGTTATGTTCTATGAAAGTCTCTCGGTTTCCGAGATATTCGCCATTTTAAAAAAAATTAAAAAATTTCTCCGTTCTCTATGTTTTGTGATGGCAAAACTGCAAATGAAGGAATAATTCCCAATCCCAATCTGTTTTTTGGATAGTATTCCAGGATAAATGTGCTATCGAATGCAAACAATATTTTTATGACACATTGAAAGTTTTTTTTTAAACTAAGATTTAACTCAAACTTCATGGTTTTTTAATTTTTTACCCTGAACTTTAACCTTTCCTGGTGGAAAAAAAATGTATTGTCACTATAGTGCCAAATTTAAAAAAAAACTTGCCTATTTCATTGAGATTCTGAAAAGGTATAATATATGGTATTACCAGTATTTAATACCAAATAAATTTCTAATAAAATGAGCAAGAGTATGCTTTTTGTGAAGTAAAAGTAGTACCAAAATTTACTTTATTGTAGGTACATAAAATAATTCAAGAAATTTTAGTTCTGAAATTCCCCGAATTCACTATGGAAATGGAAAAAAGACAGCTCTGGCTCACTTTAATAGGAATTAATTTTGTATTGAATGCTAGCAATACCACATATTATACCATTTCAGAATCTCAATGAAATAGGCAAGTTTTATTTGGCACTAAGGTGACCATACATTTTTTTACACCGGGAAAGATTAAAGTTCAGGTTAAAAAATTCAAAAATCATGAAGTTTGAGTTAAATCTTAGTTTAAAAAAAAAACTTTCAATGTGTCATAAAAAATATTGTTTACATTCGATAGCACATTTATCCTAGAATACTATCCAAAAAACAGATTGGAATAATTCCTTTATTTGCAGTTTTGGCATCACAAAACATAGAGAACGGAAAGAAATTTTTAAATTTTTTAAAATGGCGGATATCTCGGAAACCGAGAGACTTTCATAGAACATAACTTTCGTTTTTCTGATCCAGCACAGTGTCCTCTATCCGTAGGTGCCCGCTTGGCCATTCATTACGGGACACCCTGTATAAAACGGTCATGGGTACACCCGGTTAAAAAAAGCTAAAAAAAAACTTAAAAAGCCATTGGAACACAATGGAAATAGTGGTGGAACCTGTCCTATTCCATTAATGGAAATTCATAATGAAAATCGTGGGATACACTCGAAATACATATTTCCCTATATCATTCTAATATTTGTTCGATCGGGGGTCGATATCGTTTTACGTAAGTATAAGGTACCTACATAATATAAGAAGTAAAACGTATAAAAGTATATATGTAGAAACACCTGCATTATACAAATACAAATACAAATACAAATATATTTATTTATCAAAAGTTGAGGTACATAGTTAGTTCTTACATGTCTAGGTAGGCACCTTATATTACTACAGGTTATATTATATCTAGTTACATACTCTAGTCCCCACACTAGGATACCCTGTGTTGTGGGTGACTAGTCTCTTCCTACTAGGCGCAAGCTACTTACTTAAAAAAAAAAAAAAAAAGGGAATACAAATATTATTAATACAAAAAAAAGAAGAAAAATAGAGGGTAGAAACTAATACTTACTTAAATGACATAATACATAGGTATATTCATCTATAAAAATATCAGACTATAACACTTGAATCCACCTATCGCTAAAACCATCGGATATTTGTAGGGCTCCCATGTAAGGAAACATTTAGTTAAGTATAGGTAAATTACAACGATCAGCTGCTTGACGAGATAAGAGTGGGTCACACGCACAACGGAACAATCATACTGCAGTCCAACCCGTACCGATACCTACTACAAAAGAATACGACGCATATGCAAGTACGAGCGAAGTGTGCATCGATATCGATAATAGAATGCATCTGTGTGGGTACGTGTTGTGCAGAGCATGTTTGCATAGTTCAAAAGTAGCAAAAAAGTGGTTATAAGGCTAGCGGTATACCGAGTCTCAGGTTTTTTATTTTATTTAAGTATATTTTTTTGCTTATTCGTATATAATATTATAACAATGAAAAATATGTTTACTTATTATTCATATACATACAGGAACAGATGTAAGTAGGAAGGTGCGTAAGTATAAGGGTAAGAAGTCTCCCACGTCACCCCAGTGTCTTAAGACACTGGGTACGTGAGCTTACTCCATCCCATGGAGTGAGAGAAAGTGTGAAGGAAGGAGGGGTAGAAGATAGGTGTATTGTATAGATTACAAAGAGATATGAAGACGAATGTATGTGTAGCTTCAGCTCAAACAGAAATGCATCCTCAAACAGCCGTATGAAGTAACATTCCTGTTTCAGATTTACTGAGCTCAACTAGCCATTTTTTAATAATTTTTCTAAGAGGGTTTTTTAGAAGAAATTCTATGTTACTAAAAACCTTTTTGGCCTTATTATACAGTAATGGTCCCATAAATTTAGGACACCTATGTGCGAAATTAGTGGGAAGTCTGGGTGTAACCCATTTTGAGACTCGCTCAGATCTGTCACATGATTTTTTAAGAGCTAGAGATAGTTTATGAAATCTTAGAAGCATTGCTGAGATATATATTTGTCGAACTCTCAAGATAAACAGATCTTTATATAATAGATCAGTAGAATACCTAAAGGGTTTGTTAAAAGCTATTTTCAATACAGCACGCTGTGCACGCTCTAATGGCAGAAGGTGACATTCATATGCTGCGCCCCAAGTGACAATGCAGTATGATAAAATAGAATTGCAGAGAGAGGAATAGACTTGATGGATGAGATTGGAGGTGGCTACGTTACTCAGGCGCTTAAAAATATATTTTAATTTTCTGACACGCGTATGCAATGCGTTTATGTGAGCTCTCCATGATAGTCTATCATCTATAACAACTCCAAGATACTTAACTACATGCACTCGTTCAATGCTTGGGCAAACACAAGTCCCATCAGAAGCGACATCACAGCTATGAATTTTAACAACCAGGGGAGCTTTGGGTGCGGTTCTATCACTGATAGCAAACGCAAGAAATTTTGTTTTTGATGTGTTCAAGGTCAAGAGGTTAGATTGGAGCCAGTTTGCTACTATTCGTAGACCCGATTGAGCTATCGCTGTAACTTCCTTCCAGGTATCAGCATAAAATAATAAAGCCGTGTCATCAGCGAAAGCTATGGTTTGAGTTTGGGGTAGAATTAGTTTACAAATCTCATTTATATAGACCAAAAACAGCGTTGGTCCCAGAACACTGCCCTGCGGGACACCAAAATGTACGTCAGAATAAGTACTGTATTGATCCCCCACACATATTCTTTGTTGACGGTCAGTGAGATAGGATCTAAACCAGTTAAGAGCCAAGCCCCGAATACCAAGACCCTCAAGCTTCTTCAACAAAAGCGGTCTAGAAACGGTGTCAAACGCTTTGGCAAGGTCAAGAAAGACGCCAATGCATTTTTTTTTAGCACTGAGCTGATGCGAGATAAAATCAGTCATATGGACCACGGCGTCCTCAGTTGACCTGCCTTTGCGAAAACCGTGCTGATCTTCAGCTAGAAGACCACAATTCTCTAGAAAAATTAGCAATCGGCTATTGACAACTTTTTCCAGGATTTTAGAAATAGAAGTCAACAACGATATTGGTCTATAGTTATTAAGTTGGCGAGGGTCTCCACCCTTGTGTATCGGAATCACATTTGCCAATTTTAGGCTAGCTGGCACAACCCCACAAGACATACTGAGATTACACAGAAATGCAATAGGTTCAGCAAGCTCAGAACAACATTTTTTAAGGAGGTTATTGCTTATACCATCGTGTCCAGTAGCTGAGCTAACTTTCAAATTAGATATTACTTTACGTACTTCGACTGTGTCAGTTGGACGCAAGAAAAAGGATTTGTCTGGCAAACTGTTGGTTATGAGAACTGTGTTCACTAGTGTATTCTCATTTGTTTTAGTCCTAACCAAGATGTCATTTGCCAGATTAAGACCCACTTCTGAGAAATAAGTGCTTGCATCCGACAGAGACTGAGAAGTAGTAGAGGACGTTTCAAGAATTATAGAATTATCAGACTGACTCGATCCAATGTGACAGATATTCTTGACTGTTTTCCATGTCTTCTTGATGTCCCCTTTGCAATTCAAAAGAGATGTTTGGTCATGCATTTTTTTAAGGTTATGTAAGATATTATTACATTTATTTCTATAGGCTTTGAATTCATCGCGTAGTTTGATATCATTAGGATTTCGTTTGACCCTTTCATGTAAGATATTTCTACGTCGTATACTGTTAAGAAGACCTTTCGTGATCCATGGTCTACGAATACATTTGGAATTTGGGACACAGGTGGTCGTTGTAAAAGAGCGCAAAATACAAGATAACTTTGATGAAAATATGTTGAAGGCTTCATTAACATCAGATGTATCATATAGGGTCTCCCAGTCTATGTTATTCAGTTCGGATGATATCCCCTGATAATCTACGTTAGATTTATATTTTACACTAATTGGCTTATTACTTTTAGGATCTCTATCTATTCCTACAATCACCGCATCATGATCCGTTACATCGGCACCACAGACAACCAAACGCGCAGTCCTAATACCCCTAATCAGAACATGATCTATACAAGTGTAATCATGTGTAGGTATCTGATAAGCTGGTAAGAGCCCATAGTGGGACGTTAAATCTAAGTATGAACTCGCTCTAGAATCTGTCCGACTGTCATCATTATCACAAATATTGATATTCAAATCCCCAGCGACTATTAGTGACTTAGTGTCAATATTTTGAATATGTTCTTCTAGAGAGTCTAAAAAGTTTCCAATATTATATTTTGATGGTGATCTGTAAATACATAGTAAGGTAACATGAAAACCCAGTGTAATCCTCAAGCAGTTTGCATCACACATATCGAGTTCCTTTATTACTACATGAGTATCCTTTCTGACGTAGATGACGAGACCATCATTTTGGTTAAGGTATTTGTTTGACTTATAGAAAGTATAGTTTTCCAATGGTAAATCTTGAGAAAATTGGTTTAATCTACATTCTGTTAGCAATAATAAATCAGGCAAAAACTTCAGCATAGATAAAAATACAGTTAATTTATTAAAATTCCTATTTATACTGCGAATATTTTGCAAAATAAATGTAAATTGGTTGTCAGTGTTTCCAAGTTTGCCTATGCAGTGACTAGGGTCAAGTGTTTTAGTGCACGTAAAAAAATTTGTCTCGTCTAGTTCTCTAGCAAAGTTCAGATTTTGATTGTCGAATTTTAGTTACTATTAAATAAAGTGATACAATAAAATAAAGTGATACAATAAAATAAAGTGAAAAATAAAAATAAAAAGCGACATTGGAATTAAGAAACAAGTGTCTGTTATCGCAAGATGAAGAAAAATAAGAAAATAAAATAAATAAGTAGTCAAGGCAAAACATACTAATACCAGGAGTAAAAATCATGACAAAATAGTTTAGTGTACCACAAACCTTACCAACGCAGTTATCATTCACACATCGACACGCAGGTGCACCACCCCAGTGATAGGAGCGGGACGAGTTAGGTGGTTGTATAGAAATGAGCGATGCAGATAGATAACATGCATTAGAGTAATGCATGTGTAATAGAGATAGCATTATAGTTATGCGTGCGGAAGTAATTAGAGGTGTGTCCAGTATAACAGGTTCCACAATAAAATTGAATCTCGTAAGTTTAAGATAATAACTACATTTTAAAATATAACGGTAATTTGTTGTTATGAATAATAAGTAAATAAAGATTTTAAATCTCACATCCTGTGTAGGTAATATACCGAGGTTTAAAACATATGATTTAGAACTAAAAAATAGACTCAAAACAAACAAGGTTAACATAATCCCACTTATTTCAAAGTAAGAACAATAATAAAAAGACATACAATACCAATATTTCAATCCAGCTGGAGGGGAACACACGGGTGACTGTTCGTGCCAACAAATAAAACTAATCAACAGACTTAACAGATACAGGCAAGTGTGGATAAATCTTAGATAATCGGTAATTCTAGGGATGCCTTTTCGTAGTCAATCCTTTTTAGAAAGGAGCTTCAGTTGTTCTTCACTGAAAACTCTAATATAAGGTTGTCCGTCTCTCTTGCGAAGATAGACCTTGCCCTGCGAGGTCCAACAATACTGGTAGTTCTCGGTTTTAGCAAAGTCCCTAGCTACAAAATGCAGCCTCTTTGTCTTAGGTGTGAGGTGCTCCGAGAAGTAGATAGGTGTGTTGGCGACATTTATTCCAAGATGAGTCGCATTCAGCTGGTTTTGCATGTGTGATTTGTTATATTTTTGATCTCACCCAGGAATTTATCCTTAACGAAGACATTAACCATTTCGACAACCACCGTGGAACGCTCTTCCGTCTGTCTGTTATTCAATCTATATATGTCCCGTATGTCAGAGGATGAAATATTCATTTTTAGAAACTGTGAGATCTTAACAATCGATTCAAGCAGAATGTTCTTGCCTTCTTTCGGTCTCTTTGGAACGTTACGGATCTCAATGCTAGTTTTCCTTAGGTTTATCTCGAGGTTTTCACACGCTACTTGTAGAGAGGAAATTTCTGTAGACATTTCTTTACGTTCCTTCTCCAGTCGGTTTATTGTGTCCTGTACTAAGCTTAATTTATCAGAGATTAAGTCGACAGACCGCACGATGTCATGGTTGGTTTCCTGGACATTAGAGATTTGGAGATTTAAGTTGGTCAGAATGTGATCCTCCATGGCCTCCATTCGGGAAATGTGGTCTGCCTGAAATGACTCGAACATTTCCTTCATCTCCAGACGAAGGGAATCAACAACGTCGGTACTCTCCAGCCGTTTGTTACGCTTTTCCGCCGCCTTCTTTTCTGCTGCCGTTAATCTTTTGTCCTCCTTTAGAGTTGAACTACTTTCTGAGTCCGATCGCTTCGTCGAGGTGCTATTAGGTGGAGATCTGGCAGTTTTACCCATCTTCGGTGTTACGTAGGAGTAGGCCTATTTGAGCGAGTTCCGTCGGTAACTATGCTAGGTACACAGGCGCAAGTATGCGTGTATGAGTGACACAATTACACCAGTGTGAGTGACTCGGTAGTGTGTGACTCTAGTAGTGGGGTCTTTGTCAATGAAAGTGACTCACGCGCCTTGTGAAGTACCAGGCTAGCAGCAGTTTGCTTCCGACCTGTGGAGCTCACGACTTCTTTTGATTTATGCAGTCCTATTTTTTCGCTCGATTTAACTTTCCGGAAATAACAATTAATTTTATAAAAATAAACGACTCAGAGACGTCCAATAACTTAAAGATCCGGAGGGAAGAGGATGACATACAGGATGACTTTTTACATGGGCCTTCAGGGCTATATTCCAAACTATAAGAGATAGAGAAGAATATTCCAAATTGACTGCAAACACGCTGAAAGGAGTTGCGTGCCCGATTTTGATAAAAACCAAAACTGCATCATTAGATTTTTGAAAAAGTGATTATATACACAATAGATACAGTCGGCTGCATAATTGCAGCCCTCGGTAGAGTCAGAAAATTACTATTATTGGAATGTTTGCATTCTAATAATTTTTGTTTGATTAATTGATGAGTTAGAAGACTTTAAACTTCACCTAAAGCAGATGTCTAGATACTTGCTCGTGTTGAAAAAACTCTTATAACAGCCGTTTTGGAGCTCTACAGTAGGTCTGCATTAGCAGCCGACCGTACATTCATACAATGAAAATCAGGATACAATAAAACTCACTCCTGACGCTCTTATAAACTTCGCAAATTCAGAAACACCCTCTTTACAATAATCAGGGAACACATCGTAAATGTACTTCGAATTTATCAGTTCCTTCAACTCGTTGACTCCACCAAGGAACTTATCGTTTACCAGAACTGCTACAGATGACTTCAGGCAGAATGCTAGACCACCGAATCGGACCTTCAAGTCCTTTAGGACATCCGGCCATTCTACTGTAGTTACACCTATGAAGAATAAATACTTTAATTCAATTCTTTATACTTCAATTTAATTTATTGAAAATTTATTCTAATTTCATTATAATATATTTAGTTTTGTTTCATATTTCACACTTTTTTGGCATAATTTTAGTTTATTTTGTATTTATTTTTATTTTGATTATGTAATTTAATTTGATGTATTTTTTTATTTGTGCTTATATTGAACTGGATCTTTAAATATATAAGTATTTATTTATTCTTAATTAATTAGGTCCTAATTGCGTTATTGTTATCATTCCATGTCCAGTGAATAGATAAATATTGTGTTACATTTCACACAGCGCCATCTAGCCCCAAGCTAAGCAACTAAGCTTGTGTTATGGTGACCACTAACTAGACAACGGATAGAATACTTATATACTTTTCTTTTGTAAATATACACTTACTATACATACAGAAACGCCCAGACTAGAAACAAATATCTTGACATAAATATTTGCTTGAGGCGGGAATCGAACCCGCAACCTTCTGCGTCGTAGGCGAATGTTCATCCCAGCGACGACGTTCAGCCATCGCGATGGCTGATGGAAGTGGGCAACGATGCATCGTTGCCCACTTCCTTTGATGTGCGACCGAAAAACCGACACCGTGGCCATCCCACGAACTTAAGCCATCCTAAGCCCTCTACATGCTAGCCCATTATGTAGAGGGGCCATAAGATGGGTAGGTTAGTAGAGTTTACCTCTGATTACTGGAGCATCAAAAACCTTTCTTCTGTATTTATGCAGTCCCTGAACCAATTTCTTGCAATAATTGAAATCTTTAGTTACTCTATCGCCAATGATCATGAATTTCACTCTATCGGGGTTTGGCTTGTGTTTTTCCTCTTTTACAGGGTACTTTGGGTTATTTACAGAATTATGTGCATATTTCACTTTGTGGGAGAAAGCATCTTTTATAATTCTTGACCAAGGATGTTGAGGTACGGGTTTTTCTTTTTTTGGTACATCTAATCTAAATAAAGACATAATTTTCGTGAGTAAGTAGGTATTTGTGTTCCTTTTGTTTGATTTAATTGTTCAATGTATTTTTATGACTTTTTTGTCAGTCTGTCAGGTCGATACGAAAAGTATTTATTTAATTTTTTAAACAAGCGTGTTGTCGTTGTCACACATTCTTACGTTAGTATTTATAATATTCTCTTTGGTAAATTACATTAAAAATCTCAAATGGATCGAAAATTGCCGCCATTATTTTTCACACATTCCCGGATACGGATATGCGGTGCTGCCACCTACAGCTAAGTAGAAAAATTAAATGCCGGAATTCATAGTTCTTTCCGCTTCCAGCTCGAAAAAACTTTACGGAGGTGCTGCCATCTAGGTTTGAGTAGGGAAATCCAGGAACATTGACAATGACTTTGACAATTCGTTTGACAGATCTATCAAAAACAAAAAAAATCTGGTGCAAAATGATCTTACTTTCTCAAAAAAATACATTATAAAAGTAATAAAACTCAGTGAAATTAATTAAAATACGTAAAGCTTATAGTGAAATATACTAAAAAGCTATTTCTGTAGAATTCTACGCTGTTTGCATGTCTCACAATGGATCCTAACTTGCCTCAACAGTTTTCGCTTTTATCTAATGAACTGTGCAATCTTCTCTTTGCTAAGGATTATAGTAAAGATCAGGTTAATAGCCTTATTGATGAGCTAAACTCTAAACCCTTCAAAGGAGAGCTTTTTGTTCGAAAACATGTAAGTATATTTGAGGTTATGTTTACATTTTTGACTCATCAATAATATCACTAAAATAGTAATATAAAGTTTTTCCACTGCAAGATTTAAGACGTCTTGCCAGTGGGAGTTACCCATTAAGACACCACGATGTCCATTACGATTTGGTGAATAGCCCATACAGTACAGCTGGAACTGTCTTGATTTTTGACGTACTTTACTAAAGCTATTGCCACATATTTTGATTAAAAATATAAGTTTATCAAACTAATCTAAAACTTTTTCATTTGTCTGTTCCAGGATGCTTCATTACTTATATCCACCTTGTGCCTTAAAATCATACCAGCGGAGGAATACTTAGCAGCAAAAACATCACATTTAATAAACAGCATTATTTACAAACAAAATGTTCAATTTGAATCTGATATTGTTTGGAAAGTTGTGTCGTGGCACATTGATTGTTTGAGAAAATGTTCTGATGTAATCCTGCCTGATATACTACACAATTTACAGTGTACAATGCAGTCGAACCCTCAAAGTAGTCATAAGGTAAGTTTGTTAAAACTATTAGATTCTTAGCTGAGCCAAAAATACCTACTTGTTGCACTTACCATTTGTTATTTTATTTTGTACTAGCGACCCGCCCCTGCTTCGCACGGCTATTATATGAATGTTTTATACATATAAACCTTCCTTTTAAAACACTCTATCTATTAAAAAAAAACCGCATCAAAATCCGTTGTGTAGTTTTTAGTTTTAAAGATTTAAGCATACATAGGGACAGCCAGCGGGAAGTGACTTTGTTTTACACTATGTTATGATGAATCACATTTTAATTTATAGTGCAATAAATCAATATCAATATAAACTTGGTATGTAGATAGGTCCCAGTATTAAATTGAGATCTGCAGCTAGTTTTTTCAAATGTAAACTAGCTTCCCACTTGCAACTTCATCCATGCAAGAGTTCAATTTTCCTGACTTAATGGATGCCTATGTCATAATAACTATCTGTATGCTATTTATATCATATATTTATAAATAAAAATGATTGGCAGAGATATTGAATGACATGAGGACATTATTCATACAAATTTTTTGTTTTTATTTTTTTGCATAGTGTGTCACCTATGCGCAAAACATAAACGTCACACTACCTAGAGTGTGTACCAATAAAGACTAAATAATGCAACTAAAACCGACTGTTTTCTGGTCTACTTCTTGTTTATATATATAAAATGAGTGTAGTTATGAGACTAAAGTTCCTTTTCCAGTTTTCAGCAGAGTTGATTGGTCCAAAAGGAATCTTACTAAGTCTAATTAACCCAGAGAGAAACACTCTAGGCACACAAAACCACCTCCAAGTGTGTCTTTACGCCTTGAAATGTGTCATCGGGATGATATCTGTAGATGAAAGTAAAGTTATTGATAATGTACTGCCACAAGAAGTAAAGGAGAATGTGTCACAAGTAGTCATAAAGTTATTAATGAAAGGATATTTTAAGAATTATGATGAATTTTTATATTGTAAGGTAAGATATTTATAGCAGACTAGCATCACCTCGCAGTTTCACCCACGTAAGTCCTGATCTCAAATGTTACTCCTAATGAATCAATGTTTCCGTATACCAAGTTTCAACAAAATCGGTCCTGTACTTTCAGAGCTTAATCATTAAAAACAAACAAACAAAAAATCTTTCCTGTTTTAATATTAGTGTAGATATGGCATTGTAGTTCCTAAACAATTTTAATTTAGGGAAATCAATGTATCCTCATAACAAGTTTCCAACAAAACGGTCCGGTAGTTTCAAACAATCAAATCTTTTATAATATTACTAGCGAGCCGCCCCGACTTCGCACGGCTATATTATGCATGTATTATACATAAACCTTACTCTTGAATCACTCTATGTATTAAAAAAACCACATCAAAATCCGTTGCGTAGTTTTAAAGATTTAAGCATACATAGGGATATAGGGACAGAGAAATCGACTTTGTTGTATACTATGTAGTGATAATGATGTAAGCATAGATAAGGGCGCAGATTAGTCCGCGCAGACTAGTAGAATTTTTCAAAATCCTTTTTAGCAAATGTCAACAAACTTTCCATACCATTAAATTTTATTTTTTTTAGGTAGTTATATCTGCATTAAGAGTACTATCTCAATTATGTTTTAACGATCAAAATATTGGAGTGCCTCTACCAGAAGTGATTGGAATATGCAGGTTTTTTATACTCTATGGTGTTGTGAATGTTGGAACTAAGCCGGAGAAGATAATGCCGGCTCAGCAAACTATTGCAGTCACACCTGTTGTACAAAATACTAAAGGAGGAAAGGTAAATTAACATACACATCAATAATAATATATAGAATGATTTAGAGCAACTTTAAAACATGCTAGTCAGGGTGCTGTAGTGCCTGCGATGTATTTGATGGAGTAGACTTACCCAGAACTTTACCACCCTCTCAGCTTAGTAGTAGGTTGTCCAGAGGAGAGAACTTGTTGATGTTGATGTGGACTGTATCTAAATTATTATTGATTTTTGATTTGGGACCGGTAGGATAATGCTGGAAGGGAATTAAAGGACTCACGTGTCGGTGTTTGTCGCGTGGTTTCCTTAGGTATATTTGAAATATCCTCTTCTGCAGGGCCCCGCTTGCAGCACAGTTGGAAGTTCACGTTATATAGGTCCGTCGATGCTAATTTTGGTTTTCACTTCGACATAAGTTGAGTTTTATTGATTTAATTGATTTTTTGGTCGCGACAGCTCTCTTGTTGAGAAAGCGGAAAAAAGGAAGTGGTTGTTTTTTTTTTTTAATTAAGGATGGGATATTGATTGATGGATCGAGTGAAGGGAGAATGTTTATAAAGGACAAATGGCGGGAGTTTTAAATCTTTTAACATTAGTTACTTTAACATTATCTTCCCCCCCGCTGGCGAATTTTATGAGACTGAAAATCCCCAAGTCCGGTGTTCTATTGTCAATGCAGTTTTGACAATAAATAAATGATGATGTTAACAAAATGATGTGTTTA
This sequence comes from Idaea aversata, assembly GCA_907269075.1. Classification (NCBI taxonomy): domain Eukaryota; kingdom Metazoa; phylum Arthropoda; class Insecta; order Lepidoptera; family Geometridae; genus Idaea; species Idaea aversata. The sequence continues at coordinate 6,233,010 of OU026099.1, read as the reverse complement.
TGATCTCTAAATTAAACAAAATGATGATGTGTGATGATGATGATGATCTCTAAATTAAACAAAAATGATGATTTTTATGAATGCAATGATAATGATAAATGATGGTAACCCTAATCGTCTATATCCGGTAAGGGGCACAACTTCACAAGTGGTCGTCTGAGGATACCTTGTGAAGTCCTGACCGATGCTGAACGGCAAACACCGTCGCGGCCTAAATACAATTCGACGATTCTACCTAAACGCCATCGTAATGGATGGGTGGTTTCGTCTTTGATGATAACAAGTTGATCAATTTTTGCTGGAGGTGAACCAATTGTCCATTTTAAACGTTGTGATAAACTAACAAGATATTCGTTGTGCCAACGAGACCAAAAATCCTGGTGCATTCTCTGTATGAGTTGCCATCTAGTTAGTCTGTTCATCTTTGTGTTAGAAAAGTCAGGTGCAGGCACCGAAGTTAAAGGAGCTAATGTCAAAAAATGTCCAGGAGTTAACGCTGTTAAGTCTGATGGATCAGAACTCATAGCGGATAATGGTCGTGAATTCAAAACTGACTCTACTTGGGTCAAAAGTGTATTCAACTCCTCGTATGTTAAGATTAGTGTGCCTAAGACGCGATATAAGTGTGTTTTAACTGATTTTACACCTGCCTCCCAGAGACCACCCATGTGCGGAGATCCTGGAACGTTAAATTTAAACTCAATACGCTCTGTTACACAAGCTGAACGCATTAAATCTACAAGTTGAGAGTGAGCACCTTTGAAATTGGTACCACAGTCACTGTGAATGGTATTACAGCGACCCCGTCTTGCTATGAATCTGCGGAGAGCGGCTAAAAATGATTCACTGCTTAGACTACAACAAAGTTCGAGATGTAGCGCCCTCGTCGCAAAACAAATGAATAGGCACAACCATGCTTTTGTTGTGCGTACTCCTCGATAACGATGAAGTGTTATGTTAAAAGGTCCTGCAAAATCACAACCCACTGTTTGAAATGCTTTAATTTGAGTTATGCGAGAACGCGGTAAGTCGGCCATTTTTGGCTGAAAAGGTAAAGGTTTTGTGCGAAAACAACGATGACAACTTGAAATTACTTGACTAATGGCTCGTCTGGGAGACAGAATCCAAAAATTTTGAAGTAATAGATAATGTAAAGCTTGCAACCCCGGATGTAAGTGTTCATCATGAGTGCACTGAATGATAAGTTGCGTCAAACGATGCTTGCGAGGAAGTAAGGCTGGGTGTTTTGCTTCAAAGGTAAGTTCTGATTGAGAAAGCCTACCCCCCACACGAAAAATGTTGTCTTCATCCAAAAAGGCGTTGAGCTTACGGAATAGTTTTGGTAACAAACGATTTGATTTTAAGAGTTTGATCTCTTCACTAAAATTTGTTAATTGAGTATGTTTTACAAGAGTCATAAGACTATGATGAAGTTCTTTCTCTGTTAAATGGCCTGCGTGCCTCACCTTCCGCGAAGCGTCAATGAAACGATAACAATATGCTAGAATACGTTGAATTTTTCTCAAAGATGAAAATTTATTGATTAAATGATCGACTAAATGAATATCTGCTGTAATGGAGACTGCCAAAACACATGCACGTTTCTCACAATTAACTTCAGAATCCGAATAGCTTATATTGGAATGTTGTGGCTCTTTGGGCCAAAATTCTTGATCTAAGGACAGCCACGGGGGGCCTGTCCACCAATGCTCATGATTGATAAGCTCATCGGGTGTTAAACCACGACTTGCAGCGTCCGCAGGGTTGTCTTTCCCTGGAACGTGTTTCCAAATAGCTTCTGGAAGCTTACGCTGAATGTTTGATATACGATTACCAACAAATGTTTTAAAATTTGATGAATTTGATTTGATCCATGATAACACTATCATAGAATCAGTCCACATGTGAATGCTCTCTATGTTGAGCAATTCTTTATACAAATTGATGATGTGTCGCATGAGGTCTGCGAGTAATGAAGCCCCGCATAACTCAAGCCTTGGTAGGGTCCTACGCTTGGTGGGTGAGACCCGCGATCTAGCACTAACTAAAATGACTCGATGCTGATTATGTTGATTCGTAACACGAAGATACACAGCAGCTGCATAACCTGCCTCACTCGCGTCTGAAAATCCATGGAGTTGATATGACACAGCGTCATCGGACGTAATACGACGTGGAATCCGGAGTTTAGACAGATGAGGCAACTGCTGAATATAACTTGTCCATATTTGATGTATTTCAATGGGGACAGGCTGATCCCATCCCGAACCTAACAACCACAGGCGTTGTATGAGATGCTTGGCTAAAAATGTCAATGGAGTAAGAAGACCAACTGGGTCATAAATACGCGCCAGCTCTGACAGCATGGTGCGTTTGGTACATTCACGATTAATTTGATTCACTTGATAATTGAAAATGTCCATTTGTGAATTCCAAGCCAATCCAAGGACCTTTACAAAATGGCCATCACTATCAAAAGTTTGGTTGACATTAGCATGATGTTCTTCTGGAATATTGTGTAATACAGCTGCATGATTGCTGGACCACTTTCTAAGCTCGAATCCACCAGCTGCCAAGATGTTAATCAGCTGTTGCTGGAGACAGACTGCCTCTTCGATGGTTGAACATCCGGTGCAGGCATCGTCTACATACAGGTCTTCTAGCAGCACCCGAGCTGCAGCTGGATAGGGATCTCCCTCATCACGAGCAAGTTGATGCAAAACACGAATTGCTAAAAAGGGAGCAGAAGAAACACCAAATGTTACACGATTAAGTCGATATTCTTGAATTGGCTGACCAGGAGAACACCTGAAAAGGATCCGTTGGTAATCTTGGTGATGCTCTGCTACCAAAATCCGACGATACATTTGCTTAATATCAGCACAAAATACAATGGCATGGAGCCTGAAACGTAAAAGAATGTTGGTGATGTCAGCCTGTAGTTTAGATCCTGTCAAAAGAGTGTCATTTAAGGATACACCTTGTTTATCCTTCATTGAAGCGTCATAGACTACACGTAGACTATGATAAGGTTTTACAACTGCATGATGCGCTAAATAAAATGCTGTGGCCGACTGACACTCCTCCGGAGGAACCTCATCCATTTGTCCACTTGATAAATATTCCATAACGTGTTGATTGTATTGATCATGAAACGCTGGCTTGGCCATGAGGCGCTTTTCTAATTGAATAAAACGACGAAGAGCTATATCATAAGCACCCTCAAATTTGGGTGGTGATTGATCACGAAATGGTAAGTGAACGATGTATCGTCCCTCACTATCACGTTGATGAGTTGATTGAAAGATGTCTTCACATTGTTTATCTTCCACTGAGTGAGATTGCATGTTATCTTCACATGGTATGTTATCCAATTCCCAAAACTTTTGAACAGCAACATCCAAGTTGGTGTCCATTGACACATGATTGATTGATAATGGAGGGGATGACGACAAACTTGATAATGTTTTACCCATCAGGATAAAACCAAAAATTGTGTTGATAGCAGTTGCTGCATGTGGGCCACCATCCAACTTTCCAGGTAAAAGAATTTGTGGGAATATCTCTCCACCAATGAGAATCTCCACAGGACGAGACACATGATATGTTTCATCCGCCAACCTAATATTTGAAATATGTTCAAAGTTTCGAATGTCTACAGGATGGGTGGGCATGTCACTGCAGATCTTATCCAACGTCACTGCTTCTGTTGTGAATGAAGGCTCTGGCTTCCCAACTGGTTTGATTTCCAAAAACACTTTGCTAGTTGAACATGCAGGGGTTTGACCGATGCCTGACATGGGTGTTTGTATTTTATATTGAGCCAAACCTAAACGACGAACACATGATTTGGTAATGATATGACTTTGACTGCCTGGATCAAGGAGAATGCGAACCTTTTGATAGGAACCACGACTATCTTTTACCTCCACCTCGGCTGTTGCAAGCAAAACAAAATGTGTTCCCGATGTCGAAGTTGATGATGTGTTAGACAACGAGGTGACAGGAGTTACCATATTATTGTTTGACCCTGATGCCGGCACTGAATGTGTTAACGAACTGGCACTCAAAGTGTTAGGTTGTGACTTAACAGGACCGTTCATGTCAGTCTTGTTACCATAATGAATGAGACTGTTGTGACGTTGGTTGCATGTTTTACAAGCATAAGTAGACTTGCAATTTGCTGTTATATGATTTGACCGCAAACAATTGAAACATAATTTGTTTTGACGTACTAATTGATATCTATCAAAGGGAGATTTTGCTAAGAATTTGTTACAAGAGTAAAGAGCATGATCCTCCTTACATAACACACACGATTGATTAGTTGCCTGAGTCAAAAGCATGGTAGGCCTTGCTTGATTGTTTGTATTAACACGTTTGTTATTTTGTGTTTGATTAGGTTGAATTAAATTAATGTTTGAATTGATAGAAGAGCGCTCAAGGGCTTTACATCTTTCCACCAAAAATGTTTGCAATTCCATAAAGGTAGGAAAATCTGCTGTATGTTGTAGCTCAAAAGCTTCACGAGATGCTTTATCCAATTTTGTTAGCAAATTATGAAATAGTACAAAGTCCCAATGCGTAGTAGGCAAACCCAATGAACTGAGCATAGCTAAATTTTCACTAACAACATTTAACATATTCCTAAGCAGTGTGGGTGAACTGGTGTGCATTGGTTTCAAACTATTGATTTGTTCCCAACACATGAATGCTAAATACCGTTTGTTGTTGTAACGATCAACTAAAGCCTGATATGCACTATGGTAGTTTGCGTCGGACACAGGAAAAGCACGAATAAGGTTAATAGGTTCACCGGACAAGGTTGAAATTAAATATTGAAACTTCTCTACGTTTGTTATATCACTACGATTATGCACAAGGGAATGAAAAAGGTTAATGAACCCGGGAAAGTCTTTGAACTGACCTGAGAACATTGGTAGTTTCATGGGTGGCAACTTACGTTTGTTATTGTTTACTTTTTCATGTTTATCAGATGGTTGTTCAGCCTTTTCAAGATATTTTTGTCTAGTTTCCAAAATTTCTGAGTACATGTTGTCCACTTCTTCAAGATATTTTTCCTGTTCTTCTTTAAACTTTGTTATATCCTTTCCTGTGTCTCCGTATTCGCAAATTAATTTAATGATTGACTCATTAACCGTGTCTAGTAAACTTTCGAGGCGTGAGTACCAAGTCTCGAGTCTGACTTGGAGTCTGGGGTCTTTGTCGCACCCGCGTGCGCAAACAACGGCATCTTGTATGCGTTTTATCGCGATATCACGTTTAGCTTCTAGGTGTCTAATTACGACTTCTGACATTTTAAAGTTTAAATTCACGAAAATACACAAAATGTAAACAAACAACCGGCGAATTCACTATTGTTTTGATACGTCAAGGTTGAATACAATTTTGATAAATGTCACTGTCAATTTGACACAAAAACGACTGAAAGAAAAACAAAACAACAAATGTTCCCGGTTCCGTTGGATTGGGTGACCGAAAGCAGAGAATGCACAAGAATTGATTGATTGATCTGCAAACAAACGAATGAACGAACGATTTGATAAAGATGACTTCCGTTTCAAGAAAATGGACGATTGTTAATTTCTACTATAATTATTATGTTTCCTCGCAACAACAAAATATGTATTTATTATTCTAATTATGCATGAATTAATGAGAATAATTTGATTATGTTTTGCTATGTTCCTAAGTAGGTACCCAAAATGATGAATAAAAATGTTACACTGAATTTCAACAATATGACAATGTTCCGAGCGTCGTATGTTACGCACTGAACCGACAAAATATGATAAATCCGAATGCCGTATGTTACACTGGATTTGAAACGATATAGGTACTAATGCTCCGAGCGTTATATGTTGCGCACGGAACTCACAAATACCTACCTACTTAGCACAAATAAAGTGAAAAAATACAAAGTTTTGATAAATATGGCGGACTATGTTTGAACTTAGAACTGCACTGACGATAGGACACCGATACTTTTTTCGAAATCTGGTTCGCTAAGGACCATAAAATGTTGATGTTGATGTGGACTGTATCTAAATTATTATTGATTTTTGATTTGGGACCGCTAGGATAATGCTGGAAGGGAATTAAAGGACTCACGTGTCGGTGTTTGTCGCGTGGTTTCCTTAGGTATATTTGAAATATCCTCTTCTGCAGGGCCCCGCTTGCAGCACAGTTGGAAGTTCACGTTATATAGGTCCGTCGATGCTAATTTTGGTTTTCACTTCGACATAAGTTGAGTTTTATTGATTTAATTGATTTTTTGGTCGCGACAGCTCTCTTGTTGAGAAAGCGGAAAAAAGGAAGTGGTTGTTTTTTTTTTTTTAATTAAGGATGGGATATTGATTGATGGATCGAGTGAAGGGAGAATGTTTATAAAGGACAAATGGCGGGAGTTTTAAATCTTTTAACATTAGTTACTTTAACAGAACTCCTCAGTACGTCTGGAGCTAATTAAGTCGCTGGTGTCATTACGATATGATTTCCTTCGCCGTAAGAGCAACAGATTAGACAATGGTTCAACTTATAAATAAACTCAATAATAAAGGTGTAAGTAGAATTATTTCTCCATTCATTTTATCAAAATCAGATATCTAGCACATCAGTATATTTCCTGATTGTATTGCCTTACAGTCGTACGGAGTTAAAACATAGATCACTAGTCAAGTTAATATTCATATTTGAAAGTAAAGTTAAATATTAATCCAATTACAAATAACAAATCATGGCATTCGCCTATAATAGTGCATATAAATTTTATGAGAATTGAGAAATATCTACCACTATGCAAACACTGCTCCTCAAATGAGTAAATAAGTTAAAAACTCTACACATACATCGACGACGCGCTGCACTGGTAACCTACCAGTGCAAAGTCTCAAACTGCTAAACCAATTGGATGAGATTTTCACTTTTATTTTAGTTCAAAGATTTATCCTTATACAATTTGTTTCGGCGAAGGTGTTTTAATACGAGAGGGGGTTGTTCTAGACGTCTAGGCGAACAACTTTTGTTCTACGACTTTTAGAAATTCGAACATTTCGTTCAAAGTTTTTGTATAAAACAGCTGATTTTCACGTAAAAATTCCCTCAGAATAATCGAAAAAAAAAGTTCGAATTTCCGAAAGTCGTAGAACAAAAGTTGTTTGCCTAGACGTCTCAAACAACCCCCTTTCGTATTAAACCCCTTCGCTGAAACACATGGTATAAGTGTGACAATTATGCTGGCACGGCGGCGGCGGCGGCAAAATGTTGAATCTATCAAAATATTTACTTAAATTCCAGAAGCAGAAAATAAGGAAACACAGAAATACAGCAATAGAAAGTCTGAAAAAAGAGATTCCAGTTTCGGACCGCAGTCTCATGAAAGATATGGATAGCTTCGAGAACAGTTTATACAAGCCAGCTAGTAGGAATTACTTAGAGCCACAGAGAGCTAGAAACTGTTGGAATTTGACCAGCGATTCTGACATGTCCGATGTTGAGAGCAGTAGAGAAGCAAAACTTATGGCTTTGAAGTCTAGAGTGAGACAGAGCGCTTCTAATTTAATTCTCGTTATGATTAAGGTAAAAACTACGTAATAATTATTAAAATAATATATTAAACCTTTTACTCTTCGTTTTCTAAATTTTGTTTTCTAGCATAGTCCTACCTACTGATTATGTTTAAAAAAAAAAATGATTAAATTGCATTGCATACACATAATGTCAACTCTTGTGGAATAAATAGCAGTTAGTCTTATTTATACTTTAATTTATTACACAGCTCACCTGCATTACAGGCTTGTGTGTACAAAAACTGTAAATCGTGGGAACTTTGTCCCATGGGCAAGAAAAAAAGCCCGTGGTTCACCCAGATGGCCGAGCAGGTGATCTCCACCGATACGCGGAAACCTTACAGACTAACATAAATACAATACAATAAAAATACCTAGGTATACCTACCTATAAATATACCTATTGCGTCTTTGTACGCCCTGGGGGTATTTATCCGCGACGGAACATCACTATTTTTTTTGACCTAGCTTTTTTTACTTTCTAGGTGAGAGAAAAAAAAGAAATATTTGGCTACTGGTGGGCCCTATTACCAGATTCTCCAGATACTTTCAACTGGTCGGCGGAAGAGGCAGCTAAGAAGACGCTAGCTTATTGCGCTGTCACTGATCCTGTAGCGAGCAGTCGGGCTAGTGTTCTTAGCGTCATTTTAGCATTACTGTCAGGTTCAAGGATTTATTTGTCGCAGGCAGAATCTAGGTAAGACTTTTAACACACTTTAAAAAGAAGGATCATAGCCCAACTTAAAAAATATAAGTGTGTGTTTTGTTTCCTTTTTACGATAAAACGGCTTGACCGATTTGGAATTATTTGTCTGCACCTCTGCAGGTAGGGCATATTGAGGAAAGGGATGCCGATATTCCTACGGGATCGGGACTTGTCCGGTGTAATGCGTTTACTTCACGTAAAGCCAGTGTGTAGGTAAAAAATATAAGCTAGGTTCAGATTTTACAAGGTGTCTGAAGTAGGTACGAGTATAAACCTTTATTACAGAATACCAGGTTTAAAAACCTGGAAACGGCAAACATTTAAAACTATCCGAATACGTAAAGGAAAATAGAGTAAATAATATTGAACAAAAACCATATCTAATGTAAATAAAAATCTGTTTTCAGCAAAAAAGACGTAACGTCCTTCATCCCGTTCTCCATATCTCTTGGCTATGTAATAACCTGCATGCACACAGTGTTGCTGAACATATTGAATAGCGAGCGAAGTCACGCTGTTATACTTGTAGCGCTGAAGTGCTGCGCGGCCTTGGTGCAAGCCACACCGTATCATAAGATGAAAGAAGGACTTTTAAGTGACGTTGTTAAGTCTACTTGGAAATTTTTGGTACATAGAGGTATGTATAAAAATTAACATGTAGATTTTATTTATATAGGTACGGTCGGCTGCATAATTACTGTAGAGCTCTATTCGTAGATTCTAGGCACCTGCTGACATTAAAAAAAATGGTTTCAGTCAAGTCGGTTTTTGACCCTTAAAAAAAAATACAGACACACACGCCTGCCAACTTATTTATACGTAAGAAAAAAGTTTTTAGGGTATTTTATTATCGGTCCTAGCCTTAAATGTCGCTGAAATCCGAAGCACGATGAATATAATTGATCCAAACACTATAATTTTGATAACTTTCAGACGTAACACTTCAAGTCGGCGCTCTAATAACAATGGGTTGCGTTCTCTCCGTCGACCCTAAAGTGGACGAAGTTATAAAAGCCATAGAGAAGGACGTGCCTTTTAATATAACCAATAAACAAATGACGATCAACTCTGATACAGAAGACTGTGAAGATTTCGAAGAAGGTTACATTCCACTTTATAATAATACTAGCAGCGCGGTTTCACCCGCGTAACTTCCGATCCCGTGGGAATATCAAAATGAAAAGTAGCCTATACTAAACTATAGGCTATAGGCCCTATAGCCTTCCTCGATAAATGGATTATCCAACACAAAAAGATTTTTTCAATTCCAACCCGTAGTTCCTAAGATTAGCGCGTATAAACAAACAAACAAACTCTTCAGCTTTATAATATTAGTATAGATTATTACTTAGCCGTGGTTTTATCACGATGTTTTGGTTCACCATAAGTTAATTAGAGCACATAAATTTTTCAGTTTTTTATCTATCTCGTAGGGTTCAGCGAGCGTTTGCAATGTAAGCGCAAAAAAATGTGTTTTACGACATCACATTAGAAACCTCTAAAATTATCAGTGTTTCTCTACTATATTATGCATGTATTATACATATAAACCTTTCTCTTGAATCACTCTATAAAAAACCGCAATAAAATCCGTTGCGTAGTTTAAAGATCTAAGCATACTATATAGGAACAGACAGACAGCTGGAAGACTTTGTTTTATACTATGTAGTGATAGTGCAGAGAGGGGTAATTGCTGGTTTGGTATCCATATCTTACTTTCTACCAAACTTATTATTGTAAAGGGCCTCTACGTGTTGGTTTTGCATCACGCATGCCTTCCAAAAGTCCAGGACTCCATAGCCCTTTGATCTGGGAAATAATATCAAAGGAACGTTAGCAACTCCTTTGATATTATTACGTTAGTTGCTTAAATGCTCAAATAAAGATTTTATTAATTTATTTTCTAGGTTATTCTGATGATGAAATTGAGGAAAATAAAGAGAATATTCAAGATGGGACAGATACTAAGGAAGTTGTACAATCGACGCATCAATTTAGAAGTTGGATTCTTGATATCTGTTTTAGGAATATGGGTTGGATTTTCAGAGGCAGTAATGTTGTTGTAAGTTAAAAAAAACGGTCTTATTTTTTCCATATTTCCATGTGGCAATGGACATACATAAACGTCACCGCGGTTTTTCCCGCGTTAGTCCCAACCCCGTGAAAAAAAATGGGGATTTAAAGTAGCATATAGTTACTTAGTTTCATCAAAATCAGTCCAGTAGTTTCGGAGCCTCAAAAAAATACAATAAATATTTTCCATTTATATTATTACCCTTTAATATGTGCTATAGATACGAAAATGAAAAGGAATATGTGTGAGATTATTTCCATCAAAATCGATTCCATTCTAAGATATGTGCTCCTAAGGGTCTCTCTAAATATCATCTATGACAATCTATGTGTATAAATAATGTTTTAAGACATTTTTGTTTGTATTCCAGAGATGTAATCCATCAGTAATACCAGTGATACTAGAATCCCTACAAGTTGTATCTGCTATATGCTTCCACCATCTGTTCGATCTTCTCCACTCGCACGTTATGTTGGTAGGCGACGTATTGTCAGAGATGTTGCGACACGAACATCAAGACGTTGTGTTACAAGCGGCTAGGACTGTCAGCATTCTTGGGGACGCTATACAGAAGTTGGGTGAGTATTAGTGGTACAACCTACAATGGTGTACCTACAGTGGTATGGAAATAGTACATTCGATACAAGTGTGGTAAAATAAATAAAGAAATATTGCAGGACATTCCACACATCGCCATCTAGCCCCAAGTTAAGTAACTAAACTTTTGTTATGGGTGCTAGACAACGGATATAATATTTAAATACTTTTCTTTTGTAAATATATACTTATGATACATAGAAACCAGACCACAGACAAATATCTAAGCATAAATACTTGTCTGAGACGGGAATCGACCATTGCGCCAACTGGTCGTCAAAATTGATCTTTGCATAGAAGCGGTTTATGACGAGATAAGATCCACTTTAGGAGCAACTGTGACCAAAAAAAAGTGCGTTTGTCCTTTTTGATCAATTTTAATACTTGTACTTAGAAAGCTTTGTAAATTTTCAGATCAAACCGAGCAATCGCCACCTCTGAATCATTGTGTTTACATGTGGGATAAGTTAATTACTCCGCTATCTTCTGTACTGCAATGCCACGAGAATTCACCGGCTAAAGCTATTGTATGCGATTGTATTGCTAATATTGGTGAAAAGTCATTCAAAGAATTACCGGTAAGTTATAGTGCCATTGATTTCAAGTAAAAAAAATTGGAATCGTATGATTTTAACATTGTTCACTGCTAATTCCGCCAAAACTAGTCTCTTGAACATTTGTAAAAGTGTATATCGAGTTCATCAAAATTAAAGTGAAGAAGTCCCTGAAAGCCACTTTTATCGCAAGCAATACTATCAAAAATTCTAGATTTCAGTAGTTGAGGACCTTGTCTGTTGGATGAGACTAGACTGAAAGTCCATTTCATCTTTACAGCTTTATACTGAAGTGCTATTTTAAGCTACGATTCATATTGGTAAAGGTTGGTTCCGAATCTATGATTTTTTTCAGATGTGTCATGGTTCAGACTACTTTTGGTTAACCTCTAGGTATAAATAATAGATAAACGCCCCTATTACAAACCTAAGTTGCTCTTGGATAAGTGAACGCATTGCGGTAAATGCGGCCCTACGATTGGTCAATTTTGTGCTGCCTTCTTTACTCTGGCTAGCGAATCAGCGTCTTATTTGCGGCTCTATGCGTTGGCGGGCACTATGCAATCTCATAGGGTTGATTGTGAATACGGGTGTAAGCCATAAATTCTTGCCGTGTTTGCAGTAAATTCTTGTTTCAGAGACGATCCCAAGTACTATGTTGTACCTTGCTGATGGGTTCGTGTAGCGATGAAGAGCCAACAGTACGAGCAGCCGCAGTCAGAGCCTTGGCCATGGCGGTTATGTATCGATCTTTAAGAGAGGTAACACATTTATTAACTTTAATAGTACATTATTGTAAAGGGCTAGAAATAGGCAATTGCAGTTCGAGTATGAGTTTCTTTCTTCGCGTGTTCTTTTATCAAAAATAATGTCATTATTTCCATGCATATTTGAGCAAAAGACTATGAAACGACTGGGCGTCAATGTTTTATCCATGTTAATTACGATCCTATAGGAACATCAAGTAATATCAATTTTGTACAAATACTAGCTACGCCCTGCGGTTTCCTCCGGGTGATAATTTTCTGCGCTACTTTCTTATTTCTTTCTTTAATAAGAACCTTCTCCTGACAATTACAAACACAAAAAAAAAACGAATTAGCGAAATTGGTCCAGCCGTTCACGCTTGATGCCGTAACCAAGTAAAATAGGGATTAATTTTTTAATATACAGATATGTGCCATATTTAAATTGCCTTCCCAACTTTTTTTGGTTTGTCTAAGTATAACTGTTTTGTTCCTAGGATATATGTTTTGTATGCGATTGCGGTGAGAATATACTGCGAGCTCTAGCCGAACCGACATTAGTTGTAAGGACGAAAGCTGCTTGGGCGCTCGGCAATTTAAGTGACGCACTCGTATTGAATATGTAAGTTAAATACCTTATTCTTGTGGACTTTACTCTTGAATTATTTTACCTACTAGCAACGCCAAGTGGTTTCACCTGTAGCCCCCATCCCGTGAGAATATCGGGATAAGAAGTAACATATTATGTTGCTAAAATGGGTACTAAACTAATTTTACCTATTATAGGCCTGGATATTATAGATTATAAACATACATCCAAGCTTTATCTCTTTACTAGCTTCGCCCCGCGATTTCACCCGCGTAGGTCGTATAAAAAAGTAGCCTATATGTTAATCTAGGTTTCCAGCTATCTACATAGCGAGTTTCATTGCAATCGGTCTAGTACTTTTTTGCGTGAAGTAGGAACAAACACACACAGACTAAGACAAACTTTCACATTTATAATATTAGGATATGATAATATTACTATGAATTTATAATTGTATCCCGGTATAAAAGTAACATATGTGCTATACCAAGGCTCCAGCTATCTACATTCCAAGTTTAGTAGTTTTTGAGTGAAGAGGTAATGAACATAATATGCTTAACCCTCAAATACTGAAAGGCTACTTAATCTTAAGTGGCGTTTAAATTGACGTTAAGTGTATGCTTTGTGTAGGCTTCAATAGAAAGCATACACTTAACGTCAATTTAAACGCCACTTAAGATTAAGTAGACTTTCAGTATTCGGGGGTAAGAGTCTAATAAGATATAAGCATAAATTGTTCTGGAAGTCTTTGAGGAAGGTCTATATTTAGCCGGGGACGTCATTTGGCTAATAAATATATCTAATAATTGAGAAAACGAAAAATTAGCTCAAATATTTCACAACATTAACAAATAATACCTATCACTTATGGGTACAGTAATCTCTGTAACCTTTGACTTTCCTAATTACCTACATATTTACACTTAGATTAAAATCCAGTTTTAAAACTGACTTTTGCAGTTCAATATCTAGTTAAAACCTGGTTATAACCGCTTACCTTTTGTGTAAACACAAAACTTCTATAGTCATTGTAAACAATATAAATAAGTGCGCATTTTTTAAAGTTACATAAGAAACCATACAGACTAAAGATTTTTCTGTCTGCGATGTAAACGAAATTTTTAATAAACCATGTTTTTTTGTTTATTTTTTGTATAAATTTATATGCTGTTTCGATGATGCACCATTTTCACGAGACAGTTGTCGGACTTTTTTTTATAACTTTTCAACGGGAACAATTCCGTCATAAATGTTTTTTTTTTGCGTAAATTTAACCGTTTAAACGGCGCCCGCAACGGTAGCTCGCAAAAATATATTTTTTTCTATAAAGTCTATAGATAAATGGATCATGTATAACAAAAATAAATTATCAATTTTAGCGTCTTGCTTTGTCATTTCTTTTTCGTACCGTAAGGAAATGGAATCAGTTGCCTGCGTCTGTCTTTCCTGACGTGTAAAATTTTTGGTATTCAAATTGCGAATGAATATGTATCTTCTAGGAAAGCGTGCTAGATCCTAGGCCGCATCGTCACCTGCCATCAGGCGGCTGTGATAGTGGTTAAACGCTGACCTATCATATGTAAAATGCACATGTATGCACATTTCAGCTCAATTGGTAACCGGGAAGTGGATCAAAATTATGTTGCAAGATTTGACCCGAACAAACATACATACGTACATACATTGCAAGTTAAATAAAAGCTTTAAAATGTTTAAAATATAAAGATCGAATACCTAGCTATTTCTGAGATTAGTGAGTTCAACGAAACAAATAATCATTCGCCCGATAGCAAGTATTTGAGCTACAGGGGCCCTAATGGTCTTTGTACTGTAACTAATATAGATCTTCTTTTAACAGGGATGAACCAGAGATCGATGATATCGACGATGACCTGTTGATCCGGTTACTTGACGCGAGTGTCAAGTGCGCCTGCGACAATGATAAGGTAAAATATAGAAGTCTTTATAGCTCTATTTCAGATTTATACTCAAAACTAGCTGTTGCCCGCAACTTCGTACGCGTGGTAGTTTTGTTTTATATACTAAAACCTTCTTTGAGAACCACTATATTGGTGAAATTACACCATTGGTGAAAATAGCATGAAAATCGGTGCAGTCGTTTTTGAGTTTATGTGTGTGAACAGACAGACAGACGCGGCGGAGGACGTTGTTTTATAATATACATGTAGTGATATTTTATTTATTTTAAAATATTTTTTACCAGCTGTACTACATTGTTTTCTTGTTTTACTGATTTGCCTGAAAGAATATCGAGGTAAAAAGTAGGCTACTTGTTCTTGTATACGGGCGTTTTTACCTCTTTAGTTGGGTCCGTGGGTGGAGTAGATTTTCCCAGCAATTATACCTACTATCCGCTTAGATTAATCGACGTGAGTCTGAAGGAAATAACTTGACAATACGGTTGAAGATAACTAAGCTAAGGGTTTCATCACGATGTTTACCTTTACCGTAAGAGCAATGTTAATTGGCACACATATATCCGAGGCCGGAGCTTTAAAATGTCTAAAAATGTAATTAATATTTTTAATGAAGTTATTAATTTATCTGCTCCCGATTCGCACGGCTATATTATGCATGTATTATACATATAAACCTTCCTCTTGGATCACTCTATCTATTTAAAAAAACGCATTAAAATCCGTAGCATAGATTTTAAAATCTAAGCATACATAGGGACAGACAGCGGAAAGTGACTTTGTTTTATACTATGTAATGATGCTTAAGTTATTATTAGGTCAGTCAATGGACTATGACGGTAACTGCAATGTACAGTACGCGCGTGTCAAGATAAGAAAGAAATCATTAGAATTTACTGTACCTATATCAAGCTATATCGTATTGCAAACATGCTTATAACTAGATTTTACTGGTTTCGGCTTGTTCTAATTATTATCATTCTTTTAAATTGATTACAAATAGCCCTCCGAATCCAAAATAACACTTCCCTTTTCTATTATGAGCTAGCTAGCCCAAAGCAAATACTAATACGCAAATATTATGTATGTGAAACGATTTATTTTATACTATGTGACCAAGCTATTTATAATTTAGTTACAAACATGCATATTGCTTATGTAAGTTATGAAATTACAGGTTAAAATGAGCGCTACACGTGGCCTTGGAAATTTGCTACGGCTGATAAAAAATGAGAATATAATACGTAATCCGCAAATAAGGACCTTATGCGATACTGCAATAAGCAAGCTTTTGGATTGTGCATGTAAAGTGACCAATATGAAAGTTAGATGGAATGCTTGCTATGCTATGGGGAATGCTATGAAGAATGATCAGCTGTTCACTTGTATTTGCGGATGGCAGGTGAGAAGTTTACCTAATTTTTTATAACTATTTTGCGCCCTGCGGTTGCACCCGCGTATTTCCCGATCCCGTGGGAAAAAAAAAGCCTATGTGTTAATCCAGGTCTCTAGCTATCTACATACAGAGTTTCATTGCAATTGGTCCAGTAGTTTTTGTGTGAAGGAGTAACAAACATACACACTAACACACAAACTTTCACATTTATTGTATTATTAACATTAAGGAAAGATAAGAATTAGTATGAAAGATGGATCAATCAGATGGTCCGCCTGATTTTAAGCTACTCTCTGGCAATAACAATAGGCAATAATAACTAGCTATCTGTATGCCAAATTTTAGCCGTACCCGGAAGGAATCGTAGCAATTGTCACCCCCCCCCCCCGGTGACAACTAAGAAACAGACTTCCCATTTCTTCCCTCTAGTCAGCTTTGAAAGGGAACAGTCGGCACGAAAGACAATTCCCAGCCGTCACCCCGGGGGACAGAGTTAGAGGGGACTACTGGGAATATTCGGTCACTTTGAGGCTTAAGTAGATGTGCCAGTCATCTCAATGGCCCCCACATAATTCAAATCGTAACACAGCAGTATGGTACTTTACAAATATACG
The DNA here is from genome assembly GCA_907269075.1 of Idaea aversata. Lineage (NCBI taxonomy): Eukaryota > Metazoa > Arthropoda > Insecta > Lepidoptera > Geometridae > Idaea > Idaea aversata. The sequence goes on along the minus strand of OU026099.1, from coordinate 6,216,208 downwards.
TATGTAATACTAAACACCGATAGGCTAAAATATGATTAATTAAAATGTTCATAAAAATCGTAGTATCATTTACTATTGCTAGGCTTTACTCAAGTCTTTTAACATTTGCAAATAGGTAATATTTAAAGGGGGAAATGATTAGGTGGAGTCAGATCCGCCTACTTCACTGAACTGCGAGTTCTTTGGCTTTGACAGGTTAAAAGGTGCAGCACTGAATTATAATCAAATGTTAAGAAATTATTATAAAACTAGCAGCGCTTCGCGGGGTCACCCACGTAACTCTCGATCCAGTAAAAATATTGGGATAAAAAATAGCCATTAGCACTCCCAATGAATCAATGTATCTTCAGACCAAGTTTAATCATAATTGGTCCAGTAGTTTCGGAGTATTCAATTCAAACAAACAATCAAATCCTCATTATAATATTAGTATAGATGACATTGTCATCTAATCTTATTTTCCAGAGTCAAGTATTCCCAAGCCTATGCACTCTAACTCAAGAGTGTAAGAATCTAAAAGTCCGTATAAACGCGGCGGTCGCGCTCCGTTCGCCGTCCGCTCGCTCGAACTACGGCGAACATTACACGCTCGTGTGGAGAGGTGTTATGGCTGCCATGGAAACTGCAGCTAATGTCGACGATTATTCCGAATATAAGCATAAGGATAACTTAGTTGAACAGGTAAGATGTTTGTTTTGAAGGGTTTTTGACTACACATTTCCTTTTCATCATCTTGATCGGTTAACGCCCGAATACTGAAAGGCTACTTATCTTAAGTGGCAATTAAATTGACGTATATGTGTATGCTTTAATAGGATAAGAGCGTCTTAAATATTTAGGCGACCTCTAAATATTTGACAGACTCTTTCTATTGTTCCAGCTATGCGTAACATTAGCACACTTGTGTTGTCAACTTACACAAACCGATCTCCAAGACATCATAGACCCATTGATCTTCCACTACGACTGTGCCAAGACGCTCTTCATGCAACTCTGTCACCGATTACCTCCAGAGAATGCGTCTTGTCTCAAAATACTGCAAGCTGCCAAATATGTGACTGTTGATTTACAAAGTTGCAATGAAACACAAACTCAGGCGTTGGGTATGCTGCAGGATATATTTATTTGGGATTTGTGAAGGTAACATTTTAAAGTTTTTAAAGTTGTGCGAGCATTCGCGCGAATTTGTTAAAACGTCGTACGAATGCTACGATTAAAACTAAGCAATTTTTTTTTATCTTTAGAAATAGGAATGCAATAATATGAAATTTAATTCAAAAACACGAAAAAAGTCGAAACACATAATTTTTAACTACTACCTACTTTGATTCTTGACTGAGGAAGAAATCTCAATACTAAAGTTATTTATAACATTATATTTACCATGTTTTAGGGTTCCGTACCTCAAAAGGTAAAAAAAAGGCACCTTTATAAGATCACTCTCTTATCCGTCTGTTTATTTTTGAGATCGATATTTCGATGCTGTGACAAGCTTCATTTTCACGAGACATAGATAAATAGAAATTTCAATTTCAAGAATATGTTTATTATGAGAAAGTAGTTATTCAGTCATAAACACGAGAAAAATACTTCTCATGTTTGGTTTAAAAATTATTTTACTTAGAAAAGACAACTTCCTTACCCGTGTTTTCAATAAACTTCAAATAGATTTCCGTGTTTAAATGGAAAATGTATTTTTGTTAATGTATTCAGGGTGATTTTTTTATATGGACCTTCAGGACTATAATATCCTAAACTATAAGAGATAGCGAAAAATGCTGAAACAAGTTCGTGCCCGTTTTGGACAAAAACTAAAACTGGATCATTATATTTTTGAAAAAGTAATTACCCTAGCCAGAAATCGAACCGAATCGAATTGTAAAAAACTACAAAAAGGAGCTATTCCTAAGACTTGCCGTATTATGTATGTTTCCAGGAATTAATCTCTATCAGCAACACCAAAATTATAATCAAAAACAAAAAATAATCATCCTATACTATATGCCAATCAATAGATTGGTATAATAATATGATTATTTTTTTGTAAAATAAACAGATTCGATTCCTGGCTAGGTTTAATTACTTTTTGATGATGCATTTTTAGTTTTTCTCAAAATCGGCACGCAACTATTTTCAGGATTTTTCGCCATCTCTTATAGGTTAGAATTCAGCCCTGAAGGCCCATGTAAAAAAATCACCCTGTATACAATCTGTTTCAGCAAAGGGGTTTTAATACAAAAGGGGGTTGTTCTAGACGTCTAGGCGAACAACTTTTGTTCTACGACTTTTGGAAATTCGAACATTTCGTTCGAAGTTTTTGTATGAAACAGCTGATTTTCAAGTAAAAATTTCCTCAGAATTATCGAAAAAAACGTTCGAATTTCCAAAAGTCGTAGAACAAAAGTTGTGAGATGTCTAGACGTTAAGAACAACCCCTGTTAAATATTCAGTATCCGAACGCAGCAACATTTTATATCTGTCAACGTCACCTAATTGACAATGACGTTTGATTGTAACAAAACACTTCCGTTTTGTTCTCTCTCTCACTCTCTAGAAGAATATGAATAAAGATGGACGATTAATAAAAGGCCTTCGAGTAATATTTTATTTACCAAAAGGAATCTGTATAGATGAAACACAAACAGGACCAAATCTCCTAGTAAAGCTGAGGCGAAACCTTTACAACCCCCTTTCGTATAAAAACCCCTTCGCTGAAACAAATTGTATAGATGTATTGTGTAATACTATTGACACTATCGATAGTATTAATACGCGCCATGCTATCGATAGGGTAGCTGATTTTCAACGTAGTTGACATTGAAAATCAGCTTCGTTCGGCAACACTAGTTCATGCCATATAATGAAATCGTAGGTAAATATAATAATCCTTCCCTTAGTTAATATTAGTAAAATACTTAAGTTGAAATATATTTATTGTTTTAACACAATTTATCTAATAAAATTTTATATGAAAATAAATTATTCCACTGTATTCAGTAAATGATCTTCCACGCAGTAGCGATTTATCACGCGATAAACTGCGGTCTATTAAGGTTAATAGGAAGTAGGTAACTTTTTATACCGACTGTGACAGATCAGAAAATGAAACTCAGTAAAGTGATGCAAAAATATCGCGCGATGGATTGTGGCTGTGTGGAGGAGCCTTATTATTATTTATACGCTAAACATATTTTGTAGCTAAGTACTAAATAAATATTATCCCGGCAAACGATGTTTTGCCATTTAAAAAAAATATAAAGGCAAAATATAGTAAAAAAAAATTGAAGTTGTCTATTCTCAGACCTATATACACAAATGGGTTCAGCCGTTTAGGTGGGGAATGGTAACTAACATCGCGACACGAGAATTTTATATATATATAGACTAAGCTTTTGCCCGCGACTTCGTCTGCGTAGAAGTCAAAAATGGTTCTAATATAGGATTGGACCAAGTAACCATTGTTCCATACAAACTTTGCCCCCCTTTTTCACCCCCTAAGAGAAAGAATTTAGGAAAATCCTTTCTTATTTATCTGATGCCTTATACAAAGAATACACCCTCCAAGTTTCAGGTCTCTACGATCAGCGGTTTAGGCTGTGCGTTGATCCGTCAGTCAGTCAATCAGTCGATCAGGACAAACCATTTTATATGTATAGATTAAGGATTTTTTTAAACGGTATTAGCCTAGTGGTAGTTAGAATCACGGCTGGCCGTGCACTGAAATTTTCTTAAAAAATTTATGTTGGAATTGACATTGCTCATTGGTGAAGGAAAACATCGTGATGAAACCCGTGGCTTAGTTGGCTCCAGAAGAACAAATTCTTTCCTCTGGACATGGTCGACTAAGCTTAGAGGGTAGTATAGGAGCTAGGCAAGCCTACTCCATCCTCACGCAAAAAAACTCAACTAAAGATGTATTGTGGATTATGTGTAGTTGTGAATAACAGTTCGATACAAGTAGAGTTTTTTCTAAAACTAATTTTAATCACTCGATAACTAGAAGTGAAATTCTCTCTTTCGAGCAGCACCACCTGTTGACCAGATTTTTAACAAAATTATGTCAATTTTTCTTATATTATGTGTCTAACTTTTTTATCAGACTATTGCGTAAAATAAACTCCGGCGGAAAACTTTTGGAAGAAAAGTAAACAACTATTTATCTAAAGACGTTACTTTTGTGCGTAATTAAATCACACGCTGAAGTCGTGTTTTTATGTAGGTATCTACAGGGTTATTGGAAATTAATTGACACGGCGTTAAGGGCTTCTTCTTTGCACCTTAACGATCAACTTTTGTTCTACGACTTTTGGAAATCTATAATATAAAAATCAATTGCTGTTCGTTAGTCTGGCTAAAACTCGAGAACGGCTGGACCGATTTGGCCAATTCTTTTTTTGTTGTGTTTGTTGTAGTCCAGGGAAGGTTTAAACGCATCGGACTTACGCGGGTGAAACCGCGGGGCGCAGCTAGTTCATTATAAAAATATTCCATACAAAAATAAAAAATTATGTCCAACAGTTCAAATAATACTCAACTCTACGTCTACGTCACAGAATCAATCATAGTAGGCATGGGCGTGCCCACAGTGGGGCAAGGTGGGGCATTTGCCCCACCCTAGCTCGGAGCTTATAATAAAAAAAATGGTTTTTAATATAAGTAACAAATATAAATATTCATTATGTTACTTTCAAAAGTCGAGTGATTTTTGAAGGAATACCGAAGTTTATCCGCCCGCGTTCCCTACGCTCTCCCACAACTTGCACGCTCGCGACAAATTTAATGGCCCCTCTTCATGATTAGCCATCATGCTGGCCCACTGTTATGCTGGGCCACGGTGTCAGTTTTTCGGTCACACATCAAAAGAAGTGGGCCAGCGATGGCGGTATGCATCTGCACGTGGCTCATTCCTCAGTGAGTCCATGAAAATGGGATACCTACGTCACTGCGAAAAACTTTTCATCGAATTTTGTTTCTTCGAATACTTTTTATCGATATCTCTATACTGCGACTCCTTATTAAATCGATGTATAGTTACTGCGTTGTAACGTTACATCGAAAAACTATTCTGCGATGGATTGTACTGCGAAAATCCATACTGCGAAGACTTGTTTAATCGACATCTTGTTACATCGAACATTACATAAAATAATTAAATTTAAATTATGTTGTGAAAAATGGCTTTCTTGCTGAAAAAGTATATTATGATTTAAGAGATTTTTTAAACGATAAGTTAAATATTTAGTTGTTTATTTTTTCGACATTTTTTATATTTTTATTTGACTTATATTTTTTGTAATGGATTTATTTTTATTTTATTTTGATTTGACTGACCTATTCGATTAATTTATATTCTAAATATTTATTGACATTTGGATAATACAATTTCTATATTTTTGTAATAACACATTGTAAATTAGTAATAACACATTGTAAATTTTCATATGCCTATAAGGTGAACCATGGTGGCACCAGCTCTTTTTCGATTTAAGATCTTAATATGTACCCATGTGTATGAAATGAAATAAATGAATTATGAATTAAAATCCACCCAAATGAATTATGAATAGGTACAATGTTGTCGGAGAATACCGAGGGGTACCTAATTTACCCCCAAAAGATTCGCGGTTTATTTTTTCGTTTTTGCGTTATTCTTTTATGGGTTTTGCGTTATTTTTGCATTGTAGAATTTTTAATTAGGTTTATTTTTATTTTACAACAGTTATTGTACATTAAATAAAAAAATAATTAGGCACGTATTGATCATCCTCGTCGTGCTGTAGGATTATTGCATTTTTTTTATTATTCAAGATAGTCGGAGAAGTGCCATCCTATTTTTTTAGAAACAAAAATACCTAAAAAAAATGTCTACTGTGAGAAAATAAATATTTTAAAGATCCTAAAAAAAATTTACGCGTGATCGAAAAAAAACCGCGAATCTTTTGGGGGTAAATTTGGTACCCCTCGGTATTCTCCGACAACACTGTACTTACCTATTTTTCAAACCATAATTTAAATTTGATTACTTTATGTAAAGTTCGAAGTAACAAGATCTCGATTAAATAAGTCTTTGCAGTATGGTATTTTCGCAGTAAAATCCTTTGCAGAATAGTTTTTCGAAGTGACGTTACATCGCAGTAACAATACATCGATTTAATAAGGCGTAGCAGGATAGAGCTATATCGATGAAAAGTATTCGAAGAAACAAAATTCGATGAAAAGTTTTTCGCAATGAGACGTAGGTATTCCCTCGAAAATTGGTACGTGGTGTATAGATATTATATTGCGGCAACGGCTGCTTCCACGTCCTTCTTCAATTTACAACTGAACGTTGCCATAGTGTAGTTGCGTTTTAACCATCGCTTACCATCGATTAGCCAAACCCCCCACGATATTATTAAAATAAATACAGTAAATAAAAACATTTATAACTTTCTAATAAGTATTCTCGATAAAAACTCTAAAACTCGATAAGTATCGAGTTTTTTTACTTTTATTTGCTTCCGCCCCACCCTTTACAAAACTCTGGGCACGCCCATGATAGTAGGTATGGTACAACCCGATCAGGTCGCACGCAGTGCGCCCCGTGCCGATCGCGCGCGCGCACTTGCCGCATAGACATAGAAAATTACCAGACAGTACGAGAAACACTTAAATATTTTTTTTGGGATATGTATTAAGTTTCGACAAAAGTCGTAGAACAAAAGTTGTTTGTTAAAGTGCACAGAAGAAGCCCTTAACGCCGTGTCAATTAATTTCCAATAACCCTGTATAGTTTACTTTGATTTTTCACACGGCCCTTTTATCTAACAAAATTGAGATAAGATGCAAATCTCAAATATTTACAAAACATTGAATCAACTTTGATCATTCCAACATTATGTGACTGAAATTTTACTATATTTAATTGATTTGACTCATTTTTATTGTTCATGATTTCGCAATGTTTTTTAACAGTTCGTGCACTCAATTTGTACTAAGTGAAGGCACTTGATTGATTTCATGAAGGATTCATTATACGTATGAGTAAATAATTGGAAAACGAGAAAAAAGAAACAAATACTTAGGTATATTGCATTACCTAATCAATTAGCTTGTAACAACGTGGTAGACAGATAAAGAACTGTCTCGTTGGTCGTTACATCGCATCGACCTCAATTCCCAGACTGTTCTCGTAATAGAAAATAACGTAAGGTTTCCGTTTCGATACAATTGCTTTTGAAACCCCATGTATATCGTTGACGCCTGGTACGCACCTATGGTCATGATTATAACAAGATCCTTTCCATAATAGCCCTCACCGGGACGCCATAGCGAGCGATGTCGCCGGCTACGTTACGTATACAACTAATTCGTATTGAAATGTATGTAAGTTAACTCGACGTCGCCATGGCCATGGCGTCCCGGTAGGGTCATTAAGGTATGAACATGCCAAAAATGCTTCGTAGCTCGCACCTCGCACCTTGATATTATCTCCATATAAACAAAGCATGGTAATAGAGACGCACGCACATGCCAAAAGATATCTCACTGCAATGCCTTACTGCGATGCATGTTTTACATGGAGATGAGGTGCGAGCTGCGAGGCATCTTTGGCATGTTCGTACCCTTAACATAACTTTGAATCGCGTTTTAGTTACCTTTCGGAGTAGTCGCTTTTTGACGCATTTCAAAGCGAGTGAATTTTCCCGGGTTACGACTATGTTACAATAGTCATGGTCGCGAGGACATGGGAAAATTACAATGAATGCAAATCGTGTGAGTTTAAAAGTTTATTGTTCATTAAGATCCTGTAATACAGTACCTACTATGGGAGTTCAGTGGAATTCTTACACTGATTAATCTATTTGAAAGGTTCAGAATTTCTCTCTATTGAAGTGTATCATCACTTCACTTCACTATCACTACATAGTATAAAACAAAGTAGCTTTCTCTGTCCCTATATCCCTATGTATGCTTAAATCTTTAAAACTAAGCAACGGATTTTGATGCGGCTTTTTTTAATAGATAGAGTGATTCAAGAGGAAGGTTTATATGTATAATACATGCATAATATAGCCGTGCGAAGCCGGGACGGGTCGCTAGTCTAATAATAAATCCGACCGCTGCGACCTTATTTATATAAATAGCCTCTCTAAATTGAAACTTGGTGTTGACCAATTAATGGGATATCTATACATATAATAAATCTGTAGACATAAAAAAATCTGTAATTGTAAAATATCCAGAAAAAAAATACACAGGTCGTCTTAGAATCGTTAGCTGAACACGATAGGGTAGTTTTTAGAATTTTTGTTTGTCTGTTTGTCTGTTTGTTTGAACCAGGTAATCTCATAAACTAGAGAACAGATTTCAACGAGGTCCACACCAATATGTTCAGAAAATACCAGATTAACATTTAGGGTATTTTTCAATTTAACTTTAATACAATAATTTTGATATTTGATAAAAAAACATTTAAAAAATGTGAAATCGAAATATTTTTCCGTGTAAAACGTAATCAAACGTCAAAAAGGAACAGTACGCTTAGCACTACTTTTTTACGTATTCGATCAAACATACTATATTGCGTATTTACTATGAAACTTCCTAAAAATCAACTTACTAGATCCATCCGTCTCTGAGAATATCGGTAGTGACACACCGACAGACAGACGGACAAGAGAGTGACCTTATAAGGGTTCCTTATTTTCGAGTGCTTCAACAAGTCATACTAGGCGTACAGGTACATGCCTCCGCTCAAGATGACAGTTGTCATAAAACCAAATAGTTTGCATATATCTACTACCTACGTGAAACTAAAAATGAGGTTAGTACAAAGAGGTACTACTACATAAAATTACGGATCTCCTTCTCGATGTTGCACTTATATCGCGCTCAACTAATTTATTTAAATAGTTTGAATTATGAGTTCAAGTCGCGGACACCTTAGAAAATAAAAACAAAATAAGAAAAACCGGCCAAGTGCGAGTCGTACTCGCGCGCCGAGGGTTCCGTACATTAGTTTATATACACCTTGATTTTTATACACCTAATAGGGACCATAGACTTCAGTAATTTCAATTCAACTTGCTAAGTCCAACCGTTCCTGAGATAATCGGTGGTGACACACGGACAGACAGACAGACAGACAAGAAAGTGATATAATAAGGGTTCCTTTGTTACCTTTTGAGGTACGAAACCCTAAAAAGAATTTTCCAAATCGGTTCAAGCGTTTTCGAGTAAGTAATCGGCGAAAATACATAAATAAATATACGCGACGAATTGAGAACCTCCTACTTTTTTGAAGTTTTTGAAGTGAATAACAGATAAGGTATGTTTGTAAAAATCAATTTTTAGGGTTCCGTAGCCAAATGGCAAAAAACGGAACCCTTATAGATTCGTCATGTCTGTCTGTCTGCCGTATGTCACAGCTACTTTTTTATTTTGTTTTCCCCAAAATTACGTAGCCCTATAGCTACCTAATAAAGAAAATCTGGGCAATTTGGTCTAGAATTCAGAAAATTGCAAAAAGGGTCCGGCCATTCAGTATGGGAGCGTGGCAGTGTTATGTTTTATGCGCTGTGATTTTAGACCCGATGGATAAATAATGCCCTTACGCTTTATAGGTATTGTATGAGGGCATTTTTTGTTCATTTAGGTGGGTATGGGTCTCAAAGTGAACCGCACACTTTTGAAAAATCATAGGACATCATTTTTCAGACGCTTTAGTAGTTGGAGGTTGGCTTAGAGGTTTTAGATGGGAACCACACTTTTGGCATAAACAAAATGTCCTTTTGTAGTTTGGCATAAACGTTCTAGCATAATAAAATAACCCTAGGCATACCGTAATTTTACACAATTATTATTGGCATAAAGTCACCGCGCACTTTTGGAAAATCATGGAACATCACGTTTCTTCAAAAACCCTGTATCCAATACGCTTTAGAAGTTTGGTGTGAAGGCATTATTTGTTTTCTTCGATGTCTTCTTCGGTATAGGTCTCTTAAAATCATAAAATCATAGGACATCACGTTCCTTCAAATACCCCGTTTCCGAGACGTTTTAGATGTTTGGTGTGAAAGCATTTTTTGTTCAACGTAATGCCCGCTATCAATAGGTAAGGACGTTATTTTATGTATAAGTATCTGTTCTGTCCAATGGCCTTTCATATTTAATCATTAATAATATTTGAAAATAAAAAACAAAATTTTATTTGCACCAAAATAGATTATTATTTGCATGATGTTGGTGTTTATAAATACTATAACCCCTTATATTATGAATACAAAAATATGGATAGAGGGACAACGGTAGTTAATAATTCTTTTTTTACTTTAATTTACAAAAAACCAAAGATGAGATGATGAGGAAGACTAAGGTCCGTATTAATAAACCGAACTCAATATCGATTTCAATCTTGAGTTTGCTCTTGAGTTGTTGCGCTGATTAATAAACCTATCTTAAGACGTGATTAAAGAGCGACGTATCACTTGAGTAATACCGTATTAATAAATCAAACTCAGCTCTCAAGATATGTCTCAAGATGTAGTTTCGTGAACTCAAGTCTGATTGCGGGTCATACATGACATAAGTTAGCTGTTTCGTTAGTTTTGTAGTTCAGGAACATGGAGCTAGAACAAATTTTGTCAGAAATCAATTATTATGATGATATTTTATGCTAATGACTTTTTGAACAAATCATTCGCATTTAAATAATTATTTAGTAGTAAAATCTTACATTTTGTAAAAAATTCACATTAAAAACAAGTTGACAGCAAAATATGACGACACTACCTACCATAGGGTAAAAACATACCATTCAAGGTAAGAACAAAGCGTTACTGTCATTCAATGTCGCTCTCAAGATCAGTTTCAAATCTCAAGAGCGATATCAGCCTGGTTAGAACTTGAGTTTTATCTATTAATTAACGCCTAACTTAAGATAGTGACCGCATCTCAAGACTCACTCAATTGATACGCACTCAAGATCGATATTGAGAGCGATTTATTAATACGGGCCTAAGATGTTGAAAGTTTTGTGCGAATATGAATTGGACTTAATTTTAGCTTATTATATTGTTGTGTATTATGTTCTATTTGAGTGAAATAAATAAATATAAATATTTCTTACCTACATAAGTGCCTTTGCCAAATCAATCAAAAAATATAGCTTAAAAACAATGTATCTATTTTTTACACCGAACGTTAAATAGTATCTATGCGGGAAAATGCTAGGCATTCTATATAAACCAAAACCACATCGCGAACGAAGTCGCGGGCAACAGCTAGTCTTTTGATAAAATTAATTGGGAAAAGGCTATTCCGGGGGCATTGACGCACGGATTCATAATGATCAGTTATTGAAGACAAGAGGTCATGAGATAATACTAATTGGATCATACCTTTCATTTGAAAGGTTCAGAATAAAATTTGTATGAAAATAGCTATTCTTACAGAACCATTCTTATTCTCTGAGTTTCCGCTTTTTCAGTCTTCAAATTTTGAGAATTAATTACTAAACAAGTCTTGCCATTTGAGACCTCACTCGTGCATATTTGCTTACCTTGCATTTTCCTACTTTTTACACAGTCTGAAAATAGCTAAACTTTAGCGTCAGCTTTTCGTCTTTTTATTTCGTGTGTGATGTACAAATAAAGTGTTTCTATCTATCTATCTTAATACACATCATCCTTTCAAGGAGACTTGACTTCGCTCAGGATTCTATAGGAATAGAAGTGTGTTTGGGTCTTTAGAGTACCTACTAAAGACCTAAATACACTTCCATTCCTACAGAATGCATTCCTGAATGAAATGAATGGATGAATTAATAAACTAACAATTAAATATTGGTGTTTAACAGTTCATACAATTCTCCCGATTCATGTCGACTTACTTTCATTGATTAAGACATAGGTACCTACCTTCCTGTGATGTGGTGTAGCATAATCATAGATTAAACGAACTCACCTGTATGTGAAGTTCTATCTTAATTATATGAATATTTTGTCAAGTGTATTATTGCTAATTTCGAGGACAAAATATGAAATACTAGCTGCGCTCCGCGGTTTTACCCGCGTAAGTCCTGATCCCGTGGGAATATTAAAATGAAAAGTAGCCTATAGCCTTCCTCGATAAATGGACTATCCAACACAAATAATTTTTCAATTCAAACCAGTAGTTCCTGAGATTAGCGCGTTAAAACAAACAAACAAACAAACTCTGCAGCTTTATAATATTAGTATAGATAATAAAGGTGAATCCTTAATTCCCACCAAAAATCATTTTTTTGCTATCGGTGTGTTATCAGCTTTCCTCTAAAGAAATATCACCTCTCGCCACTAGTGTAGGTATAAACAAATCAATAAATATCCTTGATTCTGATTCAAACGAAATTGACCTTTATGTAAGTACTTCCCTATTTACTATGTGCTTCTGTTGCATTACTAATGTATTGTTTATTTAAACATATTTTTTCCTTTATTGAAAAGGATCATTCATCAGTTAATAGCATCACCGAAATAGTCATCATAATATTGAATGGAATATTTTAAAATATAAAACTCAAAGGTTATCTATAACTAAACTTCCAGAATGATCGGCTACGTATTATAATAGCGAAATAATATATTTTTAGACACTTTGAAAAAGTGGACCATGTTAGATTGTTTACAAATTAATATCTAAATTATTTTTTGTTGTGATAATTTTAATTAATATTGTTCCACAAACAAGTTCGCAAGTTCCTACGCTACCTAGTATCTAGTGTCTTGGTTTTTAAAAGTGTTAATTAGAAAGCACGTCCTTTAGACTTAACATCGTTTAGGTACTTATAAAATATAAGAGTCATCTACATAGGTACCTCCACCTACGACTATTCGTGATCCATGAAAATTGGTGAAAATTTTCCTCTTTAGCTTTTTTTACCGTTTTTCTAAGGGCCCGTCCGCACAGCGATATTTCGTTTTTATTTCGCAATATTGTAACTAACACATTGAATCTTATCGAAGTAGCCGCACCGGGCGGTAAAAAATTCGCGCGGGAATAGAATCTGCAATTTGATGCAAATTATCGCGGAATATTATACGCGAGAATAAAACCTCGCGGTGAAATATCGCTGTGCGGATGGGCCCTAAGCCTATATCTATTACATAAATTGTGCTATATTAAGTAAGGAATGTTGTTGTTATTGTACATCGATCGAAGACATAATATTTTCATTACAATATTGTTATGGCAATTATCTTTAGTTTGAAAATATTCATAGAGCCATTGTATTTGAAAATATACTTGGAAACATCTAGAAATATCTATAGAGTAGGTTCTGGAATACCGGACACTGAGTTGGCATTCAATATTATCTATATGTGTAGAATCCTCCATCCATTACTCAAAAAAGACCTAACTAAAAAGGTCTAGTTGCGAAAAACAGCCCGTATACAAGAAGAAATGTTAGCGCTGATGACAAGTGCAACAAATAATTCTTCCTTATTTCAATACTTATTTCGTCAAATACTTAGTTACAATTTATTTGTTCATGTCATGAATAGGTAAGTTAAGTAGGTACCTATCTGCGGCGAGAAATCAATAGGTGTAGGTACATAAATAGTACCAGGAAAGTTCCGTCTCCGGAAGGAAGGTTATTTTAATATTTTCATGAACTGGTTAGAACCACGTCCTCGTGTTTGCTCGATTTAAAAGTCAATATAACATTATGATAGCGACTTTGTGAATTTTTCACGATTTCGTGTTTATTTTATTTAAGATTATTAGCACTTTTACACGTTCACTGAGCATGATAGTTTTCTGGATATGAATATTTTCTATTGTTTCTTTTAACTCTAATTAACACAATAGTGTTCCTTGTAAATTTTCCTTAATTTCTAACGTCATGGATACTTTTTGGCAAGACTTTTTTAATCAACTTTTTGCCTACTTAACTTAGTTTATTTCTGTATTGTCTCGGGTTTTATGAAAAACCTTTCTACCGTTCTTCCCAAAGAGCATTGGTATTTTGTTACGGGAATGGAACGTGATTTTCATAATAATAACTTTAACACGTTTTCACTCCATATGTCTGTCTGTGGTTAAAATATCTAATATCGGTACAATCATAATATTATATTTGTATATATGTACTCAGAAGTATGTAACTGTTGTAAAATAAATGAGGCTCAGACACGTGCCACTTATCAATTGTATGAGATCTTCATAGATAAACTATGTACTTACCTACTCATATTTGAGAGTAATTTCAAGTTTTTAGTCTAATTATCATTTTATGTTGATAGTAATCTGTTTAAACCATTATTCGTTTATCGTTACATAACTGTTTATGGTCTAGAATTTTTTTCATAAAAAATGACTTCCCCTATCTATGGTGTTATTTATAACTCTGATATTTGTTTTTAAATTGTTTTGTGCTATTAATTTTGATACATTTACTTAGTAACTACAATAGACAACTTAATATATTTGTCATTCAAAACTTATTTGTTTTTCATCGATTCATCTATCTGTCTTCAACTCATAAGTAGGTAAAATGTTTTAAAAAATTAGTACCTATTCGTTTTAAAAGTTACTGAGAAAGTAAAAGGAAACCGTTTGAGTTGGTATGGACATTATTGGACATGTGTTAGGGAGAGACGAGACGCATGTGACTCTTGGAGTGATGAGTATTAACGTAGAGGGATGGAGAGGAAGAGGACTACCTGAGAAAAGTGGAGTGTGTGAGACTGTGAGAGAAATGAATGTGAACGATGATGAGATGACGACATGATTATGTCGATTATACGAAATGGTTATTTATCTTCTGCAACATAATTTAGGCATCGAACTTACTACAAACAACTCGACCTACTAAGTAATTGTACTCTATTCGAATCAAATCAAGTAGCTGTTGTTTATAAAACAATAGCTTCTACGAATAACGTGGGTGTCAAGTCTGCGGACGGATACGCGATGCTGTAAGCTAATCCTTCAAACATTAGTTTTACTTTTACTATTGCTACTTACAATATCCAACGGATAAATGATTCTAAGAATATCATTGGTATTCTTAAATTGGTAGATTCCTAAAACAGGATTTTTTTTAATCTTATTGTTTAATTTAACTGCGACTTTGTCACCGTAGAAGTTGCATTTCCCCAAATTCTTCCCTTACGGATGCCATATATATTTATATATGCATATAATGTCATTGGTATCCTTAAAATTGGTAGATTCCAATAAGGATATTTTAATCTTATTGTTAATTTCACCTACGACTTTGTCCGCGTAGAAGTTGCATTTCCCAAAATCCTTCCCTTACGGATGCCATAAATATTCATATATATCTTATATATACATGCATATCTATACGGATATATTATGAGATTCATACAGATAGCTATAGTTATCTCCAGAATCATCCATTGGTTTCAGCTGTGCGTTGATAAATCAGTCAGCACTTTGAATTTAAGTATAATATATAAATTCAATAGGTAATTTTTTCGATTTTTATTTAAATAATTCTAATAAAAGACTAACAATCTTAATCTGAACGTAAAGAACATTGTTCTATTTATTTAGTTTATATTATTTGGAGATGACATTATCTTATCAGTAATTTTAATTACTATGACTTTGCATTTAGACATCTTAAAGATTATCATAAGAATAAGGAATAAAATCATCAAATACGCTTACCTCTAGGTAATTCTTAGAATGTAGGTATAATTTACACGAGACTTGTCTGTGCTAAACGTTATCTTTTATCAGATTTTAATGACTGGTACGTTTTGATATCTTATTTATTTTGGTAGATATGGAAAAGCCTAGTGTCTACGGATTTCCTAGATAAGCAGCAAGACTTATCTTATCGGGCCTTCGTTTCCGTAAAAGAATTTCATCTTATTTCGATGATTCATTAAGCGAGGGTTACAATAATTGATAATTAGAATATGTATGAAAAATATGATATTGTCTAAGTATTATGTATCCGGTAAGTAAATTCGAGTTTATTGATCTGTTAGTTAGACCAAGTATCATGAAACATTAAATTTGGATATCCTTGAGTTTTAACAACCGCTTATCGACATATTTCACGTACCAGCTACTGTTTATTTTTATCGTGTTTCAATGACTGATTATTAACTGAAAAACTATTGATTTTATTTTCAGATATGCAAATGGTATTTCCGATTTCGTGTCAAGATGCAGTTCAATTTAGAATCGTCGCATCGTTCCAGAATGTTCGAGAACATATTTTAGTCGCACACTTTATTAGTCACACAACTGAGATTTAGGTAGGTAATGAAACTTTTATAGTCTGCACTAATGATTACCATTTTGAAAATTGATTAAATTAGTAAGACATTTCTACCTACTTATTAAAGCAGCTATGAAGCTGTTTATTTTGATTGAAAGCGATTCTAATATTTCTAATGATAAAGGGGATGGGATAGCCAAGGGCGAAAACAAGTCTCTGGTCAAGAGGGAACATAATAGACTACCCTCATTAAAAGTGAACTTTGATCAGGTTTTTGTCGATGACGTTTGCAGACAGATCGCGGAGACGCATGCGTTACTCATTATCGTTGTGTGAGTGTATGGAACACGCGGTCACTGCGTGCACCCTCTCTCTATCTCACTTCCGTCAATACATCCGTCCCGCTCCTCTACGCGCACAACTGGGGAGAACCATTCGAGCTTAAAATACCTTCAGTCTACAGCCAACCCTCAGTCGTGTTTTAGCCACGCTTCAGTACGGATCACCAGCGATTGTGCCACTACTTTGTGACTTTTTTTATTATAGAAATTGTGCAGTCTGTATATAGCCTTGCGGTCGTCTGTAACACTGCTGTTTTAATATATTTTTGAGGTAAGTTAAAAAATCGGATGAGGTTTTGGAAGAATATCCATGCATGTTAATATTAGGCAATACAAAAAGCAATACTTATTTGGAAATAAGGATAAAAGTATTAATATTAAATGGACGTTACAAGTTAACGGTCCCAATGGTCACGGCAAATGGCCGACATTTTAAATGCAGCTATCGCTTTCTCTCTTGACGATTCCAGCGAGCGGTACCTACCAACTAAAACACTTTCTAGTATTATCTACCTAGTACCATTTCTATTTGTCAATACAACACGTTTTAGGCGTGTATGGTAATTAACTAATAAGTCTATTTATCAGGTTGGTTTACCAATTTAAACTAACTCAGGTAACTGAATATTGTAAAAAAAAACCTTTTTGTAATGTAGGGGACTCTTCTACAAGGCAACCTTTTTTTGTCCATTTTTAAATGGAACAGGTAGGTACCTACCTAGTTCAAAAGAGACTACCTGTTTTGGGACAAGGCTTTATGAGAAGAATACAATAAATTCCACCATTATCCTCTTACATTAACATCTATCGACTCAGATTTGTTTGTACAAACGAAGTACCTATAGATATGCACCGCCTAGAACTTGCTAGAAGTTTAGAAAGCGCTCGTTCAATAGGCAATGCACTTTAGAATAGATTCAGTAAATGTTCATTCATTTCTATACTTATCTGTATAAATAGGTAAATTATTATTGTATAGTAGAAAACTATTATTATCTTTAGTGTAGGTATTTTAATGAGTGTGATAAACTATTGGTAGTATTTCGAGTTTCATTCACCCATTGACACAATGACATCCTACTTAGTCAAAGTTTTATCTACAAAACTCCTACTGGCGATAAGATAACTCTCAAAAGGGCCTTTATTACAAAATAGGTAGGTACCTTAAAATTGTCTTCTGCAGTTAGGACTTAAGTAGATATAGATATATTTTTAGCATGAAACACAATAAAAAGTAGGTTAATATTGAAATGATTACAAAAAAAATATAACAGTACCTATAACAATTTAAATAAAATGAAAATATCTAACACTTTATCGACGAAAAATCCTTTGAGACATGAGTACCTATACAATCAAGTTCTTAAGTCAAGAGTTTCATGGTTGATGTAAAATACATCGAAAACCATTATTATTAAGGATATTAATTTACAGTTTGTTCAGAAAGAACTAAATAAACAAAAAAACTAGTTTAACTTGAAAATAACGTGTTTTGTAAGTAACTGATATTGTAAAAAAAAATTACACAACAAAGTTACGAAATGTTGACAAATATAATGCAAGAGCAAACGCATAGCATAGATAATTTTACGAGCTATCAAATCTGTGAATACATTTGATTATTAAGTAAAAAAATGCAACACTGAATAAGCTGCAGTAGCTCATGTGGCAGTAGGTTGTCTAGACTCGAGACATATGAAATTACCAATTTTAAATTAGGAAGTTCTTCCTCATAGCCTAAGCCAAAACAAAGGAAAATTCATACAAAAGTTCCTCATAGTTTTTGTTGTGTTATTGGACGAATACATCCTGTAATAATACTTATGTATTTTTTTATATCCAGATCAAATAAAAACTAAATAATCGTCAAAATGCTGGCCGCCCCTGCAATGGAACATCAAGCCGAGGAAACCCCATTGGCGCTTCAGCGTCTTTGGAATTTGACCCGCGCAAGATTAGCTGGAACCTCTACTGCTTTGGATGAGGAACCAGCTCTGGTTGAGACCTTACTTTCTGCTCAGGTAAATAAATTCTTCAGCATTTTCTTATTACTTGCAACGCCTTGACAAACTCTTCTATTCTCATTTTAAAAGTATTTAATTTAATCGTTCTTTAAATAATTCTTCTTAATGGTAGGTACTAAAAACCAGTATAGCCAATACCTAATTTTACGAGGACATAAAATGTTTCTGGTTATTTCTGAAAGTTGCATTGGGTAGTTACCGATCTAGGTGAACTTCTTTGGTGTCATTTTCCTTGTTATTTTTTAGAAGACAAATATCCTGTTAAAATTATTATACAGACCACTGCTCGGCTAAAAGAAATGAGTTGAATGAATGCAATTATTATTGTCCTTATTCTACAGGGCCAGGTATCTCATAAATTGTCTACTATCATGTTGTTTTATGAACACATCTGACGCCATTCGAGATCTGTGTTCACTGAGTCAAGGGCTTTCCCATTATGGACTTGGCATAATTTTCTTATCAGTAATAGTACCTATCACTGATAGAGTGATGATTTATTTTCTTGTTATAATTACTCAATGTTGTAAGGATGTAAGAGATAAGGTTCTAATAAAAGTGTCTTTTCAGGAGTTGGAAGGTACTCCGAAGTCTTTCGTCCCTGTACCGAGCGACTATGAAAGCGATGGAGAGGAAGCTTTCCATGAATTGGAAATACCTGTAAGTATATTACGTTGTTTTTTGAGGTCACTGTACCGTCAAATTAGCATCTTTAGTCCCATTTTGCGGAAGACCTATTTTCAGGCCATTCGCTTTTAGATCATATTGACGTTGTAGTGTAAGTATTTGAGGAAAATAATTTAATTAAGCCCATAAATGCGTTAAATTGTTTATTGACTATAATTGGAACAATACTGTTGATCATTTTTATCGATTTGTTTTGAGCTCCGTTATCCGTCGCCGGCCAGTGTTTACTAATTAACGTACGAGTAACTTGAGCCGCCACACCCCCACTTTAACTACCTACCTAATACTACCTATCTTTAAACTTGCGTCATAACACTGACCCCCCGCGGCCGCCTAGTCTAGACAATAACAGTAACTTATAATGATAACGGTGAATGACTAAATATTCCGACTACATTACTATACTTGTTTATATTGAACTTGAAATGCTTCATTAAATAGACAATTGACAATTTTTCTATGACTTCACGGCGAGGTCGTAGCCTTGGTTATAGCTATGAATCTGTACCTACCGGCTTCCGCCTATGAAATTCTTGCCGAAAAAATTACATAAAAACCTGGAAATGCCTGTCACACCGCAAATAGCACCCATGAAAATAGAATATCTAGGTACCTATTTCAGGCGACTGGACTTTGTACTGAAGTCGTAATAAAAGCAATTTTCTCGTAAGAAATGCGCAGATGTTAAATTAGATCGTCTACGTGGCATGCGACCGGTGGCAATTTGAATAAATTGCTTCTATTCAAACAGATTGCTTACAATCACGGCCGATCCCATTGCCTGGCCTTGTCGGTCCTGTGACGTAGGCGCCAATTCTGTAGATGTGTAGGCAAATAATAATATCAATGCTAAAGAATTTCTTCGCGTTCCGTGCACACATCACACAAATTGTTTACGAAGCGTCGCTGTGACGTAACATTGCAACATTAACTTGGCAATAGAATTGGAGATTTATTATTAGGCGCTTGTTCAAATCTGTGCCAAACGAATGTAGCTTATTTTTTGTCGGACTTCCTTTATTCTTTACCATAGAGAGCAGTAGAACGGTCATTGCACTATCAATTAAATAAAATTAAAAATGCTCGCGGTAAAAGTTCTTCAAGAAATCTGTGGGAACTTGGTGGAAGAGTGTAATGACGAATTAGCCCACGAGTGTAATACAAAAATATTCTGTGATAATGATTTAGATAATGAATTAGAAACGTTAGAAGATGAGGAAGAAACGGTATGTTTACACAAATGGGAGCAAAAATAGACGTAAAATATTTATTCTTTAATTTCCACGATTCTCAATTTACATACTTTGGTATATAAATATTTAAACCTAGGTATTTAGGCTAACATGAATTCGCGCTTAAAACCATCGCAAAGTAAGACTGGTTATAAGTCTTAACAACGCAAATCTTCGGACTCGTTTGACACAGGTAATGAATATTTCAGGAGCTACATGAGGTACCTTACAAGAGGTACTGGAGTGAGAGTCCTCATGATAAGGAGGTTATATTGGACGCGAGTACATTGGGTGATGTTCCCGCCGTGTACCGCATCCCGCAGCCCGCGCCTCACCAAATGCCCGTCATCGGCGTGTACATCGACCCCAGAGTCAGAACTGGATTCAGATACAAAGTTAGACCGATGCAGGTAAGACCATAATTCAAAACATAACTGTACACTCGCAACTTATCGTTTCACGACGCAAAATCGTGAACGATTGTCGTCTTTTAATTAAAAAGAAGTGTCGAAGATTGCTACCCGAACACATAGATAATTCGGTTGAAGCAATCTTCCATATTTCACTAAACCAGTGCAACTTAATGAAACGACAATTGTTCACGATTATTTCGTTGAATGTCTGCTTGACCATTCGATTATGTTATAAGGATTCGAATCGCTTTTGTACCATCAATGTGGAGCTTCTCCTTTGGGAAATATAGAAAAACTTCAAATCGATCCATTGAAACGGGCAAAATTTATACTACTGGACGGCGAAAGGAACGACTATGCTAATCAAAGACTGCTATTTTCAATTGAATTTGGACACAGGATTAAAACAACTATAAACATTCTATCGTGCTAAATATATGTCTCTCTTTTATTTTTCTGTAAAAAATTACCCAAATATTATTAAAAAAAGTATTAAAAAGAACCGATATCGATACGTTTAAGATCAAATCGATTATGGTTAACTCGGAACATTTTTGCAAGGTTAAACATTTTCAGAAACAAAGGATGGTGAGTTCTCACGTTACTTACAGAAATGTTCATGGGCTATACGAAAATTCTTATGAACTCTCACACCCGTTCCTGAATTTCCTTTTCACTTATCTCATACATTTTAACTGAAGTTCCGAGAGTTTTTGTAAAGACCCATACAAAATAACCACAATCGATAACATTAGGAATATATTAAGTTCATTTAACGGGAATGTGGATAAGTCTGACGAAATAATCACGATAGAAAGTAAGGTTGTCATTTTGTTTGTAAACTATGTAAAATTTGTTTTTGCATTGGTCATTCTAAGGGTTACATAAAACGCATGAAATAAAACTTAACATTGGTACATAGTCAAATAAAAATTAAAATCGTTTTATTGTTAACAAATTGAAATTGTAATGGCAACCTTATGTACATGTGTTTAAAGTTGAAGTTCTCATAAGAAGGAAAGAGTCTAAATTCAAAATGTAAGAAGTCCGCTAGTCGTGTCCAGCCGTCCAGACCGATTTGGTCTGTAGATAACCGCGAGTTAGTTCAGTTAGTAGGGGTGTCCGTTGCTGACATTTCCAGAATGAAAATATCATCAACGATCAACATCGTTAAGTTGCGCGTGTCTTTCGCGACTGGTTGTGTGCACTTGCCGTTGTAGGCGATGGTATGTGGATCGTCCAGTTTTTCAGACACCCGCCAAGGGCGGCGTTCACAATACGATCGACAAGAATGCGCGGAGACCCGTCACAGGTCGAAAGTGACATGGCTGCTGGCATTACATGTCCATAATAGGTAAACCATAAGTATCATACTGGCCCTTGTGCCCTCTTAATCATATCAAATCGTTTTTCAATATCTGATCTTATGATTATTTTTTCACTAAAGGGAATATCGTATTCATTTTTTGGTATAATTGCACTTCATTAAATCTCATCTGAATGTGTCGATAATAAAATCATTCGGGTCATATTTTTTCGATGCGAAAAAATAGTCATAGTGGATCATGATTCAATATTGAATTTGTGTCACTTGTAATATTCATTTTTTATGTTTTCATAAAGTAATTTATTTTTATGTTTCTTCATGTAATCTTTATACTTGTTATAATGTTAATTAGTAAAATTGACGTATTCTAAATGGAAGTTAAACTCAGAAATTGTTATTTAAACACAACGTCTTGTGCCGAGTGGTGTAATATATCATAAGGGATGTTTTCAGGCAGTGGATGCGCCACCTCTAAGCGTGAAGCCGAAGTACCTGTTCGGAGGCAAGGCCCTCACGTTGCAGTCTATCGGTCGTGGGTTTGCTCGCCGTCTCACCTTTGAGCCATACGGCTCCACTCTCAATGAGAATGACAATTATTTCTGGACCGACTCCAACCCTGAAGGGTTCGTATTTGAGATCGAGGCCATCTCTATCGGAGACAAGTTTACGATTTACGATGCTAACCATGAACCGCAGGGAATACTCGAAGTCGTGCAACAACAGGTAAATACCGTCAAATGTCTGATTATTCACGATTTAAATTAATTTACCTTATCGTTCATTCAATATAAAACATTCCCAATTTTCATTTTGCAGAAGAATCAGCTTGAATTAGACCAAAAAATATCCAAAGACGGAACCATCGAGAAGAGGGTGAAAATCAATACTCTATGCAAAGTAGAGTGGTATGAAAACGATGGCGCGACTAAATTGGTACCCGTGACCGGCGTAGCTTTGTTGAAGAAAGGGAGAGGTAACGCTGTAGTTACGAGGGTCGTGAACGTCGCCATCGGTATCAAGCAACTCAAGAAGGGCTACGAACTGAAGCCCGGCATCGAATCTTCTTCAAGGAGAATCCGAGTCAACGGAGCCGATATCAAAGACATTCCATGCCAATACTGTGTTGTTGGGCTCGAGAAGTACGAACTGCCTGTTATTGGTGAGCATTATTTCGGCATTACTCATAATCTATTAATCGGTTGTGATATCAGTATAAAAATGTGTATATTTTATTTTTAGGCACGTTCGTCGACCCCCGTATCATTCCCGGTTTCCACTACCGCGTTCGTCCGGCGGGCAGCCGCCGGCATCTATTCGAAGGTCGTTCAATGTTACTGCAGTCCATTGGAATGGGCTACGGCAAGCGCATCACATTCAAACCGGACACCCTCAACGCTCCAGAGAACTACTTCTGGTCTGACTCACACCCTGAAGGTTTGGGCATGGAAACCCGCGCCATACATCCCGGCATGAAGTTCTCTATTACAGGAAACGGGGTAAGTTCAAAATATACTTCTAAAAGTCATCACTAAACTGTTCTCTGGCATTCTGCCAACAGTCTACGCCGCACTAACGATTATTAGATCAATAAAATCGGACATAAGTAAAAATGTGCAACTTAGTCAAAAGTGTCATGTAAGCTATTGTTCCTATAGCCAGGTAACCGACCTTTTAGACGGCGGCCATTAAAAATCCCCCCGCTCTAGACCTGTTTTAACAAATCAGTCGAAACTCAGCCGTTCGTGGAGTCGCATGTCTTTGTTTTCGGCACTTTTGTTCGCACTATAACTTCGCTTCACAGTTGTGTGTTTGTGTGGTTCAATTTAGAAAAAACTTTTATTGGATATGGCAGAAGAAGGTATGTACTACATTTTAAAATATTACATGATTACTTTGTCGTATAAAATTTATATTTTTATGTGATATGAAAACAGTTACAATTTAGGTACATTTTTTTGCTTTACTTTTTCAAACAATCGTGTTTTTATGTATATGTCGTGTCTTGTCGGGCTACAACTTTTATAACAATATAATAATTGATTTGTTGGCTATTGTAAATCATAATAAAACCATCCGCCTACGTCCGCCATTTTGTTTTATATGACTTTTAAATCGTACGTAAAAATTACACAATTATTTTAAGTTAATATATTTATTTATTTGTCGTACAGATAATTCGAGAACTATCAAGATATTTACTAGAAGAGCATTGTGGGAGATCTTGAATGAATTCAAGGGCCACAAAATAGAAGAAAAGTTTTCATTGTTTGAAGATAGACTTGTCCAATTGACAAATTGTCCGGAACATGAGAAACATAAAATGGTAAATGGTTTGAAGCACTTTAAAAGTGAATTCAAAAAGAAGTGGAGAGGAGCTTCATACAAAGAAGAACGGTTTTTAAAAAGTAATGAAGTGTGGCTTACTTCTTCGATGGAATTACCTAACTGGCCTGAAATGACCTTACCAAAACCTGGACGTCCAAAAAAATCATTTGAAGATGTGTGTGACCGTAGCAAACGGAGAAAAACAAAAGATCTGCGTGAACAAGTATCTGTCGAGGAGTTGACTTATGCTGCTGGCGTGAGTCAGGGCACTTCAGGAAATAAAGATGCATCAAAAATAATTAAAGAATTAATGGCTTCACCCACCAGAGCTACTAAACTTAGAAAAGTTATTTCTAGTACCAAGAAGCAAACAACTGTAAAAAAATATACGCCAGCAGAAGCACTGGCTATCTTTGTTGAAGGTGATTTCACTAGAAGACAATGGGAAATAATCCACAGATCTGGTAAAGCTATTTACCCATGCTATTCTGTCATACAAATGGCTAAGATTGAATGTTATCCCGAGGAAGAATCAATACATGTCACTGAGACAAGCGCAGAAGTTAAACTTCAAGCATTACTTAATCACACTGCATTGCGCTTGTACAAATATATAGCGGAGGTTGTCAATACGTCATGCACTGAAGAAGAAAAACAAAATATGGTGTTAATTTCGAAATGGGGATGTGACGGATCTCAGCAGACACAATACAAGCAAAAATTCGAAAATCACGGAGATAGTGATGCAAATATTTTTCAAAGCTCACTAGTGCCTCTAAGACTATCTGTTATCATTGAAGAAGAGGAGAAAAAAATCATTTGGCAAAATCCGGTTCCGTCTTCAGTCAGATTCTGCAGACCCATACGTATAAGATTTATAAATGAAACAAAAGATATCACAAAACAAGAAATACAATACATTGAAAACCAAGCCGAACAGCTTCAGGAGACAGAAATTGATGGCAGCAAAATAAAACATAAACTGTTACTTACCATGATTGATGGCAAGGTATGTAATGCTGCTACAGACACCTCATCTACAATGAGATGCTACATTTGCGGACAGACTTCGAAGGATTTTAATAAATTAATTAAAAAAGAAAGTAAAGTAGAAACGTTGAAGTTTGGATTATCAATTCTTCACGCAAGAATTCGATTTTTCGAATCTATTTTACATTTAGCCTATAAATTGCCTTTACAAAAATGGCAAGCACGGTCTACAGAAGAAAAAATAATTGTAAAAGAGACTAAAGAAAAACTACAAAAAGCCTTTAAAGAGGAAATGGGATTACTCGTAGATGTTCCCAAAGCAGGGTTTGGGAACACTAATGACGGGAACACGTCAAGGAGATTTTTTGCAGATCCGGAATGCTCCTCAAGAATAACTGGCATCAATGTCGATTTAATAAAAAGGTTTAAAATTATATTAGAAGTAATATCAAGTGGCAATAACATTGATGTAGAAAAATTTGAAGCATACGCAAATGAAACTGCAAAAATATATGTCGATCTGTATGGTTGGCATCCCATGTCACCAACCATACACAAAATTTTGATACATGGAGGTGAAGTAATAGCTCATGCACTCCTACCTATTGGCCAGTTATCGGAAGAGGCAGCTGAAGCCCGAAACAAACATTTTAGGCAATACAGATTACATTTTTCCCGCAAATTTTCGCGCAGAGACTGCAACATAGATATAATAAACAGACTTCTTTTAAGTTCAGATCCATTTATCAGCTGCAGCAGAAAGACGCAAAATAAAAAAAGACAGCCTTTCTCAAAGGAGGCAATAGAAATGATGTCTGCCAGCACGGTATTTAAAAATAGACAAAGCGAAGACGAAAGTTCCGACGAAGAAGAAGTTGAAGAATCCTAAAAATGTAAAAAGATGTAAAATTTTAAATATATAATTATTATATTGGTCAAACTTTGTGTTTTATTTAATTTAATTGCACATAAAATTATATAAATAAATTAAATATTTTTGTCCGATTTTTTCACTCAAATACTCGTTAGTGCGCCGGCTCTAATCATATGGCGCTGACTCTTTTGTTTATTTGCTCGTATTTTGGTATATGTCCGAGTGAATTTCTCTAGATCTATTTGAAGGACGGCTCTTTAATTATCTTTGGCTCCCAGCCAAGGATCAGATGTTCAGATAAATAACAATGTTCGCAATCACGTGCAAAGTATATTTATATAATAATTTATTCCTTATAGGGTTTGCTTGGCGAGGCGACAGTGTTCCGTGCTGACATGCCGCAAGTCGAAGAGAAGACGCAGTATGTGGACGTACCGGGAAAGAAAGGCAAGGCTGTTGAGAAATACATTCACGTAGACGTGACATGCCACGTTAAGTTGGCAACGACCGGAGGCGGTTCCGTCGACTCTGAAGTGCACCTCATGAAGGTATCTGGAGTGGCGTTAGTTCGCAAAGAACCCGGTCAAGTTAAAGCCGAACTCGTTAAGGTCTACAATGTAGGTCTCGACTCGCAGCTGAACCTGCTCTTCGCGCACTCACAGACCGAGCTCACCTTCCATCCCTTGCCTTAAAAACTCTCGGGATCTGAATGGTACCGCGGTTAACTGTCACTGCGGTGCCATAAAAACCTACCTGGCGCGACATAGGCTCCGTCAAACGTCAATCGATTGGAAGTTTACAACCTTTCTTGATGCGGTATAATCCGGAAATCGGTTGTAGACGAGTTAGCAACGTGATTCCTTCGAGTCCAAACATCGCTCGATATCTCCACAGATGGCTGATAAAGTGATTCTCTAAAGGGAAAATTTTCTTTAGAAACTCGCTTACGAATCCTTACGTCTGATTCCGTTGCAGCTAAACGGCTATCAAGTGTATTTTTCTATCAGTATTTTAATATGATATATTTTACGTTGTTTTAATGTATTGCGAATATTTATATAATCTTTTCTTTCACTAAGCCGGAGAGAGAGTAGTAAAAGACTAGTGCGGGTTTATAAGTTAAAAATTACAATTTAAATTTCCAGACTTTGAAAATAAAGTGACTTTTATTTTTTAATTTCTATTTATTTTGTTTAATTCTCGAATATTGATTACTTATCTTACTGTATTTTATTAATTAAATAAATGACTTATTTAATTTGGAGTTCTTACTTATATTTTTGAATCCTAACCTAACCATCCTGTTAGAATTTCCTAACCCACTTACATAATCATATAATTTAAGGAGATTAAGTACTCATATCATGCGTTAGATTTATCTCTAAATCGCAATATCAGAATTAAGTCAATGAACTTTCATATTATCTCTTATATCCTGAAAATATTGGGTACCAGTTACCACCGTTAGTTACCACAGTTACCAGTTAAGTAGAAATTGAAACTTTCCAATTTAGATCTATCTACGTCCAGGTCAAGGTTATGGGATCCTTAAGTATGGATTTATGCTTTTAAAAATACCATCTACTTCATGATTAGTTTTTCCATGAATTTCCTGTAAAGGATTAAGAGGAAAGGGTACCGGGGTCTTTCTCCATACAAACTATTACAAACGTAGTCGACTGTTTTCTCCCTGGATAATGACACTAGAGCAAATATTTTTGGTGAATAAAACTTATGACTGCCATGACCATGCCCCTATTTTTTGGTTTTTTTTATTTTTATTTTTTTTTTATTTTAATTTCTATGATAATTAGAAAATGAAAAAATCCAAAACATAGGGGCATAGTCATGGCAGTTATAGGTTTTATGGCACAAAAATATTTGTGCTAGTGTCATTATCCAGGGAGGAAACAGTCGACTACGTTTGTATGGAGAGCGTGCAGGTACCCTTTCACCTTAAGGGGTTTCTGTAGGTACCTGCTTATTTAGCAGTAGTAGTGTTTTTTTGGAACGAGGTTGTCGCCTTGTTCGTCATTTTTTTATTCATCTGTACGCCCTCTAGTGGTTTATAGATGAATTAAATGTGGGTACTAACACATTATGGTTTTATATCAACCTTGCTTATTGCTAAAAAGTTATGTTGGTTTCGACTAGATGGCGTTTACCGACGTTCCTTTACTATCCAACAGAGGGCGCTGTTACAAACAAAAGTTTAACATAACATTTTATGAGTTCAGTCGCCTCGGCCAGGCGCGAGTGCTCAACCGCGTGCGTGTAAGACAAGTTATCGTAGAGCAGCTATAGTGTAAACTTTAGTTAGCGGGAATATTCAGCCGGCGGACGGCATCCGTGCTGGGGGTCTGTCGCATCACACCACGTTTTACCTACGGATCCGAGATGTGCCAAATCATAACAGAAAGGCGGTGAATTTGTGTTTACAACTTATAGCAAAAAAATAAGTTAAAAAACTATCCGCGATGGCCGCGAACGGTATTTACGGAAGTGTTGTAATCTTGTGGGTTTTGCATAGTGTCACTAGTTTTAATCTAGAACCGAGAATTCCTGTGATAAAGTCAGGCGAGTCCGGCTCCTATTTCGGATTTTCCGTTGCTGAACACATCACCAGAAACGAAGACGGATCTAAGACTAGTTGGTGAGTATTTTTATTTACTTAACTTTTTAACTGTTTAAGTATGATGTCATCAAAATATTATTGTGAAGGTCGCAACTTACGCCACCTTAGAATATTGTTAGCTATCTACAGCTGGAACAGTGAATCCAACTTCTTCGAATGTGTGTGGTACTCCACACACATTCGAAGAAGTTGGTCTTTATTGTTCGCCTTTGATAGCGGAGTTATCAGAAAATATTTTGTCCTTATCTAGACTTATGAAGTCATTGTAATACTTCCAATACCTACTTTACCGTTCCGGCGTGTTGACCAAACTAATATTAATCTTAAGTAAGAGAAATATAGCGCCTTATTTAAATTAAACAGTTTGTTATGCAGCGTGACCATTTTTTAATTTGGTGAAATGAATCAAGATTCAAGAGGTTGTTGTGAGTTTTGTCATCAATAGTTATTACCTACTTACAGTGTGATATTGTATTTAAACTTGAGATCACGAGAACGAACAATGCTCCTGACCAAAGTAAAATAAAACAATTGTTGTAACACAAAAACTCTCCGGATGTCTCGTCCAGCCTCTACCTGGGGCAAGATTTTGTTATTACAAAGGTGTTTATGAAAATCCTCTACCTGCAGGCATTAATTTTAAACTAGTGGTGTTCAATGTAGCGATTTACGATGGTTAAATTAGATATTTACTGAACTGATTAGTGTCGAACGTGGCTCTACCACGCTCTACAATGTTACGAAATATTTGACGGCCACTCTGTATTTTGTGGGTAGGTAGTTTAGAAGTTTGTGTGTTTGAAGTTTGAATAGATGTTTAAATTATGAGCACAGGTACCTACAATTAATAGTATGGCCTATATGCCCCGTATGATAATAAGGTCCCTACTTACATATTAGCTTGGGCACACCTACCTAGTGCCTAGACTTTCCACCAACTTTCTTAAATGATATTGGTACCTACCTGCTTGAGTAACCTATTTTTAACCCCCACCCAAAAACGACGGGGTGTTATAAGTTTGACGTGTCTGTGTGTCTGTGTGTGTATCTGTGTGTGTGTCTGTCTGTGGCATCGTAGCTCCCGAACGGATGAACCGATTTTGATTTAGTTTTTTTTGTTTGAAATGTGAATTATAAAAATATTTCTTGGCAAAAACCATGTAGGTAGGTACTTTATAAAAAAATAGAATAGCCGATAAAACCTCTGTGCAAGCAGATTAATGAATCAAAGTTTGCAAGCGTTGCCGCGTAGTTCCTTTGACCCAGTGAAAGAGGCGCCAGTAAGTATGTACTTACATTAAAATGTATAGGCACTCTGTAGCCAAGCAATTTGTGGCAACTTACTCTGAGGCTTTACCATGGCTTTACCACGAGTTGTTTAGGAACTCGATTAAACCTAACGTACCTATTGAGTATTTACTATTAAACTTCAAGACTCGGCCAATACGCGAGCCGAGAGGTGGCTAAAAACAGTAGGTATCTCTTATTTCAGCTATCAATTCAAAATAATATTTGGTCACTCTAAGCAGAGATACTGTTTCAAACTAAGTAAGTATTGTATAAGTTTCGTAGCAAATAGGTACTTAATCGACGTTTGATCATGTGCGTTAGCAATTCTTGTAAGGCCTACGTTTTATTGACAAAAACATCGCGATAAGAGCTAGAAAATGCGTGTCTCAATAAAATTATTACATACCTACAGACATATAATATTTTTAACCAACTTACATAAATACCTATAATACCTACATGAGCAACTTCTGAATAATGTAGAGGTAGGTATTTAAATGAATCAACTGAAATATTAATCTTTAATATCATTTCCTTTTCAAATAAAATCTTCAGTAACTACTCTCATAGTTATTCAAGGAGCCGTTGCACTATCTGAGTCACAGTGTAAATTCAGTTTTCTTTTCAGTTCTGCTATTATAGGTAGGTAGGTAACTGAGTTGGAAACCTTTCAAAACTCTAGAAGAACTTGGTAGGTATTATACCAACGATAACATTCATACCAAATACTCATTTTTCTTTGAAGTACTATTTACATGTTATCAACAGTATTAACGTCTTGTCTGTGTCTCACGGTAGGGTAAGTACATATACCTACCTATAAGTAGATAGACGTCCCCTATAACCGGCGTCACTGAGTAAATAGAATCGCCTTTACTAGAAGGACTGTAAACATTGATATCTCGATTAACATAACACACTGATTTCACTGGCATAGTTATAATTTTGACCAATAAATGAAAATTTAACATCAATCGTTAAATTGAGGTGGTCAATCATTTTTCCTTCATAATTAATGCAAAGTTGCCTAGGCAATTTTTCACACAAAAGATATTAATAGCTTTTTTTCATTATAGGTCTCATTTACTCTCTTATTCAGTGTGAATTTCAGGAAGGAAATTCCACGTATCCTTTTTAAACTAAGTAGTTGGCCACCACTTGCACTGGTATTGAATTCTAAGACTTTAGTCCCAAATTCTGCCAGAGGTGGACAACTAGCTAATCCATTATTTTTCAGAAAAATACAAAAATAAATAAATATGGCAGGTCATTCCACACATCGCCATCTAGCCCCAAGCTAAGTAACAAGACTTGTGTTATGGGTGCTAGACAACGCAAATACTACTTAAAATACTTTTCTTTTGTAAATATATACTTATAATACATAGAAACAAACAGACCACAGACAAATATCTAAGCTTAAATACTTGTCTGATCGAACCCGCAACCCTGTGTTTGGCAGTCCGGCACGGTGACCATTGTGCCAACTGGGTCGTCGAAAAATCAATTATATTTGTGTCTATCAGTAAAATTGTCGCGCCTTCGCAAAAGTTAAGTCGTGTTCTAAAACAAAGTCAAAGTCAAATTTCTTTATTTCTTTCGATGCTTATATGTATATATAGTGATCACTTGAAATCGTCTTAAAAACTAAGTTAGGATGTGGGTGAACAAAATAATGTGTGAACAAAACGTGTGAACAAAATAATAAATAGAACTATCAGTGATATTTGCAGGAGTTGAGATCAATCTCTACACGTGGGTGGGAAGGGTTCTAAGTCTAAGTTGTGGAACCTTGAGAATGGGCACTTATCGTGGGTGTAATGTAGGTACTACTAGGTACCTAATGCCTCGAGATTTGCTGCTTCGGTGTTAGAAAACCATTACTTGGGTAAATACGTTTAGCTTAAGCATAAGTAGAAAGTAGGTAGGTAACCTATTTAATTTTTTTTCATAAAATTTGTCGGAGATAGGTAGTTAAATAAAACTTGCAGGGTACCTGTGTGTTCCAGAGTTACGCAGGACACCAACTCGGACACTATACAGTAATCTTAATACAAAGCGTGTTTCTAGTTCGAAGTCTGTTGTTATTGTTTACTTCTTTTTCATCGACCTAAAAAAAAGGGGGAGGTTCTATTCGTCGCATACATTAATAAAATCTCTGAACTCGCGACACCGTTACGAGACGAAGCTACAGTAGGTACATGCATTATATTTTGTAGTTGTTTAGTTAACAAGTTATTTTTTCAAGTTAAATTTTTTTATAAGTTATCTTTTATTTTTGTAGAAAAACACATACCTAGGTGTATATTTAGGTGCCTAGAAATCACCTAAAATTTGTTTACATACAGTACTACCACTAATTGCTTGTTTCTTTGTTGGGTGCCTATATAAAAGTGAAAAACTTCGTTTGAATAGGCATAGTTCCACTTGAATAGGGTTGTCCCCTCTCTCCAATTAAAATGTTCACACGTCACGCTCAGCGGGATACAGAGACAAATTATTCTCTGAACCGAATCTATTAGTACAGTCAGATTACTAGGAAACGAAACATAGCAGTAAGTAATACCTATTATTCATTGACCAAACAACCAATAATGCCGCAATTGA
The DNA here is from genome assembly GCA_907269075.1 of Idaea aversata. Classification (NCBI taxonomy): domain Eukaryota; kingdom Metazoa; phylum Arthropoda; class Insecta; order Lepidoptera; family Geometridae; genus Idaea; species Idaea aversata. The sequence goes on along the minus strand of OU026099.1, from coordinate 6,183,238 downwards.
ATTCTAACCACTGAATAGGATATATTAAGTATTTTTACATATGAAACCAATTTAAAAAAAAAGACAAATGATCAGAAAATCGATTTTCGCATTATTCTTATCGTGATAAATACAAATTCTTCAAAATATTTTAGAAATAAGACACATAAGGTACCTACATTCGAAATAAAATTTATTTTTGGAACTGATTAAGTTCATAAGTATTGATCAGACATATCAAAGATCTTGATTGTAAATGTTTCTAAGTTCCAAAACATAAATTTTAGAAATTCTATAGTGAATAAGCTTATATCTAGACTGCAAATCTATTGGCTTCTATTGTTTATGGCAGATTTTGTGATAACATTCAGATTCGTTTAAGATAAAATCTAGCGCAACTTTCAAATAACTAACCCTTACTAAACTGTTCGATACAAACGTAGCAAAATTACATAATTTACTGGATAATTTAATTTTACACTAGCAGCGCTCCGCGTTTTCACTCGTGTAAATCTTAGATCCCGTTGGAATATCGGTATAAAAAGCTATTTTAAAATTATAATGTGTATAATTATTTACTAAAACTCAAATTGGGTACGAAGTTTTCGGAGATTAATCATGATAAATCCAAACTTTACCTCTTCCTCTAATTGCCTTGATATTCCTGAAGAAGTTGTGAAGCACAATAGTAGAGTATATTCTAAAACTATAAACCTTCTTTAAGAAAATCAAGTACATTCTGTTGAAGATCAAGTCTTGAGCATTCATCGCGTCCACCCACAGTCGACGTGGGCGGATTCTGGTCGAACAGCTAGTCAACCAGTCAACCGTGCTTCACAAATATACGCTCTAACTTGCACCATTGTATATTCAACAATCAAATATCAACCCTAAACTTTTTGTAATAGAGTGTATTTACTTTTAATCATACCAATATTTTGTTGGTTTATTTTTCCAAACCCACAATCTACAATGAAGGTGTTACGGGTAACTCAACGCTAGCAATTTATTTAAATTATCGTGGACAGTAGTCAAAGTAGAGTAAAGACTGGATATGTCGTTATTAAGTAAAAGTAAATGGACTGACATCATAATGAAGCCTTTGATGGTTATTTTGTAGTTAATAAATGCTTTAAGACAGTTTTGATGGAAGTAACTGTATTTTACAAATTAATTACCTACCTAACTGCTTACTTAAAATGCGCCGTTGCGATGTTAAGTCAGTCTTTTATTACCTGTTCTTAATAGCAATAATGGACTTAAATTAAGTTAAATTTACTGAACGTAAAAGTACTTAAGATAATCTTTATGTAACAAGTAATTAAATGAGAAATGTCTATGTACCGTAGTTTTTTTTATTGTTAAGTACAGATGATGTGACTTTGTGACAAATACAAGGCGACCGCGCCGCCAAAGTCAGAGACCTTTTATTGAAGGCAATTGAGATGCAGAGTGCATAACAATCACACGGGCATGGCTTTTATTGAATTAATAAACTTAATATTTCAAAACGTTGCAGCACTGACAATACTTAGTTTTCCAAATCATAAATGCTTCCTTTTGGAGTGTCTAGCTGAAAGTACAGCAGAGTCATTGGTTCTGCTTATGAATTTTAACGCCCATAAAGTATGATAAAAGTTATCATTCAGCGGAGTGCCTATTAGATCAGTGTTGGAACGTTCGATATTGTTATCTGTGTAACCCAATTCGCAACACATCTGTCCCCATTCCATGTGCTAGCAATGATTATTTCCTAAATAATATACCTATATACTATTGATATCATATCTTCGCAATTGTTACAGAGCTTTGCTGCACTGCTTTGATTGTCATTAGATCTCTGTTAATATTGTCTTTTTAAACTAACATTAATCAGCTTTTATAAATGTTCAACGATCATCAGCTAAAATACTTAAATACCTACTCGAAATTTTCGTTCGTCGCTCTCGCGTTCCGAACATCATTCGTTTCTTTTTATTGGTTTATTTTTTGTAGCATCAGGTCTTTATGCGGCCGGAGTTTTTTTTTGTTGGCCAGCCTTGTGCGGTGTGCAGCCTTCGTTAGCGCGTGCAAGGTCAGCCAGCTTCGGCCTCTTATTACTCTTCCCTTCAGTGTATCTAAAGTTTTTACATGATGATACTGGCACGCAACTCCCGGATCGAAAAAAGTTGTATCTTTTCATTTTTGCCCCGCAGCTAAATTCTCTTTTAAGAATGAAGAATTTCATTCACTTTTTTTCCTCGAAACTGTTTTATCGATGTTTTTGTGAGTTACTATCGTTCGTACGTGATACACATAATATATAATGTACCTATCTATTACCAGCTGGCTTCAGTTGAAGTTACCTATTCATCGGACTATCTGATAAAAATATTGATAAATCCTTGATAGAGGTATCCATAATCTACCGTTTGGTTAAATGGTCTGATGAATTTTCGCTTTTTAATATGAGAATGTATTTATAACCTATTAGTTTCTCTATTATACTACTTTTCCAAACTGCCAGTCTCATTAAATTTGCATAGCATTCATAGATAATGTTCAATATTTTATTCAGATTACGTATTCCATTTTGTAATACCTATGTAAATGATCGGCCTCATCAGTTGTCGTGCATTAATTTAATTACAAATAACACTTTATAAAAAGTTTATCTATAATGGGCCAGGCAGTATTCTATTCATATTTGTCCTCGTCTCGATGATCGCAGTTCCATTTAAAATGCGATTTAGCGAGCCGAGCTCGACACGACATGATATTTTCTCCTCAAATGAGCGGAGTTCCCAGGCTATTGTCGACAAGCCGCCTTTTAAGGCCTTCGTTGCGTACAGGCGGATCTCAAACCAGATTCTTTCGTTTAATCCTCCGAGTATTTCGGTCTGCTTGACTGATAACTTCATACATTTAAATAAATAATTTAAAGTATATGTAAGCCGTGTTAAATTTATTGATCGTGTGCGGTTGGGAACATTTTTTTTAAGTTAAGTGAGCCGTTATTCACATGCTGAATAATTTCGTAATTTAAATGATTAGCGAATATTTCGCCGGAAAAGAGAAGTCGGGATGATTGAAGTTGACAGTTTAATATTGGCAGAAAGCATTTAAATTGCAACTGCCTGTGGAGTGGTTGGTATATATCGGGTCCCGAGGGTCGCACATTCCCTCTAATTGGACGTCTGCGCAACTTAGCCAGATATGGTAGTGGACAGACGGTGACCACTTTCGCTACGTGTTGTTCTTCGGATTTCTTTGAAAATATTCCAGTTACCAGATTTATTTTACATTAATTAAAATCTCCGTACAGTTTTTACACTTCAAAGTTTATTAATTTTTCCAGAAACGTGAAGGTTTAGGTATTATGTATTTTGATGCTTATATACCTAGACTCATTGCCTCCTGAATTCCTTCTAAATAAGCCGTCTTTTAAGTTGTAAATACGTATATTGTAAATTACAAATACCTTTGTTATTTATACTGTCGAACATAACGTTGTTATGTTAAGGATTCTTTGAATACGAGTTGTAGTCAATAAATTCCTTTATTACATTCCTAATTTTAATTCGTTTTCTTTGCGGCCTGTTCGTGATTTATGTGTCCAGGAATAAGAACGTAGAAAGGAACATTCCATCAAACTAAATAAGTAAAGGGCTACCGAAAAGTGATATTTTCTTACAATAGTTATGTACTTTATGTACGATAGAAATCTTAAGACAGTTCAAGGCTAAAATTGTTACTGTACCAAATATAATTGTTATACGAGTTGAGTCATTGACACTATTTTAGTCCGAGAAAATGTATGTGTCTGCGGACTTTTGAATCAAGGTCCGTTGTTAATTTAGTAGTAAGTACCAAAACTGATACCAGGAAAACAGCTGATTAATTTAGAAACATGACTCGTTCGAAATAGAGCTATCTCGTGTGGTTCCATTCTACGGGCATAGATCAGACTAACAATGGACTGTGTACATCAATTCAGCTCGTTTTACACCTAGTTAACTATGCTTCTCCCGCAAATGTCTCGCCATAGTCGCCATTATGCACCTTTATGGTAAACTAGAACATGTTTCCATGTTAGATATAAATACTATCGCACTAGTTAAATAAAGTGATTAGTTTTAGCTACACTACCAAGTAAGCGAAAGATATTGCGTATTTAATGGCAACATTTTTAAATGTCTACCTCTCTATTAGGAACGGGTCTGTGGTAAAAGATCAACATGGTATTTTCAGTTTTATTCATTTACTAGCGACCCGCTTCAGCTTTGCACGGCTATTATACATATAAACCTTCCTCTTGAATCACTCTATCTATTAAAAACTGCATCAAAATCCGTTGCGTAGTTTTAAAGATATGCATACATAGGGACAGACAGCGGGAAGTGACTTTGTGTTTATACTATGTAATGATGATAATGCCATTCGGTATTGATTGCCAAGAATTATGGTCCAACCAAACTAATAGCCACGAGACCCTATAGTTTGCAATAATTCCATTTCATAATCCTACAACCGGACATTGTAGCTCTTGTTATGGTAGGTAAATATTAAGTCCGCGGGCTGTAACAATGCTCACTACCGAACGTTGTGGTTACATTTTAAATATTTCTATTGTAACTAAGTACTTGTACAGTCAGCTGCATAATTGCAGCCCCCGGTTGAGTTCGAAAATTACTATTATTGGAATGTTTTCATTCTAATCGTTTTTGTTTGATAAATTGATGAGTTAGAAGACTACTTCAACTAAAGCAGGTGTCTAGAATCTTGCTTGTGTTGATAAAATTCTTATAACACCCGTTTTGGAGCTCTACGGTGGGTCTGCAATTATGCAGCCGACCGTACATATAAGTAAAACTGATATATATTTAAGTGCATTCGTAGAAATTATACCTTTATCTTGATTAAAATTAGTCTAGTCCAAAAGCTAAGGAACTTTAGGCCAAACGATTTAACCTACTTTTTTTTTGTTTGATAAAATTTTTAAAAAAGCGACACCCGATTCATAATAAAAAAACTTGAGGGTGTCAAGGGACACCCGAATGGAACGAAGTTCCTTTCGATTAATTAATGAAGGAATTGTAATTTTTTTTGTAGGTCGTTGTAATCGTCGCGACACCACACTGTTCAATGCGAAATAGAAAGACGAAACTAAAATAACTGGCTTGCTTTCTATGCAAAAAGTGTCGTTACAACTTAAATTTTGGTTTTAATTTTTTCCGTCTAGCTCCCTTTCGCAACGTCGGAAAATGAACTTTCATTCCAATTAAATATTTTGATATTTTGGTGTCGTTTCTATGATTAAAGAAACCTTTTGCGACGACATTTCTGTAACCCAAGATTTAGACTTAGGGATATCTTGAACTTGGCATTTCAATTATAAAAGAAAGAAATAGTCAACATCGGATGAATGAAAAGAACAGAATTATCTGTGGGCTTTGAAGAGTATTTTTTTCCTACATTTGTTAATATAACTTTTAATAGCATTATTAATGTATTAAATCATAAAACTTTATTTATTATTGTTAGAAGCAAATTAGGGTCGAGCCTTGAATGGAAGGGTCAAACGTTCGTACCATGATAAGTCAGAGCTAAAGGTCACCGTGAGCTGATGGATGGGTTCTCTCCAATTACCCGTAACGTAAACACTTTGTTATGCCGCAAATAAATATACCTTCTGACTAATTTAAATAAATAAATAAATATTGCAGGACAATCCACACATCGCCATCTAGCCCCAAGCTAAGTAACTAGACTTGTGTTATGGGTGCTAGACAACGGATATACTACTTATATACTTTTCTTTTGTAAATATATACTTATAATACATAGAAACAACCAGACCACAGACAAATAACTAAGCATAAATACATACGGGAATCGAACCCGCGACCCTGTGTTTGGCAGTCCGGCATGGTGACCATTGTGCCAACTGGGTCGTCAATTTAAAGGATTATTTGATTTTTTGTTGTTTCTTAGAGATTTAAATAAAGAATATAGGTTACCCATACAATTAATACAAATATAGATGTAGAGATCACTCTAGTTTATAACTAGAATGATGATCAAATGATCATCTGAATGATGATGATGATCATTCCAGTTGTTGTTTAGGTACCTAGTTTGTATTTAGCAACAGAGCAGGTATTTTAGTATAAGTATAAATATTATGTTGATCAGATTAGCTGTCATAACGTACGAAATGATTTCACAAAACCCTAGGCGGACGAAGTCACAGGCAAAAGCTATTGTTTATAAATAATAGTTACAACGTAGATAGGCAGTCCTTATGGCGGAGATTTATTTATTACGCGCACATGCTCGTTTGTTTTAATAATGTTATTTAGATTATGTGTCATATAATTATTCTTGTTTGCCATAGAAGTAACTAAATTAGCATACACAATATAATATAGACAGATAGATAAAAACTAAATTGTACCAAGAACCCCTCATAAAAATACATCTTACGGCTAATTGGTTTAATATCAAGTAGGTTGTTGGATTGTCCATTTATCGAGGAAGGCTATAGGCTAATTTTTATTTACGTATTATCGTGACTTACGCGGGTGAAACCGCAAGGCGCAGCTAGTATCTTATAAAGTCGTATAATTTGAGAAGAAAATTTTAACAAATTATAGCTTATTATTGTCTCGATTTTGGCCCTCTTATTGTTGTCCAACAAGGTATGAAATTAGGCGCCATCGCGACGTCACCGCACAAACATAAAGGGTGTACCAAGTTTGTACGTCCTTGGGTTGTAAACAGGACTATTGACAATAGACCATTGTAAATCTATAAGATGGAATGGAGCATCTTCCTAAGGGCAAAAAATAAATAAAATAAATAAATATTGCATGACATTCCACACATCGCCATCTAGCCCCAAGCTAAGTAACTAGACTTGTGTTATGGGTCTTAGACAACGGATATACTACTTATATACTTTTCTTTTGTAAATATATACTTATAATACATAGAAACAACCAGACCACAGACAAATATCTAAGCATAAATACATGTCTGTAAAAAGTACAAAGAAAAGAGGCTCCCATCGTGAGTTAGTAGACAAATCACTACATAGTATAAAATAAAGTCACTTTTCGCCGTCCCTATGTCACATGAGTAGTTTTTTACTCATGTGCCTATGTCTCTATTTCCCTTTGTATGCTTAGATTTTTAAAACTACGCAACGGATTTTGATGCGTTTTTTTAATAGATAGAGTGATTCAAAAGGAAGGTTTATATGTATAATACATGCATAATATAGCCGTGCGAAGCCGGAGCGGGTCGCTAGTAGCTTTTATAACTATGTACGGAAGATTTAACCATAATAGTATTACCTACTTACACTCAGTCAAACAATATTCGATCTATTATTACTTGACATTTGTTACTTAAATAAGGGTGTTTTATGGTTCGTACCCAAAGGATAAAAACGGAAGCCATTTACTAAGACTCCACTGTCCGCCCGTCTGTCTGTCTGTCACCAAGGTTGTATCTCATGAACCGTGATAGTTAGACAGCTGAAAATTTCACAGATTATGTAGTTTTTGTTGCCGCTATAAACAGAATATAATAGTACGGAACCCTTCGTTCGCGAGTTCAACTCGTGCTTGTTTGACTTAAATTTGTATAGGCTTTGAACTAAAAGGCAGTTATGTCTTTAAGTTAGACCAAAATGTAGAGCACACAACAACACTTCAACAATTTTCTTATTTTTAACACTTAACAACTATTAACTATTAATAATTTTAGCAAAACGCGAAAGGTAATTTGCTGTTTGGCTTCAATTTGCGCCTAAAATAAAGTTTCCTAGATACACTCCATCAAGTTTGTATAATCTATCTAAGCTCGGGAGAGTAAATAATCTGATCAAATATTGTACAGCCGTTTATCTATCAGATAGGTGATGTTTTGATTCACCGGAAGTATAACCTACTAAATATTTGTTTTACAATTATCAAAATGGTTGCTTTGCTTATTTTACAGTATTATTATAAGGAGTGTTTGGTTCGTCATTAAGTATTCAGTGCGTGTAAACTGTATTTAACATGGTCCTACTACTAAATCACCTGTGTTGTTACATTCATGGACAGTAGTTTTGTGTCACCACACCACTCTTGTCCTGTCCTACCCTATGAACAACTTATAAGCTGTAAATAGCACTCACTGAACTGGTTGAAGTGACTGTTGCGGCTTTCTACTTATGTAGGCAATGAATTTGCATAGGCATTCGGTTTATTAATAATCACACTTTTTAAGGTAGAGGATTCTGAAGATCCAACTATACTAATACATGTTTCTAGTCTTGATCAAATATCCTAGGGAAAACGAAAATTAGCAAACGAGGTTTCCGAAATATCCAAAATTTTCCAAAAATACTTTTTATCTTTGTTCATGGCCTTTGTATATTTTGAAACAGTATATTATCTCTGAATAAAGATAGTGCTTTTAATAAACAGTTCGGCATTTGCCAGCACCAAACCCAAATTCCTGTAGCCCTCATAATGACCTGAATTGCCTGATTGAAATGAGGTTCTCTATAAATAAACTAACAGTTAACATTCACTTCTGTATCTAATAAGAACGTGATCACTTTCAGAACGATATTTTAAACAATTTGTTTTCAATCAACAAGATTCCTTGAAATAGGACAGGTAAATAGTTGAGCATTACAGAAAATAGAGTTCTTCAGTTAAACATCCTTTTCCATCAATTTGTCAATCAGAACTTAAAAAAGATTATCAGGACAATCATCGTCTATTAAATTCAACTTATCAATACAACCAGTTTTTTTTTAAATCCATTGACTGGCGCATGCGGTCCGTTATCCAGCTACCAGCACACAGCAATGCGAACAAGTTTCCCGCTTTTTACCACATTTGTACAATGTTATTCGTTTTACATAACTGTGCTTCTAATAGCTCTTAGTTTTTCCTAGAGTTTATCGAGAGCTCGACTATAATTGATCCGATGGTACACGTTATGGGGTCGGATTACCAGTTAGTTGCCTGTACCGTAACAGTGCTTGTATTAATCTCGAGTTCTGTTAGCTTTGCCTTAAAACGGGGACACTACACGGTGATATAATTTAAATTATGGTAGTGAAGAAGGAACGAATAGCTCTAGGTAGTTGTACTTGTATACGGGCTGTGTTCAGAAATTAGACCCTTTTTAATTGGGTCTTTTTGCGTGAGGATGCAATAGGCTTGCCAAGCACCTACTACCCTCTCAGTTTAGATTTACAGTTCTGATGCTTAGGATTCCCGTATGTTTTTGAATTTATAAGAAAACAAGACTATTCAAGCAAGCATAAAATCATTCTCTATAATCTCTTGGTCATTTATATGATTTTCCTCATAAAGAGCATAAATAATAAACCCATCGTAAGAAGCGCAAAACATATGTTATCTGTTTATACTAACATAGTTTAATATTATTATGTTTGTTCAGTATATTATGAGTTACAAAATATATCAGCGTCAAGGTTAAGCGTTAAGATTACTATGCATTAGTGGTGCGCTCGTTACTCATAATGATGCGCGTATGATATCATTTTACGAGCTTCGACTTAATGAAGCGTAAGTACAGGAAGAAATGGTTGGCGCATAAATAAATTTACTTGTCGTTTCGAGGATAATTTCTTTTGATATATCACTATTACACTGCAGTAATAAGTAGGGGAATGTAACGGTATTTTATGCATCTGTGTGATCACAATATATTTCTTTGTCCGGATCTCGTTAAATATTTTTGAGCATATTTGATAGGTTTACAAAATGATGAGTTTTGACCAGTGAATTTGGTTTTACAACCATATTTCAAAGTCGATTACCTAATAACGATGCAATTCGACACCTCTCTATTTTATAGTCCATTTTACAGTATGAACCACGAAACTGGTGCGTGACAGAAGTGGGTGCCATTGCTATTGCAGGCTTTAATGCTTTTATCGCCCAAATAACAGGTCGTATAATGTATTACCCTTGTAATGACTACGTGAATTATAGTGCAATAGGACTAATAAAACACTATCATTTAAATTAAGCAGATTGACGCAGATCTACGAATAGGTAAAGCAACCGTACCTAATATATGAAACATTCGGACAGCTTATTTTTGAATAATAAATAATACACAATAATTATTTCTATATTTTATGACTGTGTTTGTTTTTATATAAATAATTTCAAACTAAACGATGACCTTATCATGTTTATTCTAAGCAAAATAATTAAATGAACTGGAGATGATCTCACTACTAGTATTAAAGTTGAAATGCCATGGGATTTGATGACTCACTGCGGAAACTTATTCACTGAAAGGAGTTGGTATATTAATATAATATGACGCTTGTTTTTAGGAGTTCCTGAAACGATTGAGATGTGTCACTGCTCTGGGTGTTTTATGGATGCCTGCATGTGTCACGAGAAAACTTCTTTTAGATCAATTTATGAGGGGGTCACATCTTCATTATTTTATTTGACTCTAATGAAAAATATTCTAAATTCGTCGCGTATTTTTTTTTAATTCTCGCCTATTATATCGTTATACATTACACCGTTTTTATCATATTATTTTCCAGTCTCATTTTAGTTAGTTTTTTCTAGGATCTCTCTCATCAACTCTATCTCTTTACTTTCAGATGATGTCTGTTGGCAATTGACTACTACCTCAATCATGTGCCTCAGTGATTAATTTACATGTCTGAAAAGCTTCACTCATATACTATCATACAGAATCGACGTCATAACGTGTTTTTATTATTAGCTTTCAAATGATACCGTAACCTGCATAACCGTAAACTAACCGTGCGTAAACTCAATAAATAAAATGAACTAATGACATTTTAACGGTAATAATCATTTCAATGCATAAAAGTGATAAAAATATAGACAGGAATGCACAATACGACCATAAATTGGAATATGTACCGAAATAAATCGAATATAGCCACTTTCAGCTGTATTTAATGCAGTTAAACCATGTGCCTAACTTGTTATTTGGTACAGAATGGTTTTAAAATAAATCTCTGTAAATTCAAGTGTATAGTCGTCTTCAGATAAAGATGTCTAAATGCTATCCGGTCCTAAAATACTTTGTTAAAATGTTGTATTTGTAACTACTGATATTTATGAGGAATCTAAATGTTCTCTTGTTTATTATCTATGTAAGCTAATTTTAATAGAATTTAAATCAGTCTATCAGCATCCCATTTCCTTCGTAAATCCCAAATTGTGAGATGATTCAGTTGAGTTCAGTGACCACCGTAACTAAATACGAGTCAGGATATTTTATTTGTGTAGTATAGGAACATACGATATATTAACATAATACATTTCAATTAGCTTGGCTGACAGTTGGCTGGAGGTGATTTAAATATCGGACTCACGATCAGCTCTTCCGAGGTATAAAGTGCGTTGATTGTAGTGAAAGCTACTAGCGTCGCAAATTATGTCCTAAAATGGTTAGAAGTTAATCTGATTATGTGGCTACTGAGACTTGTGTAGGTACAGTCGCATTACCAATTAGCTGAACCCCACGTGACCCAGAGCTCACTCTCAAATCTGTAAAAATATAGTATTTACCTATTTTGTTATTTTTTTTATATAGTATTGTATAGTATATTGTTTAATAAAAACAGAATTAGGTAACATTACTTTACAACCTTACAGATGTGCGAGTGAGCTCTAGGTTACGTGGGGATCAGCTAATTGGTAATGTGACTGTACTATTAATACCAGATACTTGATGGTTAATGTTTTCAGTTCCCTTATCACGCAAAGTATCAATTATTCATACTTATTTTCCAAAACTTGTTTTCGTTGAAGTAGCTTAAGTTAGATATCATAAATAGAGCACTGCCTACTTAACTTTAAAGTAAAGCATTTAGAGCTGCATACGCTAGGCAATGTAATTTAAATATTTTTACATGATATTGGCTTTTAGAAGGCAGTAAATATCAGGTATGGTGTGGTGAAGTCGTTTTGTTATCAAAGCAGGTGTGGTGACTTCGCTGCATCTCTGATCGCGCTGGCCTCAGTGGAATTCGCGTGGGATGCTGCGTCTTGCGATCGCGACCAGTTTACGCTTGTGCTATTTTATTTCTTCTTTCTTTAACTTCACACCTTTGTATAAATCAGATATACCAAGATAGTTAAGTATTTCACTGTTAAGTAGGTAATAGCAAAATGTACCGGTATATCTTTCGAAATTATTTTATCATATTTTAACAAATGAAACTTAATTCCCGTTGTTTTAGAAGTAAAATGAACATGTAAGTTTTTTTCTTTTTCAACACATTATAGAAATCATAGAATTCGTTTAAAATCAGTTTTAAATTCAATACATATAAGTATATACTTGCGAAACGTGCGTGAATCGCGGGTAGGTATTTCTGAAACTGATAAACGTTCTTGTTTTTACACATGTCAATGCTGTGCCTATATTGGGCAGGATAATATGCCCTCACGTATGTACCGTAATTACGTATCATAAATCGAGAACATCCGCGAGAGCTTGACGTCGATTGCAATTTGCCTGCCATCCTTCACCTCGAAGGAATTTTCTCTACTTCCTCCACACTGCCTGCCCTGCACTTTACTAGATTCATAAAAACGCATCATTTACTTACTTATTATTTAAGATTTATCAATGTAATATTCATCATATTCGTAATAATATAATTTCATTACTTATATAAGAAAATTCTGTTTTATCGTTTTGTAAGTAACCTAAATAATTTTTATAGCATTGCATTTTAGAAACGCGCTTCAGTGGGTTTTAAACTTTAAACCATTTATTGATCACTCAAATTCGGTTTATAAATACTGGATAGCAATAAGCTTCAGGATAGAGGATACCATAATATAATATGATAGTTGACCAATTTCTTTTGATGATCCTGCATTACACGTAGCTTACAGTATACCGCGCGCCGCGGTGATAAAATGTCAGTAATAAAATTTGACAAGTTTCCATAAGGAGTGTTTAAATGGGTTGTCCCGGGGCTACGGTGATGGTGGCAAAAATAATAATCGATTACTGAAGAAGCGTACAATCGGATATCGTGCGATTAATCATTTACATAAAAGGCTTTCAGTACAAAATTACCATCGTTAATAAGCTGCCGACATCGATTTATTGCACTTAAAATGGTCGCCTCTTGTAAGAAAGTGAACGTACGAAAATTCTCGCGAAAAAATTGCATAAAAATTGTAATTAAAGGGCATACCGGACACAGATTAAACAGATACTTAATTAACAAACTTTTGGTACTACTCATATAATTGCTATTGTTAAAATTACAGAAACGGTTTCCTTGTGGTTTTTTTATAATTTTAAAGCCCCGAACCTTTCGAAGGCGTGTGCATGAGGTCGACACCAATACGTAGAGGCCCTTTTTATTAAAAGGAACTATGTATGGTCGGCTACATAATTGCAGGCCCACTGTAGAGCCCCAAAACGGCTGTTATAAGAATGTTTTCAACACAAGCAAGATTCTAGGCACCTGCTTTAGTTGAAGTGTAAGCCTTCAAACTCATTAATTTATTAAACAAAAATATTAGAATGAAAACATGCCAATAATAGTAATTTTTGAACTCAACCGGGGGCTGCAATTATGCAGCCGACTGTACATATTTTCTTTGTATATCTAACTATAATGATGATTTCAAGTCAAAAGTGGCAGGAGACTAAGCTGGGCTACCCTAATTGGCTGAGTCAATCATAGCCAGGGCTGGGGATAATATTGTTTCACCATTATTATAAACAAACAAACTATTTATAGTAATTGTTTATTATATTTATTTTTATCGAATATTGAATAAAAATAAAAACAAATTTAGTTAATTTTTGAATTAAAATATCTAATTACCAAATATAGGTATGTATTACCTGCCTCAGGAGAAAAATAATGTGTATCTCTATCATTATCATGTGAATATTCATAAACTAATAATAATTACATTTTCTACGGTTAATCTAATCTAAGGTAGCTAGATTACATAAATGAAAACCCACTAAATTTAATTGCATACCTATTTATATTGTAATCACAATATGAATATTAACATCCTCAAATTCCCAAGAAATTGAGCATTGAAGACCTGGAGCCCTATTTTTGAATCGTTCGCCCCACGTCGAGCGCTCGATTTCTACTGATATTCGTTCGACATTGGAAATTCGCTATTTTTGAATCGCTCGAGTGTAACGAGTAGTCTCCACCACTCGTCGCTGACAGGCGAGTGGTAGAATAAACGTTGAACAATCATTGTCAAACATTCGGAAACCATTTTGGAAAATATTTATATATTTTGGGATTATTTCGAATGTTCATCGGTAATTGCCGGTTGTTCAACTTTCTGTATAAAACGAATAAAAATTGTAATTTTATATTTTGACGACGAACGATTCAAAAATACAGAAAAATGGTGTCATGAGACTTGGAAATCGAGCATGACTTGTAGGCGTATACGACGAAGATATGTCACACGAGCGATTCAAAAATAGAGCCCCAGCAATACAAAAGTAGGTACCTATATATAATATGTATATTCACAGTAACTTGAAACTCAAGTTAGTTAACAAAAAGTTAATTGAGTTTGTATGAATTTATCCATAGAAATAATTGAATTGGGGGAAAATGTCTGACACAATAATTGTTTCCATTACAGTTGTTTATCCATTACCGCTCTTTCTTACATGTTAATTTAAAAATAAGTAAATGAACGAGTAACTTGTATTAAAACACGATATAAGGTTTTACTTTAAACAGTTACCTAATGTATCTTTCTTATTTGGATAGAAACAGCTTTTCTCCGGAAAATATCTATTTCTATAGGCGGATGAGAAAATCTTTATCCGTTTCGAATACTTTTCTTACCTACTTAATAGGTAAGTGCAGTCTCCACTCAAGGGACATTTTATATTGACTTTAACCACACATAAAACAGTTATTTTAGAACTTTCATATTTGGTTTAACAAAGTAAGTAGGTAAGTAAATAAAAGAAAAACATAAAATGTTATGGTATCGGTAATCAATTAATTAAACTGAATATTTCTAATGTCAACACAACTTTTACGAGTGATGTTTATTGCGGAATATGAGTTTTATGTCTTTTGCCGCATCACTCGACACGATAGTTTAATAAGTTACTTTAAGTAACCGATCACAATTTTATTGGAAATTTTACGATATTTTGTGACTTTCTATGTTTTTATTTGCATTACAATATTATCTACATATCAAGATTTTATTTTAATTAAAACATCGATAGATACAAGTGCCTAGTAGTATGTCTACTCGGGCTATTCATTAGACACTATTTGAACCTTAGCCTTACCTCATCGTCGCTTCCCATCAGGTAAAATAACGTCAAATGCAAGCCTATTTTGTGTAAAAAAAACTATCCATTGAAACCTTCGCTTGCTTCAATACTTTAAATTACTCTACCTACCTACCACATTCTTGTAACAACATCTCTAAATTGAATGTTATTTTTCTTACGGATCACACACAGTAGACCATTTCTATTCTAGTTAAAACGTGATTTCATTGTTCTCGTTTCGGGCAGTCAATGCCCCTCTAATTTACTTCAGTTACGGCCACTGACTATTTCTGTAGAACAAACGAGTAATCACTAAACAGAGATCGACGCTTAAACATCTTTAATTAGTATAAAAGCTCCTTTATAAAGTAATTTAGAAGCTATCGACTAAGAACTTTTATGGGTACCATTTAGATAAGATGATTTATTTAGGGAACGTGGCATTTTATATATTGGATCCTGCAATCGAAATGTTTATTGTGTAACAATTTATTTACGAAAAGGGAAGTGATACAACGACGTAGTTTCCTACGTATTTTCGTACATCCATTCAAAGGCCATGGGAAAATATATACAGGGTTATTGGAAATTAATTGACACGGCGTTAAGGGCTTCTTCTGTGCACCTTAACAAACAACTTTTGTTCTACGACTTTTGTCGAAACTTAATACATATCCCAAAAAAAATATTTAAGTGTTTCTCGTACTGTCTGGTAATTTTCTATGTCTATGCGGCAAGTGCGCGCGCGCGATCGGCACGGGGCGCACTGCGTGCGACCCGATCGGGTTGTACCATACCTACTATGATTGATTCTGTGACGTAGACGTAGAGTTGAGTATTATTTGAACTGTTGGATTTATTTTTTTATTTTTGTATGGAATATTTTTATAATGAATTTCCAAAAGTCATAGAACAAAAGTTGATCGTTAAGGTGCACAGAAGAAGCCCTTAACGCCGTGTCAATTAATTTCCAATAACCCTGTATATGGAGAAATTACATAAGCATGATGGAAATATTTGGATAACAATTCTAATACATTTTATATTAAGATTAAAATCAATGAGGAATAAATAACTTTCTCGACATTACGTAAACAACTTTGAACATTTGAACAAAGGGGGTATTAAATCAAAATGGACAATGAGTTCGTAGATTGGTTTCCCCCCATGACTAGCAGGCTTGCTTGAAGTGGTACACAATGCTTTTCGGGGTGGTCATCGTATATATTGCTATTCAAAAGTGACAACAGTCAGTGAGTGCTTTAATTACTGTCATTGTATCCCTCAATCCTGGAAACAGAAAGTAAATTAACAAAACTATTGAATTTGTATAGTTTGATTCGACGGTGCCAATCAAAAGCAGATGTGGTAAAGTGCGTCTGTCAGTTGAATAGCTCATTTATACAGCAGATAGGTACAATATTTTTGTTAAATTTTTAAAGAAGTTTAATCCAGAAATAATTGCGTGCGTCAGTCTCTTGGAAAATCAGATTTCAATATAGATGCACAGGTAACGGAAAAGACAAACGAATATGAATTTTCAAAAATATTAATTCGTGCACGACTTCTTATTCTTAATGCCCCTAGACTCTATTTTATGTGCTTCCAAATTATAACAGACTTTCGGTTATTTCTTTTTTTATAAAAATTAAAGACGATAATATATGTAGGTATAGAAGAAGATATAATTATTGATACAACAATATTTTGTGTTTTACTAGTAATTGAATCCTTTGTTTCAGGTAAGTGTGCCAAAGCTCGAAGTACTATGAGAATCAGTATCTATCCTTGAATTCGACCCACGTACCTACCTACTGCAAGGTATTTACATATTCACGATTTATAATAATTTATTAACTTAACTGGCAGTCTTAGATTTATAAACATAAGTGGCTTCAGGCGACAGACTGCATAAATAATATAGAGTTATTCAATCTATTGTAGAAATTTGCTTTAGCCAAGTCTTTATATAAGTTGTGGTACAAATTATTTTTTTATCGTTTCCAGGGGTTATTTATTATTAAAAACGCTTAATGCTACTTTAAGTACTTATATGAGGCAGTAAGCACGTAATTACAAGTCTTATTTATAAATTTTACAGAACCAGGAGTGTATGTAGAGTGGAACAGAGCATACGTTGTTCCTTTTTGTTCGGTAATTCAACAAAGCTGGGCTTTGTT
Source organism: Idaea aversata (assembly GCA_907269075.1). Classification (NCBI taxonomy): domain Eukaryota; kingdom Metazoa; phylum Arthropoda; class Insecta; order Lepidoptera; family Geometridae; genus Idaea; species Idaea aversata. The sequence goes on along the minus strand of OU026099.1, from coordinate 6,165,752 downwards.
CAGAATTGTAAGCAATACCAGCACCTGGCCCACGTTTAGGTCAATGAGCGGTCAATAACGAAGGTTTTCCTTGAAATACGTGTAGAAATGGTTTAAATGTTATATTCAAAACTAACTGCGCCCCGGGGTTTCACCCGCATTAGTCCCGATCCAGTGGGAATATCAAAATAAAAAATAGCCTATAGCCTTCCTCGATAAATGGACTATCGAACACAAAAAGAATTTTTCAATTCAAACGAGTAGTTCCTGATATTAGCGCGTTTATTCAAACAAACAAACTTTCAGCTTTATAATATTAGTATAGATGCGTAGCTACAGAAGTAGTTTCCGTTAAACCGATTTCTTTATCAAGCTCTTTCGCTATATTTTTTTCTACTTGATAAACATTTGTTTCGTTACCTTTAAATGTTATTGTACTACAAAACGTTGCAGCTGCCTGGCGCCGGATAGGAAGAAAAATTAGTTGAGTAAACACGTTGACAGACTTATCTTGCAGTTGGATTTATTTATGTAACAGATAACTGCAGTGTGCGTGAATGTCACACTCTCGAATTGTCACTATTCACGCAGTGTTATCTCGAATTACCTACACAATAATGCACTTAGGAAGCTATAATAGGTATCTACCTACTCGAATTTTATTGTAAATTCTATATAACCACCAAATTATTTCCTGTTTATTCGAAGTACAAAAGATTCGCGCGGTCGTTTGTGCTTTTCTATGAGATCCTTGACTATTGTTGGTTTAGCTATTGTAAAAATCAATTGGGTCTGTGTAATTTACAGTAGCAGGGAAGGTTTCTGATCCAACGAATGTTTATGTAGATACTCTAGGTACTTACGAACATCGGAAGTTGAAATAACAGAAACTGTAATAGAATTCACCAAATAATAAAAATAGTATGACCATCTGTGTCTACCCCTGACCTCGTTGCATTTGCCGTAAGTTTACAGTTTGCTTGTTAAAATCAACTAAAACAACGGAAGTCGGAAACAATAAAACTGTGACATTTAAAGAAACTGGGTTACGTTCAAACACAATGCTGTCACAAAACTGAAGAAGAGTCCCTTCAAATTCTATTCTGACCAATTTTCTCTAAATCTGACAAAAGCCGTAAAATGAGTTCAAAGCTTCTAACTGAACTTTTTATTTGTGATTATCGTGTTCTACTTGTAACATTACTGGTCTCACAAGTAATTGTACGAGTTCCGAAATTATCAACTTTCGATTAGTTATAGAAAATATAGTCACTTTCTCTCGCTGACCCTATTGGGCATTAGTCCAATGCATTAGATGCCATCGCTTCATTATCTACTTAGTTAACGAGATCCCCTTCCGCACCATATCACTTATTTTCTATTAATATAAATGGTCATTTTATCGTGGGGAAATATAATTTAACGTCATTGAATACATTTTAGTGATTGTCAAAGATATCCTAACAAACTACGAGAATTGTGTCCAGTATAGTCTCATAATTGTCTTTATGTAATAATATCTACATATCGGTAATTATTATAGGGTTGCCAATCTAAGTACTCAACTAAACCGAACATCTAGTTGTGCTGAATAGAACTAACGAAGGATTTTTTCCTTATTATTATTATTGTCTTTTATTAATTCTTGGAATTGATTGTTAAAATAACAATGATTGACTTATCAAAGATTTGTATATCCAACTGGCGGATATCCGTAAAGGCGCGCGGGAAAACATTGCACGTTGAGAGCTTCATGCATCGTTGACCGCTTTTGGAGCACGTGGCGACTACCGGGACGCGTGCCTTGCCACTGGAGCGTGTATCTTGATCCGATTCTAAATCTCTACCTATAATAGATTTATGTTTAAAGATTATATCGGCGGATAAAACTAAGGTGGTTACAACATACAGTCAAAAATAAGCATCCGAGTCCTTAAAGGCAACTTCAATAAAATTAACATTTTGTCACTTTAATCACGTACACATTTACATTAGCACCCAGGTGCTGACACTTTGCCAGTACCTAGTAAATTCATAATAAAAACATCTAGGCGACTCAACGCATGTCTTTTGTTCTGTTAAAAGAAAAAGAGAAATACATTGTTGTTAGTGTAACTAAATGCCTAAATCCCATAATTCGCAGTGTTTTTTTTAACTGACTTTTCGCAGTGGTTATCAGTAGCTAAAGTAGGTACCTATATGTGTGTTAGTTATGAGGTCGGTCGGTAAGCAGGTATTTCCCGTGTGCGATTAGTTCTATGGACTCGATAAGCATGTATTTCCCGCGATTAATTATATGAACAAGGCGAAACTTTAAACACTCGGTAAATAAATAGATTAAGAAGTTAAATCATTAGGCACTTAACTGGGTGTACTCTTGTGTGATACTGATAAAGTTTAAAATTAACCTCATTTTGTAGCTATCTAAAGAAAGTGACGGCACTAGCAGATATAGTTCTCCTTGAAGTGATATTCTGTACTCAAAAACATTAATGTTTTAGTATAGCAATATTAGCAATGCGCTAGAGACTCAACATTTGAATACTATAAGACTTAAAGATGGAATAATCTCATTTGCTTATTTACTTGGACTTGGTACCGGCGAGTTTTGTATTAAAAGTGTTTTTTAAGATTTTTAATACGACTATACTAATTAGGTATATGTATCCAATGAGCACCCACCTAAATGGAGCGACGGCAACGTCAAGCCAGGAAACCGGCACAACCAAGCCCCGTGTGGTAGGACAAATATAGTTAAAAATCGCCACTTGCGCGGATTTTGAATACACTAAACTCGTATTCACCGAACAGATTGACGAATTACACGTGGTAAGAGTAAATGCCAAAAATTAGCTTTTTTAGGTTATTTGCTACAATTAATTACGTGCATTAATGTTAACTACTATACTTTATTGCATTGAGGGACTCTAAAATAATAGTAACTCCCCGCTATGAACTGTTTTATACAACTTTTCATCAAAATCGATTGAGCCCTAAGAATAAGCAAACTTTCGGAATTTGTTACATTAGGTAGAATGTAATCATCATTTTTTTAAGATTCAGTATGGGTTTAATTAACTCATCGAAGTTTCTGAACTAAAAGAACATCTTGAGAATAAACAACTCTTGCCTCTTCGTAAATCTCCGGAATCCCGGTCAGCGGTTTTGCAACGAGCTCTCTGTTTTTCTTGGCTCGTTCTGTTAGTTGTTTATGCATCTTGTTGAGTGGTTAACATATCGATGGCTTGCCCAAGTGGCATGTTACATAAAAAACATAATATCTGATAAAGATGTCGTTTTAATAATAAAATAACTTACAGATTGGCACTCTCGCATTCTCCATTTTTTATAACAAAGTATAAGAATTCTAATCTATTCTTATTTCTAGCACCTAAACATTTTAATAAGAATTACTTAATGAATGACTTACTTCAATTAAGCAAGGTAAATGAATTATATGAGAAATAATTCACTCTTTATTAAAGAGTATTTATCTTTTTAACCCCCGACGCAAAAACGACGGGGTGTTATAAGTTTGACGTGTCTGTGTGTGTGTGTGTGTGTGTGTCTGTCTGTGGCATCGTAGCTCCCGAACGGATGAACCGATTTTGATTTAGTTTTTTTTGTTTGAAAAGTAAGTTAGTCGGGAGTGTTCTTAGCTATGTTTGATCAAAATCGGTTTAGCCGTCTTAAAGTTACGGGGGATAAAAGACAGGATCAAAAACCGAATATAAGTATATATACTCGAGTGGGGTATCAAATGAAAGGGCATGACTCGTACATTACATTAATATCTATGTTTGATCAAAATCGGTTCAGCCGTCTGAAAGTTATGGGGGATAATACTCGGGATTAACAATTGAATGTAAGCAGATATGCCCGAGTGGGATATCAAGTTAATTTGAGTTTTTTTTAAATCAATCGATAGTGTTGCTGATAGAGATCAATTCCTGAAAACATACATAGTATGGCAAAACAAAGGAAATGGCTGAATTTTGTAGTTTTCTGTAATTTTCACCTTTCTGTCTATGGCAAAACATAGAGGACAAGTGATATTATTTTAAATATTATAAAATAAGTTATAAATGAAGTTCTTTACATAAAATTTGTAAAAACAGTTCATATTTTTAGTGCAACAGTTTGTTATGTCATTGGCCATACCTCCTCACTGCATTTTTTTCAGGGATGGTTGTATGAAAATTACAGAAGATTACTAAAATGAGCAATTTCCTTTAATTTGCCAGAGTATGTTTGTTTCCAGGAATTGATCTCTATTAGCAACACTATCGATTGGTACAAAAATATAGGTTGATTATTTTTTTGGAAAATGAACAGGTTCGATTCCCGGCTAGGGTAATGACTTTTTCAAAAATCTAATGATGCAGTTTTAGTTTTTCTTTCAGCATTTTTCGCTATCTCTTATGGTTTAGGATATAGCCCTGAAGGCCCACTTAAAAAAATCATCCTGTATATTAGAGAAGATGTATAGATAACCTAGATCTAGACGTCTTCTTCTACGTATAGGTAGTTCTAATATGTAATAGCTATGAAATACCTACTTGTAAAAGTTGAATATCTAAAGGAAGAACTAGAAAAGGAATAATAAAAAAAACGGTTTAGGGTTAAAAAATATTCTTTAACTATAAATTAATAATTGTTATTTTTTACACCAAATTATCTGAATCATAAACCGCAAGAAAATAAAGTAATGAAATAAGAAAATTAAAAAGTCCCTCCCTACAAAAAGGATGAAATAAAAAATTAAATTAAAAATTTAAAAAACCCCCGACAAATAAAAAAAATAGTATGAACGTAAAAAGCCTAAAACAAGCAAAAAAAAACTATGATAAGAAAAAGCCACAAATAGAACAAAAAATAGGTATAAACGTGAAACCCTACAAAAAGAAAAAAATAACCTCGAAATTATGATTCTACTACGTAAGTACATGTGAATTTTTTTGATTAAATATTGTCGCGTCGGGGGACCGCTCTTTACCTATAGAAAACACCTTCCTAAGTAAAATGATAAAGTATTAAGAGTTACTAAACTACTTAAAAACTAAATACTTACACAACTTAACTTAAATTGACTCGAAAAAATGCGGTCCCCCGACGCGACTATATTTAATCAAAAAAATTCACATGTACTTACGTAGTAGAATCATAATTTCGAGGTTATTTTTTTCTTTTTGTAGGGTTTCACGTTTATACCTATTTTTTTGTTCTATTTGTGGCTTTTTCTTATCATAGTTTTTTTTTGCTTGTTTTAGGCTTTTTACGTTCATACTATTTTTATTATTTTGTGTCGGGGGTTTTTTAAATTTTTATATTATTTTTTTTCACCTATTTATCAAAAAGTAGGGGTAATTAATTTAAAATAGTTATAGAGGTAGTAGAGTCAGATATCAATATTATTATGTTCGAGATGTGGAGGTCAAATTCTTTTTTTCGAGGTACTTATGGCGTACAAATATTTCCTGAAGTTCTTTCTAGGGAACTACTAATTCTTTTGATTTATCGAAGGCTTTTTCGATTAATAGATGTATTGGGACTTAAAAGACCAAGATATTTTTTGAACCTTAGAGATTTTCAACTTATCGAGGCTCGAAACGAGGTTCTAGTAAAGCTAATTAGTCTTATGTTTTGTTGATTAACCGTAGAATGTGTTAGGAATATATAAACATAGCTATGTAATTAATCAAAAATAATCTATATCACTGCATGACTGTAAATGTAACGTAAACCCACGATCCATCTCTATCGGTTAATACGGAAGACAAACACAATTATCGGGGCGTTCTCGCGGGTACTGTTTATTAACTTACAGATAGGTATGTCAACTCTGGTTGGTAGAAATACCAATTGATCTAGGGCTGAGGTGTCGTGGAATTTACTTAATATTCTGCTTTCTATAGTAGTGCATTCCTATTGAAGGTGTGGTCTTCTCTTAACAATTTCATTTCTACGCTCTGTAATATTTCGACCTACTTGCCCGCCAAATTGAAAAAAATGTAGTTTTTTGAAAAGAGAAATACCGAGTTAGAAATCGAAATGTAATTTTGTTAAAATAGCTTCTAGAAAATAATTTTTTTTAGTACTAGATTCTTTAAACAGTATAGTGAACAATATTTGACAGTTAAATAATAATTAAAAACGAAACTTTAATTAAAGATACTATATCCTCAAAACCAATAATGTATAAAGAGTTTATTATTTTGAAAATTATGTTCTTAAACATAATTTTAACAAAATAATGTATTATTCTAATTTCTAGTTTGATCGTTTTTACGAAAAACTGAAAAAGAAAACTGAATTCGGAGGGCCGTCCGCATTAGGTACTTTACTAAAAATTTTGTATTTTTAATTGAAAATTAAATTAAATGTTAATTGTTACATATTTATGTAGGTTAGATAGTAAAGACCTAAATGGAAACAAACGATAAAACAATGGAGTAAAATAAAACACAATTAAAGTCCGGAAATGGCAACCCTACATCGAATGCATTTCCGCGCGTCCGTCCCTCGTCGTGTCGTGTTTAATTTCACTTAGCCACAGATCATTGACGAGTGACTACGCAGATTGCGATGGCCCCGATACTGAGGAAAGCGGCCCTGCCCATTATCTAAGACAACATAGAACCGGAATTCGGTATTTTGAATATGAACTTCATTCATAGTTGTGTATCTGATATACTACTCTAATGACACGTAACTTTTATCTTTTTGTGCTGCCATGTGCTGTGTGAGTTATATTATGATATTGTTAGGTGTAACTGTCTAACTACTCATTTTTCTACGTAGTGATTAAAGCAGCCGCGTAAAGGTTGAATTTTCCCAAATTCTTTATTACCTTTCTTAACGTTATACTTAATAGCTATCTGTGTGCCAAATCCAAGAACACATTGGCTTGAATTGTGCGTTGATATAATATCTGTCAGTCAGTTTAGGACTTTAAATTCTATTTTCATAGATAATGATTTAATATCCATCTATACTCTTCTATTAAAATAACTCCCCTCTTTCCTTCTTAGTACCCACTTAAATAGATTTTTTATAAGAGGTTTCTAGAGTATTTGTCCCACACGTCCAGTAAGCCGTTTTCTCAGTAATGGCTTTACAGGATTTATGCATATAGCCAGTGTCAGGTGATAATAATTTGCATCAAGATTTATGTTGTATCTCATCTTTCTTTCATTCAGTTTTCTTTCATCATTTTGTTTCTTTTAAGCCTGTGAGATGGTCTTTGACGAAACTTACAGTTAAGCAGCGCTTTCCCGATACAAATGCATTCCCATAATAGTCATAGTCTATAGTATTGTCAAGTCAATTCCCATAGTCTATAGTATTGCATGTTTTCGTAGACTTCCAAATCATTAAAATATTTCGAACATTCGAACATTTATTTACGCTATCTTCACAAGTCCACTTAGTAAAAAATATTCGTGGAAGCTTACTTTCATAGTTGCTATTTAAATTGTAACTGAAGACTGTTACTGTAAACAAACTCATCTGAGTTCACATCACACTCTCAGAATTTCGTAGTAAGTAAGTACCTATATACAACTAGCATGGAATGAATGATTGAATGTGTTTTCTTCTTTATAAATAAGCCAGATTTTTAACTCTAACAAAATATATAGAATCTATAAGCACTAGTTGTACGTACAAGCCATGCAAAGGAACAATATAAAAATTTGAAATAAGTAATAATTTACTAAAAAAACGATGAAAAATTAAGTTTTTTTTTGTTTTCCTTTTTATTTCATGGTGTTCATCAATTTACTAGACGTTATCAAGTCAAAAAACTGAGATATTACTAGAACCACTTCTATTGAAGTCGAATAAAATAGGTTCAATACCAATGGAATAAAAACTTTTTACAGTAGAATAACTGATGGATATTTTAATACTGGCTGACAGCACGATATAAAAAAAACAAAAGGTGATAGAGCAGCGTTCGAAATTTGAATACAAGCGTTGGGGCGTGAATACGATTGTGTTCGTTTCAATTTTAATTGCATTTCCCTGTGTTATTTTGTTTTCCTTTGTGCATTTTCTTTGTGTTTACAATTACGGTTTACAACATTATTTCGAAATAACGGGCTAAGTTGTTGTTGATTATTTTTTTATTGGCTGTTTTACAAGCAGATCGAACAAAGCTAAGGTAATATTTGCTAATGTAACATTTAGAAGAGCTATTTCATCATAAAACTCTAATTTTAAGCCATTGTTAAACTAATCTTGTTTCGAAATCAATACCTATTTAATAGGTACTTTAGGAAGGTTATGTGAGATATTGCACTTGACGTCGGCATTAAATTGTACCGTTATAACTTTTTATGTGACAAAAACTAGGGTTATGTCTTTTACAAATACGATTATAGAGCCCTTTGTTACTGTTATAGTTTTAGTACCGTTCTCTTACCGGATATTGATACCAAACATATTTTATAGCTTATGAATGTCTCTATGCATGTCATAAACCCACTTTTCTAAAGTAGAGCTAAATAAATCATCCTATAAAGATGCACTAAACCCGTGGAATATATATACACGCTCGAGTAAGTAGATATTTTGATAGTAATAACGTGTGGCATTTTATATTCGCGATTAATATTCAACAAAATCAACTCGTCTTTATATCTTAGGTTGGTAATCCAGATATTAGTTCGTTCGTCACAGACACTGGTTTTATCGAATGCATGTAAATTTCGCTAAAGAATAATCCTACTAATATTGTAAATTTTTGTGCATGCTGTTACTCTTTCACGCAAAAACTACTGAAACGATTACGATAAAACTCGATACATACAGGGTTATTGGAAATTAATTGACACGGCGTTAAGGGCTTCTTCTGTGCACCTTAACAAACAACTTTTGTTCTACGACTTTTGTCGAAACATAATACATATCCCAAAAAAAATATTTAAGTGTTTCTCGTACTGTCTGGTAATTTTCTATGTCTATGCGGCAAGTGCGCGCGCGCGATCGGCACGATACCTACTATGATTGATTCTGTGACGTAGACGTAGAGTTGAGTATTATTTGAACTGTTGGATTTAATTTTTTATTTTTGTATGGAATATTTTTATAATGAATTTCCAAAAGTCGTAGAACAAAAGTTGATCGTTAAGGTGCACAGAAGAAGCCCTTAACGCCGTGTCAATTAATTTCCAATAACCCTGTATATATGGCTGGAGACCTAAATTTTAACACAGAGAGTACATTTTATTTAGATCGGGACTTACGCAGGTGAAACCGCGGTTCGAACCTAGTAATTGTAATATACTAATAAATAACCACGTCACGGTAAATATGTTCTTTTTTAATTTGGCTTTGATGCAGATTTTCTACAGCAATGAGGCTGATGTGCAGTAAAGATTTTAGAAAAGAAAAATGTACTTCTAAATAACTTTCGAAATAGTATATGTATACGCCGGTGTTAAATATTATAATTTACACTTTCACATTTGATTTACGATCGTGGGCAGTGTACTTGGCGGAATAATAGCTAGAAACACTATTAAACTGCCGACTTTCTGCAATATACTGAATTGCCAATCAAATTAATTGCGCTAATAAGTTTCTAGATCGTAAAATGATCTCAGACACTCCAGTTTATGATGTTTCATGATTGTTTCTCACTTTGAAATTAGCTGTGATTGTTAAATCTGTGTAAAGTTTGATTGGTTCAGGTCAAACTTAGATGTGCCTATCAATTCGTACGTAACGTTTAAGAATTTGTACTGAACTGAACAATTTTATAATAGTTAATACTTTGCATTGCCTTTCAATCAATCTGATAAGTTGTCAACGCGCCCTATGTAATGACTAGAATTAATAATTAAAAGTTATTCAGGTCAGTGGATAATTACTGCTGTGCTAATGTCACTAACACTGGACTAATCAAGTCAACTAGTCTGCAAAGTGCGTGTACTGCATTTAGTTATATTTATGTGGTCAGGTTATTGGATTAGTAAGACCTTAATCCATATAGGTAGGTACTAGTTTAGATTTGATCAAAACTTTAATAAAAAGATTAGCTTTTACATGGCTTTTACCCAAGATTTCGTCCGCCTATACGTCATTGCAAAATCTGTATGCAAATTTTAGCTCGACCCGTCTATTGGCGTTGATACATGTATCAGTCAGACAGAATCTACATTTTCCGTTTTTTTTTGGTGTGGAAATGAATCATCTGATTCGTTAACACAAACCCAACATAAATTACCTTCATTTTCCATCTTGAGTTTACCTGCTAATTCTGCTATTGGATTGATTTGAGGTTAAGTATTTTAGACTCCAAGCCTTTGGATATTGCAGTATAAACTTGAATGTAATACGAACCCTTCAAGTTTCATTGCTATTTTATCGTCACTGTAAATCTTACGCTTAATTTCTTTTTAATTAACCTCAACGGTAATTCCAAGAAAGGATTGATAAATATAAAATAGTTAGAACGTTAGAAATTACTTGCATTTTCATTTGATAGTTATGATAATAATATGACCCTAGGTTTTTTACAATTTACTTTTATAATTTTACGGAAAACTAAGAACTCTAATACACTAAAGTATTTCACTATCAGAATGACCTTTTTACTGAAATATAGTTTCATTTGGATGGCATGAAAACAGGGTAAGTACTTAGATAACCGGAGAAGACAATTCGGCTAGATGACACAAAAGCAGAATACCCGGTCATGAGAGAGTCAATTCAACTGGCCGACATAATTTAACTATGGTATAATTTATCTAAATTTTAGGTCGACAGTGTTTGTTCCAATTTAAGCGACACCCTTTTTGTTTACCTACTATTTGATACTTCAGGGCGCGACCTAGGTACGGCAGCACGCAACTAATGTAGGTATACGAATGATGGGTGTGCTTTGATTTATACTCACAACATGTAATTAAACTCGCGAAATTACACGAACTTGCATGTAATGCCACTTTGCCACCTTTATGTTAATTTTACGAGTGTGGATTCGAAGAATGGACCTTGAACTTTTTTGAACATACCTACCTATATAGAAATATACTTAGAGCTCGTTAGAGCTACATTTTCAAAGTAATTTGATGTTTCGACAAAAACCATAGATTCATCTATTCTATAAAATATGTACCTACTTATACATATTGCATATCTCGCATAATGACAATCGCATTAGTCATCGTTATGTTGCCGTTTCTTTAGTCAGAAAATAAACACAGCAGCCAGATTAACGTCAATCGACATGTGCTGATCATCCGAGATAGAGTACAATGAACTTCATCAATAAACTGTAGGTACCTACATTTTTTTTTGCAATGTTGGTAAATACTATAGGTAATCATATGCAAGTGAGCGTTTTAAATTCAAATAAAGTTGACGATATTATTAGTATACCTACAGGCTGTTTTTATATGTGGGCCTTCAGGGCTATATCCTAAACTATAAGAGATAGCGCAAAATGCTGAAAGGAGTTGCGTGCCCGATTTTGACAGAAACTAAAACTCCATCATTAGATTTTTGAAAAAGTTATTACCCTAGCCAAAAATCGAACCTGTTGATTTTGCAAAAAAAATATCATCCTATATTTTTATACCAATCGACAGTGTTGGTGATAGAGATTAATTCCTGGAAATTAGGATATAGCCCTGAAGGCCCACGTAAAAAATACACCCTGTATACCACAGACTATGCAAATAAGAAAGTATGCCAGATAATCATTGTGGATACAGGTGTACTACGTTACTAATACGAGACAAAAGTATATTCCCATTGTCTCTACACTTAAACAATAGTGAGTAATTAAATTAACTTTGTATCCCACAGGAAAGGACATATTCTCACATACGCCCACAAATAATCTGATGGTAATTAATACATGTGGTACTAACGAAACTACACATGAGATTTTAGATATAGCTGGTACCGTGAAACATTCGAAAGGCTTGTCTATGGCGGGTTTTATTTCATACACACATGTATTAGATACATGACGTCAAGACTATAATTTTGAAATAATGATTTATTTTTAGAGAGAATTGTTATTCCAACAGTGTGCTGATCTTCTTAATCGTTAGGTTGACTTCAATGTTATAGGTAGGTACATATATTGAAAACAAAAAGGGGTTTTCCATTATTAAAATATTATCGGATGTTAGCGGTTCGGTATGAATCATCAGTTTCCTAAAAGCCCGTGACATCCGATTGTAAATCATTATCCTCAAATTATGCATCATTGACGCATCAAATCGACAGGTTATAAATGGGCATGAATTTCCAATGAGTGAAGGTACAAACTTACAGACTACCTACAAAATGTGTTGTGGGGTCCATAGCGCATGGCAATTACTGTGGGCAACGGTCCGCGAAATAGGCTGAACATTTCTGCTTGCGCCGGCGCGTCGGGCGTAATGTTCGAACGCATTACAATACCAGAGGCAGCGTTGCAAATAGCTGTGAAATTATGAAATCGGGTGGTCTATAGGCGGCTTGCCACTGTTAACGCACTATATAAACGATTGACCTAACAATTCAAACTAAAGCCGTGAACTTTTTGGGCAAACTTAATTTAAATTTTAAACTCTGTCTTTTAGGTACAAAAATAAGTCTCACAAAATATTATGAGTTAAAAAAGTAAGAATTCAATTAAAATAAAGTACTGTTATAAGCAAAATTAACTCTGGGCGCGGCTAGGCGGGAACCTCGAGGCGGTTGGGTCCGCCCAGACAAAATTATTCTACTTGTGTGGTCACTGCAATTACACTGTCCACGATAATCTCCTTTCAAGTGAGAGTAATAATAACTACTTAATAAGTTTTGTTTTTATCTTCATATTTATTGACGTCAACACATTTTTTATTTTTGCATATGTACAAAGAACATCGATGAAACCGAATATTCAAGCTAAATTCAATGTATAAATAAATACCTACCTACTTAACTTATAAATAGGTACATTGTTTATGTCATTATTTGTTTTGTTTTCTGAATCGTTGAGCTTACTGTACAGCTCATTTCTCGAAATTAAGTTTCACCAGTTCAACAACACGCGTCCAATAATAATTTCAAGGCAATAACGACAACCTTGTTAATAAATCAGTATGAAAATTATGTCGTAAAAGCTGCACCGTCTCGGCAGACAAGGCTCACCCTGTTCCGCGAATCATAACAAATTACTCAATTAGGTACTACGTGAGGTGTTACGAATGAATGCGCGTACGCCCGCCTAAAATGTTCCAACTTATCAAAAACTGCCAGCGAATAATGATAGAATTGTTTCCATACAAAATACGAGCGGCCACGTCAAACTGACAGCTGCTAAATGACCGAACACTGAGTGGGCAATATTTACTAAAGATTAATGAGTCCATTACAAGTATCTAACCGGTACTAAAACAATCAACGAAATGCAGATAAACTTGCAAAGTCTCAGTAAATAATGAACCTCAGCGGTTTCTACTGTAGTAGGAGGAAAATCACTGTTTCTCCAACTCTACTCAAATTCAGAACTTATTTTTTACGGAATGAGGTTCAAGATTGTTTGATGCTTTTTCGTAGTTTGTTATGACTGCAAATATTACCGATGAGAGTTTTACAGGAGTTGGGAGTTCGTTGCCCTGATGACATCACGGGTAGAAACTTCTTTGTAGAATTCCATAGTACAAGTATACGTATTTTTGTAGTTAAAAGTGGATAACGTAGGTAAATATTCAGTACAGACCCAGTGTCTGTAATTCGTATATATTTGTGCCAACCTACAAACTTTCTGCATCTTTAAAATGACAAATAACGTCATTTCATATTCCGTATTCTACGTGAAATGTATCAGTCCCATAAAATTTACCATTGAAATTTACCAAACATATAGAATAATAGTTTCAACTAATTCTAATTTTCGATATCATACAATACAATTTTCATGACATATAGCAAACAGAGATACTTATGTAGGTACTATGTAGGTACATTTAAGTAATACAAATTTTGCATGAGTAATATACCTAAGCTACGTACGAGCACCTTTGGCAATCTACTACATAGTATTTTACAGTTTTTTCGTAAGTTTGTTTTTCCACCCAAAAAGTCTCGAACCATATTCATAGTCTCGTCGTTCCCTAGCTTGAGCGTCACTTTATAATACATACCTGCACATCTGTTAGTAAATATTTAAATAACCTTCAGCTAGTACAAACAAATCATTTACCCATTATGGCCATCCGTAATACAAAACCGAAGAGCTCGTAAATGCCTTCTTTCATCCCGCCTTCCTCATTATAGAGTTCATAACATCAAGCCATGGGTGTTTTAATAAAAAAAAACTATGTAATCTGACAGCGGATGTACGGATGAGACTGGGTTTTGAGGGCAACTGGCTAATAAGCTACTGTAATACGATATTTTAATAATACGTCCGTGATCGAATCCAGAGCTAGGTAGACGACGACGTTTTGATCAAAGGCGGAAAAAGATACAATCAGAGTTTATGAACAAATAAGCTGTCAGTAAAAATATTTCGTTGGAAAGAAAGGTATACTTTTTATCAAAAATAATCTTTATAAATACCTCCCTTATATGGCAAAATTATGGTTATGATGACGACGTGATTTTATCGTAATTCATACTTAACTGTAAAACAAATTATATTATTATTTTAACATGTAGTAATATACTTAAAATAAACATATTTTTTTAACCAAATTGCCTTATAATAAGCGAGTTTATAGTTATTGTGGAATCCTGTTTGGTCAATGATGTAACTTTGTAAGTACTTACCAACTGAAAATATGAAACCAACGGACTAATTTGAACCTTATTTTAGAGCTTCTAAGTTCAAAGAATTTATTTTCTTGTAAATTTAAAATAGTGCCCAGTACCTACATGATTGCTACAATTACGCTGTTTACACACAAGATTGAATCACCGATTCAATCTAACACAGTATTATTAAATTTAAATCAATTATTATAATTATTATTTGGGATTTATAAACACGTAGGCGTTGGTTATTTGAGTATAATTATGCAGTGAAAAGATATTGAAATAAAGGGCTCAGGGAATAAAGGTAAAGATTACTTACTTGGGTATCTATACATATATTTTATGACCATTTAAATTATCGAGCCTCACAACACTTAAAATTTATCATTGTTGTCAACACCATAGAGCTTTTGAGTATTAAATTAATTTAGTTTCTGATAGAAAAATACTTTAAATGAATTCCTACTTTAATAAAAAGGGTACTTGCTTACTTTTACCTAGGTATAGGCATATTAGAATTCGTATGATTTATCGACTAAGTTTAGAATTAGGTAGGTATTCGTCCGCTAACTTTGAAGGAAATCACTCAAATATCTCTAACACTAACAAAGCTTTTATCAGAAATATGAATTAAACATTCAATAAATAGTTGAGAGTTTCTTCTTTACATTTTTAAGTTATAAACATACGCAATATGTGCCAATTCAACTTTCTGACACCTATTTTAACTTATTAACCGTGACTATCAGAAACTCTCTCTTCTCCTAACGGTCTTGGTTTCCCTACAAAATGTGAAACTGTTACAATACAAGGCCGCTTTTATTAGTCATCATTAATTAGCAGAGCTTTTGGTAATTAATTAACGAATTATCAGTGTTAACTGTTTATCGGAGTGATTTTACAAAGTTAAACTCATTAGTGAAAGAAACGGAGAGAGAAAATATTTAAAGGCTTTGCATTGGGTCCTAGATGTGCCAATTACGAATTAGCGAGACTTTACCTACAGAATTAATAAGTAGCTAAAGCCTTCAGAAGATCTAGAGCTGAAATTTCTACGTACGTTTCTAAGTGCTTTCTTCATCAAACAATTTTGTTATACTTATTAGAATTTACTCTAACTAAACTAACAATTATTAATGTTTTTACAGGTAAGTTCCAGATATTCAAATGAATGTGTCAAAGGTGGTAAGTAAGTACAACAGACTAACAAGTCGATGTGTTGGAATGTGTGTAGGCGAACTGTTTATTACGTGTACCTACTAGAGAGGTGAATTTTCAAAACTCTCACTCATCTCGTAATGTGTTAAGAAAAGTTTGACTACAAAGTTCCGAAGCTACATTTTCTATGAGACGTTTCTATTTTAACTATCTAGATATGTATATAGTCAAACTAAGTATATATCTAGATATCTATGAAAACAGTTGTTAAGCTAAGAGAGCTAGAGAGAGATTTAGTATAGGTATTAAAGATAAATGTAACTACATTAAAATTCATAATATTATGATTGAACGTTTAAAAGAGGATGACTCTATTATAAAAACGATTAGATTTCAACGATAGTCTTGCTGCATCATGGCGCCGCATTTCTTAAAGTCGGCCAACGTACGTACAATCGTAATGGGATATGTAGATGAGCGCCCGCTGCGAACAATGTCACATTACTCTAATAATTCTAGTATCAGATGATGCTGAGTGAACATAATACATGTTGTTCTTTGTATAAACATTGAGTAATAGTTGCTGAGTACGACCTTAATGGCCGTTCCTTAGAATCCGAAATAGGATTAAGTTTGAGAATATAGGTAGATGTTAGAATAGCTTTCATTCCAAAGATATTCAGCTTCAATAAAGATAATATCTTAACCAGAATTCTGAACTAGCTAACTGTATCTAAAATTGTCTATTGACTTATGACATTCATTCTGCAAGCCTGACACCGGATCGCTGTGAGAACGAACCCATAAATGTACACAGCGACGGTTTACGAGTTCTCGTTAGCCATAACCGCTACCAGAACATCTACAAATGCAGTTTGCAATAGAAGTGTTAAGTTGGTATCTACGTTAAAGATCGAACACGAAATGTTTGAACTGAAACTTTAATTTCAAGAAAATTAACCAAGTACAATTTCACAGATAGTACAAAATAACCTAAAATTTCGTTCGAATTACATAATTTTCATAATATGCTATCCTAATAACCTAACGATACAACAAACAAATAATCTAATGTAATATGATTTAATGTTATATTATATGATTATCATATACCTTCATTTGCTGTAATATAGATTTTTATAACGTTCACGTCATTATAATTTTCAATTTGTATAATGCTCTTTTGCACGACAGATCATTAATATAGGCAAGAACTAATTAACGTACTACAAATACAAGTCTTAATTAAAAAGTATACTCCCTACCTATCAATAATAGCCACTAATAATGATAACTTCTAGTTCCTAGTAATTAGTATGTCACAATCATGATACAATTCCATTAATTATCTAGTATCTTTAATAGTCCGTTTAGATAAAAGCTCACGTGCCGTAAAAGTTTTTTTAATTCATTTTTATGTCTTTAGTGGTTCTGCTCTCGCTCCTACAATGAGCATGCGGTAACTTCATCTTTCAAGTGGGTAGATCAAATAAGTTTAAAGCAACTGCTTTTACTAAGGTGTTAGTGTAATCTAGAGTGGCTTGAAGTGGTGCTACTAGGGTTCAAGTACGCGTTTCCGGCTGAACAGCTACCGCTTCTATAAAAATACTTAATAGATTTATGTATAAAAAGGAATTTAATTGATTATTTAATTCATTTAGTGGCTATCTTAGTAATCAAATTATGGCTCAATGACTACAACTCAATCTTTTTTCGTAATTTTTTAAAAAAGTTAGCTTTACTTACCTACCTATAAAATAAATTCGATCAATATCTACTTTATGCTTTTAAAAAGTTTGAGTGGACATCATTTTTATACCAATAATGTTAACGATGAAACTAGACTTATCCACTTCTTCGATACGATGTTTAATTATTCATAAAACCTGAAATCGACTATCAACAAAGTTTCTTTTAAACTGGTTAAGTATATTAAAAAGATAAAATATTTTCACAAAAACATATTTTCTTGATATTTTACGTTAATATGACACTTGAAAATATAGTTTTTTGAAGATTATCCCAAATAGACGACCACCCACTTTGGTATCGAACTATTATTTCCGGGTGAGACGAAATAAACAAAACTATTGTGTGATGTTTTGATTAGGACCCTATGTTTGTCTGTTCGTCGCTTTTCATGTAGTTGAATATCCGAAAGGCCGATTTACTGATCAGAAGAAAATAGACTGAAGTTTATAAACATTGTCTCACGGATCAGACAATTTAATTAGCCGTTTTGCTAGATGGGAAAGCAATTAATTTTATATCTATAGATTCTTGAATGTATCGCTGGAGGTATAGAAAGTAGAATAAAATATGATAGTATTAAAACTAAAAAAAAACAAAAGCAATGATTATCATGATACTATACTTACCTTCTAAATAAGTAAGTAATTATTGAAATAAAACTTGGTAAATCTTTTAATATGTTTTGACGTTAACGAGTTCCTAATTTCTTAGAATTGGAATAAACCAGTGTTAAAACATGTTGACTGCCACCCCAATAGGCTAGTGATGTAC
The DNA here is from genome assembly GCA_907269075.1 of Idaea aversata. Taxonomy (NCBI): domain Eukaryota; kingdom Metazoa; phylum Arthropoda; class Insecta; order Lepidoptera; family Geometridae; genus Idaea; species Idaea aversata. The sequence continues at coordinate 6,147,344 of OU026099.1, read as the reverse complement.
AGTTTCCGTCCAATGACTCATATGTTAGCCCAATAATAAAGAGTAATTGCCCCTTTTCTCACATATCGTGATTCATTATTAAAGAAATGAGCGCCGACCATGCGCCGACGCACTTCACTTGTTGTTCTTTTTAATTGAAACAAGGATGCGTAGGGCAACACGCGTCTGCAACTGATTAATCGAAACTTTCAATAAACATCCCAAATATAAACTGTGAAACTATGCAGCTCAAATGTTGCATCACGGTGTACAAAACAGGAGTCATAATTTTAAAAATTAATACGGAACTGACACGAATTTTGTTTTCTTTGCTGTTATAAATAAGGTAATGATAGTCGTCTTATACTATTTAATACTATTTATATGACATCAAAACAAAGCCACGTCGTCCGCGTCGTCGGCGTCGGTATTAATGCGACTATAAAGAGGAGGGCCGCGATTACATCTGTTTACCAGATGAACTTTCATCGTAATCTGAGGCATTTACGTGTATCTGGTGAAGTCTAGTGGTGCTTAGAAGCCGGTAAAATAGGGCCGGAGTTCAGAGGTCACCTCCGACTTAACTACTGGCGACGAACGTTTAGTTTTACAATTCAAATTGTTAATCACAATTATTCAAGTTCCTTCGACAGACGTGTAGACGCAATTATGTCGAGTATTTTAATGATTTACTGTAGTTTATAACTGCATTAATCGTAATTGATTTTATCGTGAACGATAACGATTTATTTTCTGCTTTAAAATTATGATATCTGCACCACTTACCGACGAGATGTACGAGTACGAATACTAATAGTGTGTGCTAAATTTACTTCCGGCACGATTCTTGTATAGTGGTTATATTGAAGAGTAAAATTAGCATTTGCTATTTCGTGTCTATGAAGTGGTTAAAATAAAAAAGCTTTTGAATCATAGACGACGTAAATTGAAGAGCTGACGGTAAATTGGCGGTTACTAAAAGTAATTCATGTATTTACTTTTTTGTAAAAAGCCACCAAAAACTACTGATTTCTGAATCTGTTTATACAGAAAATTATCTAGCACATTCAATTGCAATTATGACTTATGATCACTACTGAGAAATTACAGCAACTTATTAATCAGTGTATCATTCTTGATTCACCGATCTTTTCAAGAGTTATAATGATGTCATCCAAACATTGATTAAGTTTATCGTCAGTATTTTTACAATAGACAACTGACATTCGGCAAACGACATACTGAAGGAATCGAAATACCAAGACGGCATTTATAGTGGGGTATCATGAACACGAAGATCCTGGCGCCATAAAATAAACAAAGGCGACCGGATAAATAAGTGGAAATTCGACTCAGACCAAGCAACATGGGCTATATTAATATCACACTCAAGTAATATTCGTCATGTACATTGCTATAATTTTTTGTAAATTCGGCTAACTTTGTTATTACTTTGTAATCCCCAAGGGCGCCGGAAAAAAAAATCAAACATGAATTATTAATGCTGCACCATCACCATCAGTTTTCTGCATACTAATCAGATCATAAAATGATTGATGCAGTGCTTTGTCCCATTTCTCGGAACTTAAAGTGCAGCAATTGTATGCAAATACCTGGAAGTTTGGCAGGAAGAGTAGACTTGGAATTAAAAAAAAAGATATCGTGCCTATCAGACGTTACATTAAAATTAAAGACAACAACATCGTATAATTCTTTGCAGTAACATTATATAAAATAGGACGTTGGATAAAGGTAGGTCGAACTTCTTTATTAGCATAGAAGGTGCAAACGAAATCGCAACACTCCATATCCCATTGTACAAAATAGTTTCCCGATCGCGTTAACCTAGATAACTCCGGGAAAGCGGCCCTTCAGTTATTTATTACTTTCTATTTTTCGATAGTAAAATCCATTCGATAAATTCGGACGTGGGCGAGCGCCTTTCGTAACCAATGAGAACTGATAAAAAATATACAGGTACTTAATTTTAAAGAACATGATGATATTGCAATAAATTTTACTCAATGTAACTCCACGAACCCTTGCCTAATATAAGTTACTTACATAAACCTAAGCACATAGTTAAGTTAAGGACTTGCGGTTGAGATAGTACTAAATGTCACTAAATGTTAGTGACACTACCACGTTAACCGCACTTTATCAGTTTTATATTAATTAATCAATCCATTGTGCTTTTAGTTAATTAAACTGAGGTTTCAAGATGCGTGCGGTAACTTATAAATCGTGTCCAATTAGCGAACCAGCACTATCTGGCGACAAAGCAAAGGCGAGCCACTTAACATAACTCGGGTGCTACCTAACAAGGACCCGGTGTGGATAAGCAAATTTCTGTTTAATCATTAAAATAGCATCTACGTTCAGTACATTGCAATATTATTATCGACAATTCTAAAACAACTTAAATTCTAATATCTAACCTGAAGCACAAGATTTGTTCAATAATAGAAACATTTTAATTTATTTGTCTAAGTGAATTTCCAACACAACCATTAATTCAAGTCGTTAAAACTTTAATAGTCAAACCATAAAAGTATATTGATTGTAGAACACTATCAGGTCAAGGGATGATATTTACGATTACAAAACCAGTCGAACAATGGGCAAACAATGGGGAACATGGCACGAAATGTAGCCCATCTACTTAATATCGAGTAGACACTTTTGTTATGTGTTTTTGTTGGCGGTCATTTCCATAAATTAAAGAGGATGGCATCGGCGATGTTCTTGTAAGTTGTACCACGTAAAATATAATACCTGCTATTGTTATGGTAAGCAGGAGACGTGACAAATAGGCTTTGCGGTGGATTTCGGTAACCGAACGAACGTCTCGGACCCTACCGAAGAAAGTTATTGATGCTCCAAACTTCAAAGGCAAAAAATTCTAAGAGGTAGTTAAGTTTTAACAAAGAAGGTACCTACTGGTACCTTTTGTGGATTTTTATTATTTTTCGTTGGATGACTTATTTGAGTGGGTGCATCTATGGTACCTCCAGAATCTCTAGATAATCCTATATTAGGTATAGGTATGTATTTAAGAAAGGTTAAACTTATAATGCCATTATTTCGTTTTGGCAGTGGCTTATCATTCTTCCTGGCCAGTCCATACCTAAATGACAAGTTAAACAAGTAAGTGTTCCGACAATGTAGATAGCGAATATCCATTTTAGGGCCCAATTAGAGGTAGAAACGTCTATGGTTTCATTGGGTTTCTGAAGAAACTCTTATTGTTCAGTCACGTCTGCAGCCAATCAGTTTAAATTTCACCCGTAATGGAGAATCCTCCTTGTAAGGCATCGCCTTATATCATTGAAGTGAGCCGAGCGCACAAAACATCAGCTAATTGGCTGTAATGTCATATCATATTGATGATTTATGAATCAAAGAGTTGGCTCTGTCGGGTTTAGCTTTCATACACTTGGTAATCTCAGATGATAAAATTAGTTGACTGCATAGTGAATTTAATTTTATGTATGTGTATACAATATGCATTACTGTTTATAGCCAATAAAGATTTGCAATTAAAATTAAATGTTTTATCTTTGAAATAAATCTCTAAACAACGCGATTTAAGGAACGCGCTGTGAACCGTTATGTTTTGACGTATCAAGAAAAAGCAAATCTGATTGCTGATATTGCCGCCCCTTGAAAGGTCAACGACATGTCCCAGTGGCCTAGTTCACATGATCCTAGCACGATGAACGATAGATCCCCGCGCGGCTCAACTCAATTGGCGTTTCCTGCGTGACAATGTTGCTTCGCCAAGGCCGAATTCCTAATGTTCGAAATAGTTCCGCTGGTTCGGTCGTGTATTTCTAGCAATGGTTTGCTCTCTTAACCAACTTATAGAGACAAGCGAATGTCACAATCGGTTTTAGGGTTCCGTAGCCAAATGGCAAAAAACGGAACCCTTATAGATTCGTCATGTCTGTCTGTCTGCCGTAGGTATGTCACAGCCACTTTTTTCCGAAACTATAAGAACTATACTGTTGAAACTTGGTAAGTAGATGTATTCTGTGAACCGCATTAAGATTTTCACACAAAAATAGAAAAAAAAAAAACAATAAATTTTAGGGTTCCCCATACTTAGAACTGAAAATCAAATTTTTTTTTCCATCAAACCCATACGTGTCGAGTATCTATGGATAGGTCTTCAAAAATGATATTGAGGTTTCTAATATCATTTTTTTTCTGAACTGAATAGTTTACGCGAGAGACAGTTCCAAAGTGGTAAAATGTGTCCCCCCCCCTTGTAACTTCTAAAATAAGAGAATGATGAACTAAAAAAAAATATAATGATATACATTACCATGCAAACTTCCACCTAAAATTGGTTCGAACGAGATCTGGTAAGTTGTTTTTTTTAATACGTCTTAAACCGTAAACCGCCATTTACTCTTCATTCATGTATTTTACCACTAGCGCCATCTATTTTTTATGACTCCTATTTAACAGACGAGATTTCTATGTAATGATAATGGTACGGAACCCTTGGTGCGCGAGTCCGACTCGCACTTGACCGGTTTTTTTTAGTTATTTTTACATTAAATTACTTATTAAACTGCCCGGTAAAGGTCCTAATTACTTGTTAATTTTCCAAATAAATTCCACTACTATGTGCAAAAGCACTCTTCTTAAAAATGGATTACTTGCCAAAAGTGATTCGTGTAATGAAGGAGGGAGAGAGCTAGTAACGACTCTGCATGTACTTACAGCTACAGCGGTAATGCAGTAGACGTCCGTGGTTTATTTTGGTGCAAGACCCAGCCCCAGCCTATATGCAAGTATTGCTTTGACCCGAATCGCGAGTTCGTTCTCAACAGTGCTGTTCTATATTTAAAGTTGACGTAAAGGGATAACATTACAGATTTAACTGTTGTTTTATTTTTAGCGGCGCTTTAAACATGTGCTTAAACCTTACAGATTTTATTTGCCCATTTTCAATCGCAAATCGCTTGACTAGTTTCAAGCTTTTTAGAATTTCTTGGTACCAATTTCAAGTTAATGCTATAAGTTTTATGTTTTGAAAGTAGAATTCCAACAACATTACTCATAACCAAGGCTTCAAACTCTCTCGATTTCAAACTTAATGGGTTCTAAATTCTTGTGTGTTTGATGCATACTTAAAGTTGATTGTTACAATAAACATTGAAACACCTACTGATCGAGTGGTATGGTTCATGAGAAATTCCTAACGTGGGCAAATATTGGTTAAAGTTATAACGAATAAATGCTAGCTAAATGTATTTCACGGAGAACTTTTGATTTATATCATTTTTGATAAATATGTATACACTTGCAGAGTACATAGTAATTATTTTCCCGGGTCTTAATCGCGTATAAGGCGCGTAAGAGAAATAAAAAGCAAAAAATACGCGATTAAGACCCGGGAAAATAATTACTATGAATACAAATCGTGTGAGTTTAAAAAGTTTACTTGCAGAGTAATTTCAACTTTGAGCTCTACTTCTTAATTCGGTCTACTCCACACTTTAGTGTTTCATCAGTCGCATAATTTATGTTATCTGAATAAATACCATAGCAACGGAAACATTACCAATCCTACTAGTTATTGGTATCATTAATCAGTTCTCAGTGGCTGTATTCCAGTTTGATTAGCAATAGAGTTCACTTATCGCCCACGTAGGAGCCCAGGCTGACTAATGCACGCCATCAGTTATTATTTACAGAAAACAGGTCTCAGATAATCTGCAAGATGTTGCCCGGAGACGGGTTGTTACGATAACTTGATTTAGGTCCGTAGGATCGCTAGGGTTTTAATGAGCGAAAGCGACGTCTATGTCTGTATTTGCTTAGATGATTTTGATGACGGCCTTCTTTATCTTGATTTCTTTCATTGAGATTTTGTTGTAGATTATTAACTTTCACACAAACTAAGTACTAGCATGTTTCCTAACTCTATATAACAAATAACATTAATTCGTTAATTAGCTGTAGACTTTCCTTACAAATAGACGACCCAGTTGGCACAATGGTCACCATGCCGGACTGCCAAACACAGGGTTGCGGGTTCGATTCCCGCCTTAGATATATTTGTGTGTTTTCTGGTTGTTTCTATGTATTATAAGCATATATTTACAAAAGAAAAGTATATAAGTAGTATATCCGTTGTCTAGCACCCAAAGACAAGTCTTGTTACTTAGCTTGGGGCTAGATGGCGATGTGTGGAATGTCCTGCAATATTTATATTTATTTATTTAAAAATTATATACCTAATAATAAATCTAAATTAAGAAGTAAATATGTATATCCAAATTATCCTCATAGTAACTCATTAATTCATTAATTAGCTGTATACTTTTCGTACAAATAAGATAATAATAAATATAAATTAAGAAGTAAATATATCCATATTATCCTCATAGTAACCATTCATAACATAAATTAAATATTATGTAGGTATAAAATGTATTGTGGTTAAACATAAAGTCATCTATTTATAAGCAATACAAAACGAGTGCTTAAACCGCTAAGAAATGTTTGTTTTAACAATAAAACAGTAAATAGGTATTTGCAGTGGCCTTTCGGTTGCGTGAGAAAGTCCGGTCGGAGTAGTCAGTTGCACACTTTAGAGATGAGAAAAGCAAATGTTATTTACCATACTACTAAGTATTTAAGAGAAGGCTTAAAATATAAAGTATAAACGTTCGATATTGTAAAATGTAAGAACCGGCCAAGTGCGAGTCGGACTCGCGCATGAAAGGTTCCGTACCATTGCGGTCGATACATATCGAGCAACAATACCCTAAAAAATATTTTATGTCAGACAAGGCTGTATGGGTTAAAAGTCTCTTGCCTGTCCTTTTGAGAGTATTTTTTTCTGTTTTTAGTAAGTATTTGTTGTTATAGCGGCAACAAAAATACATAATTTGTGAAAATTTCAACTCTCTGGTTACAATGGTTCATGAGATACAGCCTGCCGCCCAATTGCCGTATTCTTATGCAGCGCGTCTTGACTGCGTTTGCGTCATAACCATAGATTTCGTATTGCTAAGACGCACTCGTCACGCACACGTTACGACGTTTAGGTTTGCGTAACGTGTGCGTGACGAGTGCGTGACGAGTGCGTAACGTGTGCGTGACGAGTGCGTCTTAGCAATACGAAATCTATGGTTATGACGCAAACGCAGTCAAGACGCGCTGCATAAGAATACGGCAATTGGGCGGCTGGTGACAGACAGACAGACGAAAAGCGAAGTCTTAGTAAAGGGTCCCGTTTTTTACCCTTTGGGTACGGAACCCTAAAAAAGGGAAAACGGCGCAAACGGGCTTCGTCGGACAAACACCCGCTTGCCAAGCCGAACGTTGCGGGTTCGATTACCGCCTCAAACAAGTATTTATCCTATAGATATTTTTAGTTACTTAGCTTGGGACTAGACGCTGTTTAAAATGTACTACAATATTTAATTTTATTATGTCTATGTACACATGTGGTAGGTCTAAGTCTGTATTAATTTAGAGGAAGGGGAGGTAATAAATATAAAGACATGGCGTTCTATCGACGCGACGCTGCTCAGTTACTTTGTACGTGTAGATGTCCCGATATGGGATCCTACAACATCGTGTATTTTACCTGTTAGTTTATTATTATCATGTCCATTTTATTTAAATTAAATGACTATATAGTATACACATTTATTTGGTAAATATAGTTGTAAGTAAACTGACATATACGTCTTACACCTCAACTACACTCAAATCTAACATTTAAATAGATTAATAAAGAGTAACATACCGATTAGTATTTAAACCTATACTAACCATTTGTCTACCATTCATACATACATGTATTACTGTAAATTAGTTAACCCAATTCGTTGGTATACCCGGCAACACTATTTAGTAGGAATACCTAATCAGGTTATGCAAACAAAGCCAAACTTCGACAGACTTCGACTTTCTCTAATATAATCAAAACCATAAGTCGTGTACAAAACATTATAACATGGTGTAACATGGTGGTTGAACAACGAGTCACGAAGACAACGAGACGATGCGAGCGCTAATGAGTGATCGCGTCCTCTGATAGCGACACGGGACAACAGAAAAACTTAATTAAGTTGCTTATTTAATGGCCTTTCTAGTTATTGGATAACAGGGTTTTTGTTTGTGTTAAAACACTCGGAATAGGTAGCAAAAGAAGCAAGCAGCTTTGCGATAATTACTGTAGGTATATATATTTGTTCATGCTTGTTTTTAATTTTCAGTCTTTTTCCGTGAAACTCAAAAGGCAACAGCTAATAACTACCGACATCATTATGCCTACAGTAAGGCCTAATCTATTCTGTGTCTACAGGCTTCGTTCCTTTTAATGTTTCGTCACAGATTTATGTTAGTAATCTTCTCTATCATTATAGACACAGACAATACATTCTATATGTCACCGAAGATGATACACAATGAATTCTCTGCCTCAAGCTAGTAATAAGACGAGACGCTAGGACGAGAAACCATTACGGATTCTACGTTGTTCAGCCAAAAGTTAATTTCACTTCTACAGTGTTGTTATGGGATATACATTGTAATTATGGTCATCAAATCTTAGGTGACTGACAGTTCGCCATGATTATTAAGAATTCGAACTTATCCGACCAATAAGTATGGCATCAGATAAAGTTAATTTTAATTGACTAATAGTCCATTGAAATGTTACTTTTTTTGGGCTTAGCGTGCATTTGTCAGAGGACGCAATTTTATTTTTTATACATCAAGAGGGGGTAAGTCTTAGCTTAAATCCAAGTTTGAGGGATTGCAGCTCTTGTCCCACGGCTGTCATCTTGGAAAAAGGGATTTAAACGGTTTTTATGGTTTATCTGACAAACTATAGGTCACACAAAACATATTACTTAACATTTTTTGTTGCAAATATGATTACTTACCTACAACTCTTAGTCGTGACATAAAAAACAAAAAGTTATAAGCGAAAATCCATGAAAATTTGAGTTTTTATTTTTACTTAGAATACTGATTTAACGGTGAAATGTTTTCAGTGTGTTAAAAGAAGAGGTAAATAGATGAAAATAAACAATTAACATAAATAATATCTATGGATGCCTAAACTACGTATTACGTCCATTAGTGTTAGTTGATTAATTAAAGGCACGTGCCCACATAGTTGAAACCAAACTGGAGCTATTCAGTCCTGTTCACAATTTGTAGCGGTTGAGCCGTTAGGTTGGACAAATCTGAATGCACTTGTCGGCTTATTTCCATACAATTTGAGCCACACACGATGTTACGCGTGCCAACCCTTCTGCGAAATGCATTCGTGAAATTCTGACTCTTTGAAGCTCTATATTTACTAAATGATCTGGATATTTCAGTTCTCATTTAGATGGCATGTAACTCATGAATTTTACGGCAAGTTCATAATATTATTAGTCAGTATTTATAGATTTAATATACTCGTATTATGTACCTACCTTGACACTACTCAAAAGTAGGTACTTAAAAGGAAATGGCTTTTACTGCCTTGCAATGCTCGATAATTTTAATCTTAAGTTATGACAAGTGTTTATGGGCACTTTACACAGAGATGTGCGGAATATTTGCGGCGGACCACCTGAGGTGACCACTCGCTGTGGTTCACATTATCTTTGACAACGTCCGCGAAGAAGATAAAACGAAAAATATTGTCGAGTGGCCACATAGTTGCCACTGTCAGCGTGTCAGTTTAAAGCGGATACAACTTTTAAGCTTTTGTTTATTTGTATTTAACAAGTTGTGAAAGATTTAAAGATAAAAGTAATTTCTAACGGTTCGAATCTGTGTCTGTGAAACCGTAAAGTGTTTCTACATTAAATTACAAATATACAATATACATTTTGTAATTTCTATTAGGGTCAGTAGATTGACGGGTCGTAACAAATTTTACTGGTAATTAGAACTTGATTCATAGTAAGTTTGATTGATAACGACTTGTTAATTAATTCAATGAGAAACTTATGAATGACCAATGGAACTCTGATTATATTGATCATACTCATACATATGACGTTTGCCGACATTTGATCACTACTATCTATGACTAACAATTCTAGTTTCTTACCTTTAATCAACGTAATGAAGTTCAGTGGCTGTTCGAGTCTTTTTAATTCTATATTATTATCTCTACTTTTAGCTGTATTCAAACTCCTTATACTTTTTATGGTTCTTCCCGCGTTTGTTCTTTTTTGACGATTTTCTTTAACTTTTTTTACCTCGTTTTACCCAATTTTTAGGACGTAAACGCCAACCCTATGCAAAGTTTCAGATTCGTAACTCTTGAAGCTCAGAGATTTCGAGATAAGTTTGTTTCTCTTACAGGTATGTGCGATTCGGACGAGTTAATTAATACGTACCGAATTTATCAAGTAGACATCTAAATAACTCCATGTAAATAAGACTGGCAACAAGACAATGAGTCTACATTAGCTAGTTTATGTCAATAAATGTCTGTAATCACGTCTACTCTACGCGTGTAGGTATTCCATTGAGCTCTATCGTTACATCTTATTCCCGGTCGCTGGTCTTTGATCTCCACAAGTGTTTTAATCGAATACTTCCAATAATAGATCATTGTTATCGTAACGAGACGTCGCGCGTCGGGAGCACATGATTCTGAGGGCAAATCTATGCGATGGTTCAATTTTGTTCTAATCAACAAGGTTTTTTAATTATTTTTAATGTTTTTAGGGTTTTAGCTCCAGTATTTAATACTACTAGAATGATTCTAGAGATAGTTAAATAAATATTATTACAAAGTTTAAGTTTGTTCTGTAAAAGCGCAACATTGTTTTTGAAAGCGTCTATCATTGTTAACATAACGCCGTTCGCGTTTATTCGAAAAGTTATTACGAAAACATAAAAGCAAATAAATCTAACGAGATATTTGATGTTCCGTAACGCATTCCTTATCCAAAGTAAACATTATGACATTCTTTAGGAGACAACAGGCCGTAAAGGCACGATTGTAAGATTGATGGCCACCCACGAAATGCATTTATACTGTAATAGCTATCTAAATGACTTGTGCAATAATGGTGGTACGGTATCGGTCGATGTCAAGGATAGATATGGCTTTGATGGAAATTTATCGACGCGGGTGCGGCCAAGGATACGACACAAGAGACGTGCCCTAGGAGTGGTCTTTTGTACCAATGTTTGCATTTCACCAGTTAATGGAACGTTACTTTTTATAGGTATCCCTACCTAAACATATTATCTTACAGTCCACAAGTTATCTACTTTTATGTAAGACGATAACATCGAATTAGTTGTGTTTATAGTAGCGTGGGTTACCTCTTTGAGCAAATAAAAAGTGTCGTGTTTCGAATTTAATTTGCTAATGCATTTATATGCATATGATATTCTTGCGAAATACTTAATTAAGTATAGTTTTTGTTATTCATTTTGCAATCCACTTAACATTTATAGTAGATTATGTTATAGTAAGTAGTTGTGTTAATGTTTATGGTGTAATAGAGCTATGCGTAGGCGCACGTAACCCCAATGAGGGCACGATCGATAGCCGCCATGTGGGCGATGCACACCGTTTCACCACAAATGAACCTTTTGTATTTTACATTGGCTATGAGGGTTTGACCGATTGCCTTTTGCAGCTATAAAAGTCAAATGGGTAAAGTGTTACTATCAAAATGTTAGCTAGGACAAAGGAGTTTTTGCGGTTTAGCCCCCATTAAACTGTTTTTAACTGCTTATAGTCTGCGTGTACGGACGTACGGTCTATAAATAGCTATTTAGTTCCTATTGTAGCTTACTAGTACCAATATTATTTAACTTAATTATAACATTTTTATTATGAATACTTTTGTGACCAAAGTCGACTGATTTTTAATTTCCAGTGACATCTAATATCTACTACTTTTGGCAGTAAAATTGTTTTCCGATTTTCCCTCTTCCTGAAAAAATATAGGTACATAATATATCTGTTCTACATGGATAAACCAGCTAAGACAGGCGGACAAAGTAGAGCCGTTTGTTTAACTTTTATTTAGGACGCCGCCGAGCTTTCTCGGGACTCACTGCCAACAAAATGTTTAGATAGAACAGTAATGTCGTAACATTAAGCAAAACAATGAGGTCTTAATTTTGTTGTGCTTTGAGTTTATCGACCCTAGTGTGGGTGTCATTATTATTAATTTTGTAATTGAATACATGAGAGTGATTCAGTAAAACTGAGACTGAGACGGTATCATTGTTAGTCCCAATTTATTTTCACTGGTACCTATTACTAAATCTAACCAAAAGTCTAATAATATGTTCGCCGTAAAATAATAATGCGATATGGCAGCTTCGCGGTTAGGCATAGAGACAATAACAAGTTCAAGTTATTCCCGGAACAACTTCACTATGAAGACTAAGCCGTTTCTAGGGACAATAGCTCGATAACTGACAACTTGATTTGTTTAAAAGATGGTTCCTTTGTGTTACGCCTTTTACCATTATAAGTTATTTGACCTCTTAATACGAGCGAGCGGTGTGTTTGTTGCGGTCAAACGAAAACGAAGACTATAGAAGATGATTTATGTTGATTCAAATGCATAGGGGCAAAACTAGTAGTATAGTAATACAATCAGGAATCCCGCTACACGTAACCCGTAACCAATTGTAAATTGAATATCGGTATCGGTTATTTGCTATAGAATGATAGAACGCCGCTCCAATAATAGGTTCGCTGTTAGATGATTGATTGTTTCAATATTCATAATTGATTTATTACTGTTATTGATATTATGCAATTAAATAGCTTTAAATGTTCTTTAAATGATTATAGGTAGGTACGTATATTAACTTCCTGATTTACGATCCCTACATCAAGCAAGCGCCGAGCAATACGTATTAAGTATAAGTACCTATATTCTTAATTATTTACAGCAATGATCTCTACAGGGTTTTTGAAGTCTCTAGAGTTGTCTTTATAAATGAAAATTATATGCTGACTTTTCTATTTTTTATCCTAATCATAATTAATACTTAATTATCTTACTTAAACAATAATTTCTAGGGTTTTTGAAAGGCTCTAGTTGACCCTATTAATTGAAATTTATATTGAATAACTATGCTGACATATATTTATTATCTTAATCATAATTAACTATACCTACTTAATATACAATCAGAACACCTTTTCAAAATAATAACATAGGTCAGTCACGGTTCGGCAACAAACTCTAAATTATCCTCGTAATGATGTAATGACACATCAAACTCATGCACTTTCATCATGCTATGTTGATTATGGTCTATTTTATAGTGAATGGAGCATAATTTTAATGATGTTTGTAGATAGTTGTTTATGATTATCTGCAGTGCAGGCAACTTAGGTGATTATTGCCATAAAGTATCGTGTCCGAATTGTATAAAGTTGAATAATTATTAAGTCATTTCACGTCATTTCGTAATGCAGTTGAATTTTTCATAGATTTAAAGTTATATGAAAATTATTTATTTAGTTTTTATTACAATAGTTTATGATGTTAACGTAAAACGATTATGTTGTATGTATGTAAGTCTTATTAATTAATTTAGCATTGACACTACCAAGAACGCACCTATATTTAAGAATTTTTAGACATTTTACCTGTATTAAGGACATTTTACTTCTCTTTTGTTATATTTCTACCTCCCGAACGAGGAAATAGAGGTATATGAGGTAAAGGGTTTAATTTGTTTGATCAATCTATTTGTTTGTCTATGTACTCGCCATCAAAAAGTTTTTCCTAATGTGTCTAACAAATATTTGTTTTGTTTCTAGGTTGCTGGTAGGTGCACCGTTGGGTAAAAATCTTCAGCCGAATACCACAAAATCGGGAGCCTTGTGGAAATGTGGCCTCACCAGCGACGTGGGGGACTGCATACAAATCATTACAGACGGAAGACGAAGTGAGTTCTTTTAACATTCATTACCTACTACATTATCATTTAAACATCGTGTCTCATTTGATTTCCGTTAACTTTAAAGATATATATTTAGAATTATTACACGGATGAGACTGTATCTTTTTTTAATTCAAAAGGTCAAAATTAATGGAAAATCAATGAAATGCGATGATCATAACCAATATTTATCCTCAGTAAAACTCAGATATTATGCATTTGGTCGTCATCGTGTCTACGGAATCTTGAAGCTTTGAATTAAGCGCATTCATGTTAAACCCATGTTCTCTGTTCATCAATTCTTCAGGCGGTACTTCCAATTTATGTAAATTGTAGTTTGTAGGTTAGACGATCAATAGAATAGGAATTAGAATTTTAACAGAAACACCAGTAATGTATAATAAAGATGAACACAGTTTGGTAGCGAGTGTCACGCATTTTAGATTAAGCACTATATTTTCGTAGGTATAGTACTGTAACTTTTAATATAATTTTTACTGCTTACCATTTTCCAAAGATAGGCGAATCGGTGAAAAATATAGATTTTTAGTATGTGTATTGTAAGTTGTAACATGTAATTAATTGTTGTCTTTTGTCGGTGGTGTCCCAAACAGCGAAGTACGGCAAGATAAGTAAGTGAGCTGTGGTCTCAAATCTTCCTTTAAATATAATCATACGCTCTTTGACTAATATTCAACTAATCGCTGTTATACTTGATTATCTTACTAATAGCAAATTATTTCGCAAGTTCCAGCCAAATCGTCATTATGCATCAACGCATGAGCAACTAACTATGGTTTGAACAATTTTATTTTGCGTATCATTACACATTAAAATTTATTTACCCATATATGTATATTCCTAATTTATTTAATTTATAAGTTTTGAATACACATTCGTCATTATAATTTTCAGATTATAATTAAAAATTTTGACGAAATTGTATTCACATCAAATGTACTAAAATAGCACTAACAGCTTGCAAAAGCACATAAGTATCACATGCTTAAACACATTAGTAAAAACTACCGCTTGTTCAGTAAGAACACTTATGGTAGAATCAAAGCAAGACAAAGCACGTTGGCTAAACAAAATCAAAAGTAGAACTTCACTAAACAATGAAAACAGACAATGATATAAAAGCTCTTGTAGATAACAACAGTTCCAAATAACTCAGTTATTAGCTCTACCTTTTAAAATGAATAACACATATAACAAACAGGTGACTGGTTTTAAACAAAACAATAAACGAGAATTTCTTCTAAATGTTTCATCTAAATTTCCTAAATTAATACTGATAGAAAACCTGCGTATGTCTGGTTTCGCACCGAGCCTAACAAATAAAGAAAAGCAATCTTGCTGGGCCGATTAACACTATTATTAGTAGCCATACTTACACAAACCGGTGGTGTCCTTCTGGTACATTAACCAATCGGTCATATCGATATCAGTATCAAAATTAACATAACGTAGTCTTCGATAACGTTCATTAACCCGAGACCACATGTTTGTATCAGTAGTGAACACAGTTTGTGAGGTATCTTCGAATTCATTTCTTTCAGGTTCGACGGAGTTTTTGCCAGACTTGTCACCTTTACCGTTTTGTTATAGCAAATTGTCGAAACTTTTGGGCTGCATGATATTCAAAAATGCTATGTTATTTATCCACGCGCACGTATTTGTTCGGAACTCAATTGTTGCACAAATGCAAGAAGTTTATTTCCATTTGGCCTTTGAAGTATTTTTTTGCATTTTACATTCACGCCTGGTTGCAATGCTTTGCGTTTGCCCACATTATATCACCAATTGGTTTGTATCTGGGCTTTAAGAAAAACAGTTCCATTTTCTTTCTATCGTTTATACGAAAGTTTTGGTTTCTTGATTTTAAGTTTTGTCATTAATTTGTGTATTTTTGGGTTGAATTTAACATTAATCTAAACTTATTCAATTAAAAGATTTTGAGTGTAATTAGTAATTAATTAAAGCTGAAGCAAATCATAAGTTTTGTTTAACATAATTATGCTTAAATTCCAGTTTTTAGTTTTTGATATTTTGCTCTGTAAAAATCATTATTACGCTTGGAATACTTGTCGCAAGTGATGTTATGATGTCTAACATAATATTGAATGCCTTTAGGTTTGGATTCAAATCACCTATCTGGACCGTATTCTGATGAGATCAAGGAAGGCCAGTGGCTTGGAGTATCCGTGAGGAGTCAGGGTCCAGAGAAAAAGGCTGTCGTTTGCGCACACAGGTCTGTAAATTTTCATTTCATTTATTTGCATTCATATACATCATATTTTCATTTATTTGACGACCCAGTTGGCACAATGGTTACCATGCCGGACTGCCAAACACAGGGTTGCGGGTTCGATTCCCGCCACAGACAAGTATTTATGCTTAGATATTTGTCTGTGGTCTGGTTGTTTCTATGTATTATAAGTATATATTTACAAAAGAAAAGTAATATAAGTAGTATATCCGTTGTCTAGCACCCATAACACAAGTCTAGTTACTTAGCTTGGGGCTAGATGGCGATGTGTGGAATGTCCAGCAATATTTACTTTACTTTACTTTATATGGTAGGTATAACAAATGTTACAATAGGCATACAAGTACACATATGAACGCTGCCGGGCATTGCAATTGGGTGTGGTGGCAGACTGAGGCTTTTCTTACTATATACGTAGGTACTAGATATACAAATAAACTTGTCCGGAAAGTTGTTGTTATATGCTCAATTTTCCAAATTTGATAGTTATATTTTGTTGGCTATTATTTAAATGATAATAACAGATCTTACGCCACCAAGCAACGTATGAATTTGATGGTGAAAGAACTTAAAAAATCTGTAGATATCTTACAAAATTTTAATTGCCCATTCGTCCATCAATTCAATTATAGAGCTAGTTTAAGTGCATAATAAAATTTAAAAGTGACTTTGAAGAATATAAAATGTTATTAATTTATTTATGTTTCGTTTCAGATATATACGTAAAGCCGGTGAGCTGCAACTAGGTCAAGGACTTTGTTACACACTCAGTAACGAGTTAGAGCTAGTCGATGTGCTGGAACCATGCAGGGGAAGATCACATACGAGGTACAATATTCATACCATATTACTTTGTGAAATGGAGGAAAAAGACGTAGAGTATGAAGGAAATGACATAGCCGATTCTGAAACTGCACGAATTGACTGTTCTTCTTCTTTTTCGTATTGATAGCACAAATTAAAGTGGGAATTGATGAGGTAGGGTCAGATCTGCTTATGCCAGTGTGCTGCCAGGTGTTTGGCGTTGTTATTAGCTGACATGAGGTCAGTCAATGTACAACTATTAGGGCTGGAGGGGCAGGTCAAAAGGTGGAGCATAGTTTGCTCGGGAGCCCCACAGTCGCAATGACCTAACCATTAAAAAATTACTTATTTACAGTATTAGTTTATCGGGTCTTAATAGTGTACTTTTATATATTTTCTAATCTCGAAGAGGTCGAGGTAAGAAATTATAATAAAACGTACCTACACAATTAGGAACTAGAAATTATAAATATTATAAATACAAATCGGGTTAGTTTTAAAAGTTTATTAAACAGTAGAAATACAAAGTATATAATTAATAGAGGTACATGTTTTTTTTTAATTCGTGACTTTTTCTTACTTTCTAGAGAGCATGAAGAATACGGTTTCTGCCAAGTTGGGACCAGCAGCTCGTTTCTCGAAGATGACACACTAATCCTAGGCAGTCCCGGCCCTTACACCTGGAGAGGAACCATCTTCGCCCAGGACTTGAGAGACGATGACCTCGACCGTGATAACGTTGTGTACATGGCACCAGTGGAAGATAAATCTAGTCCAGTCGAGAAATACAGTTATTTAGGTAATTGTTAAATAAATAAATATTGCAAGACATTCCACACATCGCCATCTAGCCCCAAGCTAAGTAGCTAGACTTGTGTTATCGGTGCTAGACCACGGATATACTACTTACATACTTTTATTTTGTAAATATACACTTATAATGTAAAACATTTATTTATCTATAATATAAAAATGAATCGCAAAATGTGTTGGTAAGCGCATAACTCAACAACGCCTGGACCAATTTGGCCAATTCTTTTTTTAGAATATTCCATAAGGTACGAGGATGGTTTTTACGGAGAGAAAAAATTAAAAAATTGCCTGAAAATGTCTAAAAACAACACTTTTCTATACTCCATACCATACAAACGATTCGTAATAATACAAGTCAATAAGAACTTTAATACCATAACATAAAGTTCAAGTTTTAATGGAGAGGTGCCGGGAAGGCAAAACAATTGAGTGACGTATAAATATTGATGTCAATCGTGTCGCGGTGTTAGTTGCTAAAACGGCTGAACCGATTTGTATGATTTTTAACCCCCAACGCAAAAACGACGGGGTGTTATAAGTTTGACGTGTCTGTGTGTGTGTGTGTGTCTGTCTGTGGCATCGTAGCTCCCGAACGGCTGAACCGATTTTGATTTAGTTTTTTTTTTATATGGCAAAACAACGTTTGCCGGGACAGCTAGTTCAATATAAACACAAATCAAAAATTACATCAACATCATAAATACAAAATAAACTAAAATTACGTCAACAAATACCTCCACCCAGAAATTAAATATAAAACAAAACTAAATAAATAATGAAATTGGAATAAATTTTCAAATCAATAATACTTACAATACATATAAATATCTAAGCATAAATACTTGTCTGAGGCGGGAATCGAACCCGCAACCCTGTGTGTGTCTTTACATTTTTTAACTTTTTTTATGGTAGGTTTTAGGTTTTTATAAGGTATTGTAGAATTATCATAATAATGTGATCGTGAGTCATTATGATCTGTCTGTATATTTTTTTATCTTATTGGGTTTCCGATCCACAGTTGTTTGTCATAACTAGATCCGTTAGTCTATAGTTAGTACTATCAACAGGGTTATACCATACAGGCTTACATGGTCCTCAGGGCTATAGGCATCCTAAACTATAAGGGATAGCGAAAAATGCAGAAAGGAGTTGCATGCCCGATTTTGATCAAAGCTAAAACTGCATCTTTACATTTTTTGGAAAAGTCACTATTCTAGCCGGAAATCGAACCTGTTCATTTTCCAAAAAAATAATCACCCTATATTTTTTGTACCAATCGACAGTGTTGCTAATAAAGAATTCCAAAAGTTTAATGATGCATTGTTAGTTTTTGTCAAAATCGGCCATGCAACCCTTTTCAGCATTTTTTGCTATCTCTGTTAAGACTAGCTTTTGCCCGCGACTTCGTCCGCGTAAAAGTTGAAAATGGACAAAGGAATCACGTTGTCCCATACAAACCCCCCTTTTTCACCCCCTTAAATCCTTTCTTATCGGATACCTACGTCGTACAAAGAACACACCCTCCAAATTTCGAGTCTCTACGATCAGCGGTTTAGGCTCTGCGTTGATCCGTCAGTCAGTGAGTCATTCAGGACAAAGCATTTTATATGTATAGCCCTGAAGGCCCACGTAACAAAATCACCCTGTATATGTTGCTAAACGTGCCATATTTACTATTCCAGGTATGTCAGTCATAGGTGCAACCTTTTTCGGTGGAACGAAGCCCTCGTACGCGGCCGGAGCACCCCGAGCTCGCGGCACTGGCCAAGTTATCGTCTTCAGCAAACAAGCGACCGCTGACTGGAGTAGAACAGACTTGAATATATTGAATGTGACTCTCATACTGAAGGGAGAACAATTTGGTTCCAGCTTCGGGTATGAAGTAGCCACAGCTGATGTTAACGGAGATGGGTGAGTCTAGTAAAGTAGTCAACCTAACGTTTGCATATTCTATAGGCTTCATACTTTCGTTTAGGATGGAATTGGTATTAAACAAAGCAATAAAATTAAAAAATATAATAATTTGTTAAATAATCATTCTGGACTGGAAAATTTTAGACAACTTTATCAGTATAAGAATCTTTTTTTTAATAAATATTGCAGGACAATCCACACATCGCCATCTAGCCCCAAGCTAAGTAACTAGACTTGTGTTATGGGTGCTAGACAACGGATATACTACTTATATAACCCCGTAACACTGTAATTTGCAGTATATTTAATAACCTATTTAATTTGATATAATACTTTCATCCATAAACAGCTTGATGAAGGTCTTTCTTAAACGGTATCTTAGGCTACAATGATGATGATCCAAATAAATATGAATATACATCCTGATTGCACCTTGTTATATTTCCGTATTTTTTGCATTTTCAGCATGCCGGACCTTTTAGTAGGAGCTCCATTCTACTTCTCTCGAGACGCAGGCGGTGCAGTTTACCTCTACCTTAACGAAAAGCAAAGCCTCTCTGAAAACTTTCACGTAAAACTAACTGGAAAATCCGAATCGCAATTTGGTATAGCCATCGCTAATGCTGGCGATCTTAACAAGGATGGCTGCCAAGACATAGCTATAGGAAGCCCATATGAAGGGAACGGTGTGGTATATATTTATATGGGAGATAGGAAAAATGGGCTGAATGCCAAACCGGATCAAGTGATCACTGCGGAGTCTCTTCCTGTTACATTGAATACGTTCGGATATGCTTTGTCTGGTGGAATTGATCTGGATTCTAATGGGTATCCTGATTTGTTAGTTGGCGCTTATGAACATGTAAGTACAAGTTATTTTGAAATACCTTATCCCATCGCCGTTGTATGAAGATTTCTTACAAATCTATCTGTTACTAGTTGTCCCGGCAAACATTTTGCCATTTACAAAAAAAAATGGAAAAATTAAGGATAAAAAAAGAAGAAGAAAATAGATGTTCGATTTTCAGACCTACCGAATAAACACAAAAAATTCATACAAATCGGTCGTTCAGGTGGAGATTGGTAACTAATACCGCGACACGAGAATTTTATAAATAGACTAGCTTTTTCCCGCGACTTCGTCCGCGGATGGACCAAGAAATCACGTTGTCCCATACAAACTTTGCCCCCCTTTTTCAACCCCTTAGGGGTAGAATTTCGGAAAATCCTTTCTTATCGGATGCCTTCGTCATACAAAGCACACCCTCTAAGTTTCAGGTCTGTACGATCAGCGGTTTAGGCTGTGCGTTGATCCGTCAGTCAGTCAGTCAATCAGGACAAAGCATTTTATATGTAGATATTGTTCCTCATCAAACATTATTAAAGACATTTTTTTCTATATTACAGAGCAGCGTCGCTTTAATCCGAACACGACCAATAATCGACATTAAGACCTCAATCCGACCATCGAACTCGATCATCAACATTGACCCAACTATCCAAGGCTGCGAAAGGGACCCTGGAGCCAACTACACCTGCTTCCATTTTCAAGCCTGCTGCATCATACAATCGCTGGTCAAATCCACACAAACAAATGTACATAACTTGAACTACGTGATCGAAGCCGAAACCTTCCCTGGTGGAAGGAAATACTCTAGAGTTTTCTTTGACAATGATAAAAGCAATATTGTCAATAAGACTATACGCCTTGGCAAAGACGTGGAAGACTGCAGAGGACATATCGTTTATTTAAAGAACAATACTAGGGACATTCAAACACCAATTAAAGTAAGTGATTTTATAGAACCTTCTGATACATCAATCAAGTTATTTGTAAGGAAAAATAAAAAAGACGTTCAAATTGTCATTTGATTTGTTTTTATATGTTTATTTAAAAATTAAACGATTGTGCCGAAATATCCCTTTTAGTTTTCAATAAAAGACATCTGGCCCGTTACTCTTAGCTGATTCGGATGAATCCACCTATACACATTTCAAAAAGTGGACGTTTGGCCTGCAGACTAGTTTTTTCGTGGATAACCCGTCCAAATTGTTTTCATATTTCCAAACTTTTATACGTTGTATAATTAAATTTATTGATACTTATTATAATTTATGTACATTATAATTTATGTATAAATTTTCAGTTCCAAGTTACATACAAATTGGTACACGCCCAGCCTCAATATTCAAGATCCGGAGAGTTACCCAAAGTAGATGACTATCCTGTTTTAAACGCAACCGCTACAACCATGTTTACTGCGAACTTTCTGAATGATTGCGGAACTGATGGTGTTTGTGTGAGCGATCTTGTGGTTGATCCTGTTCTGCAATTGCCTAAGAGTAAGTACAATCCACGGTTAAAAGTCTCTGCCCACCGTAACGTTTACAATTCTGTGCAGCACTATTTGAACAATATAACAACGTCGGACCCACGTCGGTTGGTGTAGCGGGTGGCGGCTTATGCCACTCGGCCAACAATACATAGCTAACATGTTTAAAATAATAATAACAATAAATACTTTTAATTCAAGTAATTATGTTTGTGTATAACGTCTATTAGAAGAAGGTCGTAACTCCAATACTTGTTGATAGTATTATTGTAGCAAACTGATCATTTACTTATGACTCGTACTGTACCTATATACCTCATTCAGTGAAATACTTAAACTACCTATTTGTTTATTTGCTTCCAAAATATCATAAGTTACTATGAGAAACCCTAGACGCATTTAATCTGTACTTTATTAATATTATAAAGCTGAAGAGTTTGTTTGTTTGAACGCGCTAACCTCAGGAATCACTCGTTCGAATTGAATAAATATTTTTGTGTTGGATAGTCCATTTATCGAGGAAGGCTATAGGCTACTTTTCGTTTTGATATTCCCACGGGATCGGGAGTTACACGGGTGAAACCGCGGAGTGCAGCTAGTAAGGTATAATGTTCACATGCATGGCGAATAGGCTTTGTGCAGCCGGAAGTCATTAAAACCATGTATAGCTCCTTCTACGCAAAAGTTATCTTTTTTTTCCAAGAGGGTCATTAGCTTGTATTGTACTACAAGTCTATCTAAGTTCACTCTATAATACCTACCGAAAGGCGGGCAGGAAAATGGGTGTTGAAAAGAAGGACTAATTACAGATACCTTTGTAAGAGAACATCTATCTCTATCTTCTTCTAGTATATATTTTTTTCGTGACACAATGTTAGTTACCAAACTCTTCCGAAACGGCTTGACCAATTCTTATGATTTTTTTTGTGTATATTCGTTAGGTCTGAGAATCGATCAACATCTATTTTATTTGTTAATTGCAAAACAACGTTTCCCTGGTCAGCTAGTCAAATATATAAAACTTGTGCATTTATGCGCTTAAAACCTGTATCTAAAGATTACTTACTTTGATCTTTTTTTTTTTCAATAATTATAGCCGAGGATGGTAAAGCATACGCGCTCACACTCGGCCAAGAAGAAGAGATCAGCGTTTCAGTAACAGTGGACAACTATGGAGAATCAGCCTACGAGGGACAATTGTTTGTGTTACATCACGCCAGTTTGCATTATATCGCTGCTAACATTAGTGTACGTTACTTTTAACATTTTTATTTAGAAGAAATGTTTTTCGACGTTGTATTTAGCGCAGATCAAAACTCTAATTTTTAAAATTGTTAATATTAAAAGGTATAATTTCGACTAGGTACTTAATTTTTGAAATCGACTAATCGATTTTTAATATCGACTACTCGATTTTTGATATCGACTACTCGATTTTTGATATCGACTACTCGATTTTTGATATCGACTACTCGATTTTTGATATCGACTACTCGAATTTTGATATCGACTACCTACTCTATTTTTGATATCGACTACTCGATTTTTGATATCGACTACTCGATTTTTGATATCGACTACTCGATTTTTGATATCGACTACTCGATTTTGGATATCTATAACTCAATTTTTGATATCGACTACTCGATTTTTGATATGGACTACTCGATTTTTGATATCGACTACTCGATTTTTGATATCGACTACTCGATTTTTGATATCGACTACTCGATTTTTGATATCGATTACTCGATTTTTTATATCGACTACTCGATTTTTGATATCGACTACTCGATTTTTGTTATCGACTACTCCATTTTTGATACCCACTACTCGATTTTTGATATCGAGTTCTCGATTGTCCAAATTAAAAAAAAAAACACTTTTCTTTTGGAATCAATTCTGTCTTAAAATAAGTCTATACCTACTTATTTTACCTTTCCAGGACAAACATGTTATATGCACAAGCGTGAACAAAACCACAGTAGCGTGCATGTTGGAGAATCCCTTCAAGAAACAACCTGAAGGCACTCCACCAATCACCATGCGTTTCGATGCAAGAGCTCTAGAAGATAACGAACCCTCTGTGATTTTTACTGTATGGGCTAATTCAACGTCCAAGGAACTACACCCAGGAAAGATACCTATGCAAATTGAAGCTAAAGTTATTAAGAATGCTGAATTATTAATTAAAGGGTAAGACAATACTTAGTTTGAATAAGTTACTGAGGTGTGGCTACATTTAAAACTAACGATGTTACAATACGACACAAATATATTTATTGAAACTCATTTTACATAATAAACTAATCACTAAATATTAAAGAGAACAAAAATAAAACATATGCCTGAACTAGGTAATCCTGTATCTCAGGCGTAAAAGGACTTACATTACCTTAAAAAATAAATTAAAATAATTTGCTGACCAGAAACAATAATAAGGTAAAAGTATGAAATATTAAAACTACAGACTGTGTAAAAATATTAATTTTAGCAAATTTAACATTTTATTCATTAATCAAGCTAGGGCTTAGGGATGTTGCCAAAAGGATAATTAGTAAAAAATATTAACATTTACATATTACAAGTTATCTACATGAAATACGATAGTAGATAGATAGATAGATAGATAGATATTCATTTATTGCACCACAAGAAGCATACAACATATTCATATAACAAACAAACAGATATAAATTGCGAGATGAGTTGCGTGCTGAAGTGGTGCAGATGGGATACTGCTCAGTGATGTATTTGCATAATTAATGCAAAACACTGATTTTCAGCAGCACCTAAACCAAGTGCGAGGACGCCGCATTGTGCAAACCAGCATAAAGTAAAATAACAAAATAAAATAAAACAATTAAATAAATGGAAAATCAAATCAGTAGACAAATAAACGTAATACTTGGTAAATAAGAAACAACCAAATGTACAGGGATATATGAATAAATATAATATATAAATATGAACATTTACTTATAGTAGTGACGCTAAAAATCCGCCAGATAAGTTAGCGGCACTGTAGGTAACTTAATTATCTGAAATTAACCCAATTTTTTAGGGCTGCAAGACCTGAACAAGTCTTCTATGGCGGAGACGTCAAGGGTGAATCTGCAATGACGTACTTTGATGATATCGGTACAAGAATAGTACACACTTATCAAGTAAGTATCCCTACTCAGTCCTCACTACTATTAGGAATCCTTTTCCAAAATTGATTTGAGACCCAGCAGTAAATATATATAAATAATAAATATTGCAGGAATTTTCACACATCGCCATCTAGCCCCAAGCTAAGTAACTAGACTTGTGTTATGGGTGCTAGACAACGGATATACTACTTATATACTTTTCTCATGTAAATACATAGAAACAATCAGACCACAGACAAATATCTAAGCATAAATACTTGTCTGAGGCGGGAATCGAACCCGCAACCCTGTGTTTGGCAGTCCAGTATGGTGACCATTGTGCCAATCTTGTTGTGCATTGTCTTTTACTAACTATATTAATATCTTATTGCTTAATGTTATTGTGTATGATTCCAGGTGTTCAATGAAGGTCCATGGCGTGTGTCGTCCGCCCAGGTGGTTATAATGTGGCCTCATCAAGTTGCTTCGGAAGGCTCGCAAGGGAAGTGGCTGTTGTATCCTGAAGATGTACCCACTGTTGATGGCGAAGCTGGTATGTTATATTGAATTTTACAGTAAATATTAAGGCTCAAAAAATATCGTCAACTTATAGAAGTTATGACCCACAAGATCGCTCGTTTACACTCGGAGCTAGGGGACCTTTGCACTGGCCCGAACAGGCACTTGGGCCTACTATGGCATTAGAGGTAGAGATATAACAGTAACAAAATGATATAAAATACACAATATATATAAATTACGTGTCACGTTGTTTGTGCGCAATGGACTCCTAAACTACATAACCGATTTTAATCAAATTTGCACACCGTGTGCAATTTGATCAAACTTGAAAGATAGGATTTATCCTGATATTCCCACGGGATCGGGAGTTACGCGGTTGAAACCGCGGAGCGCAGCTAGTAGGTATATATAAATACATATACCTATAGGTTGCCTGGAAAAGATCGCTTTGACCAATAAGGCCGTTGTAACACTTAGACTTAAGTTATGTTTTTTATATTTTATGGAATTTAAAAATGGTGTTTGCAATAAAGTATTTATCTATCTATCTACAGTCATCATTCTATCTTTCTTTTTCAGATCAAAGCAATGGTGAATGCTTTATAACCGAAAGAGAAATAAACCCCCTAAATCTTTCCAACCGACCCGGATCCACTGAACCCTATTTAGAAAACTTAGAAATGGATCCATTCCTAACGACAGGAAAATTAAGCGTAGCCTCCGATCAGAAACAACACAACGAGAGCAGGAAAATTGTGGAATATTCTAGCGCTTTCGAGAATAAAGTGAGACGGAAAAGGGAGAGTGATATTGTGAAGGCTGAAGCGTATACTGACAAAGATGGCCAGAGGAAACATGTTGTGAATATGGTAAGCTAAACACAAACGGTATAAACATGCCATTTTTATAAGGTTTTTTTTTGAAGTTTTATGATTTTTTGAAGTTATACGCCTAAGTCCTTTAGGCGCGTTATGAAAAAATGATGAGAGTGAAATTTTACACAAAAGTCAAAGGTTCAGCTGCGTTATACAAAAGTAACAAGTTAAAGCTGCCCGCAAAATTAATATCAGACGGACGGACGGACGGACGGATGGACGGACAGACAGACAGACGGATGTATAACTTCTCACGCGCGTACCCTTTTTTTATACTTACGTATTTAAAACATTTTGTCCTTTTTACAGAATTGTCAAAAGAAAACAGCGAAGTGCATAAAGTTCCAATGCGTGATATATCGCCTTGCGCGCGCGCAGGCAACCACCATCACAGTGAAGGCGCGTCTATGGAACGCAACTCTAGTTGAAGATTACCCGCGAGTCAGCCATGTTAATATCGCGTCCACTGCCTTCATCTATCTGCCTGAACATTATAATATACATCAGAGTAAAGAACATGATGATACTGCTACGGTGAGTTTGATACTTTCTTAGATCTTTTAAGATGAAAGAGCTCTCTCAATACAAACTATTACAAACGTAGTCGACTGTTTCCTCCCTGGATGATGACACTAGAGCAAATATTTTTGGTGCATAAAACTTATAACTGCCATGACCATACCCCTATTTTTTGTTTATTTTTTTAATCTAAATTTCTATTATAATTAGAAAATGAAAAAAAATAGGGGCATAGTCATGGCAGTTATAGGTTTTATGGCACAAAAATATTTGTGCTAGTGTCATTATCCAGGGAGGAAACAGTCGACTACGTTTGTATGAAGAGAGCACAGGTACCCTTTCACCTTAAATATTAGACCAATAAACTTTAGGTTTGTGCTTATAATGTAGAAACTGAACAAATCCAGATCATAATAAGAAATTAGATCGGGAAAACCTAGGAAAAAAAATGGTTTTCTGTAAAATCGGTTACCTACGATAATTTTACGTGATAACGCCATAAGAAAACATTGATGGTAACCACAGCAACGTATTTTCGTTGCTATGGTTACCTTGTCAATAACTGAACGTGAGCGATGACGTCACACTTTTTTGTGAGTGCTTTTACTATGAGTGAATCCTTTCCGTTTTTTGGTGCATTCTTACTGAATTTTAATTATTGCAGGTGGAGACAGTAGCGTACCCAGACTTGAAGATCAGCGAACCGACAGAAGTGCCTCTTTGGGTGATTGTTCTCTCAGTGATCATCGGTCTCATAGTGCTAGTATTACTCATCCTAGCTCTATGGAAGCTAGGTTTCTTCAAGAGAAGTAGGCCAGATCCTACACTATCAGGAAACTTGGAGAAAAATAACCATGAATCGAGCCCCTTTATTGGTAGAGACAGAACTATTCGATAGCTAAAGGACTGTATTGTGGACACTGCTTGTTATAAAGGTTTTCACCTTTGAGGGCTCAAATACATCTCCATACAGCTTCTCATTTATGGTGATTTGGGAGTGATTGACGAGGAAAGAGACAATGTTATCAATAGAATGCTGTGTGTGGGAAGGTGACTTGTGCCCAAGACTGTACATACTTAAAAGGAAAGGGTACGGACGCTCTCTCCATACAAACGTAGTCGGCTATTTCCTCCCTGGATAAGGACACTATAGCAAATATTTTTGTTGCATAAAACTTATAACAGCCATGACTATACCCCTATGTTTTGGATTTTTCATTTTCTAAATATCATAGAAATATCTTACCTTTATATTCATACTTATACAATTAATGTTCAATAAATACCTACATATATGGAAAATTAAAATCAATAAATCAATCAATTCAAATTAAAAAATCAAATTCTTAGAAATTAAGATTTAAAAAAGAAAACATAGGGGCATGGTCATGGCAGTAATAAGTTTTATGCAACAAAAATATTTATTCTACTGTCATTATCCAGGGAGGAAACAGTCGACTACGTTTGTATGGTGAGAGCGTCAGTACCCTTTCACCTTAACTGTTGCGATTAGTGACTTAGCAATTAATATCATTGACTGTGATGTCTTCTTAGAGGAAAATTGTGTGCATGTGATCATAAAGTGGTTTTATGTTTTGTTGATGTTTAGCACGAGTCCTTGATATAGTAATTATATTTTGTTTTCTATTGCATTTCATAGTGAATGTTTCAGATTGTTTATATATAGGTATATGTTTATGTAAATACGTACTTGCCTTATTTATGAGTAGTTTAGTGTCTACTTATTGTTGACTAGATTTTTTACTAGTCAGTTTTATAAATTAGGATAAGAATATCTAGTAAGTCAAAGTCGGTCACAATGAATTAGGTACTTAAAAATACAAATGTTGAAATAATAAGTTATTACTTACTAAAAAATCAGAGTTGGACCTTAAAAGGAAAGGGTACCGGGGGCTTCCTCCATACAAACTATTACAAACGTAGTCGACTGTTTTCTCCCTGGATAATGACACTAGAGCAAATATTTTTGGTGCATAAAACTTATAACTGCCATGACCATGCTCCTATTTTTTAGAATAGAAAAATAACTTTTTCTTTTTTTTTAATATGAATTTCTATGATAATTAGAAAATGAAAAAAACCAAAAAATAGTGGCATAGTCATGGCAGTTATAGGTTTTATGGCACAAAAATATTTGTGCTAGTGTCATTATCCAGGGAGGAAACAGTCGACTACGTTTGTATGGAGAGAGCGCAGGTACCCTTTCACCTTAAAGCCACTGTTTTATCCCAGTAAATAGGTATAAGGCTATTAGAGTTTTAGAATACATGTGAAATTCTATGCTTTCTTAAAATACTTAGGTAAGTACTTACGTATTTGTAAGTAAATTTTATTTTGTGGTGCTATATTAGCATCATAATCTTTTTTTCCATATTATTCTTCATAAAATATGAATTTACCAAAAATATATGAAACCTTGGGTTATGTTTTTACTTTTTTTCAAAATAACGGAAGTCTTAAAAAGGGTACTTATTATTAGAATATAAATTATAAACTGACAAAGTGTACTTCCTATTGTTAGATTTTTGTACATATTGTAGAATTGTTGTGTATTTAAGATACTTATAAGATTTTTTTATTGAGATATCGCCTGTTGTAACTTCCCCACTGCCAAACACTTCCATTTTGTCTACTTAATAAAAATCTGACACTTAATAACACTGGTTGTGATCCCTTTCATTTTATTTATAAATCCTACTTAATAGTACATTTAGATGAAATAAAATTGTGCCATTTGAATTATTATCTTTTATTAACCTTTACTTAAACGTTATGTTTGTTAATAGTAAACATTAGGAACTTAGGTAAACAAAACAGAATTCCATTAACCTATACATATATAATTACTGAGTGTGGGTGTTAACAATACCTATTTACATATAAGGGTTACATACACTTTTTGATACAAACAAATTATTTTCTAAATTGTCTGATTTCAGTGTTTCTTTTTTTGTGTTATTAATCCATTGGCTTTTATTTCTCCTTTTTAATTAAGTACAAAGTTGTTATGTTAAAATGTAAGCATAGGTACAACTTACAAACTATTGAAGCGATTGACATCTATAAAATAACATTTTGTTGCAACTTAATTAATATGTAAGTACCTACCTATATAAGTTACATTACTTCATAATGTCGTTAAATATAGTACATAAATAAATACAATGTAGATAGAATTAATAAGGAAATCGCCTAAGAACTCATCAAGGTTCGAAGTCATAGAACATTCGTAAGTCTGAAGTGTCTACTTTTGTATCTGAGGGCACTTCACAGGTGTCGTGGCGTCTTTATAATTGCTTCTAAAATAGGTATGACTATTTTAAAAATAAAATATGACATTAAAGCTAGAGAGGACTAGTACGGACATCATTCGACAACGCACCAAAGTAATAGACGTAGGGTACCGCGTCGCTAAATTAAAATGGGCGTGGTCTGGACATGTGTGTCGAAGGGGAGACGGAAGGTGGAGCAAAGCTGTTCTCGAATGGAGACCAAGAATCGGGAAGAGAAGTGTGGGCAGACCACCAGCCAGATGGTCCGACGACATAATAAGAGCTCATGCTGGGGCAGAGTGGTCCAGAAGGACCGGTGATAGGACGTTGTGGAGAGGCGTTGGAGAGGCATGCCCTGCAGTGGGCTAATAATATACATGCTGCTGAAGAAGGAGAGGACTAGTACGAATACAAAAAGTAGATATAAAAATAATGTTTTTATTTTAAATAGATGTCGTGGCTATATCGTAAAGTTGTTCATTTCATGATGTGAATGGCGATTTCATGAAATAACCAACTGAAACTGGCAACATCATGTGGTCTGACCAAATCAATAAATATACTGAACAGCTAAATGCAAGGCTACCTAATGTTTTGGCAAAACATTAGTGGTTTTATACATTTCCTCCCTGTAGGCGCTGATGTTACAATTCTTTTACCTCAAAATGTTAAATTAACTTGACTTTAGCTCCAACACTGCAGTTAGAGCGCAGCCTCCTGCTCTTCCTTATTAAAAAAAAACTTTAGTGTAGGACTTTCAAGACTATAGGTAGACTAATAAGGAGGGATGAGTTGATACAGTTATGATACAGTTTTTGGCTCCCTATCTATTTTTGGGGTATTACTGATATAGCCAAACGTAAGTAGATTGAACTATCATTCGGTAAACGTTGATTTTTTAAAGTTTTAGTAGGTTATATCATGAAATGGCACCATGTCACAAAATCGCCGTAAACATCATGTAATTACCAATATTACGATAAAGCTAAGACAAAGATAGATATCGTTAATTAGGAAAACATAAGTAAATTCAGATTAAGTTATTTCTTGAAGTAGTTCGTCACTTGCATCTGTGATTTCTGAAAGAAAGAAAAACTAGTTAATTTATAAATTAATAGCGACCCGCCCCGGCTTCGCACGGCTATATTATGCATATAAACCAATATAAACCTTCCTCTTGAATCACTCTATCTATTAAAAAAAAACCGCATCGAAATCCGTTGCGTAGTTTTAAAGATTTAAGCATACAAAGGGATATAGGGACAGAGAAAGCGACTTTGTTTTATACTATGTAGTGATAGTGATTTATTCACCTAGATGAGTGAGATAAGTATTCAATTTATGTAAATCCGAAATATTCCGAAAGTTTGTGTATTTATTTATTTGTTTGTTGGTTCATCTTCACGGTCAAAACACTAGACCAATTGGGATGAAAATCAGCTTGAAAGTTTAGGGTAACTTTTGATCCTGAAATTCTCGCAGGATCGGGACTTACGGGAGTGAAACAACCAATTTAGATTTTATTATTATCTATGTTACCTCCAATATATCACAAATTCAAGCAACTTCAATATATCACAATTTTTAAACAATTCACCCTTGACCTTTTCCTCGAACCAATCGTCGTGATCGAATAATATACCTATTTTATTGACCGTTATTTTCTTGTAGGATACAAATGTTACTGTTACCTGTAATATACAATATTATCAATAAAAGTTTTAACTGTTCTAACAAAATTACTTTTATGGGCACCAACAGCTGTGAAACCACTTACTGTTTTTGTAGGTAAAAGAACAAACGACTATTATGAAACAAATATTAACACCTACGTAATTTTAAGCTTTTGTGAAAATGCAGTCATGTCTGTCTGTCTATTTGTCTGTTTTGCATTTGTTATCTATGCAATAATTAGAAACTATAAGTACTCATCCTATAGAAATTTGGTTTTTACCATTAGATGGTTGTGTTTTGGGAAGGTCTACCTACTTTTTTACTCATCAAAATCCATTGAGAAACTGCATTCTTGCAATCATGCGCTACGAGCGCTCTGCGACTACTCTATATCCCGATTTTCCTACAGGATCGAGACTTTACTGCGGGTAAAACTGCTGGGTGCTGTTGGTTTGCAACAAGTAGGTACTTACATCTTTTTTCAAAGAAGACCAGCAAAATGTGCAGAGATTTGCGTTTTTTGTATCCAGCTCCGATTTGTGCAAGCACGGTTGCTTCATGTCTCCTGAATAAAGAAATATATTAGTACATTATTGCAAAGGCCGGGAAATAAGCAACTGCAGATCGAGTATGAGTTTGAAGGCCGAGCCGTAAGGCGAGGACTTCAGACAGGCAATTGCCATTTCCGCCGAGGCATATATAGTTCTTTACTTAAAAGACTGCAGGGCAATAAAATATTGTCATTATTTTCGAGGAGGGGAGGACAGGTGGTGTCGAGTTTGCAAACAAGAAGAATCAAATCCATTGCAGGAGCGTTTTTTTAATTTGGAACATTACAGCGCTTTAACAATGTTGAATAAAACGGCGTGCTAACCCTCCTGCAATGGACATGACTCCGCTAGGAGTAAAAGTGTTCCGTGGACATGACTTTCTTTGTCCGTATATTCGACACTTCGCGTGTTCTTTTTTCGAAAATAATGATAATATTTCCATGCATGTTTGAGAAAAAAAAGTGTGGTTTGTGTCATAATAGCTCCAAATACATTACACCATATGCATTGTAACTCACCAGTGTAAAGTTGATTATCCAAATGCGTGATGTAGCTGCCTGCAAGCCTGAGGATCTCAATCTTGCTGAGCTTCCTGTCTGGAGGCTCCGTCGGGATGAGCAGCCGCAGCGTGTTGAATGCGGTGTTCACGCTGCTTCGAGATACAAACGGTATTTTGATAACTATTTTAAATCTTGTACATTGTATATTTAGCGCCATCTCTTTGTAAACTAAACAATTAGGTTATATTGCCATTTTATAAAATATCCACTAGATAAGGGTTAGATAAAATACTAAGTATATACAACAAACTTAACATAGAAGTTCGTTGTCTATATAGGTACAAGTATTTTTCTTTTGTGAATATACCTACCACATATGATACTTGTACAGACAGAAACACCCCAGACTAAAAATTAAAATATATACCTATACAGGGTGAATTTTTTATGTGGGCCTTCAGGGCTATATCCTAAACTATGAAAGATAGCGAAAAATGCTGAAAGGAGTTGCGTGCCCGATTTTGACAAAAACTAAAACTGCATCATTCGATTTTTGAAAAAGTCATTACCCTAGCCGGGAATCGAACCTGTTCATTTTCCAAAATAATAATCATCCTATATTTTTATACCAATCGATAGTGTTGCTGATAGAGATCAATTCCTGGAAACAAACATAGTATGGCAAAATATATTAAATGGCTGAATATTTGTAGTTTTCTATAATTTTCACCTTTCTGTCTCTGGCAAAACAATAGTGTGAGACATAGAGGACAAGTGCTATTATTCTAAATATTATAAAATAAGTTCTAAATGAAGTTCTTTACATAAAATTTGTAAAAACATTTCATATTTTTAGTGCAGCAGTTGGTTGCGTTATTGGCCATAACTCCTCACTGCATTTTTTTCAGGGATGTTTGTATGAAAATTACAGAAGATTACTAAAATGAGCTATTTCCTTTAATTTGCCAGACTATGTTTGTTTCCAGGAATTGATCTCTACAACACCATCGATTGGTACAAAAATATAGGATGATTATTATTTTGGAAAATGAACAGGTTCGATTCCCGGCTAGGGTAATGACTTTTAAAAAAATCGAATGATGCAGTTTTAGTTTTTGTCGAAATCGGGCACGCAACTCCTTTCAGCATTTTTCGCTATCTCTCATAGTTTAGGATATAGCCCTGAAGGCCCACATAAAAAATTCACCCTGTATACTAATCAAACCTGCAACCATAACGCCAAAGAGGTCGTCAAAGTACTTATATTATAATTCGTTTAATTGGTAGGGATACGGCCTCGAGATTCGGTAGGTATATTATCTACGCTTTGATATTAGGCATAAACCATGAGTTAATGCTAAACTTGAACAAGAAATCTACCGCACTGAAAACTTGATGCCTTTTCACAATTAGATGTTCTGTAAATTATAGGTACTAACTTTTGCGTCCTGTCCCGTTCACGTGCATTAGCTTGACACCTTTGCTTTGCCACTGGCACTATTTCGGAACCGTTTTGATAAGGCACTGAATATAAATTATCCCAAGTTTGACC
Organism: Idaea aversata; assembly: GCA_907269075.1. Classification (NCBI taxonomy): domain Eukaryota; kingdom Metazoa; phylum Arthropoda; class Insecta; order Lepidoptera; family Geometridae; genus Idaea; species Idaea aversata. Next base: position 6,112,692 of record OU026099.1, on the reverse strand, counting down.
ACTGCACGGGTAGTTTATAAAATTATCCATAATTATATAACTTAGTTCGCAAACAATTATTCTTTATTTGAAATTATGTTTTTTAATGAATTTAAAGACTGCCAGTATTCAAATTAATCCGATATGTTCGGATACAGGATACGTACTGTACCAAGGAAGCTTGTCGGGACACTAATAAGTATCCCATTGGATATAGTTGATGAAGGAGTCATTTAGGAAGAACAGCGCGCGCCACTGACTCGGTTCTTAACCGATAATTGTATAAACAGATGGCTCAGAATGTCACAGGGACGAATTTGAGAAAAGAAAACAAACTATTGACACAAACAAGGGTCTAATATAAATGTTGTCTATCCCCCTAATTCCAAAACGAGGTTTTAGGATAGTCTGAGATGTGGATTTAAACCTTTAGATTTAGACACATAATTATTTACTCGTGAACTAGTCTAAACACTATCTATGTGTAAGTTGGTATTCTTTGCGTAATTTGGCACCATAACACTAGCCTAGATGGTTGGGGCTAGATGGCGCTGTATGCATTGTCCGAAAAATGTGGGGTAGGGGTAGGTATCAACCATTTTTTTTAAATGTCTAAAAATTCAAGTTCTTTTTCAAGACTTCATATTTTGTCCATTATAAGAATAGCAGAGGCATAACAGTGGTAAACTTATCGCCTCAATGCACGTCTGTGATGGTGAATGGGCTACTTGTCATCAGATTATAAAACTCTGCTTGCTCCCCCACTTTGTGTCTGTTTGTTTAAGCTCTAACCATCGCGTCGCAATAAATATTTTTAATTACTCTGATGATTTGTCAGAACAGAAATCAGTGCCAGAAAAGTTGTAAATCTATACACATATAATATTAGGTATGTATGTATAACCAAATACAAAAAAAGCAGATTCTTAATTCGTGTGAATATTTTTTCATAAATTACTTTAAAATAGATGGCTTAGCACGCAGTCTAGACTAACAATTATTAAGCATATCTATTACCAAAATTTTGTAGAATTATAAAGAATCCAACTGTCTCAAATATGGATAGATTTCTAATAGTCTGGTTATCTCATAGCCACTTTCGTCTCGAGGGATGTTAACATCGTTCCGTGGGAACAAATGTTAATTGGTTAATTAGAAGAGTTGTCGTCGCTCGCCTCCTCATTTGTATTCATTTGTTCAATCAAGTTCACATGAAAAAAATATATAACAACTGGCTATTTGTACCCATGTTGTAAATATTAACCTATAAATATAAATTTCAAAGTCTTGACTATCTGAATGATTGAATGATGTATCAATGTAAAATTTGGAGGATGTGTTCTTCATGAATCAAATCAAATCAAAAAATTTTATTTCTTTGGATACATAATACCTTAAAAGTATAATAGACCACTTAAAAACGTCTTAAAAACTAAGTTAGGATGTGTGCCTTCGGAACGCGCCCACCAATGAGAAGAAGGCACAAGAAACTCATGGGGTTTTTTTTTTTTTTTTTTCATGTGGTCACGCTCACAATGGTCAATATTAAAAATATTTGAAAGTATTATTTGAAATGGAGCAACTAAAGTCACGTCCATGGGTTCTTATCATTAAAGTAAGACGAAGTATCATAGTACGCCTTACTGAAGTGTAGGTACTCCACTAAGAAAGGGTTTTTATAAGTTTACCCCTAAGAGGGCAGAATGGCAGGCGAAGCTGCGGGTGCCCGCAGCTGTATTATTATAATACAAGATGCGACAGTTTTATCCTGAATTTCTTATTTTTACAAGCTTTTATTGAGCTTCGCCTGTCCCAATGGTTGTCAAAAAATCTTGCAAATTAATTTTGGTTACCGATTGACCTGAAATTTGACATACATGCGTAATTTAAATACACAAGTGGGAAGTAGGGTATCAGATATTTGATAGTCTTATTTCCCATAAGAATGGAAATGGACCATAATGGCTTGAGACAGAGCAAAAGGCTCGACGGGTTTGAGATCTGGCGCTGGAGACGAATAAAAAAAATATTGTCGATAGAAATAATGGTTTTGTGAAGGACCGAGCCGTTATTTACGACAAGAAGGTGTTAAAATACCTTAAATTCCATGAATAATTGTGTGACGTCAAAGATTCGCAGCTAGGATGGATGAGTATCTGGCGTGAAGCAATCGACGACGGTGATGTTCCGACGCGACGGCTGATGGTGTTGGTTTTGCGAGCGACGACGTCACGTCCCCTCCACGGAGGCTCCGACCAACCGAAGCGTGCGCACCACGGCCGCTCGCCGGAGACTTTCTCCTCGCGACACCTCTGCTGGTGAAACGATCACCGTCGCGAGTCGTAACCGCCGACGCGCTCGAGTCGACCGTCTTCCGACTTACCATTGATCGCTCCGCGCACACTTCCGTAACCAAATCGTCACCGTCGTCGATCGCTTTGGCTCTGTAAACAGTAACGTGCGAAGACTCTTATTTTCATAAAACCCAGTGAATATCTCTCGTGTTCAGCACCAGTTAAAGCAACGTGTCTGGAGTAATGCTTGGTGATTAGAGGTGAGTTTTATTGTTTCACCTTTCTAGCCCCCGTCCATTTGGTATTAGACGATGACATTAGATGATAAGGTGGGCGCAACTGTGTGATTCTTGTTCTAGTGAACGCAAGGACGCAATCGCACATTGCCTAGGTACTAATGGACGATCCGGTACCGCTGGTCATTGTCCTTGTTTTGTTGAATTTGCAAAAACCCACTTACCTACATAGTTTTATAGTCAGCACTTTGTTGCGAGTTTGAAACAAAACAATCGACGACATGAGAAACTTTTTATTCACATTCTTAGAACAGAACATAGATTTTAACAGAAACCTATAGATTAAATATAAATTACAACAACTATCATTAAAATTTCAGCAGTCCATTTAAAAATTAACCCTGTAAATATTTATGTGACAATTACCTATTTAGGACCGGTCTGAGTATACTGATATTGAATCAGCTGATTCAATTTTGCACGGATATTACAATAGCTTTTAAAACTTGCTGTCATGAAATAAGTTTACTGGTTTCACCTACTTTCAATTTATGGAATGTGAAATGCCCCCTATATAATAAAGAGGGGCAGTATAAAAATGTATCTTTATACCAAGTTTCATTAAAACTGGTCCATCAAATCAGCAGCAGAATATATATAAAAGTTTAAATCAGTAATTACAGAGCTTTTAATCATTCCTAACAAAAATTAAAAAATATATTTGATCTTTTAAAAGTTTTAGTATATGTACGTAAAGTCAGGCACCATAAAATTGGAAGTATTAGTGTTAGTATTGAAAGTCAAGCAGAACTTTGAATCCGAACTTTAAACTAAATATATTTGAATACTAGCAATTTTAAAACTATGGTGGACCTCCAGTTTTGTTTCCAACATTATACATAATGTTTAGCGTGTCTTGGTTTTAAAACAGGTAATAAAGAAAAAGAAACGTCCTTTTAAGTTTCTTTTTCTTACCAACCTATCTAATTTATCGACCAAACTGGTTTAGAGTTTTAAATTCCACTATTTATATCCTTTTTATTGGTGAAATATTAAACTAAGATTGGAACTAAATATTGAACTATTTTAATTATGTATATTTTGTTTTTTTTTTTTCAAATGGTGAAAAATAGCCGGTGCTTAGTCAGACTACAAGGAATGTAAATAAACTATTGCTGTGAACTCTTTTTCATCTTTGTTGAAAAAATATCTTCTATGGTAACATTTTTTATGTAACTTATAATATGTACTTAACTATCTGTACATTTATATGGCAAAATTTTGTATAACCGAGTAAGAATATTTTCTTGTTATTTATTTTATTTTTATAAGTAGGTAAAATTATTGTCTGAATCACTGTATCCTAACACACCTTCAGCTAAATCTTTCGTAAAATCCCCTCCATCCTAAGGTTGCCTGGAAGGGGCCGCTTTTAGCGATCAGGCCGCATATGATACGATGTTAGGTTTAATGTTTATTTTAATGTATACAGCGGTGCCCCGTAGGTTTCACTGGCATAAATAATTTTATGCGTAACTTTCTTATTTTTTTCTTTCGAACCTTTTCCTGACAATAACAAACACAACAAAACAGAATTAGCGAAATTGCCAAGCCCGCGTTTACGCGTGATACGATGACAAAGGAAAATAAGGATTCATTTTTATATGTATACTAGCTGTCCCGGCAAACGTTGTATTGCTATTTACAACAAAAAAAAAAAAAATAGATGTTGGCCGATTCTCAGACCTACTGAATATGCTCACAAAATTTCATGAGAATCGGTCGAGCCGTTTCGGAGGAGTTCAAGTTCGAACCCCGTGACACGAGAATTTTATATATATAGAGATTTAATTTTAGGAGAACCAACAGCTATATCAATAAAATTAACTTAAAATAGTAGAAATAGAGAGCCAATTAGAGGTTCCCACGTATAATCACTACATAGTATAAAACAAAGTCGCTTTTTCTGTCCCGATTTCCCTATGTATGCTTAAATCTTTAAAACTACGCAACGGATTTCGATGCGGTTTTTTTTAATACATAGAGTGATTCAAAAGGAAGGTTTATATGTATAATACATGCATAATATATCCGTGCGAAGCCGGGGCGGGTCGCTAGTAATATATAAAGATTTGTTTCTGTGCATGTAGAATAAAGCGTTCTATCTATCTATTTTTACATAGCATTTATTTACTTTTCTTAGATAGAAGTAGGTATAACTTTGTAAGTACGTGATGTTAAGTTAACGAGAATCAAACACCCGCGTAATTTCCGCATGACTTCATTCGTTTTGTACTTACCAAATTAGTGACAACAATTTGATGCTACAACCACAGTCAATCAATGAAAATAAGTTATGAATCATCTACAAGATAGATCCTTTATAATCTATTGTATCCTGAAGCGATATAACACTGTCTGGTCGATCTGTTTGAATTTTATCATGTTACAAATTGAGATTTCTAAAGAGGTACTAACTATTTGAAATTAGTTTCCTGAGTATCTTCCCAGATTTACCTACTACTACATTGTAGCAGTTTTAAATTTTAGATTTCTAATTTGTTCGTAGACAATTAATTGTCGAAATATGTTGAGTAGATAAAGATTTCTAAAGTAGATACAATAATGAATCCGACAAGTTTATTTGTTTAATAAGTACTAAAAAGTCTCGGTCTGTCACCGCAAAGTCATTGCAATGCCCAACAGGGCTCATTTGTAAACTTTTATGCTTGATGTAATGTAACCATATGTATCAAACTTAATGCAAATAATGAAATTATATAATTTGATATGTTTAATTTATATTATGATCAGACCTTTGGGTAAAAATCTGGAGAAATCTTGTCAGAAATGACATGTTATATTGATGATTGCGTTTCACTGCATCAATTTCTCACAAAACATTTTCAAACTTTGTTTCCACCTAAAACAAAGAACTAAACTTAGTTACAACTTCCTGTCAATGACCTATTATAATAAACACCGTACGGACTAGGGTTGCCAACAGTACTATAAATTATAATATTATACTATATTGTAGAGTGTATTTACTATATACTATTGGCAAGAGGATAGGGGGCAATGGGCACCTTTTTTCCCGTTCCCGGGGTGTCCATTTACACCGGGTGCTAATGACCCGAGTAGGAAAAAAACGCCACAACATATCTAGGTATATATTTTGTTGGAAAAACATATGTGGCACGTACGCAGAAATACTATATTTTAGACAACAGTTTTAAACATTGTTATTTTATTGTGTCCTGAAAGAATTTTGCCATAATCACTACATAGTATAAAACAAAGTCGCTTGCTCTGTCCCTATGTCCCTATATCCCTATGTATGCTTAAATCTTTAAAACTATGCAATTAATAGATAGAGGGATTCAAGAGGAAGGTTTATATGTATAATACATGCATAATATAGCCATGCGAAGCCGGGGCGGGTAAAAGGCAAAAGATACGTAATTGGTAGACATGATACTTATAATATTTTGTTTTTTTAAGAAAATACTATATTCTGACAAAGAAGTGTTGGCAACCCTATTACGGACAGTGAACGAAGAACATTCGCATAAACAGTTTATGCACATAACACCGTTATGTCACACCTCATGTAAAATAGGTAGGTAGGTATATCACGAGATCATAAATAGTGATGGATTTTCCTTTAAACGTCACTATGGTATTCTTTTACGTACGTACGGAAATCACGCATAAATATTTTGCAACAGAAGGTACCCAGTAGTGAGGGATTCACAATTTCACACAACCCGATTCCTTGCCGATAAGTAATTCAAATTTTTTTTATTCTTGTACACCTATTAATAAATGGCTCTTTGCTAGACTCACACTACCACTAGTACTCACTACTCACCCCACGAGGTGAGTTCACAGTGGTGAATTTTTAATTGGTAGACTAACCCTTCTGTCGTCTATACACATAAAATGGTTTGTCCTGAATAACTGGCTGACGGATCAACGCGCAGCCTAAACCGCTGATCGTAGAGACCTGAAACTAGGAATGTGTGTTTTTGTATGACGTAGGCATTCCATAACAAATGATTTTGTAAAAATTCAAACTCTACGCGGACAAAAGGTAGTATTTAAATAAAAAAATATACTAATACAAATTTAAAAAAAACCTGTGAAGAGTTTTCTGCCGACATACCTCTAGACTCTAGGAAGTCTAGCATAGCGGAAGGAAGCTTGCTAGGTTAAGTACTGAATGTTTTTTAAGTTTTCTTTGAAGTGGTAATAAATAACAAAAAAGTAGTCTTTGATATACCTACCTATTGAAATAATTGTTATTGGATTTCTAAATCGTCAAAACACAAGTTTGTTACGGTTTTTAACCAACTAGGTAAACTACCCAATGTCTATAAAACAACGGATGTTTTAAAGGAAACTATTTGATTCTAATGTTTCTAGCTCACAAACATTAGCTGGTCGTCTTCGATGGTAGAAGATAATGCGTGTTTCTAAGTATGTACAATGAATCCGAGGCAGTTTGGTAAGTCGACCTTGCAGCAAATGGGTCAAATTCTTGCTTACACAACCACAATTAAACATGCCCATTATTTTATATAATCACTCAAATACTTATCGGACTGTCATCGGTACTAGATAGAGTGAATAAATTCTTTGTTATGTATTTTAATATTTCATGTTACTTTTCCCATTATTATGGGACCTCGTTTATTTGGGGGTCTTACAGTCACGAGTGTATGTATCTTCTAGGAAAGCGTGCTACATATTAGACCGCATCATCGCTCGTAAGAGGTAGTGATCAAACGCTGAACTATCCTACTAATATTTTAAACTAGCGACCCATCCCGGCTTCGCCCGGCTGTATTATGCATGTATTATACATATAAACCTTCCTCTTGAATCACTCTATCTATTTAAAAAAACCACATCAAAATCCGTTGCGTAGATTTAAAGATACAAAGGGAAATAGGGACAGAGAAAGCTACTTTATTTTATACTATGTAGTGATGTAAAAGTTTGTGTTTCCTCCTTCACGCAAAAACTACTGGAACAATTGCGATGAAACTCGGTCTGTAGATAGCTGGAGGCCTGGATTAACAAAAGACTACTTTTTTCAACCGTTATTCTCACAGCCTTACGCGGGTAAAACCGCGAGGCTCAACTAGTTTATTATAAAAAACGGCCGTTAAAGTTCTGGTACATGAGTTCTGGTATAACACAAACACTTCCCAATAGAAGTTCGTTGGCACTGATACGGTTAAATATTTCCTAATGTAGGTACCTCTTAACGAAAACTGATGCAATAAATCATAATCAATTTTTTTATGTTACTATGCCCTTCGAATCACAAACATGACCCTTTAAACAAACAAGTAAATGACCCAAACTGAACTTTATTTGAAATAGTAACTTAATTGCGCTTGTTGCTCCAATTTATAAAACTTAAAACTTGTAAAAAACTTGTATCTTCTGGCAGCCAGTGAATTAGCATAACCAGGTATGCAAGTAAATAGGTAAATATATGAGTATACGAGTAGGTATTGCACTAATCAGGCATATTGACGATTTTTATAACATCTCGTTTTAACGCTAATAATTTTCGAAATTACATAATCTAACTAAATTAAGATTATCATAAATCAAGCCTGCAGTAAGCGACTCGCATCCTATGATTTTGATTCGCATCGTAGGGACTGATGAGAACGGGTAGGATTTTTTCAAATGTTGCTGTGGAAACGATTGGGAACAAGCGAACTCAGCTGGCACTAGACAGAAAACTGTGAAAAGAGGGAGGGGACGCCTCTTCCCTGGGTGACTCGTAATGAGTGAAAAATAGATAATAATAACAAATAATGCATGCGTGCATGAAATGATAACCGAAATTAGGTGTAGCTACTACTTGAGATGAGGGAACTTTAATAGACGGAACGGTCACCCAAAATCGTTACATTGTTATGTACTTACACTTAAGTATAGTCACCTACATTAAAGTAATTTTTTTAGGAAATATCCAATTTTGTAAGATAACTGTAAAGTAAATATCCCGGATGCGTATTTTATTAAAACTGTAGTTCGTTGTTCGAGTAGGAACTTTTAAATTGAACCATTTATTTAATCCTAATTTGAATCTATTTTTTCATCAAAATGAAAAATTAACTACATCGGAAAAATATTTATAAAAACAATTAAATACACCATGCACAAAAGCAATGTAAATAATCGTTGATTTTCTCTGCAGATTGTTGCAGGTGTTGGGAATCATGATGCTGCCCGACGTGCGATGGACGCTGGTCGTCCTCACCTTCGCCGTGGCGTGTCTCGCTGATTCTGGTAAGATTTCATGCTTTTAAATATTATTTACTAAGTTAAACCATTGTGTTGCCGGTGCAAAATCATCTTGGCCGCATGCCATACAATAAAGGCCACATTCATACTCAAAGAACCTCGTACCAACGTATGATAATGTTAAAAATACAAAGTATCATAATGTTAAAATTTGCAGTCGGTTGAGTTAGGAGTATCGTTTCGGCCGAGTTAAGAGTATTATACTTATCGGTTGAGACGTCACCGACATAACCCAATGTTTTATGCGATATTCTAAATTACAAGTATGTGTACGCAAAAACATGAATCAGTTGAGATGAGAATAAGAACACGGATCTTAAGGTCATCAATCTACAACACCTGCCTACACAGTACGACACGTCAACACGATCTTGGATACCAGCCGGATGTCTCGGCCACGAACACTCGTCCCTACAACTTCAGACCTCTCATATAGATAAATCTCCATATGTCAGATACAACTTGCGCTGACATGTGTAAATGCATCAAGGATATAGATCAGTTGCTATGTATTCTTGTGATTAAGTGTGTAACGTGTGGTTTGGTCACGAAACGTTGGCTGATGTTATTGATACCATTATGATGTTATACTGTGGTTATACTTCTTGATAATAATGTGTTCAGAATGAATTTATTGCGGTGCACTATGCAGTAGAGCCAAAAGTTGCAACTGGTGCGGTACGTTTGATAAAATATAAAATGTTTGGTTGCAACAATCTTAAATCCTTGATCTTATCTAGACTTGTAGTTGGCGTATAAGGATAAGGGTAGATACTCGTAAAAAGATTTATTTATGCTCATAAATATATTTTCAGCTTTTCAGCAGCAAAAGCTTTGATACATACCTAATGTAACGTTTAACAAGTAAAATAATTACAATGTTTATTAAAACACCGCTTATTAGCATGTCATAATTAACTCAAACGACTGTTTTTGATTTTATAATTGAAAATATTCAAGAAATACGACACTTAGTATGACGTGATCTAGTTTCAATTCGCAGTAGCACTGACAACATCAGGCTCTTGACATTTTGGTGCGTGTGCGCTGGTCGTGGAGCAATCACGTTACCCGAAGAATTTCCCCGTGGCCTTCGCGAAACGTATGTTTCCGTATCCGGCAGATCAAGGTCAAACTTCGAAACTCGAAGATCCAATTACTGGTAATAAGCTGTTATTGACACGGATCATCAGTCTGATTTGGTGATTAGACCTGTTTTTTGGCGTGTGTTTTATTTATTACCATGCCTATTTTGCACCCATAATATCTTTTAAGATTTAATCAGCCGATGCTTAATCGAGATGCTATAAGAACTTGAATAATTTTATTTGTCGAATGTAAACTCTACTGCAAATTTTACAACAATCAAATGTTTTTATCGTAATAAAAATATTTAAATATTAAACTTTATAACCCAGACTAGAGGTCACGTAATGCTAGTAGAGATCCATGTAATTCGATAATTAACTCACAGGCCCTTGACTCCCTTAACTCAACTTGAACCTCAGTCAAGCGATCATACAAAACCTTGTAATACTACTAAAAATATTTGCTATTTATAATGCACATCCTGTTTTAGTTTTTTACACACTGCATCCGATGTTAGATGAAAAAAAATTATTGAAAAAAATAAAATGGATAAATTAGGAACTGCCTAACGTTGACTGTGCCAAACGTTCGTAGTAGGTGAGTAGTAGGTATACTAATAATATTATTATTTCGATGCCTTCACATTAGTCAAGTGAGACATTTTTTGACATTTAAATGTAATTTGCTCCAAGGATCGCATACTTCCTATACCTACGTGTGATACTATCACAGTAGGTACCAGCATAGTAAATATAAATAACTATAATCTATACTAATATTATAAAGCTGAAGAGTTTGTTTGTTTGTTTGAACGCGCTAATCTCAGGAACTGCTGGTTCGAATTGAAAAATTCTTTTTGTATTGGATAGTCCATTTATCGAGGAAGGTTATAGGCTACTTTTTATCCCGATATTCCCACAGGATCGGGAGTTACGCGGGTGAAACCGCGGAGCGCAGCTAGTAACTAGATATTGCAAGACTTTGCACATAGCGCAATCTAGCCCATCTAAGCAGACAACGGATAAATAGACTAAAAAAATACATAATATACATACAGAAATCCCTAGAACACAAAATTGTTTGAAAAATCAATGTAAAAGTAAGTAATATTATGTTTACCAAAATAAGAAAACCCACTTTAGATTATGTTTTTATTTCTATAGAAAATGTTGGTAGTTCGTAACATATCAAATATATTACACACCTAGTAGCAATAAACAAAACAATAGATTATTTCAATGGGAAAATTAATTGCCAGTACTTATACTCAATCAAAACTAGCCAGATAGACGTTCATAGAACTTTATTAACCCGAAAATTCAAAGAAATACTCGTACCTTCTTATGCTATACCGAGTCTCTAGTTTGCTAGTGATATCTTCCATTATTTTACTTATGTTTTAATAAGGCATATCAATCAATCTGTCAATACTTGTATTTTTGGCTGCGTGAATGTTATCACGCACAAAGACGTCTGCGCTACATGCGCTCAAGCACCTCCACCTCGTCGACCGGCACATGTCGCGATAGTGAAAGCTGAAGGCCGCTAACGTAACGATGACTATACCGAGACTACCGACGCATAATGAGATGTTAGCTAAGGAAACTTGCGCTTTACAAAGTTAACTAAATATTTGACTGATCCAGCGAAGCGTCTCTACTTCAAGTCTGGCAAAATTTGCTTTCCTCTGTCAGTATGTATATATTTATTGGTACAGGGTTCGTATTTTACAGCCGATGTACATTATACAAGTTTGACGATTTACTACGATACTTTCTCCGAAAAGTAAGATGGACTCGTTCCCTGAGTCCGTCTGACGAGAAGATTGGATTTCAAACATTTTTTTAAGGTAGGTAGTAACTTCACGCCTCATAAAAATTGGTGAAGATCTGATGAAGAATTTCGAAGCGATTCTACTCAAAGCGATGACTAGAATAGCTCCTCAAAATGCAGTAAATTGCTCATCTTAAATATCTACCAGTGGAATTGGTCATTTAACTACTAGTTAGGAATTGATGGCACCTGGAAAAAACGTCTCTCAAAACTTCTCTGAACTCCTCAATTATTGTGCTCACGAGGTCTATTGTTCGCAGAACTACTAGTTATGAACTTTGCTCGAGATGAGTTAGTAGGTCACACCTATTCATTTCCTCATATTTCAATTGGGCCATGACATTAATAATATACTGTCCATGACAACACCCAGTGTCAATGTGGAAAACGCATAATTTTCTTTATACCTACTACATATGTATAACGTACAATAAATTATACGTAGAACACTTCTGTCAACATCTACATCCGATTCAGCTTCGTTAGATGCAAATGTATCTGTAACGGTGACTTTATATCCTTCATATTCTCGAGCATTTCAATGTAATGTAACGTTCTTAAGTAACAGAGATGTTCTGTTACTAGTAAATGCTCTAGTCTAATACCTGTCCGTCTGTTCGTCCGTCTGTATGTCACCAGGCTGTATCTCATGAACCGTTATAGTAGTCAACTGTCGAGCAGTTGACATTTTCACAGGTTATGTATATTCATAATGCCGCTCGTTAATGCATGTTACGTTACGTGCGGCATGTTACCGCTGTAACAACAAACACTAAAAACAAAAAACAAAAAAAGTAGGGCTCCTATGCAAAATGGTATGAACCCCTTTGAGCGCGATTCCGACTCGAACTTGGCCGGTTTTATTAATGACTCAACTTATGCTAAACGATTTATAAAAAGTATCATACAAACTGACTATTGTTCGCCGTCTTCCAAGAAAAATACCTATTAGAATAACAGATTTTAAAATATCTCATTGTCGGTTTGATGGGCTCTAATGATTAGAATCATTTACATGCGCTATTGGTAAAAACGAGATACAGGTAAAGTGATAGAATAGATTTTATTAATGGTTTGCATGGCATAATTAATGAACTTGTCGTGAAAACCATGTGTCTAACTAACTTAAGGAAGTAAGTATCTGTTAGTGTTCCGTACTCAAACAGTAATAAAAATAGGACCCTATTAATTAGGCTCTACTGTCTGTCCGTCTGTCTGTCTGTCACCGTCTATTTCATGAACCGTGATAGCTAGACAGTTGAAATTTTTACAGATGGCGTTTCTGTTGCCGCTTTATCAACAAATATTATAACAGAATATAATGGTACGGAACCCTTCGTGCGAGAGCCAGACTCGCACTTGGCTAGTTTAATTGTATTATGTTCGCTAGTAAACTTAATGGAATAATTAAGGCGGTATCCTTACAGCCCGTTCTCCATACAATTTAGACTCAGATTCACTTTCTGATTATCTCTTTAGAGTAATCATTCTTATATCGCAATACCCAAGGTTAGCTGTACACGTACGCTTTAATTTATTTGTTTGCGCTTTTAGGTTTTCTTTGTGATTCAAAACAAACCTCGATTTAATCAAAACAAAATGATAGCTAAAGGTATATATATACCCATTCACAGAAGGAAATAGGGAAAATCGTTTTTATGGAGAAAGCAATCCTGCGTATATATATACCTACTACTAGCTTTGGCCGCGATTTCGTCCGCGAATTAGTAGATTGGACCAAAGAATCACGTTGTTCCATACAAGGGTAGAATTTCGGAAAATCCTTTTTTAGCGGATACCTACGTCATACAAAGAACACACTCTCCAAGATTCGGGTCTCTACCATCAGCGGTTTAGACTGTGCGTTAATCCGTAAGACATTCAGGACAAAGCATTATTTACGTACAATCGGCGCTCAAAAGTACCTACATATGGTTTTCATCAGCGTGTCTTCAACAACTAATAGTGAATAACTATTATAAACTTGCTAAGTGATTTACTTAGCAGGTACAAGCAATATTAATGAGTTACCTAATCATGTACACACTCGTAAATATTATTTATACAGAAATTAACTTCTATTTTATCTGCACCTAAGTACTAAACCAACCTATCTATAAAAACGAGTGATAAATTACAATTTCTCGAACTCATCGATCATATACTCGAACTGCATCAAAATAATCGATTTAAAAATCAAGCAGAAGAAAATCTTAAAATAAAGTCTTCGAAAACGTGTTATACAAATTCACTTCTATCTATATTCAAAATTAACTGCATATGTAATCAGTTAAAAATTGCTCTCTTATTCTGCTAACTGAACACGAATTCTTTCGGAGCTAGCAGAACCAAATTATCGTTTGTTATTAATTTTAAAAATTAAAATGTTTGGAACTCTTGGGAAGCAATGTATGGATGTTAGATTTTTGATTTAAAATAAGTAAAGAAAAAAGAAAAAAATGACGGAGCTGGTGGGAATAAGCCAAGTTGGCACAGTAAACATTATGATGTAGGCATACCTACACTTCATCATGTTATTGTGTCAACGAAAAAAATGTGTTTAGCGCAAATTGTTTAACTGATGGATGATACAGGATCTACTTTTTGTACCTATACACAAAAAGAAGTCCCGGCAATCGTTCACGAAATGTGTGTTTTATTGCTGTAGACATACTCCGAGAAAAAACTTTAATAGCTGGTATTAATTCATCCACCAAAAAAGTAGGGTCACGAAAAGGCATACCCACAATGGGAAGGTAGCAAAAAATTTGGCATTATTTTTGATATCTTTTTTACGAGTAGTTTACGACATTTTAAGAAACTGATTTTAATATTTTTTAATTTGTAAATAAAAAACTTTGTCTAACGCCATAATCTTACCTGAATTAATAATTTACTTGATATTTATTTAAATACGGTTTGACTTCTGTACAAAGTGGCCTAAATGTCCTTCTCCTCATAACTATGTACTGACTATATACAAAGTATTGAAATCATAAAGTAAATAAACTATTTTCGCATTTATAGTATTAGTCGGTTTGATTTATGGATTACGTTGTAACGTACTTACTTTGATCTAAAGCCTTTAAAGTAACCTACTTGATAATGCAGCCCTGTCAAGTGAAACAAAACCTAACATGACTACTAAAGTTATTTATTGTCTATCATGCCTTTTTTACTTCTAAAGCTTACTTATTTACTCGTAACTCCTTTAGAACATTACAACAATCTACTTGCCTTTGAAAATACCTATAATTTAATCACGATATCGATAACTCAATATGTGACATGTCAATTTAATAAACCAAACATTATCATCAAGTTGTTGACTGCGCAGACGCACTCTCTCTCTTTGAACATTTTAACATGTATGACATTGTCACCATCTGACAGTGACATCGCATTCTTTATTCAAATTACGAAACTAGAGCGCCCACGAGCCAATAAAATTACATATGTACCTACCTATTAGTAGCTAGTTACATATTGAAAACATTAAAGGCCTTCAAGTTGTACATAATATCAATAAACTAACTACTGACAGCTGGCAGAATTATCTATTTATGCATCTGCCTTTCCTTTTCGATTGACCTTTTATTTCACTTTAATTGAAATCATTCTGTGTGAATCTAGATCAAGATATACGAATATGGTTTTTCCGACTGCAATGATTTATTATGCACTCCTCTTTGTTTTACGTTGCTAAAATAATGATCATTAAAACAAATTGTTGCAGAAATCGTTGTAGATTTTAACACTGTGTTAGTAGATATTCTCGTAATAAAATCCCACAAAAAATACTATTATTTCTGAATAAAATAATCAAACTGGCACATTACATTCTCATTTATTGCACTTAAGCGTTACACAATAAAATGTGAGGTATTTTTATAATAATTTTAACCGATCACTGCCACCTTAATTGCTTATGAAACATACATGCAGCAGTATTGCGAACACGCAGGTGTCCCAGCAACGAGCTATATCCGTTTTAATAAACACATTTTGCGGTGACATGTTTTTATAATAAGTAATATTTGTTTAAAATATCTATAAATATAATAAGCTAGCTGCGCCTGCGGTTTTACTTGCGTTATTGTCTCTTTTAAAGGGATACGAGTCTCGAATGGGGGTTCTTTTTAGGACATATTAGGGGAAGCACTTTGAAAATTTCTTGGAAATTCTACCTTTAAAAAGCTTTTTAGAGCTTTCCTCGGGTGTCTTTTTCTCTTTTATATATAGACTAGCGACCCGTCCCGGCTTCGCACGGCTATATTATGCATCTATTATACATAACAACCTACCTCGTTAATCACTCTATCTATTAAAAAAAACCACATCAAAATCCGTTGCGTAGTTTTAAAGATTTAAGCATACATAGGAACAATGAACATAGGGACGGCGAAAAGTGACTTTATTTTATACTATGTAGTGATAGGTAATTTCTTGTTTGTTTTAAAGATAAAATAGGTCGTAAACCATAAAAAGCTAGTCATAAATTAACAAAATAACATACATACCTACCTAGACTAAATGCACAAATGAGTGATCGCTATTACATTTCCATTTCTCTTTCGTGCTGTAGGTACCTATATCAACAACATTTTGTTTAGCATGTGTATAGGTTAAAAAATATTTATTTCTGTCTTACATTCAACTACGAAGCAACATAAGCCTTAGAGATTCTCTTTTAACATGTTAATTACATCGTGCGTTTAAGTAATTAAAATTGAATAGACAAATTTAAATTTAATTACTTTACCTACTAAGTTTTTTGTGATTATTTAACTAGTATATGGTAATTGAACATATTTGCAATGCCAGATGCATTGCTATGCAGATGCTACAATGGACTGAGCAAGTTCTAAGTAAGGCTGAGTTTCCAATTCCCATACACAAAATCTATGTATGGCTTCACGTACGCTGATAAAAACATAACTCTACAACGCTTATCTCTACGCAACTCGAATATTTTATTTAAATTCCTAACAAGCTCTAACTATCTATGGATGCTAATCAACATTCCCAATAATTTATTACGTAAATACTATTTTATGCTTATTTCTTTCTTGCCGTACTGTTATTTTTCTTGCTTGTTTCAGAGGTGTATTACGAGAAGCAGCGATATGACGGCTGGTTCAATAACAGAGCGTATCCTGATTGGGGCTCAGTGGGTAAGTTTAATTTTAATAAATAACTATTTTAAAAACTGAAAGATTCAAGACATCATCAAAATGCAGATTAGACAGAATTGTTCAACAAACATTGTTTCACTTTTACCTGTAGTAGTTTTTTGCCGATGATGCGTTGTGGTAACAATATGCTTAGTGCGCTCTCGACTTTCGAAGATCATGATTCTCACGATGACAGTCGAGTTACGAACGTCAAGATGACGTCAGGGTCTTTTTGTGCACGTATTTAAAATGAAAAGCATCCGACAAACTCTTATTAATTACAATTTTATATGTTTCATTTTTTAGAATTTCTAGACGCTGGCTACGATATAAAACTATACAATTCACGGTCCTAACTGACTGACTGACTGACATTCATATCAACGCAGCATAAACCAATGAACGGATCGGGCACTTTGGCATATAGATAACTGTTATATCGTAAAAATCCGCTAAGAAAAGATTTTTCAAATTTCAAACCCAACGCAGATGAATTGGCGGGCAAAAGATAGTCGTACATAGTGTAGGTATTCGGATTTTAACGCACGAATGAACGAATAGCCAAACTCTGTTTCTAAGCTGTCATATATTAGAAAGTAATAATTTCAACTCATCAGTCATTTTTATCGCTTAGCAATAATCTGTGGAACATAAAAGATTGACAGCTTGATTGAAGTCGTTCATTTAATAATTACTCGTTTGATTATTTATGAAGGCGTTTAAAAAATATTTCGAAGTCATTAAATACCTTGAATTTTGTACTAATAAACGACCCTTGAATTCGTCCAAATACCTGGGTAGTTCTCATTTTCAAGATTCTCATCGTCATTTTCATGGACAATTTGAATTCTCCATTATTTGAACTATTTTTGGAAAGCAACTTAGAGGGCTTGATAACACGACTAAATTCGTAAATAAATCAATCCAATCGAGGGTTTCGTTCGGTGTTTTTAATTTCGAGATCCCACGCAACTGACGCCATGATCCACGAAACTGATTCAGTAACTTTACACCCATTATTTATCAATATTGTCTACTACTAAATTTTCTTGAAATCATCACTTCATCTTATTTTCATAACTAAACATACAGGTTCTACATGTTTCAATAATTGTAAGGGAAGATTGCCAATTCCGTCCTTGATAATTCGATCATTCTTCGAATATTATTAATAATCTTAATATTACTTTTATACTATGTCAATTAAAACTACATAATTTCAGTAAAAAGATTTTATTACAAAACATTATTTATGCAGCCATCACAATCAGGAAAACTTATTTAGATTGTTAACATTAAAATAACACACAAGAACTTATAATTTTTTAATATGAGTGCCTAATCAAATAAATTTAATGCCATTTAGTATTATGCTAGAATGATAAAGTTCTTATCTAAAACTATCAAATAGTAAGTAACTATAACAATATAAAAATATTTTATAACAACTATGCGTAATTTAGGTACTTACTTTAATTGTCATATCACAGACGACAGTTTATGACGTTTAAAGCCGAGATAGTATGATCAATATCCACACGTGTATCGTACGACGTTTTTTTTATCACAGTTGCGAATAAAAGAAACGACTTGAAAAGAAAATAATAATTAACAAAATATTTGTGATAAGCCTATGTTTACTATTTATTTTGGACAATATTTTTTTTGTTAATTATACTCCCGAAAGGGCAGGCAAAAGACTTTTAACCTATACTATAGCTTCGTCTGACATACAATATTTTTAGGGTTTTTTCCGTTTGTTTTTGCGTCGGAGGTTAAAAACAGAATACTATGGTACGAAAAAAAAATTAAAGTAATGAAAAAACAAAAAAAAAACTCCATTTTTAATCGTTTTTTAAGACGTTATCTATATTATAAACTCTTTGTTACCTACCTTTTTATACATCGAAACAACCCAGATAAATTAAGAATGTTTTATCTACCTAACATGTAATTAGCACTATAATTAGTAAGATACGTATTTAACTTATCGGGATAACTATAAAGCACTAGTTAGCAATGTAAAACGCACGCGTGCATAATACGTTAGATTATGAGCTTCAAAGCCGTGTAATAAGATCCACTTTATGAGCAACTGTGATAAAAAAATCTTTCCTACAATCGTAATCTGGTCTATCGGCCAATTACAGTTATGGTCCCCATTTTTTTTTACAATCGTAATTAGAACTCTGAACTGAGTTCGGACTGAACCAGTCCAAAAATGTAGCCATCTCCCTTTGACATTATGCGAAAAAATCATTTTCGTGGCATAAATCATTTTCATGGACAAAATACCACGAAAATGATGCCACGAAAATGACGAAATTTTTACTTTTTTATTAATTTCTTGAAAACGTAGGTGTATTGTTTTAAATAAAATACTACATAAATATCTCTAACATTTTGCGGTTTCGATAAGCTAGCCTTAATTATAATTGCTCAAATACAATGCATAATAATGTTGTCCACGCAACTGATCAGTATAACTAGGACAAAATACAAACTTACCAATATCTTTTTCCCATGGAACCCTAGCAGTATGTCTGACTTCTGTAATGCTGGAACACGACCGACGTTCGACAAAATCAAACTCAGTGATTGCTTGCTACTGTTGTGTTCCACAGCAAGCCTGTGTTACTACGCAAATATTAAGTAACCAATATCGTGTGACCGACACATATTGAGTTTTAAATTAAAAATAACGTCAAACACAATTTTTTTAAACTATTGTGGGCGAAGTGTAATTCATTACGATGGATTTGGTATATGTAACATACAAATGCACTTAAATTTGGTGAAACAGTAAGCAAATGTTTAACTGCATCGAGAAGTGTGACACGATGAGAATGTGAAAAATGGCCCCGTTTTAGCCCGTTTGTGCAGATTTTTAATATGTTTCTATGCTCCTATGCTTTACTTATTTTGTAGCTTAATAATTACTTTATCCTCTAAATCACATTTTATGTTTGTAACTTATACGGTTTAGGATATATACCCGTGTGACCATCAAATTTGGGCCTCAATGAGAAATGCCCACCTAATGCCCAAATGCCCATTTTCAAGGTATCAAACAGAATTCCTAAATGCGTCACGCATCAAAATTTCTATCCTTGAACTCGTTCCATATTTTTATTTGCATGGAGTTGAAAAGTCTAGTCAATCATCAAAAAAAGCGTTTTATATTTCTTATTATATGAAATAGTTTTTCTATGTTTATAGGATGTTCAGTAGATCCTCTATGACCTACTCGACTAAATGATCTCTAAAAGACATATGGCCGAAGCTAAAAGATAATATCTTTTGATAAACGACAAATTAAGTATAGTCAACAAAAAAACAATTGCTCGCGTTGAACTCTTTTACTAGTCAAAGCTCACATAAATTCTAACTAGTAAGTTAACGTGTTTTCGTAATAAAAGTTGTTATAATGTAAATAAAATAATGTTTTTTCTAGATATTGTAGCTTTCTATCAGTAAAGAACACAAAAAACCCAACTAAAGAGTGTCTAGTTGCGGAAACAGGCCGTTTAACTAATATTTAGGTAGATAGTTATTATTTACAAGAAATATATAACAATATATTGTACAAAGAAAATTATTTACCTTTTATAAAGTAGCTATACTGCCTGTACTCCATGTATTGACCAACAAAAACTTGTCACGAAATTCCCGATCACAATTTAAGCCAAAACAGTTCATAAATTGTTACACTGATACCATATAGAATTACTAAGACCACATGAGGACGTATTGTTATCTGTGCTAGTGAATAGTTGCTGTTTCAAACAATTACTAGATAATATTTTATGGTTTATGTTTTAGGTAATAATTGTTTTTAGACTAACCAATTTCGTTTTTCATCAATCATACTAATTTGGAAACTGGTTTATTAGTTGTTATCTCTATGATTGGAAATACATGATTAAGTACCATAAAAAAATCAGATAACTGCTTACATTTTTTCCCCTTCGGTCTAAAAGTAATTTATTTTATTGACAACAAACTGCGCCCCGCGGTCCCGCGTTCGATTTTTTTTTAATTATTAATATAAACCTTGTCCAATTTGGTGCAGTAGTTTCGAAGTCATACGCATATATACATTTACTCATACACTGCAAGTGGAAGATATGGTCGATTGGTCGGATAATCCTTTTTTTTTATATCAAAAACAAATATATGAGAAAGGTTAAAAGATGTATTGTGTTAATTATACAACCTAGTAGGTACAAGTAGATATAAGAAATAAACCAATCGGTTTCGTTCTATCTATATTAAATTAAACGCTTTTAAAAAAAATGTCAATCAAACCCAGTTTACCCTATTACGTATACCGGCAACTACATAATTAAATTAATCAACCGCAAATAAATCGAATTATTGCAAACAACTTGGGCATTTGGATTTTGAAAAATGACAAGCCGTCTGACAGTTCAAGCTCCACATATGCTAAAGGTTTTTGTCGCATTGAGAAATAAAGCAGCTAATGTAGAATGTGGGCCTTGTAATAGTTTCCGGACTTTTGCATTTTGACCCCACGACACCGAAGTAAAACATAATATTTCTTTGCATGACACACGTTTATTACCACAGTGTATAATATGATAATTGCTAAGTATAGAGAGCCCTTTCCCACTCCTTACCCTATGGTGCAAAAGTCACCTATCACACCCCTTACCATCCTACATCCTATGGTGCAAAAGTCACCTATCACACTCCTTACCATCCTACATCCTATGGTGCAAAAGTCACCTATCACACTCCTTACCATCCTACATCCTATGGTGCAAAAGTCACCATCACCTACTACTAATCACTAACCCAAATTCAGTATTATATCTTTTCTACTCTACCTTCACCCCCTTTTCTCACTTCTTCTTTATATAAAGAGGCGCGGGTGCAGTGACCCATACTCCGAAGTGTTCACACACAAAAAAAAGTATACAGAGCTTATAATTTATTCGTACTTTTGAACAATGTGATAATCGTGTGATAATAATTATTTGAATCGCACCTACAGTTGAATGCTAGCAAAATCCCCTCGTTCTTAATTCGTGGTTCATGCGAACATTGTATTGCGCCATCCGATCATCACGATCACAGGTAACCACCATAATTCAAGTATCAATCACGAAACAAACAACGAAGAAGCTAATGAAATACTACGATGTATTCGTTCGCACGTAAGCTATTGTCGAATTTATTAAGAAACAATTTTAAATTCAATAGACTCGGTGCATCATTGAACAAATTATCTACAATCGTGTCGTAACAATAATGAAATCAATTTGTCGATCTGTGTTTCGATTAATTTAAATTACTTGTACTTACTATATAAAGATACTAGCAGCACTTCGTGGTTTTACCCACATAACTTCCTGATCCAGTGGGAATATCGGAATAAAAAGCCTATGTTATTCTCAATGAATCAATGAATCCTCATAACAAGTTTTATCAAAATTGGTCCAGTAGTTTGGGGCCGATTTTGATTAAGCTGCCTATTCGTTACAAACGTGCGTGTACTTATGTACGCGCGTGAGAAGTTATACGTCCGTCTGTCTGTCTGTCTTTCCGTCCGTCTGATATTTATTTTGCGGGCAGCTTCAACCGGTTACCTTTGTGTTACGCAGCTTCAACCTGTTACTTTTATGTTAGACAGCTTCCACTTGTGACTTTTGTATTACAGTGATGCGCATTTTAAATTTACTCTTATCATTTTTTCATAACGCACCTCTATAAGCGCGTTATAATATCACTCTCTATGACTCTTTTATAGTACGAGTAGCTCTTTATAATATTCGTGTAGATATATTGAAAACTGGGTGCGAACAATACAGTGGAAAATGAAATGGGCCCTGAAACCCTAAACTGGGGGCCCGACACATTGTTACGCAAGTACTTCATATTATGTACCTACTTTATTTTAATAACATTTAATGAACTCATTCTCTTTATTTCCATATCTCTTATACATTTTAAGTTATTTGATCATTAATCTTACTTAAACGTGACGAAATAAATAAATAATTGGATTAATTACCGGCAGTAAATAACAATCGTAAAGTCAAACTTTATTGTGATTTGACTTGAAATACCAACACAATCATTTATTTATTCCACAAAATAGAGTAATACAATAGTCAAACCTAAATCTATATATATTTAACTAGCAGTGCTCCGCGGGTCCACCCGCGGAAGTTCCGATCCCGTGGGGATATAAAAATATAAAATAGCATATAGCCTTCCTCGACAAATGGACTATCCAAAATACTTACAATGATTTTCACAATTTTTCAATTCGAACCAGTAGTTCCTGAGTTTAGCGCGTTCAAACAAACAAACTCTTCAGCTTTATAATATTAGTTTCATAATCTAGTATCTTTTCAATACTCATATACAAACAGATACACATCTTAAAACTGAAATGTTATATTTAAATCAAAAAATATATTTATTTTATATCCCTGTTATAAAAAAGTGAACGGACCTACTTTTACTCTGAAACGAGATCCCAGCTGCATTGCAGTTAACGTATGATGCAACTTTGCATTACAAATAATTACAATACCAATTTTACTACTAAACTTAAACCTTTCGATTATACAAGGAAAATACAGTAGAAGAAAAAAAATAAACAAATTAGATAAATAATTATTATTTTTGTGGTAAAATATAAACTGCATGAAGTTAATTGATGTATCTATACATGCTAGTAGGCACTTATGGAAAAACTGTTTATATTTTTTTCACGTATCTGTTACATTGGATAATTTATATGAGTGACCTTATTTAAGTGCTGCTGCTTACGCCAATTACGCAGGTATTTAATGCTGAACTGTAAAAAAATAGCAATATATTATATTGGTATTTACGCCTAATGTAGATGATTACAGCACCAGCAACAATCCATACTATTCAGCCCCCTTAGACAATGTTTTTTTTTATATTAGCGATATCGCCAATCGATAGATTTAAATGTATGAAATTGACATAAAACACTGTATAAAATGACCATGGGATGGATTTTATCCACCATTTTTTTTCTCTAACTCAAGACTACGTGACTTTTTGTTGGCTTGTGTCAATTTCATACATAAAATAAAAAGTCTGTCGATTGGCGATATCGCTAATAGAAAGCAATCTTGTCTAAGGGGACAGAATGGAGTAGGCTCAGTATAGTCGGAAAGGGATGGAAAATGTTTAATATTTTGACTCCACGCATTCAGCCTATTTGGAAACCATGAATCACTCGAAATTATTGGGTCCACGTATAATAAATAAAAATATCTAGGTAATCTAGATGATTTATTCAGCGCCAACAACTTTTATCCATGCAGTTCATGGCACTGTAGTGCCTGGCGGCCCTGGGGCATGCTTTAATTTTTCATACATTATGTCAACTAATCGAGAATGTGCACAAAAATCTACAGTCTAGTACAATATTTATTTTATTAGTAGGCAGAAGACAAGACACTTATCCTTCAACTCCATATTACGATTTCTTCACTCTTCTATGCTAATATGAATAAAAAGTAGTATTTTAAAATTGTTTTATATTTTTGTTTCGTTTACAGGAAGCCGGCTAACACGAAAAACGCCTGCATCATATGCAGATGGAGTATACATGATGGCAGGTGCAGATAGACCTGGTGCAAGAACATTGTCCAAACTGTTCATGCGCGGTCAGGATGGACTGCCTTCCTTGGCTAATAGAACTGCATTATTGGCTTTCTTTGGTAAGTTAGATACAACACTGGAGGCCCACAGTAGAGGTCTTAAATTGCTATTATTAGAGTGTTTTCAACTCAAGCAGCGCTTTTTGAGTCCTGTCTGAGTACTGAGTATCTTTAATAATAACTAAAATAATCACTACATAGTATAAAACAAAATCGCTTTCTCTGTCCCTATGTCCATTTGTATGCTTAAATCTTTAAAACTACGCAACGGATTTTGATGCGGTTTTTTTAGTAGATAGAGTGATTCAAGAGGAATCTTAAATAAAAGAAATTAAAAACTCTTCTTTGAGTAACCATTTTTGTTGCCTATTTGTAAATTAGTTTTTTTTTTCA
This sequence comes from Idaea aversata, assembly GCA_907269075.1. Taxonomy (NCBI): domain Eukaryota; kingdom Metazoa; phylum Arthropoda; class Insecta; order Lepidoptera; family Geometridae; genus Idaea; species Idaea aversata. Next base: position 6,087,688 of record OU026099.1, on the reverse strand, counting down.
AAGTATTATCTTCAAGAAATACCAATATCTGCAAGCAAATCGCAGCACATTTTAAATGAATTATTATCTTTACAGGTCAAGTTGTAACTGGTGAAATAGTGATGGCCTCAGAATCTGGTTGCCCCATCGAACACCACAGAATACCAGTAGACAAATGTGATCACATGTACGATCCAGACTGCGAAGGTACCAAGTACATGCCCTTCTTGAGAGCAGCTTATGATCGGAATACTGGACAAAGCCCAAATACTCCGAGAGAACAAGTAAGTAACACAAAAACTAGACTATATTGCTCTTATTCTACGGAGCAATTCCTTTTCAGACTTTATAGGTATAATAATTAATATTTCGCAATGATTCGACTTTTCAATAGGCTTTTTTATTGGCCGATCTGTATTGAATCAAACTTCAATTGACCTATAAGTAGATTGTCCGGCTAAGGAAAAGGAAATAACGACCACTAAAGGTAAACATCACAATGGCAAAATAATTAGCACCAAACTGAGTTTCCTGCATAGGATTGTGCAATATAGTAAGCAAACGACTGAATATTTACATAACATCTTCAAATTACGGAATCACATCCTTTAACCACGAGCAAACTAAAGCAATACGCGTTTGTCGAAGGTTGAATTCTAAGTAATAAAATGTAATGGTATGTGCATAACCCAGATACACCCATCACATTGCACTGCAGTGAACTAATATATGTGATTTGATCAGACATGACCATAAATCGACTTCTACGAACTATTGGAATCTTAATCGCTTGATAATTGCACCGATATTGATCAAAATTTAATGTATCTACTAGAGCCTATTCATCCATACCTTAATAATGAAGGGCAATCATTCGCTACATTCATACATTAAATTATTGTATATACTTTACCCTTGATATATTTCAAACATATTTCACATTATATAAACAATTTATCACCTTTACCTAATCACAAACCTAATTTTGAACGTCTGTGACTTTTACATAGTGTGTTTTACGATTGACTGAAGTACTCAGTCTTTCCTTATTTAATTTTGCAATCAATTTGTGTACTTTGTATTTTCTTGTCATAGATAAATATAGACCGCACTGTCTTTGATTGGCTATTAAATTAGCATATCAACTAGGTTGCATTAATACTTGAAGGAATTTTATATACGGGCCAAATCTTCGCAACCTGATCTAAGACCAAAACAACTTCATATGTTGATTTTATAGACTTGGACAGATTTTTCATGACTCTCATTACTTTAATTGACTTTTTTTTGGTTACAGATAAATCAAATAACGTCGTGGATTGACGGCAGCTTCGTGTACAGCACTAGCGAGGCGTGGGTGAATGCAATGAGGTCATTTCAGGTGCCATCCAGCAGCCACGCCTGCCTCTTTACGTACTTTCATATCTGTATACCTCTACCTATCTACATCATACCTACTTAAACCTTTCTTACCAACATCACTATATTTAACAAAGATGTCAATAATATTGGATATTTAGAATCTTTGTTATTTCATTAAGAGCTCTGAATCTGACAAGTTTCTAAATTTTTTAAAACTAGCTGCGTATCTTTTATAGTTAGGTATATTGATTTCTTACAAAAATAGAATACATAATAGTTACTACGAACTTTTTTACCCCTTTATGGTGAGCGCACACCTACCCGCACGCGCCGCAGTCACCGTTTGTATGCGCGCGGCTCCGGCTGGTAACTTCATCAGCATCGGCCTCAGGGATTTCCTTTGCTGCGGCGACTGCGGCGCGTGCGGTGCGGCTAGGTGTGCGCTCACCCTTAGAGGTCGAATTTCCAAAAATACTTTCTTAGTGTGCGTCTACGTTCTAAAAGGAACCTGAATGCGAAGATTCAGACTTGTAGCTCTTTTAGTTTGGTTATTTAAGATAGAGACTAGAAAGTTTATCTAGTTTTAATATTATTACAACAATAAAGAAACATATAAGTATAACTAACGTTATATTTATTTTATAGAACGGCAGCATGTCCAGCGAAGGAGGAATGCCTCTACGCAACACTAAGCGAGTACCGCTCTTCAACAACCCAGTTCCGCACTACATGAGGATGCTGAGCCCTGAGAGACTGTTTTGTAAGTTCATTTTGATTAATATTAGAGTAGGGAATCCAGGAAGGAATAGGATATTCTTGAATATAATTGAAAGAGAATACCTAAAATAACTACACATTGAAAAAATCAAAATGTACCAGAAGATTCTAAATTATTCTCAAATGAATCTTCTAGAATATTTAATAGAAATTAAAGAAAAACATCAGATTTGATTACATATTTATTTATCGCTACAAGAGTACAAAGAGATTAGAAGTAAGTCGGCTTGTTTTAAGCTCAAGAATATAATTGAATTTTCTACTCTTTTAGTGTTAGGAGACCCTCGAACGAACCAGAACCCAGCAATGGTAACGTTCGGCATCCTCCTCCTGCGCTGGCACAACGTGGTGGCAGCACGTGTTCACAGACAGCACCCGGACTGGAGCGACGAACAACTCTTCCAGAGAGCTAGGAGGATTGTTGTAGCTAGTCTACAGGTCAGATACGTTCAACAAAATACAAAAGATTAATGACAATCAAAACTCAAATACTTTATCGTAGTTTTCTGCAAAAAAAATTTATGCTTATTTGAATTTCCAGAACATAATTCTCTACGAGTACGTGCCAGCATTTCTCGGGATGCCCGTCCCTCCATACCGCGGTTACAAAGCCGAAGTAGCACCAGGCGTGACCCATGCCTTTGCTACTGCCGCCTTTAGATTTGGCCACACGCTGGTCCCCCCGGCCATATTGCTGAGGGACAGAAAATGCAAATATGGCCGGGCTCCTGGTGGACATGACGCGATAAGGCTGTGTCAGACTTGGTGGGATGGTAATGTAAGTTGCTTTCGAGATTAAATTAAACCTAATAACTGTATGCCGTGGTTCATACTTGATAGTTCATGGGAATATCGTGTTACAAAGTAACAAAATTAGCCCATTAACATGTCCCACTATAGGGCAAGGGTCTCCTTTTCGAAGAGGTAAGGCAGTAGACACAATATCTATGTACATGCTGAAACTGACACTATATTCTTTTTTCGTGTGACGTATTGACTTTTTAAGGAGACATCTTCTTTTATCAGATGTAAAGTTGTTTTTTTTTTGCGTAGGATGTAATGTCGCAAGTACCAATCGAGGAAGTACTAATGGGTATGGCGTCACAACTCTCTGAAAGGGAGGATGCTCTCCTCTGTTCTGATGTTCGAGACAATCTGTTTGGACCCATGGAATTTTCTAGAAGAGATCTCGGTGCTTTGAATATAATGAGAGGAAGAGATAACGGACTACCGGACTATAACACAGCAAGGTGTGAAAAAGCAACAGAAATATAAATTATATAATCGTCATTTGAAAAAGACGATGAAGTTTTAATAAATTCTAATGTTTGATTTCAGAGAATATTTTGGTTTGCCTAAAGTGAAAACATTCAATGAGATCAATCCAAACCTATTTGAGGAGAATCCTGATCTATTACAAAAGCTTATTCAAATATATGATGGCAGACTTGATAATGTAGACGTTTACATAGGTAAGGAAATTAAACCTATTGCCTATAAAGTTAAGCTTAATGAACAGAGGTAAAAAACTTTGCTATTTTATTTTACAGGTGGAATGTTAGAATCGACTGGACATCCTGGCGAACTTTTCAGAGCAATAATACTAGATCAATTCACTAGAATCAGAGATGGCGATAGATTCTGGTTTGAAAATGAACATAATGGGTGAGCACCCTTCATATCTTCTTACTATAAACGATGCTATAAAGTCACATAGATAGAACTTAGTGTTCAGATTATTTTTACGGTCGATAGTCCCATTAAAAAAAGCAAGTGAGATTGTTCATTTAGTTTTATTAGTTCACTTTCAAATGTAGGAGTTCATACTATCAACGATTTATGTCGATTTCAAGTCTGTAAACTCAATTTGCCCCTCGGTGATACCTTGTAATAATAAAACTCAAACTTGTTATTCCAGAATATTTACCACTGGAGAGATCGAAGCTCTTCGTCAAATAAGAATGTGGGATATAATAGTAAACAGTACTGCAGTCAGTCCTGGTGATATACAGCGTGATGTGTTTCACTGGCAGAGGGGGGATCCTTGTCCGCAGCCGTACCAACTGAACGCGTCGAAACTACCGCCTTGCAAATACTTAAAAGGATATGATTATTTTGAGGTGAATAAAACTCAGTAAATTATTAAAATCTATCATCATACTTACTACAAGAGCACACCATAGACGAGCTGTTGAACATCGAAGCTCATCATCTTCTTCTGCATAAGTAGCCAAAAAAGTCACTGTGGTTGACATTGGTTAAGGAGACATCATCATTGCCACAAATTTTAAAACTTAAAGCCAAACTATTAAACTACTTAAACTGTCAAACTATCATTATGTGTATTAATAACAACACTATTTTATTATTTTACTCACAATCTCTGTATACCTCTACATTACACGTGTAATATCTCGTTTCCAGGGTAATGAGTTCGCCTACATATACACGTGCCTAATCTTAGGATTCGTGCCCATATTGTGCGCGGGCGCTGCTTATGGCGTCGTCAAACTACAGAACAGTCGAAGAAGGCGACTTAAAATACAGCAGGAACATCTCAAAAATGCTCAGTACAAAGGTAACCTTAGTACGTATAGCTCATCTTAATAATTAGTATAACTAATATAAACGTCTTTATAGCTGAAATAACTATTTCGCCAACAGACCACTAGCCCACTAGCCCATAATAATGCAAAAAGATAGTTTGTATGTCAACGTAAATTAATGCCAAAAGAAGATTGATTAGGTACGGCCCAAATGCCGAACGATCCTAGTATATTTATAACGCAGCGGCATAGATCCTTTGTTGGTAACCTGGGGCCCTACCGCGGTAAGTGCGTCGGCTTCAAGCCGACGTCGATATACCAAACCGCGAATCACAATGGGCAGAAATTTGAGCTTGCTTTTCTTAGAAATTTTGAATAATTAAGTAGTGTTTTCGTGTGTTTTAAGTATGCAGGATTGTCGGGGACATCAAAACATTCAAAAATAAGTAATTATGGTCTTATTATTAAAAAAAAAAAAAGTCATATTTTGTAGTGTTTTTTAGAAATAACAAAACCAGAATAACTTATTTTTAAATGTTTTGATGTCCTCAACAATCCTGCGTACTTAAAACACATGACAAAAACCACTTAATTTTTCAAAACTCCTATGAAAGACAGGCTCAAAATTTCGCCCAGTGTGGGGCGCGGGTCGGCGTAAACCGACGCGTTGGTTTGAAGCCGACGCACTTACCGCGGTAGGCCCCTGTTTGGCTGTCGGTATTCCGAAATTATAAGTCGCTTCTAATATCGAGTTGGTATTTATATTTGTATTTGCACAATACTTGTGGTCCTTCGAGCCAGATCTGAACCAGCTACCTATGGATAGAATGAACTACAGCTATTTAAGTAGCTACTCCTTATAGAGCAATGAGACTGATTAGATTTCCTTTTTTCATTCCAGGTTCTGTAGATAAAATGGTATGTCGTGAATGGGTCCATGCGTCACACAAGCGGTTAGTCAAGTTACGTCTCGGGCCGGAGCCGGCACTCCATGTCACTGACCGGAAGGGAGACAAACTAAGGACTTTGTCCCTTGAAAGAATTGATCAGCTCACTGTGTTAGAGAGTCAGGTGGGTCATGATTATTAGATTATATTTACTATTCTACCGTTTTATAACGGAGGAGCCTAAATATTCAGATAAGTTTCACGATAGATGTGACAGATTGTGTCTCTTCTGTGTTATCCATACCTATATACAAGGCATTTGGCAGTATCTGTAGAAGTGCAATATTCCAGGAAGGCCGCAACAACAAGCGGCCCTTGGTGCTGATCCGTGCGCCGCGCGAACATGACCTTGTGCTAGAAATGGATTCCGTGGCTTCGAGACGCAAGTTTCTCGTCAAACTTGATACTTTCCTCGCCCAACACAAGAAAGCATTGAATCTTAGTCAGGTTAGTATTTCTATTTGTATAATTCACCTGATCTTTAAAAATATACTTAACAAAAAACTAAATTAATTCTCTATCAGTAATTCAATATTTTTTTTCGATGTAGGGTCACCGCGAACAAATTTTAGCGACAGCAGAAACACGAGAACGTCGTCAACGTAAACTAGAACATTTCTTCCGTGAAGCTTATGCCATTACATTCGGCCTAGCACCCGGTGAAAAGAGAAGGAGGTCTGAAGATGCTGACCCGGAGGTAAACAAACTGAATAGAAATCAATGCAAAGCAAAATAAAATAATTATAATTGTCCAGGAGTAAAATAACATAATCAGAAAGTGAAGCAATATTTAATTTAGTAATTACTTTGTGCGTCTTTAAATCAATCTAACGTATTTTTATTTGATGGAGAATTGTATTAAGTGTATGTTTACAGTCCATAGTAATGAGAACATCGTTATCAAAAAGTGAGTTTGCCAGCGCGTTGGGAATGAAAGCCGATGCGGTATTCGTCAAGAAAATGTTCAACATTGTGGACAAAGATGGTGACGGAAGGATTTCTTTCCAGGTAACTGAAACATTATGAACTAAGAAACGTACGTTAAACCATAGAATATAATAGAATAGTGTTTATACCTACAATTTTTTCCCAGGAATTCTTGGACACAGTGGTTTTATTCTCTCGAGGCGCTACAGACGACAAACTACGCATAATATTCGACATGTGCGACAATGACCGTAATGGAGTCATCGATAAAGAAGAACTCAGCGAAATGCTCCGGTCTTTAGTCGAGATTGCTAGAACTACGTCATTGAGAGATGAGCACGTAACCGAGTTGATCGATGGCATGTTTTTGGTAAGTACCTAATCGATATATTTAAAAGTATATTGACTTGATAGAGATTAATTAGAACTAGTTTTAATTTTTATGTTTTTTTCACAGGATGCTGGTCTTCAACACAAAGATCACCTCACGTATTCAGATTTTAAACTAATGATGAAGGAATATAAGGGTGAATTTGTAGCGATCGGTCTCGACTGTAAGGGTGCAAAACAAAACTTCCTGGACACTTCCACTAATGTAGCTAGAATGACCAGCTTCCACATCGAACCGTCTATGGAACAATCTAGGTATAACATTAAAAATCAATATTTCTCCTTGATCCTTTAAAAAATTCGGCTTTCTTTATTTTTCTCCTTTATTTTCAGACACTGGCTTCTTCTTAAATGGGATTACCTTACCACGTTCTTGGAAGAAAATAGACAGAACATTTTTTACCTGTTCGTTTTTTACGTCGTAACCATTGGTTTGTTTGTTGAGAGATTTGCCCATTACTCGTTCATGTCTGAACATTTGGATCTAAGGCATATCATGGGAGTTGGGATTGCTATTACTAGAGGATCAGCAGCCAGTCTGTCGTTCTGTTATAGTTTACTTCTGTTGACCATGTCTAGAAACCTTTTGACCAAATTAAAGGTGAGTTAAAGAATCTTCTAATAATACTTGATGTTTTATTCAATAATAGAGTCTGAAAATAATACTAATAAAAACAATTGGAGGGCTCAGATTAACAATTTCTTCCCTACAATGTAAGCTGATCAAATATATTAAGTACCTATGAGTATATTAAATAGATTTATTTTCTTTCATAGGAATTCAGCATCCAACAGTACATACCCTTAGACTCGAGCATACAGTTTCACAAAATCGTCGCCTGTACTGCTTTATTCTTCTCTCTCTTACATACTGCGGGTCATTTGGTCAACTTCTATCACGTATCCACTCAACCCGTTGAGAATCTTAGGTGTTTGACCAAGGAGGTTCACTTTACTTCGGACTTCAGACCTGGCATTACTTACTGGGTATTTCAAACTGTCACTGGTGAGTTTTACTTCTAAATCTATATTATATTTTTTTAAATCCGATAAAGTAATCAGGTTATTAAGTACTAGCAGTGCCTGCGTAGGCTACTTATTATCCTACAAATATAATTATCCTAAATTAAAGATTATTATATTTCTTTCGTATAGGTGTGACTGGCGTAGCGTTATTCGTGATAATGTGTATAATGTTCGTATTCGCGCACGGTGTTGTGCGCAAGCGCGCGTACCCTTGGTTCTGGCGCGCGCACTCGCTGCACGTCGCACTCTACGCGCTCTGTCTTGTGCACGGACTAGCCAGGTTGACTGGAGCACCGAGGTTCTGGATATTCTTTATTGGACCAGCCATTATTTATACTTTGGACAAGGTAATTTAAATGTTGAAAACACGACGAAAGGTTAATTTTTACTTATATAATCTTTACTTAATATGGCAATATTTTGAACAGGTGGTTTCACTTAGAACGGAATATTTAGCTCTGGATGTCCTAGAAACGGAAATGCTACCATCTGACGTTATCAAGATAAAGTTCTACAGACCTCCTAATCTTAAATATTTATCAGGTAAAGCCCTTTGACTTTTCATCTTCTAGATTTAATTAGGTGTTTATTTATTTTCCCCCTGTTTTGATTTTGAAATGTCAATCATTTAAGTTACAACTTTACGTTTATTTATATTGTAAAAAAATAGTTCTTAGTATAAGGATTATTTATTTTTTTATAAGTTTTTACATTATTAAATATTCCTGCAAAGGTCAATGGGTTCGTTTGTCCTGCACTGCCTTCAAGAAAGAGGAGTTCCATTCCTTTACTCTAACGTCTGCTCCGCATGAGAACTTCCTGTCGTGCCACATCAAGGCTCAAGGACCTTGGACCTGGAAGTTGAGAAACTACTTCGACCCCTGCAATTATAATCCTGAAGAGCATCCAAAGATCAGGTTTGAACACCAAGCAAAGTTAATAATGTCAAATGTGCGGATGTCATTTTTGCATCTTAATGATTGATTTATTTAACACCATTGTAAGCGTGATGATGGTGGCATGTGAAGGTGCTTGATAGAATCTTTTAAGGATGAGCTATTTTTAATAGTATGGGGTCACTTTGAATTATGAATTGGATTGAAGTATAAAATGTCGAAATATTATCACAAAATTAGGATCGTAAGATTGTGTTAAGATTTTGACTTGCAAACCAGCTTAATAGGTAAATACAATAAAACACAAACAAGTACAAAGAACCTATACGTGTTACAACTACTTTTAAACATAATCTGACCATCACCATATTTATGCAACAATCACTTATGTTAACATTGACCTTGGCTACCTAAAACACTATCCGTAAACCGCTTAAAATGTGGAAGTACTTACAACTAACAAATATTACCTAGAGTAAATCCTATTTGTACAACCAATGACATTGACCCATCATTCAGTCTAATGACTTCCATAAACATCAGATTATTAGTCAAATATAGCTTCTACACGAAATATCCTTACATAATTACTTAGGTAAATGTTGTTTACTTAATAGGCGTGTCAGGGACATTAGGAATTATCATTTAATACATTCATATTATAATCGGTCACGACAATATTTTTGTATGCTCGATTGGTGGCCCTTGGTTATAGGCACACTTCACACTCTAAACAGCTTAACTTGAGCAATAATAATGGAATGTGATCATGAGAACTTACTTGTGAAGTGATCAATAAGAGTAGTTAATATTGTTAATAACTGTCAAAAGCTAAATATATTCCGAATACATTGATTAATATCTATGCTTATTAAAATTCTTCGGAGAATCTGACAATGGGCTACGTATGGCGAAGGTATAGAATACAATCACGAAATAATATTTTACTACCTATCGTAAACATAATAGTTTATAAATACATTTATTAGTTAAAGTTAATTACATTACATATTACAATAACCCCAATTATATACAACAATTAGGTATCTAAGTACCTAATTTAGAATTAGAATGGCCTATAGAAGTTCAAGCAAACTGCGTCCTTTCCAAACCTTCGTCCAAAATTGCAAAATTACTTAAAACAACCATCTGCAGTCTAACTATTTTCAGCTTTTTAATATAGAGTAATAAATTATACGTCTCTAATTTGATAGTGTACTTTAAATTAATTGAATCTTGGATCTAAAATATATTTAACTTTATTTCAACTATCTGAAATTGCTTTTAAAGGCGATAAAATATAACCTATTTTATAACTTGGGTTGTTATAGACTTGACATTGTTTATTTTGAACTAGCGACCCGCTCCGTCTTCGCACGGCTATATTATGCATGTATTATACATATTATAAACCTTCCTCTTTATTCACTCTATCTATAAAAAAAACCGCATCAAAATCCGTTGCGTAGTAGTTAAGATCTAAGCATACAAAGGGACATAGGGATATAGGGACGGCGAAAAGTGACTTTATTTTATGCTATGTAGTGATAGTGATTTTTTAACTTTGTCCTAGGATTCAAGGTCCATTCGGCGGTGGTAACCAAGACTGGTACAAGTTCGAGGTGGCCGTGATGGTCGGTGGAGGTATAGGAGTCACTCCTTACGCATCCATACTTAATGATCTCGTCTTCGGGACTTCAACTAATAGATACTCGGGAGTCGCTTGTAAAAAGGTAAAATATATAGCAATATATCCTCAGGTGACCAAAGCGCTGGCTGTTACTTTGGCCAACGAATCGGCATTGCCATCCGAAGAAGCAATGTAGCCAACCTTTTGGGCACCTTATCTAGGGAAACATATTTAAGTAAATTTTTTTTTGCACTAAGCTAATCTATTTTAATTAGGTTTCTAATATTTAATTATTGTATGTTTAATTTAGTCTGAAATAAAGGCCATTACTTATTTTTAAAATCGGTATAGAAAATATACGTCTATAAAAGAAGAAAATTTATATTTATTTAAGAAAAACAACACTTTGTTATATTTGTGTTTATTATGACCAATACTGATCTCACTGACTTTGTTTAAACATTAATCTGATGTCATACTTCTGATCCTGCCATAACTTAATTATGCAATATAAGTTTTAGGCAAACAATAGAGGACAACCAGAATCTACTTACCTATACATCCGCCAAATTGACGCTTGTTTTACATCCTAGGTATACTTCCTCTGGATCTGTCCGTCACACAAGCACTTCGAGTGGTTCATCGACGTGTTACGCGACGTCGAACGCAAGGACGTCACCAACGTGCTCGAGATACACATCTTTATTACGCAGTTCTTCCACAAGTTCGACCTTAGAACCACTATGCTGGTAAGATGATGTCCTGTAGGACTACAAAAATACTACGAAAAGATATTTGTTTCATTTCCTTTTTTTTAGTTATTCAGCGAAAAATTAGCAACGAGTTTTAGAATGTTTTTTTTTTCTATTTTTTTTTTAATTTCTGATTGCTTCATAAACACTTCTGTTGAGTTGTCTTATGTTAATATTTAGTCGGTCATTGATAGTACGTATACTTACTTCATAAAACATGAGTCTTCAGCTACCTATAGAAGCAAGTTGTTTAATGATACGAATTGATTGTTTCCAGTACATCTGCGAGAACCACTTCCAGCGTCTCTCGCGCACTTCGATGTTCACCGGTCTAAAGGCGGTAAACCACTTTGGGAGACCGGACATGTCTTCCTTCTTGAAGTTCGTACAGAAGAAACATAGCTATGTAAGTTTATATTTAATACTCTTGGTAACAACGACAGTTGAGTTACCTCTCTTTGAAAAGAGTTCAACGCGTTCATTGATCAATTCCACGAGCGCGTTGAAGTCTTTTCAAAGAAAGATTGGTTGTTAATTTTGTAATTAAAGTGAAACTTTCTCTCTCATTTTTATTTAATTTGATGTTTGGTTATAAATAAAATACTGTAGTATAAATAGCAACGTTTAATACACCGGTGATCATTCATCCAACGTCGGGCGCTGTTAGAATTTTTATGGGTGGCCACCTGGGTGTGAATTATTTAAGTACATTTTTGTCAGTCATGTATATCAACTGGGTTGTATTCTTATTTGAAATAATTCATATTTATAGTAAAGTAATGCAGATATTGTGCAATTTATAGCTATTTATTTTTCGTTAGTGTTATAGTATTTGTTAATATTTTTCCACCAGGTATCAAAAATCGGTGTGTTCTCATGTGGCCCTCGCCCTCTCACTAAGTCAGTGATGTCCGCATGCGAACAAGTGAACCGAACAAGACGACTCCCATACTTCATACATCACTTCGAAAACTTCGGATAACTTAATTTACTACAAAGCAACCTTTATACACTGCCTTTTTTAATATTATTCTAGTTAAAGAATGTTTTGTAAAGCTTAGAATTTAGACAAAATACTTTTGTTGAAACTTTTACTCCCTTGTAAACGCTGCTTAGCATATGATTTAGAACACTGTTTTGCCCCATAATAACTTGCTAAGCAATGTTTATAGTATAGTTACACATATCTAAGGAGAGAAGGCACATTATAATAGTCTGTGTTTCCGTGCCAGTAATTGGTGAAACTGGCTTTTAACAAAACCACATTGCTTATGATGCGTCATTTAGTTATCTAACTTATTTATTATTTTTATATTTTTACTTTCATTTACTCTTGCAAAGCTTTTTTATATCAGATTAGTACAAATTCTCACTCATTGCATTTTAATGTACAAATCAGGAAATCATTTTATTTTGATTAAGCTAAGTACCAACTCATTTAGATGTCAGTTACAAGAGTGATTTTTTAACATAGACATTTTTCTTTCGATGGACCGAGAATCTGAAACCGAGTTTTGTGGGACTTTTTGCTAGTTGTTTTATAATTCGACCATAGCGAAACTAACCAGATTTTGAGTAACAAGAAAAGATAACATAATGTTCATTTTAGTGCAACAAAGGTATCTTCAGTGAATAATCTTCTTTTTCGTACAGCCATAACTACGGTCTGCGACCAAAGAAAGAAACAAATCTTCATTCTATTGAGCCTATATTTTGAGCAGAGCCTAGTCTGTTATAAAGTTATTTCGAAAAAAAAAACAAAGTGAGGCCGTGTATTGTATATGCTACAAAAGGAAATACATTATTATCATTTATCATTGTTATAATTAGTTGAGAAACATGATTTCCTGTCTGAAACAATTAAAAATTATCAACAAATTAATCAACAACAAATTATATAGATAAACCGAACTCGTCTTAACAACACTCGTATAAATGTAATTGGCATCTAAAGTTAATATTTATTACAATGTATTTTAGAATGTAAATAATATGAATAATAATTGTAAATAAATTGTACTTTAATTAAAAAAGATTTACCTATATTTTTACCTGGGATTTTTATTTCTAATGGCTAAGAGCCCCAGTATAGTCTTACATCTTACATCTATGTACAATCCACGGTCAAAAGTCTCTGCCCACCGTAACGTTTACAATCCTGTGCACTATTTGAATATTATAACAACGTCACCTGTGGATCGAACCCACGTCGTCGGTTGGTGTAGCGGGTGGCAGCTTATACCACTCAACACAACTAAAGACATAGCTAATATGTTGAAAATAATAATCACACTAAGTACTTTAAGTTCCAGTATTTAAGTTTGTGTGTAACGTCTATTAGAAAAAGGTCGTAACTCCAATACTTGTTGATAGTATTATTGTAGCAAACTGATCATTTACTTATGACTGTATATTTATACAAATTCTGAAGGACTAGCGACTTTGACTTTTGCCGAGTACCATTTTAATTATAAAAAACTAGCTGCCCTACGCGGTTTCACCCGCGTAACTCCCGATCCCGTGGGAATATCGGGATGTAAGCTATCCTATCTCTCAAGTTGGATCGAACTGCACATGGTGTGCTAATTTTATTATAATCGGTTAAGTGGTTTAGGAGTCCATTGAGGACAAACATTGTGACACGAGATTTATATATATTAAGATTAGACAAGTAAGTATATTGTTAGTTTTTTGATAACGTGGGTGGACTCGTCCTACGTGAACCGTAAGTCTAGGTATGTAGTGCGAGTTTAAGGTTTATTTTGTTGGTAAAGCGTCAGTATATCCCAAACCAATCGGAGTTTTACAATATACTGCCTTTACTTTAATTAGGATTTCGTGAGTAATAAATTGTGCGGTAAGGCGTACTATGATACCCACAGATATAGATATACAATGATACCTCTTTGTACCTTAATGATAAGAATCCATGGATATGACTTTAATTGCTTCATTTCAAATAATACCACCAAATATTTGTAATATTGACCTTTGTGAGCGTGATGAAAAAAAACCCCTTGAGTTTCTTGTGTCTTCTTCTCACACATCCTAACTTAGTTTTTAAGACGTTTCTATGTGATCTTTGTACAAAATGTAATGCAGCATCCAAATAAAATAAAAAATTACTTTGACTTTGAATACTTACCACTAAAGTACCTAATTAAAACTTATTTTTTACTATAACTTTTGTTTTTATTTGGAGGATATCGATATTATGAAAATAACCATGTTAATTTAAACCCAACATGGGACAAAAGGTGATACTAAAAATGCCACAAATGTATATATATATTCTTGGCGTATATGTTTTTTTAAACCTTAAAACCGTACTTAACTTGAATTATTTATGGTATGTTAGTTAATCGGAGGCTCCTTGCTCCTAATTTAAAGTAAAAGGTCCTATAGTAGCCTTGCGGACTCTTCTTGTGACACACAGACGATCAAACTTTAAAAGTAGGTAAATATATTGACGACCTCTTTGGCGCAGTAGGAGAATACTCGACAACAACACAGAAGGTTGCGGCTTCGATTTCTGTCGTCGAACAAACAGTTCCTGCTCTGGGTGTTTTTCTAAAAGAAAAGTAGGTATATCACGTATTCTATACGTTGTCTGGCACCCATATTACAAGCCTAGTAGCTGACTACTAGTGTGACTAAGCTACTAGGCTTAGATACTAGGTATAGATGGTGCAGTGTCTGACAATATTTATCTATGTATATCACTACATAGTATAAAACAAAGTCGCTTTTTCTGTCCCTATTTCCCTTTGACTGCTTAAATCTTTAAAACTACGCAACGGATTTTGATGGGGTTTTTTTAATAGATAGAGTGATTCAAGAGGAAGGTTTATATGTATAATACATGCATAATATAGCCGTGCGAAGCCGGGGCGGGTCGCTAGTATATAATATATTAAAGGGAAAGGACTCATCACGATATGTCTGAAACTCTTTATATAGGACAGAAAAAGGATTTTTGGAAATTCTACCTCTATAGGAATAAAGAGGGCTGATAAAGTTTATAGTTCATAGTGACAATTTTGAATTCTATACCATTGTTAAAGAGAAACTAGAACAATATTAGGCTAAACAAGAATTCTGCTATTGTAATTTAGAACGAGATATTTTGCGTGATTACCAGAATACGGTGATTGTTGCTCGTAGTGGTCAATTTAGGTTAAATCGTTGTAAATTGCAACACAATACTAATGTTAGTTCTAAACAAGTTTTGGCTCTCGAGGTAACTACTCGAACACACCCTTCGCTCGTTTACTTACTGAAAGGGTAAGTGAGTTACCTACTAGATAAGTAAGTTAAGGATTAGGTACGTAATTATCAAGATATCGAAATATTAAACACTACTGTCCAAATATTACTACCACATGGTGTTACTACTGCTTAAATAACTTGACTAACTTAATAAAAACTACTTAAGTACACTTAACTTCTTCACTAGCTTTTCTTATTAACTTACTTTCTTACTTATTAACTTACTTTCTAACTTATTTACTTAATCGATCCTAAATATTTAAGTCACACACATTTAGAAACTTAATCATTTATTTTACTTCGATATTTAGGATTAATAACAAACATGGATAATTTTCACTACCTACTTTTAACTTTTTTTAGTTTTAGTTTTTTTTTCCTTCTAAAAATCTGGAAATATTTTAAAGGAAGAAGCTTCTTCAAAACGCCCTAAATACTAGGAGTATTCAGACGGTTGCAATTTTAACACGCATTTTCACTTTTAAATGTTTTCAGATAGTGCAGAATGCAGTCCAATCCAACAAATATTATTTGTAAAAATCTTGATTTAAATTACTTTGTTCTTAAACCATTGTCTAAAATGTAATAGAACATTGTTCAAGCTAATCTTTTATTTCGTTACACGCGTATAAGTATAATTAGGCTAACATACTTTCAAATTTCAGCCTACAGGCGCCTAATACAAAACTTTATAATAAAACTAATCAAATACAAGGTTCTTCGAGACAACAATACGAAACTTGACCTATGTAACCTTTATTAAAATGTTCCGATTCAATTTTACATCTGACTTCTCTCACTTATTCATTCTTTATAATAGATTCTAAAATTATTCATTGCGCATTGTCTAAGCACACTGGTTGTTAATTAACATTATGTTCTTGATGCATGTTGACCTTGTTCCTTTGGTTGTAAAAGATTATCGTAGAATGCTCAGTCGATTATAAAAATGAATGAATTGACAAATAGAAATAGGTATTTAAGTGAAGTTTTTAGGAGAATAGCCATATCTAACTTCCGAAAATATTCATAGCTCTATGGTATTTTCATACAAAACTGGAAAGACTAGAAATGATCACGAACCGCGCGTGAAGTCGCGAATTTTTTTCTATTTTTTAAATTAATCACGAAACGCGCGCAAATTGGTTGTTTACGTAAAATGATGGACGCCCGAATCGCGATTCGCGCATATACCATAAATTCTAGTAGAAATTAAAAAATAAATAAATAGAATCGTCTTTTGTTTTTATTTTCCTTCACCTGGATCCGATGAGATTGAATTTTATTTAACAGTTTAGCTCCTAACGTCTCTCCTTGGAAAGACGTTATTAGTTTCCGGCGTATTTTCAGTAGAACTCAATCTGATTCATGTTTTTAACATTCAAAGAAATTTCAGCCTCGCTACTGGTAACTAATTTATTTAAAATGTCACATTGCATAATGAATATCTTACCTATAGAGTAACTACTTATTACCTATTCAAAAGATAGAGTAAGTACGAGAATTGGTGTTATCTGGCTTCACCGTAATTACCTCAATAGATCTAAAGTGTTGAAATCCAAAGAGATATTGTAAATTGGGATCTTTCTAGCTATTTTATTCGAACAAACAAATCAACGAACCGTATCTACATAGTATACACGCTCTGTTTCCTTGGCCTAAGATTATATAACAAGATTCTAATTTACATAAAAATGCATTTTTATATTCTCGGGTCGCAGACTGACCTTTGGTTTAAAATATTTTTAGAATTATGGTTAGAGAAAAACTACGTAGTAGATTTAAATAAAAAATGTTTAATGGGGATACTGAATACCCATGAAATATAAAAATTAAATCGTAATGAATGGCCCACTTAGAAATAAAAACCGGCTAAGTGCGAGTCGGACTCAACACGAAAGTTTCCGTACAAATCATAATTTATATTTTTAGTAATTTTTTTGTTATAGCAGCAACAGAAATATACATCATCTGTGAAAATTTCGATTTTGTCCACCTATCACGGTTTATGAGATACAATCTGATTACAGACAGACAGTGAAGTCTGAGTCAAAGGGTCCCGTTTTACCCTTTGGGTACACAACGCTAAAAGTTAATCATAATTAAATGGCCCAACTAGTTAAAAAGGGAACGTTATTTTAAAGTCTGCTCTGCGACTGTATAAATAATTTGCTAACTATGGCGTTGAAACTTTTATCAATTCAAATAAGAGCTTTGCATTAGAATATGACAGTTAATTAAGCTAGAGAATCTTATGATTGTATATTACTGGCTACTCTACTATTAATTACTACTACTCAGGCTCGTCCTTGTGTGGAGAGCATATGTATACCTCTAAATATTTATAAATCTTTTTGGCAAAACGATGTATTTATCTAAATGATGCAATTTTTTTGGGTTAGTTGCAAAATATCGGAAAATTATGTTTCAGAATTGCAGATTTCTAAATAAAATTTTTATATTTTTTAACTAGGTCATTTTTAAATGAGATGTTATTTTAATTCTCTCTCTTAATTCTTTAATCTGTACCAGCTGCGCCCCTCGGTGTTACCTCGTTAGTTCGTTTTTTATAATAATTCAATTATAATCATAATAGCGCTTTCTAAAAAATTCCAGTGGCATAGGTTTTAAGCGGTGGTAGGCTTTCTAACACCACCCCAGAAGGAAGTCATCGTGCTAAGTGACTTGTCGCGGTCTTGATATACCTTAGATTTATGGATTTATTGATATTTTGTTATGATATTGTTCTTTTTTATTTTTGTATTGTATTAATTTTCTTAATTTCTTTGTTTACCAACGACTCACTGGTGCACGGACAAACTCGAAAGAGTTTTTGTTGCACCTTAATTTTGTACTAGATTAAGTTTATCATATTAGAATTAATAAATAAAATAAAAAATATCATGCTGTCCACTCATCCCGTTCTCCTTCTAGGCGAACTTGCTACATCCTCGACCACATCATCTCTTCCCATCAGGTCAGATGAGGCTATATGTAAAAAAGGGTAAAGGGGCATTAATTTTGAAACTTTTAAATTCTCGTTCGAGATTCTTCAATTTGCTTTCAAATACAGACATTTTGTACTTTCTTCCTTTATGTATAGATTGCAGAATACAGAAGTGAGCAATAAAAAATAATTGAATAAATCATGCTAGCGTAGTTCCGGTCGGGCGCATGTTAACAACACCAATCATCCTCGTAAGCGTTTCCTCATTATACGCTCACCTATAAGGAAGTTCACCAAACTGATACTTAGATACCTACTCTAGTCGCATCTAGGTATTGTGTTACTTATTATAATCTAGTGCAGTTGCTGTTAGATAAAGTTTTTTTATCAAATACTTATGTTAAAATTATTGTTTTCCTACTTATAAAAGGTATTTATGCCTAGTAGGTATTTCAAAGTTAAGAGCTTTGCTAATTCAAGGTACAGTAAACAACATAGCGTCGTTAAGTCAAATGATTTGCAGCCTAATTTGAATACGAATAGGCAAAGTTACAAGGCGATCCTAACTATAACGTGTTTGTATGAAAAATAGCCAACTTGCCTTCGCTATAAATCTTCGACCATCATCATCGATAGGAAAGCAATTCTTTTTCGCCATAAGAATAAAATAATGAAATGTATATTTGTCCCTTTCTAACTCGCTTTCATTCGATTGAACTGCATGCGCAGACGCAGGCTGTGTATTTCGTATAGACTCGCGACGACGACGGGCGGCGCAGGCGTGGTGGCGCGACAAGTGAACACAGGTTTAGTTTCAGTGATAGCGCGGCGGCGGCGCGCTCTGCCGGGCGACCTCCGAAGTTTCGCAAGACCTCGCTACTGCGATATATTATCTTAGTGCTAGTGATGTGTTGATATATCTGACTATATCCGGTGGAAGTGTCGCAGGCAGTGTGACCGTGACGCGGGTGCACCAGGGCTGGCACCCGCTCGACCTAACTTTGCGGGTGAGTCGCGCCAATTGCAGTGGATGTCGGCTGCGGCCGCGCCATTCGCACGACACGGCTCGACATCCTTGTCCTCAATTATAACAATTTACGGTGACTCGGGTTTGCTTTTTTATTTTTGCGCTTGTATGTCTCCTTTTTACTCTAACATTAAATTTTATTCATTTTAATTTCTTCTTATAGACCTTCAATAATTTATCACTCAATCCTGTCAAATTACATCTGCTTCTTCTCTCTTTCTCTCTCTGTGTTAATCCCATCTGATGGTGGTCTGCCTTTCTCGTCTTCTTATATTATAATATAATCTTATATAAAAAAAAGTTTGATCAAGTCTATATGTGTAAAAAACTAGCTGCGCCCTGTGATTTTACCCGCTCCTATGAGAATATCGGTATGAAAGTGTAGTATTATATAGCCATTTACTGCAAGCAGTTCGGTATTTTTTGCCTGAAGAGGTAATAAATATACACACACGCATAAATGGCATTTATAATATTAGTAGGATAGTACAATTCCTAGATCTGAGATAAGATATAATAAGTTGATGATGTACTTATATAAGTAGGTACACAATTATTAGCTTTACACAGTAATTTGGTAGTCAAGGTTAAACATAATGTAGTAATAATGTAATTTTTAATTGCAAATAAATTGACACCACATTCATGAATATATCAAGTATTTAAAATTGACGCCTACGCTCGCTGTTGCCTTGCATATTCTCCTAGAAACGTTTTTAAATGTCAAGAGAGCCTCTACTGTTCTCCAATAAATGTCAATTATAATGTGTCAAACTGTAATCCTATCGAGTGCTTTGCCATTATATGAATATTTTCTGTACATACTCGTATAACCCGAAGTGTTTCAACTTCAACAACAGACAGACACATACTCTTCTTAGTAGTAACTAGCAGCGCTCTGCGGTTTCACCCGCGTAACTCCCGATCCCGTGGGAATATCGAGATAAAAGTAGCCCATATGTTAATCCAGGTCTCCAGTTATCTAGATCCCGAGTTTCATAGCAATTGGTAGTTTTTGCATGAAGGAGTAAGAAACATACATACACACACACTCACATACAAACTTTCACATTTTATAATATTAGTAGGAAGAGGATACTCAAACACAGAGGGCGGACAAAAACCTATACTAATATTATAAAGTATAAAGACTTGATTGTTTGTTTGTTTGTTTGCATTGAGTAGGCTCCGAAACTACTAAACCGATTTTGATGAAACTTGGTATGAGGATACATTGACTCATTGGAAGTGTTCATGGAAGGATTCATAGGCTACTTTTTAACGCAATATTCCCACGGAAACTCGCTAGGTGATGCTAGTTTCAAATAAAATGGCAATAAATTACTGCACCGGAACATCGGTAGGTTAATAATAACTATATTTTGATAGTAACCACAAATCATTTAAACTCTTATCAAAGATAGAAGCAGTTATATCTCTACACACTTTCCTATCACCAATCTTCCTGGTACACGCTGCCCCAGCAAGAGTTCTTATGTCGTCGGATCATCTGTCTGCTTACACTTTTCGGTCTCTATTCGAGAACAGTTTTGCTCCACCTTTAGTTATACCTACTAATGTAACAAATATTTGCTATCAATTGATCGTTTTAGAGATGGCCGCAACTGAAACTAATATGATTAAAATCAAATTGTATCGTGTTGTAATATTTCAAGACACCGTAGGTCAATCTATAGGAACGTTTTGTAAGAAAGTTGGGGTTTCTTATGAAATTAGTTCACGATACCTACGCAATAAAAACACCAATTCTGACAAATAGTCTGGGTTGACAACTTAACAACCATCGGAACAGAATAACCACAATTTAGCTGTCAAAGCAACTGGCAAAGAACTACCGACAACAAGAAATATTACTTTTGTCCAAAGAAAGACGAAATGAATATGTATATACCTATAGATATACCTATGTCTATGAAGGAGAGAGATCTTGATTGTAAAAAGAATTGCATAAAATTAAACGTTTAGTTTAATAGTTTTATGGCATTTCTTCCTCAAAAATTCACACAAATAACATTATTTCGTAGTCTGAACATGAATTCTTCACTCTCTATTGTGTTGCGTGTGCCTAATTACTAGATCTGAGGTCAGTTCTCATGTCTAAAGAATAGAGTTAATCAAGACTATTACATAAAAGTTATAAGCTTATGATCTATTGCGATACACCCTTAGTAAAATAATTGAATAGGCATCTTCATTTTACATAATTCTGCCTTTGTAATCAACAAACGGGAAACAACAGAAAGTGCAAACTTGTAACCACATAAACTCTTATGAAATTTCTGGTTGGTTCTGATCTAACCTGTATATAATAAAAGAGATAATGACTCATCAACGAATATCTGAAACTTTAAGAGCTATATGAGTCTGATATTTGGCATAGGTATTCCTTTTAGAACGTGTTTGTAGCAAATTAACATTCCCACTTTTAAAGAGAGACTAACACGGGGCACAGCTAGTCTATACAATAAAAAAGGAACGATTTTATTGTTTGTTTGAATAGGCTCCGAAACTATTAGACCGATTTCGATGAAACTTGGTGTGAGGATAGATGGATTCATTGAAAGTGCTATATGCTACTTTTTAACCTGATATTCCCATGGGATTGGAAGTTATGCTGGTGAAACCACGGAGCGCTGCTAGTCCAAAATAAAACTCTAAGAAAAGTTCTTTAATACAGCAGTATACAATTATAAACAATAGTTGGACTTTAGTAAGAGGAATTCCTAATTTAAGGTCCACGGTCGTGGGTTAAAGAATTTATCTATACCTACACAAACTAATAAGGACACTGTATTTATGGTTATAAATACCACCTGCTGTAGGTAAGTAGGTACCTGTTCACATTACCAAATAGATCCTTAAGTTTAAACACACAGCCTGTAGAGACTGTATAACGCTCTTGACATTTTCTCAGAGACTCAAACCAACCATCGATACCTTGTTCACAGCTCGCATTGTGCACGTTAACTCTATGTTTAATGTTTAAACAATAATTCATTAGCAATTTCAAAACCACTCAAGAGCAATCACTAAAAACAGATAAAATTATAACAGATTGTGGCTAAGATAAGATTTAAATTAAATAATCATTCTTCCATTCAATAGTTCTTAACAATGATGTAGAAGCGTGGTTATATCCATTGATTGTGAGGTACCTAATACGAAACTCCCACAGCGCGATCATAGCGCTTGTTGTTCAATGTGATATAATTTCTCACGAGAAGGTATATTTGCCATGGCTTAATAAGCAGCCTCGTCTATATTCACAAAATTAATTTGCCTATCGTGACGAAAATCAATTGTAATCGTTGTGCTAGAATTGCTGTGAAAAAACTACTTCACTTAACAATTAGCTGTAATCAATTTTAATCTCATATTCTCATATAGCTAAAGCATTGATAAACTTTGTTACAAAGGTGGTAAACTATTCAAAGATAAGTTAAAACATCACACAGGAATCCAAAAGTAAACTCAAATCATGTGATTAACTTAGCCAATCGTAAAATCAGCGTGACACAAACGAAGGCCAGTATTTTGTTTGTTTGCGAGTAACAGAGTAGGTATAAGTAAATGCAGAGGGTATGTAAAGTTAGTAGAAGAATTTCGGGCAAGGACATCAGTGATCGATATCCGAGCCACTGTTGCGCAAAACACGCGTAGATCAGCTAAGAAGCGATCCTCACTTATTTGCATTCTAATTTTCCTCGTGTTTACTTAAAATACGTGTTAATGCTTTCGTCCTTCTACGAAACCTCGGAATATTAACTATAACGTTTGTACCCATTGTGCCGATAACAGTCGAATCAGATACAATTTAGATCTCAACTCACTTAGTCATTCTTGTGTATAAAAAATGTCGCAAATGTGTGATGTTATAGAATAATGTCACGTCATGACCGTCAACTTTTTTACGAGGGAACAAGAATTTTATGATCCGGTGTCGGTGGACATTTAAACTCAACATTTTATTAGACAACATGATAGGTATATAGAGCGATAAATAAAACAAATAATTAAAATCTTGTAGGTACATTCTTAAGGTACTTACTACAATGAACAAACGAAGGTTGAAAATAATAATAGTCACTGAGATGAAGCGACATCCAAAGTGGCGCATATTATTATAGTATCGTGACAAAGAGTCAGATGCAGTAGGCGACCGCGATTGGAGATCCATTAGAGTAATGAGCAATTATACCTTTGAATCGAGAGGCAAGTATGCCGCCCCGGGTCCTGCGTCGCTGCGATGCGAAGGCCGAATGTTGCAATCTGCCAAATGTAATTTAATAGGTACAGATTGTAATTAGGATTAAGGATTTATAGCTACAGATTAAATTGTAATGCACATTTACACGCCTCCTTCACTAAAATTGCTAAATGACTGTTATTACAGTTTCACAAAAGTATGATGATTTTGAAAATACGTATTATTATTGCTTACAATGCATAATGATGAAATGGCATGCAGTTAACTGATAGTAATTGGTATTTCATTTGATTCCAAGTAACATCTGCAATATCTACCCATTGTATGCATTTCATATTAAAGAATAGATATTAACATTGCTTAGAAATAAGTAGCAGAATACGGCATTTGTCAGCTCTATATATGGTAGTAAAAGATGAACCGAGATGGCCTACAGCCAGTTGGTACTTATTTAGTAGTAAGTCGCGATGCAGAACATAATTTATATCAGCCAAATCATTGCAAAACTAAAAGTGTTCATCCCTCGCAGTGTTACTTCCCTATAACCTTCCTTTACTAAATATACCTACTTCATGTTTTTTTCTTTTCTTTTAAATTTTAATGTCTTTTCTTTTATGCTCTTGTCCATTTTTGTGTCCTTTTCTTATAACTATGTTTGTCATGTGCTTCGTATTAAATAAACTATTCTTTTTTATTGTACTTTTTACTTATATAAAATTAAATTCGTACACACGCTCATTATCCTAAAACATTTTGATATGCATGTATAAATGGAGACTGTCATTGCGGAGTGCAAAACATTAGAAACACACGTTTCTCACGATCCACTCTCGAACGTCGTTGTTTTGCTCCTCGTGATCTAGAATAATTTATGAAAGGAGCAAATACTACGATAAATTATTGACACTTTGGTAACTCTCCTCCTTTACCACAAAATATGTAGAGTAAAATATACATTAAGTAGATACAGTAAATACAGTACTTAATCACATTATGAGTTAGCTTTTAAAATTTCGATGACAAAAACATCTGCATGTAGAGTATGTACTTAAAATGTAAAATAATCTTTATGGTAATAGTTATTTGAATAATCTAATTGGTCCCTTGTAGTAAGGTTATACTAAGGTATTTGCGTGTAATAAGGAAGGACCACTAAAAGGTTTTTAAAAGCCTTGATATTTGTGACAAAATAACAAAAAAAATTAACACATAAATTGGTTTTCATGCAAAGATTTATCTAATGACTTATTTTAAAGTATAGTTTTCTCTATTTTTACGAAATATTTAGTTTTGAATTAAAGTGGAAGGTGGCTCTTATTACCCGCAGGTACTTACCTTATTACAACCCCTTCATAATTTATGTTACGAAACGTTAGATTGTAAAATGCAAGGTAATAGAACGTTAAATATCCCGAGCAATGTTCTGTACATGACTGTATCCATTATAATGTAACCATTAAATTACGATTAAAGAACCCAAAACAGACAGCACCGACACGACTACATTCGACTGCAATAAACTTAATATCATCAACAATAAGTAATTACTGATCTTTACAATGGTCCATGGTCAAAAAAGAACATGTTGTTAATATTTACGTAGATATGCACGCATTACCACTACCATACATACGAACTACGAACACTTATTGCTACCTCGGTATTCAACAAATACTCCACTCATATTTAGGATAAAGTCCCTGAACTTTTATACATATACAAACCGGAAAATTGTTATAAGAATAGGAATGTTCAACGTCGCTATAGGCATTTGTACATCTATACTAATATTATAAAGCTGAAGAGTTCGTTTGGTTGTTTACTGGTTCGAATTGTTAAATTATTTTTGTGTTGGATAGTCCATTTGTCGAGGAAGGCTATATGCTACTTTACATTTTGATATTCCCATTGGATCGGGATTTACGCCGGTGAAACCGCGGAGCGCAGCTGTAGGTAGATGTAGTATTTTACAAACTTGGAAATAACAAAAGTATATGTGGCATCTTAATTTATTTGTATTTTATTTTGTTTCAGGTATTTCATCACCAATCGAGAGAAGAACTAGACTTGAAATTCCGTGGATTTTTGCATAAAATTAAATGATAATAAGTTCGTGTCGGTTTATGTAATGGACGTTGTGCATCGAACAGTCTAGCAGGCACGGGGTTGTGAAATGAACAGTGAAACGCGTCTGTTACGTCCGTGAATACGTGGAAATGAAAAGAGAAAAGTATAAGATCTCCCAGACAACAAACGGGTGAGTAGAAATATATAGATATATATAAAAATAAAGAAAATAAAAAATATATATAAAAATAAAAAATATATAAAAATACCTGTTTATAATAATGCATATTTTTGACGTGATAACGTCTAATAAATTGATGGAACATCTGCATTGACAAAAAATGTCTGACGTGTGTATGACGATATATTGCATCCGTTTCCGTTAGGAAATAGAATAATATCGCTCATCTGTTCTTGTGTTATGGTGACGAGTGACTAATAGAAGAATTTCAATAAAGGAAAAAAAAGAAAAAATAATTATATAAACTATAAAGGAATAACAAAAAAAAATCATCGTTCTCGTATGACGTTATAACGTAAATCGTCCGTAAACCAACTTTACAGACATCCATTTTTTTTCAAGCATTCTTCGAAAACAATACATCAGGCTTTAAAGTCGAAATATCAGTTTATATTGTCAAAATGCAAATGAAATTTACGATTCTATAGAAATTGTAATTACTTACCTAAGTACCTATTTCACCATCACATAATTCCTGTTTGTTACTATATAATAAAAGAGGAACTTATAAAACTGTGATGAAATTGTCGATGAATACAAATGTAAGTAACCAATGACGAACATCGTTAACAATTTTCCTTACAATAAATCATATGATGAGGTAGGTGTACGTATGTTCATTATTGTACATACCCACAACACACAACGGTAAAGAAGCTTCAAATATAGATAATATGTACGTTTTTACCGGACATATTAAAGTTGTGTAAAAACTCAACAATGAACGTATTGTAAGTTCAGTAAACATATTATAAAGACTTTTAGAATCCGGGTGCGATTTAACGAGCTCTTTTCCCAGTGTCACTGATACAGGATATAAAGTATGGGTTTTTCTAAATACATCACAAATATTGATGTATAATTTCAATTAAGTGGAAAGGGTACCGGGGGGCTCTGTCCATACAAACGTAGTCGACTGTTTTCTCCCTGGATAATGACACTAGAGCAAATATTTTTGTTGCATAAAACTTATAACTGCCATGACCATGCCCCTATGCTTTGTTTTTTTTTTATTTTCTATTTTTTAAATCTTAATTTCTATGATAATTAGAAAATGAAAAAAACTAAAACATAGGGGCATAGTCATGGCAGTTATAGGTTTTATGGCATAAAAATATTTGTGCTAGTGTCATTATCCAGGGAGGAAACACTACGTTTGCATGGAAAGAGCGCCGGTATCCTTTCACCTTAAGTCTACCTCGAACAATTTGTTTCCATATACATATTAAACATTATATATTCTGCTACTTTATCTTAATACTCAGTGAGTCACAATATATGTATTTACATATTGTTCACATATTTCAAATACGCTTTACGAAACCCTATTGTTTTGAAGCCTATATTATGATAAATGACATTTCGCTTGCATAATAAGCAGCACATCATAACCACGCTTCATACATAACAATCAGAAAACAGATAAAATCAAGTAGTTGTACTAAAAAGGTAGGTAAATACCAAATTGATTATATGGAACCATAAATAGTTAATCTTGCAGTTGCAAGATTAACTATTTATGGTTCCATTGAGTTTTGTGAAATGTAATTTGAAACAGACAAATTTTCAACTCACGAAATAAATATCTCAACATGTAATAATTTTTATGCAAATGTGTTAGCGTTAGCCATTTTCAAGTTTCCAAATACACAGTAAACCACGTAAGAGTCAATAGTAATTACAAATGAAATGCTTTTCTATTGCTTTAACAACTATATTTAATGGCCGATAACGAGTAGAGTAACAGACGAGCACAATGAACAAAGCGCCGAAAAGTGAGATTTTGGTTCAAAGCGCAGTGTGCCAGTGTGCCACTTACTTATCCAGCAGCTGATTTCGTGATGATATAATTGCAATGTAGATACGATGACGTAAAGGCTGGTAATGTACCCAGTGAGGTGAAAGTGCCGATAGACAACGAGACATCGGAGCCCTGACACCGACCTCTGCCACTTGCAGGTACACCCGCGTCTGTTTACTTACAGCTCTTCTGTGATTTCTTTTAACTTGTATTTGTATTTAACAAAAGTTCATATTATCTGTAAGGCTAAACGATGCTTTGTCAAAATATTCAGCATTATTAATGCCAATATCATCTTCATATCAGTTATTTTAATTGAAATTTCATTCAATAAGATAGGTACCGATTTCTATTCTTACACTACTGGTATGATTGCTAAGATACCCCTGCGTCTATAAAATTTACTTACCTACAGCTCTCCTGTGATTTATTTCACTTGTATTAGATTTTGGGAACAAAAGTCCATATTATCTGTAAAGCTAAACGATGCTTTGTCAAAATATTCAGCATTATTAATGCCAATATCATCTTCGTTCTTTTGATTGAAGTTTCATTCAATAAGATAGGTACCGATTTCTATTATCACTTTACCGGTATAATTACTAAGAAATCAAAATTTTTACTATATTAGTTACGTTTGACCTACTGTGTAGTCGTTGCGTTATAAACATTTCATTAATCATAATAATTATTAACTTTGAGTTTTAATAAAATACGATACTCATACAATCTTATTTTAATACATTTAGGATAATGTATATGAGTGTTATTGAAATATTATGTGATCGTTATAAGAAAGATATCGTAATCAAATAACAAATAAAAACGGAAGTTTAATGTCAGGGAGACTTGACTGGTCATTTTTTATTATTGACCTTATAAGAACTTAATTCTCCGATTGTGAATTCAAGTCTGATCACATAAACGTCCTTTTTCGAACTGTTTATTGAAGAAAGCACACTTACGTTATATATAGATAGACGTAAAACGAAGTAAAGGTAGCGCAGGCGCAAGGTCGCCTCTGTTGACATTTATGCACCTGTATATTATTTTTGCTTATGAAAAAAACAAAAATAAAATTACAAAGTACCAGCGAAGTAAATTAAATATGTCATTTATGTCTTTGTTTTAAACCAATTTAAAAAATAAGGAATGAAAAATAACTACACCAACGTAATCTATAGTGGGAAAGCCAAACTAGAAAATAGAATGAGATTCAGAATATGTTGGTGTGGTTATTTTTCCCTTTTTATTTTAAATTTATTGATCGACCTTTTCGAGGCCAATATGCAGTCATCGCTGTTGCAAGCTATTAGTCAGAACAAAATTCATTGAGCTGAACCCCTGACACGATAAAGAAAAGACAGATTATACACAATTGTATTGTGAATTGGGTATAGGTGGGTCAAACAAAGATGTAAAGAAAAATTTCGCGAGAGTATTAATTAGCATGAGTATAAATATTACTATTTATCTGTCCACACCTAAGGTAACATTTCATAAATGAGTGGAATACCGCGTAGATATCGCAATATTTCTGCATACATACGTGAAAATCATTATAAAGAGTTTCTAAAAGCTTTGCCCAACACGACCGTAACAGATGATATTGATCACTTTTGCCACAGGGCTTGCGACGTTAATTACCTATTGTCATAAACGATTGACCACAAGTTACATAAGGGTCAGGTTGTATTAACGGCCCATGGTTCGTGTCACGGTCTTTACCTATATGACCGTTCACCAACGACGGATCGTGGTTGGCTACAGGAAGTCTTTGATAGTCGAGAGAGCAGACATGCAACAGACATGGGCTGTCGGTCGAACAAATAACTAAGTAGATTCCGGGGTAACTATTGATAATACCTAAGTTTGTTTACTTATTCAAGTTAATAATGTAAGTTCCATCAGTAGCCGTATCAATTTCATCGTTTTCAGTATCACTAAACCCAATAGTTTACTATTTATATGCAAAGTAGCGACCTGCCCCGGCTTCGCACGGCTATATTATGCATGTATTATACATATAAACCTTCCTCTTGAATCACTCTATCTATTTAAAAAACAGCATCAAAATCCGTTGCGTAGTTTTAAAGATTTAAGCATTGAAAGGGAAATAGGGACAGAAAAAGCGACTTTGATTTATACTATGTAGTGATGAGCAAACGAAATCGAATAGCGTATTCGATTATGATTGCACGTGGGAGTTCGACCGGATGCATTATTGTTGCAGTCAGTTGCCCAGTTGCAATAGCAAGATCGTTATATATCTAACTATTATTGACCACGACAACCGTGAAACATCAATTAGATTCGTGTTCCTCAAAGAATATGGACTCAATAGCAGACAATTTGTATAGCTATTTACCATACAAAGCGACAGCATTACGGACACTGTGGGCGCAGTCGTCTTATGTAATGTTAAAGTAATGTGGTATTTCATGAAGAAAGCGTCACCACCGGAGTATCGCGGTTTCGCTCACGTCGTCTTTGACAATATATTGCGACGACGACGATGCTACATTAAACATTTGCTGTACGTGCTCGTAGAAATGCCTTTAAAGTTATGCAAGCACTCGTTTGTTGTTGCAAATGAAGACTTCGATTTGTCTTTTGCATTTAGAAAACTGTGACAACACCTTTGCAAAATTTTAGTTACACTACACCTAAGTGAAGGAGCTGCACTTGTGGAGTGTGGAGTTGTTGTTATCTTTTAATTGTTTAGTATATTGATTTTGGTTTTAAGGTTATTTTAAAGTAGTCTACACAACTCCATCAGCGGCAGTAGCGGCCTTTTAATTTACTTCCGTATGTAAAAAAAGGAAAGTATCCTTATTTCTTTGAGAGTAAAAACGGGACCCTATTATTAAGACTTAACTGTTCATCCCTTCGTCTGTCTGGCTGTCACCAGGCTGTATCTCATGAACCTTGATCTTGATAGCGACAATTGAAATTTTCACAGATTATGTATTTCTGTTGCCGCTATGACAACAAATACTGATAACAGAAAAAAGTGGGGCTCAAATACAACATGATACGGAACCTTTCGTGCGCCCATCCGACTTGCACTCGGTCGGTTTTTTTACAAATGGTGAGATTATTTTAGGCAATTTACCTCTTAATTTAGCATAAACATTTTAGAATAATCGAAGGGTAGGTAAATCGACTGTACGGTCGGCGGCATAATTGCAGACCCACTGTAGAGCTCCAAAACGGCTGTTATATGAATGTTTTCAACACAAGCAATATTCTAGACACTTGCTTTAGTTGAAGTTTAATAAGTCTTCTAACTCATCAATTTATTAAACAAAAATTATTAGAATGAAAACATTCCAATAATGGTAATTTTCGGACTCTACTGGGGGCTGCAATTGTGCAGCCGACTGTACAAGGCAGCAGCAATATTGATATCTTTGAGGATACCATACCTGTTTGGTAAAGGTCAGCGGCGGAAGCGTGTTCGGCTTCGTCACGCGCGCAAGTTATTACGACCTCGAATAATAACTTAACTACTTTATAGATAAACATATCCAATGATATACCAAGAAGTTGTAAACATGTAAGAAGAAAAGTATGAAATCATTTCCTTTATTTTTATCAAGTATCACTTTAAACTGCAAAAAACTAAATGTTTACTTTTGCATATCATCATCATCATCATGTCAGCCCATACACGTCCACTGCTGGACATAGGCCTCCCCCATACGACGCCACAAACAGCGGTCCTGAGCCGCCTCCATCCACCGACTACCCGCGACCGCCACAATGTCGTCGGTCCACCGGGCAGCTGGTCTCCCAACACTCCGTTTCGCGTTGCATCGTGGCCGCCACTAGAGAACCTTTACTCCCCAGCGGTTGTCAGTTCTGCGAGCTATATGACCTGCCCATTGCCACTTCAGCTTACCAATCCTGAGAGCTATGTCGGTGACTTTGGTTCTTCTACGGATTTCCGTATTTCGGATTCTATCACGTAGAGAAACTCCGAGCATAGCTCTCTCCATGGCCCGCTGAGCGACTCTGAGCTTATGAACGAGGCCTATAGTCAGCGACCACGTCTCGGATCCGTATGTCATCACTGGTAACACACATTGGTTGAAAACTTTCGTCTTGAGGCTCTGTGGTATTTGTGACGAGAAGATATTGCGAAGCTTCCCGAACGCTGCCCAACCGAGTTGGATTCGTCGGCTGACCTCTTTATCGAAGTTGGATTTACCTAGTTGGACCATTTGGCCTAGGTAGACATAGTGATCAACAACTTCGATAACATCGTCTCCAATGTGAACAGGTATGGGTACGACATGGGCGTTTGACATGATCTTTGTCTTACCCATGTTCATTTTAAGACCCACCTGTCCGGAGACGGTGTTGAGGTCTCTCAGCATCCTGCTGAGGTCCTCCAACTTTTGCATATATCATCAGTAAACTTAAGCATATGTGAAAATAAAAGCATTAAAGTTATTTACTTTCAACTGTATAGGGGTGACAATGCTAACAACGAAACGTGTTACGTATTTAGCCTCTTACAGATACGTAAGTGTGAAACGCTTAGACAAACGCTTTTCAAATAGCTATCCATTTATTTATATCCATAATATAGAGGTATTATGTCATGAATTAAAACGTCCACATTCTACGAGAAATGACTCGTTGCTTTTGCTAGAGCAAGATTTCGTAAAATGTCATCAACATTGCGGCCTTTACTGACCACAGTCATACTTAAATCTTGTACTTAATGAAGATAATGCACACCACCGTCTAGGCCCATAACTAGTTTGAAACCTGTTTAACGTGTACGGACTATAATTGTGATAAGTAATAAAATCCTATAAATTGTGATGTGTCCCAAATATCTTAGATTTCATCAAATTAAGAGGAAAGTGTACCGGCGCTCTCTCCATACAAACGTAGACTGTTAATGACAACGACCCTGGTAATACTAGCTCAAATAATTTTGTTGCATAAAACCTATAATTGCCATGACTAAAATGACTATGCCCCTAAGTCTGGGTTTTTTTACATTTTCTAATTATTATAGAAATTAAGATTGAAAAAAAAACATAGATGCATGGTCAGGTCATGGCAGTTATAAGTTTTATGCAACAAAAATATTCGCTATGGTGTCATTATCCAGGGAGGAAACAGACGACTACGTTTGTTTGTATGGAGAGAACGTCGGGTTATTAATTGAATGAGCTTATGAGTGGATTAATATTTTAAATGCAGATTTCAAAAATTATGGTCTCCGCCCATATGACCATATCATGCACATGGATTTTCATGAAAAAAAAAAACTTATCAACAAATGAAGATTGACAAAGTAGGTGTAGGTACTGATAAATATACCAGTCTGGTTAATATCCTAGTATGCTCCGGTTTTGTTGGCCAAGTTTTTTGCCAAATTAAAGTTATATAAGACTACGATGGCTACAATATCATAAGACAACATTCGTCATCATTGCAAAAGGAAAACCACGTAACTGCAATTTGTCGGACTTTCCAACCCTTTATAATGAGCATGAATAATGTAAGAATGTTAATAAAAGGTTGTATACCAAGAAATACCAACCCACACGGTTAAATTGGTCAGATGGTTGATGGTGACACACAAAGTAACTATGACATAAAATTGGTTATCGAATTTACATCACGAGATAATATCAGTAGTTATAATAATAAGATATGCAAGAGTCAAGACTTAGCGATCAATGGTTATTTTTTGTCTAAGTACCTACTTGAAAATTCCAATAGAGGATACGGAAAACTAATGTACATAAGATACCTAACGTAAACCGCTAAATATTCCGGAACTGCTACCGTATTGACCACTCTACTACGTCACTGTAAGTAAAAAATATAGGTATTCAAGTTTTTATAAAATTGCCTTTTGAATTGAAAATCGCATTAATGATGTCATTGTTCGTGACTCGCTATTAGCCGATTCAACGACCCAATCATCCATCAAATAAAATATGAAATTATTCAACAAACTTGACTTTTATACCGGATTTTAGCCAAATTATCGCTATAAAACTCGTGTAATCAGGTCAACATAAAATCGTCGGTATAGATTATTATATGGTATAATGATTTATTCACATTGGATATTTTGATTAAATAACGTTTACTTCCTATTAAATCGATAAATTGTTAAGAGTTTTAGTTTGATCTTATGTTAAGATAATGCGATATTATGTGTCTATTCTGGTGCAAGGAAGTGTATTGTTTTCCTGTGCATTGTGATGACTAGATGAGGTCAGATTAAGGCCACTTTGCCACCAGCGCGAGCGCTTGCCTCAAGGCAAACATTCTAAGTAGTCGTTATGATTACCCATAGTTACTTTACAATCATCTTAATTCTAACAGGATATACCTACGTAACTCTATTGTACTTGACATTCATTGGTAATTTGTTTTTGATTTCCGGGTCGGTCTATCCATATATATTTTTATTTTATACCTACTTATTAGCAAGCAGCGCCCAGTGCTTTCACACCAAGATCCTGTGACAAAGGTGTAATCATTTAATATATCTTCATACAATGTTTCATTAGAATCGATTTCGACTCGGAATAGATTAGGAGATTACTCTTGATAATTATAATATAAGATACTTCTTTAGCAATATAAAAAATCAGCTAAAATTAGTAAAAATGGGTCGGTAGGATTGCCCTGAATTTTTCAGGATTTCATGATTGAATTTGGTATTCAACTTTTGGTTGACCGAGAGGAATAGATCCATTACAAACAACCCTGAAGTAAAATACATATTAATAAAGTGACTATTTATTTTCATTGGATATAAATATCATTTATCTATTGATCAATTGATAAAGCAATATCATGACTTCAATTAACTAACAATTTAAATTAATGTTTATACATTTATTAGTTTCCTTTTATGGGTAACCAAGTTACCTAGCAATTATTGTCAGTGGGCAGTTGGACACATGACTAGCCACATGGTAACCGTCACGTGTATTCCTTTTACAATTTATTCTTAGTATTTGTAGCCAGTAACTAGGCAAGTTATATCTTTGTTAAATAGTTGACATAGTTAAATAGTTAATATTATTTTAAGTGGTCTTACTCTACTATTGGCGGAAAAAAAATTTTTTTTATCAAAACTCTCTGACAATCACGTCAGAGTAGAAAATGTAGGTAAAATTATGGAATTGAATTACATTGTTTTTATTTCGTGGAGCTTGATATTTTAATAATTAATAGTTGTTCACGTTCACGAAATAAGAGTTGAACATGGTAGAAAAGATGATTTCATGGTGATTTAAATTGGTTTGTTTTCATTTATTTTCCTATAATATAATATTGCAATTCTCAATTTATTGTTGTTCATATTATTATGTACAGCGAAACCGATACACAGTCATCTTCATATTGTATTCAATGCCGCTGACATTTAACTAGTCTTTTTGATTCTGCAAGAATATGATGACACCGAGATGTCATTTGTTTGCTAACACATTGTTAAGGGTATTGAGATGGGTTTAATCAAACTAAGTATTGAGAATAGTAAAGAAATTCTATCAACACCTAACAATCTTGGTTAATGGCTGAATGAATCTCTTCTTTTCTTGAAATTATTTCCAGAACTACCTACCTCCGTATCAATGAACTGCGTGTGACAAAATATGACAGAGATTGATGTGAAAAATGCGATAACGACTAAAAGAAGTAAATGGAAGAAGAAATACCGCGCCTCCCAAATAAGCTGGGATAAGAGCAGGCAGAAGAAAAAGAAGAATTACCTACCTCGTTTTCTTCTTGCCTGATATATTGCATTTTTTTTCATTGATTTGTTTATAGAAACAAGTACCAAACTCACTAGATTTTTAAGCACCACATTCAAACTACTTATTAAAACTTATAAATATTAATTGCTGTATATTTTAAACAATCGTTCTTATAGCCTTGACAAAAGGATATGCGTGATCTAATTTGAATAGGAAATCAAATTAGGTACCTACACTTTTTTTTTTAAATACTCATATATCCTTATATCACACATGAATAAAGATAAATTAAGTTTTAAAACAATGAAACTTTTACACC
This sequence comes from Idaea aversata, assembly GCA_907269075.1. NCBI lineage: Eukaryota > Metazoa > Arthropoda > Insecta > Lepidoptera > Geometridae > Idaea > Idaea aversata. The sequence goes on along the minus strand of OU026099.1, from coordinate 6,051,809 downwards.
CAAACTTTTTTTGAAAAAAAAAAACCTATAAAGTCATTCAAACTAATGCATTAGAGGAAATATTTGGTTGACCTTGCAATATAGGAAGTAATGTATCGTATATATCTACCTACTAATACATCAATGTAGTAGATTTACAAAATAGAAAGGTCAACTAGCCGATAATATTTCCGCCATGACCATTCTCTTGGTATTTATTTGACTAATGGTATTTATTATCTTAGAAATCCAACCGCAAACTAATTCAGGAAATTCACAAACAATGTATAAGTAGTACATAATTAACCTATAATAATATAAGTAACTACCTACATATCAAAGCTAATTTTATTACGCCAATTTTTATAACTTAACTAGCATCCGTAAACTTCTTTCATACTTATTTGAAACTGTATTTAGTTGTGATAAAGTTGAATGTATCATTGTATGTGAAGAATATTATTGTCACGTCGTTGCGCTGCCTGGTAGATACTGGAGTGGTGTAAAAACTGCGTGCACCGGCGCACGCGGATATACACGCGAGCTACGACACCAAAGTCATGTTTGAAAAACTTTAAATTGTACAATTTGGGGGTCTTCAAGGGGGTAATTGTCCAATTTGTACCATCGCATACGCATCGTCACCTACCATCAGACAGGTGTGATAGTGGTCAAACTGACCTATCATACGTAAAAAAAGAAGTTATTTCAAAGACAAAATCCATGCTTAGCTTGTTGTTTGTTTTTAAAAATGTAAGTAGGCAAACTTCTACAATAGCCTCAAACTTTATGAAACAATCAAAGAGGATCTCGAATGTTTGTTTTGTTGTGATTGAAAGACAAAAGGCACAGAGTTATCATTCGCACTGTTTGAGGTGTGAGTTAGTTCGGTTTGTCACGTAGTCACAAGTCATAGAGGAGAAGCCAGATCTGCATGGCGAGTGCGACGAGCTGTGCGTCAGATAAGCGGTACGGTACGTGCTCGACCGCGCCGGAACCTTGACTTCAACCGCGCTCCTTCTCGCTTTATTATAATAAAACCTCTCAGTCCGGCCCGAGCCTTTAACGATTCAACACGACCGATATTTGTGAAATAATCATCAAGCCGGCTCCGATAACCACCCCAGTGAAGTTATGAAGTGAACACAACTATAATATACTCAGTGTATATTGTGATGTTTTGTGCCAACGCTTTTAGTGCCATATTCGGAGTTGGAGCTTTAAATATTAACATCAAAAATCTGAAAAAGTAAGTCCATCAGGTTCTGTGATATCTTTGTAACTATTATATTATATTATAAGTCTAAACAAATGCACTTTTGAAAAACTTATAGACAGTATTTTTGTCTAGGTCCTTCCTTATTGAATAGTGTGTCGTAAAACTTGAGGATATGTAAAATTATTGTAGTAAATTAGACGTTATTATTTTAGTTGCCTTCTACTTTTGAGTTATCTTGTTCATCGTTCCACTCACGCATGTTCACGACCTCGGAAAAATTACGACCGATACGGATCGCCAAAAACAAACAACAATGCATATTAAGGAACAACGAATTAAAATACCTCGAATATATTTATTTTTTAAGACTGGAATAACCTAAATATCTATATCTATTTAGGTTTCTTACATGCTGGATAGTTGTAGGTCTACCAGTAGCAGTAACAAAGGAAATGTGCTTATATGATCAATATAACAGTAGAATATACATTTGCCACTATTCGGTTTTGTACATAGATCAGTACTTACCTATTTTACATCTACACAACGAGTACCTAAAAACAAACACTAAAATTGTAGGTACCTATAAAACAAAGTAAGATAGAAATACATTACGTACAGGAAATTATACCTACTCGTAAAGAAATAAAATAGCAAGGTTTCTTCCGCGTAAATTAGTGAGTCAATACTAAATTATTGATATTCGGAGATGTATCTTTAAAATTCAAGAACAAACAATCAATAGAGGAAAAATATCAAATGATTTCAAACATCCAGCCAGTAGAGATGATAATTTTAACATAGCTTACTGCTGTGAACAAAGTATCGACTGTTAACTTGTGTTACAAATTAGATACACCTCTTATGATTACAATAAAGAAGTTTATAAAACATAGACCGTCGTCGAATTGATCAACATGAGTAGTGTGGACTGTGGAATTGTAACAGGATGTCTTGTGTGTGACCTTTACAGACAAGACAAGGATCCTGAACTTACTGGAAACTAGTTTTCTATAAAAACTGTAAAAATAAAACAAAATTCAAATAAAATAAGAATGAATTAAGATGAATTTATAACAGACCGTATATTAAAAAAAACTCGTTAGGAAGTAATATTATTTTCTCTAACTTTTAATAGTCTTAACCTGCAATACAAGTTAATATAAATTTGTAAAAACAGTCAAAACACGTTTCATAATCGTATTATCTAAGTCAAAATTCGAAACAAATATTAAGAAGTATTGCATTAAGATTATAAAAATATGAGTCACTTTGAGATCAAAATTAATGAAAATATACCAAGAGGCCTATATTCAACTATTTTTGGTCTTAAATTTGCACGTAGGTTTGAAACCATTAAGCAATCCAAACTTAATAGGAAATGATGATTTAATATGAATTTTCGCAAACCGCCCAAATCTTGGTACCTACACCTATTTTTAGAAATATTATATGGTAGGTAAACTGCAGTTAAAATCTCAGTCAATTTAAATCAATAAGTATACCTAAGAGATCTTAGTAATCTTACTGTTAAAATGTGTGATTGATGATACCTACGTGTAGCTACTTAGTTATACATATTATTTCTTATTCAAGTTTTGCCTTTGACCAATTAATTGAATGTGATCTATCATTTACAAAAGGTGTTAATGAACGTTCAATAAAACACATTAGACGGTACGGGTTTGTATAGATTAATAATTATAAAAACTTAAAAGGTTTAATTGAGATAGAGATTACATAGAGGTTACCGACATTATAACAAAAAATACACAAAGGTACTAAAGATATTCGTCAGGTCATACTACCAAACTAGTTTCAAAATATACGTACAGGAGATATAGCACGTGATCGTCTTATGAAAAGACATTAAGCTGTAATTGAATTGAGCTAATCTAAGTTGAATATCTTTTTATTAAATTTGAAGTCGTTGAACTAATGTAAGACAGGTATATATATCCCTGACAAACGGATCTAAGTGACTGATGAAATTGATCAATCACTGTAATTCACTTGTGCATGCGATCGTAGTGGGTCCTTTATTACATCTTTACACAATCATGATCTCATTCAGTTTGTTGATGGACTATCTAATGAAGTTTTTTATTATACTTAATTACCAATAAGGTTGTCTTTAAAAGGCCTCTTTTAATCGGTGATTTTTATTTTAACAGATACACGGCTACTTTATTTTGTCTGCACCTACTAAATTTCGTAGGTGTTTTATGATAGTAATTGAATTGAGTTTGAAATGTCCTAGATAAAATTGAATCATAAAAAAACGAGCATTAGAATGAGCACGTTTGAGCTTACAATAGATACTGTTTGATTGAATTAAAAGTCAATCCCGCTGAGTTTTGCAAAGGTATTTAAATATTCTTTGTTATGGAAAACAGCATTGTGACCTCAAAAACAACCATATAACCGTTTTTTTTTTAATTTAATAATTTAATTAATTTTTTAATTTTATAATAAAAAACCTATTTTTTTAATCGTCTAAAAAAAGGAAGCACATAGACATTTTTTTTATTATTGAAACAATGCCACGAGTCTGACGCGTTTAGGAGTCTGTTTTAGAATAAAACTAAACTATCTTACCTATGTATCGTGCTTAGTTATATTTACACATATAAGCTAGACTAGGTAATGTTGAAATATTGTTAATATAATGTTGATATACTACCTAGTCTAATAATCAAGCTCATAAGTGTAAAGGCACTACAATGTAATAATAAATGATGAACTAACTGAAGTTAAGATAAGTAACTTTTACTTAAAGTATATCTAACACTAAAACCTAGTTGATCTAAACTGAAAACACATTTCAATTTTTACATAACAATGTAAAAATTAAATGAATAGCTGTAACTAATGAAGAAACACGGTAAAAACTGACATAATTCCAAAATAACATAACAAAATGTAACTACGTTTAGTTCCATTGGATTACCCGAAAGCAAGATTAGTGACGGAGATAGATATTCGTTTCCCACGTTCGTTGTAGAATGCGTTTCAATGTTGTAATATTATTGTCTGAGATCAAAAAGCAAGCTGAGTTGAGCAGTTGTAGTATTTTTACGTATTAGAATAAGCACGCGTAAATATCAATGAATTGGAATCCCTACTAGTCATAAGCAACACTTCTAAGACATGCATTATACCTAAAATCAAAGCTACAGAAGAATATAATTTCGATAACACAACGTAAATGTGCATTAGGTACAAGTCGTAGAAACTAATTACCTTCAACCTTGAAGTAACACCATGTCTCTAATTCTAAATGAACATCAGCTACAAAGCAAGACGGCCTATATTCCCATCTACATAATGACAGAGTACAGACGGAGATTTTATCTGTTTAAACGGAATTGTTTTAATTCTCTTATAATATAAAACAGGCATATCTCATTACAAGACCTTGGCTCGAATACCAGCTGTCCGTTGTTTTTGTACAACGCTTGTCATTTGAGAAGGTTGTGCTCATGCACTCAATGCAAACCTGTCGGAATGGTCAATGCGTCGGACTATGTCGGTAATCGTTTCAAATATGACGAAGAACTATTCTATTCAACTGAATCATTTATTTAAACTGAGAATCATTATTTATCCTCGTAGATTTGTTATAATTATTATATAGGTACCTGTAACAAGAAACCTTTACCCATTGAATGGCCTGAAGCCATTATGATAATTATAGCTCCTAAGATTTATAGTCTCAAGTGCAGTAAACGGAGATGTGGCCCTCGGAGATCGTGGCCCTCGGAGACTAACCCTAAATTCCTATACCTACACCATAAAAACGTATATACCTATACCGTATAGTAGTACCAGACATGTAAAAGCAAGCTATCAATAAAACTAGAATATTTACGATCTATAAACATAGTTTTAAAACTTTTCACTGTTACCTAACTTAGTTTTGCTCATTAAGATCTTTGCAAATTATTAAGTAGAGAGCCGAATAAATAAATTATATTTAAGTAAATTCTAAATAATACCTATACTTACCAGATTATGTATACAAATATTATTGCAAGATTAAGCCACTGTTTGATCTTCCACGTAGTGTAATTGTGGTGTAATACAAACGCAGGGTACCAAGGTCTGCAAATATTCGACCACAGCGATCTTGTTGATTCTATTATCACAGAATTCTAATTGAAACTAAGTTTTGTAACGATTTAGTTTATTTTTAATCAAACTATGCAAGGTCAAGTTCTAAGCGCGGCTGGGTCAAATCGAAACACACGTTCAGTTATATAACCTCTAGTTTTACTTGTACGCTATCAATAAACTCGTAATTAAGAGCCTGTTCGGGGAATGCTTCAAAAATTAATTTGCCACTTCCATTTTTTTAAATTATGTAACTCGTTAGTCAAGACCTCGGTAATTTTAATTTAGGTTCTCTACTATTATTAATCATTAAGAACTTATCAATCTATTATCTATATTTGTACAACTTATCCAAAGTTAACTTAATCATACCGAGGTACGGTGATGTCAAATTACGCTTTATTACTGTACTTAAAAAACCCGACGGCTTCCACATACGCATGTAACGGTGGATAAGGAACAATATCTGTAAACAAAACAACATTAGTTCTCTACGTGCCATGCCGTCATTTTCAGATTATAATGTCTAGTACGTGATGAGAATTTGATCAAGTGTAATAAGTTCAGAGTGTTGAGTGCGAGCAAGGCTGACTCATTATTGGCTGTCAACCTGACAAGGTACAGTCCTCGACTTCGAACGACCGTGACAGGAGGTCCATGACCACTCATGTATAGTATCTCGAACTGAAATGGAAGGAGCCGTTTTCCTGGAAGAAGTTTAAACGTGCATACCATCACATACAAAGGCGGTACATTGTTTATGACGAGACGTGATCTTTAATCTTTTTTTTATATGTTAGGTTAGCGTTTGACTACTATCACACCTGCCTGATGGTAGGTGCCTGGTTGTATGACGACAGAATGGAGATTGTAAAATTATAGATAGTTAGATATTGCTAACAGTAATAGAATTAAGTAATACTAATTAAAATAGGCAAAGTATTCTCAGTGTGACACCATTGACTCTTCTCATTTATTAACTTGATATTTAAGATCATAAGTTTTCCGTTCCTCAAATTACGTGTTGGTCGATACCTGAAGCTTATACTATGAGTGTCCTTGCTATCACCTGTGACTGCTGAAGGCCAAATTGACCTCACTGTGAGCTCAATGACCGAACAAAAACTTCCGAGTATCCCTGCTCGACTATTAATATCTGTTTTTATTTTTAACAAAGTTGCCTCAATTTGACCTGAATATAAAAATAACGTCCAAAGAACATTAAGTGCTCTTAAAAATTAAAGACCAACGACGTTGTGGATAAAATGTGAATAACGAACTCTGAATCGAAATATTTTAATGTAACTTTCTAGATAAGTAGTATTGAAATTTAATTTCAAATAACTACTCAAGTTACGTATCTTTACTGCAGTAATGTACTACTTATACCTTTAATTTAAAAAAAAGAGTTCGAGGTTATTACAAACTAATTCTGCTATTAAGGAAATATTTCAAAAACTAAAATGTATTATAAAATGAGTATTTGCATTAATATAAATAAATATTGTACAGCATTCCACACAGCGCCATCTTGCCCTAAACTAAGGCACTAGGCTGACAACGGATATATATTTTTTGTAAATACATTTACTCACTTATAAACACAAATATCTGTAGATCATACAAATATGTGTTCTACGGTGGGAATCAAATATGCAACCTTTTACGCCGAGGGCGAGTATTTTTCCACCGCACTATGGAGGTCATCACTTATAAAGATGTTCATAAAGAATAAGACGCGACGCGGGCGCGGGCGCAACTGGATAATGCATTTGCATTTAAATGTAGTTAAACTTGTGCTACATACATATAACCGCATTTTATTATTATTTGTCCTTGTTTATGCTAAGAAACAAAGTGTTGAATGTGATATTAAATGCTCCTAATTACGATATATTTTTTATAATGTCTGTAAGAGCTTTTCCGCGGTTTTTTCTTGACTGTCTGTCTGTTGAATAAATATTCTTCCTATATCAGTCATTTCTACGCTAGTGAGAACATAAGGCTTAATTTTTTGTTTTACATTTCTTTTTTCAATCACAATAACTGTTATTATTAAAAAATTGTAAAGTTACTAAAAAGGTAGGTAATTAAAGGCTTTTTTATTTTATTTTATTTACATACACCGAGCGATAGTGATTGGAAATGTTTTGTCATTTCTAAATATATGCACAAAATAATAAACTAGCTTCATCAGTTTTATCATCGATTTTATTTTAAAAATTACTATGCTTAATCTACAAAAACGAACCGAATTATAATACTTTAGCTTACATAACTCTTTCGTCATGTCTATAAAATACATTTGTTTACAAATCAACAAATTGCAAGGAAAACATCATAAAAATAAACAAGAATAAATTACTCATAATACAATTATTTTTTTAAATAAATTCAGAACGACAATCAGATAAGATTATTAAAAGAAACAAGTAATGTCATCTGTTTTTAATTTATGATGTTTGGAGTTGGACCTTTAATAGAGTTGTTAGCCTTCACAAAGGTTGTATGGTAGTGGTCAGGATAACCTCACGGTTGTATAACCCTTCCGGTTATGTAGGCATCTGTAACCGATAATACTGTACTACACACGACTTCCGTAACGCCTACTGGCACGTAATGTCGGGACCTTTAATGTGCACTTACTAAGGTCAATAATATTAATTAACATAGAAAGTATTAAACGGCTTTGCGTGTCGGAAATTATTCAATATAAAACCTAGCTTAGAAGAAAATTAATTAACTTTTAACAGATGTATGTTATTTAAAACGAGTGTACATTGATGACTTTCTTATTTTGACGCAGCGGTAGTTAAAGAGTTCAAAATGGAATTTCCGTTTCATACCGCTATGATAAATGTTACTTTAAAAACTTGTTGTAAAATGTTGTTTGTTACTGCTACAACTGTTTATTTATACCTAATGTTTACCGACGTTTCGGACGTTGTACCGCTATTTAAGAGATTCAATTTCTTTCTTGCTTCATATAATTAGGAGGATATCCTCGAGATAGTGTTTATGAATTAACTGCAATTTCACAGCCAATGAGTTCTATTACACAAACGTAACAATCTCTAGCGGGCAACACGATTTAATTTCATTACAACTGCAAAGTGCATTAAAGTACAGACAACAGACCGCAACGTATTTTGCACATCCGTTTCCTGAACCTATTTACTTAAGCATATTATTTTGCAATACGCTGACGCATGCCTTGGGTACAGACAGAGACTATAAACACATTATTGTTCTAAATCCTGTTTGCAGCCATACCAAATACTGTAGGCTGCAGGCTTATGCTTTAATTAATGTAGCCAACTCAAAACGTTTGTGGGCAGTGTACCTGATAGAGAATGCAGATTGTCACTATAATAATGTTTTCTTTATTAAAAAAGATTCTAATGTCTAATAAACGAAGTTATTATACGTAGAAGTCATACCTTTCACGTCAAAGAAGACCTCCAAGATAACTAGTTAGCATTCAAAAGGTTCGTAAAAGAAATAGCACGCTATTTTCTGAATAGTGTATTCTTATTTTGTATCTACTTCCAAACATGTAAAACTAGGCGACTAAATACGTCTAAACACAAAAACAAACTTCCTTACTGGATTTCTATTTATGTAAGACTGTGTTGTGTTCAATTCAGTCGGTTTGCTTATACATACACCTACAACAGTTTATTTAAAGTGCAAATATATTGATGATGTAAGAAATCATAAGACATAAATAGTACTTTAAACGCTAACTTTTACAAACTTAAGTATTATATCTCTGTCATATAGGTACCTATTACATCCCATTGATATCAGTGTAACATTCTCTTAAACTTTGTTATTTCCTTTTGTTTTCAGGCTGGGCGAGCTATGAAGGGGTGGTTCGACGCGTTTCGCGAGGAAGGCGGGCCGACCCTTTACGCTTACCACAACCGGACCGCGGTCGCTGCTGACGTGCCTGCGCTCGCGCTCGTCGTAGCCGCGGTCACATTCTACCTCGCCTTCCTTGCTATCTTCCCTGGTATTAGGAAAGAGGTAATAACCAAAAATTGTATGCAAGCATCTACACATTCTCTGTTGTACTTTAAACAGATAAAAACCCAAAACAAACAACAAACCTTACTTTACTTACTGCCTTCCTTACAACTTAACCTAAATCTTACTCGAGTCTTACCAACTAATCTGCTTCAGGACTTCCATTCCTTCCGACTAACTAAAACGTATTGTCAAACATCGTAAAATAACCGACCCAACAGCATCGTCGTCATAATATCTACGTCGATTTTCAAAATAGATAACAATCACTTAGGTACTTATTTTTGTTCACATTAAATGTTATATTGCATCTTGATTTAAATAAAAATACATATTATAACAAACGCATCCAATTAAAGAAATCGCTGTGATGGGATTGAATAAGCTTTACTTTACGTAAGTACTAAATCGTAAGAAAATAATAGTTTTACCGAAACCACGAGACAACCGCAAATACCTTGTATTTATCTATGAACGTGTCTACATAATTCCATAAAATTAAAGTGAAAAATGACTTCATAACTGATATGAAACTATAGACGATTTAATAGACCAAATATTGTTTGGAATTCAATTTCTTTTTTTTTTTAATTTCCGTATAACTAAAATATGAGATACTTGAAGCATAATAATGATGACCATTGAGTCATATCAAGCCAAGGTCATAGTCTAATAAAGTAATTAGCTTTTATGGACGTCTAAACTTTAACGGCTTTTTTGTTTCAGAGATTTTCGACTTTTACGATAGTTACACTCAGCTTATTCGTCGGTACTGTCATATTAGGTGAGTCTATACTTTTATTAGTTAAGACATCGTCATTATACAATTATCAACTACTTTTTGTACTATACCATGTTATTAAATTAAACGTTCCGCATCTGATAATGGCCTGTCAGTCACTATGATTTAGACCTTGGCAACAATTTCACGAGTTAATAAGTACCTAGGTACCTACTCCTCGCTGTAAATTTCTAAAGCTAATTACATGGTAGGTTTGCTAAACTTCAATTAACCTAGACATTATTCTATATCGTAGTTTTAATTAAAACATTGACTTGAACCTTCGTGGTCGTTTATTACGATACACTTATAATAATAATTCTTATAAATGATTGATGGGTCTTCATTATGTCGAGTTTTATAGCTAAAAAACTGACTTTAAACTTTGCAAGCCTTTACTGTAAAACTCTCTTTTTGGACTTTGACCCTATAATAATATGTACTGATCGAGATGTACCTACAATATAGATTTATTTACGTAAGTAATGTTTGATATTCAACTTCGCAGTTTCCGATAAAGATTGACCAATTTTTTCGCAAACAATTATAGTTTTCTATTTTTTCGGGTGATCAATCAAGTGTTAAAATTAACAGTCATAGCATTTGCTCTCACAAACCACGGTTTTTAATTTTTCCCGTTTTCGATTGGTGTTAAAAGAAAAGTTATAGGCACTAATAGTTTGGTAAAAAAGGTATACTTTAACTGTAACATTTCTTGTTTCAGTTTGTAAGTACGGATCATCATGGCACGTGGCAGGAGCGCGCATATCCCGAGCAGCGTATCGCGCCTTCTCTTCAGACAGAATCGACTGCTGGCTGGCGGTCCATGTCGGCTTGGGCCACGTCAATGTAACGCTCACTGGTGAGCTCTCATTCTACAACGTTAAATGGTACCTAGTGATGTGAATGTTTGCTGGGCTTTTTGTACCTAACTAAATCTAATTTTGTAGGTAGAATAACTCCCAAGTATATCTGTAAATATGATCAAGTACCTAGAGGTACGTCCTAATTTTATCATCGACGAAAATGATTAAAACCCTAATCAAAGCAGAAATTTAAAATTAGTATGCTATGATTATTTACTGGCAAGTTTTATAATAATCAAACATGTGGAGAGTCACTTTATAGGTATTATTTTAATAGCTTTAAATCAACGAACAAGTCAACTTAGTAAGAAAATAATGAAAACTTTGTTGGGTTATTTAATTTTCAGCACTATCATGGGGCAACACAACAATTGGGGATCCTGGAGTGGATTACAATGAACAATTTCACTGGGAAGAGGCTGGGGCTATCCAAGAATGGTATCGAGCGGGATTGACACGTGGTTTGCCATACCCAGTCCTGTCTGTCGCCGAACACTTCGCCGTCCAACACGAAGGATTCGATTGGGGTGCCAAGTATAGAGCTGCCGGATACACAACATCCACATTACTATGGTATTTCTCAAGTTCAAGGAATTTCCCACCGACACAGTTATCACATTATCCGACAGCATCAAGGTTTATGAGTACTGGTTCTCCGATATTTCAGGCCAGGGTTGCAGTAGTCGTAAAGCATCACCGTAATTACTGGCACACATATTTATGTACATTACATTTTTAATGAGATTCCATTATCAGTAATGTTTTACCAATTTCAAGAAACATGATTTTTATCGTACTGGAATAACATGTATGCTATAAAAATAAGACACCTGTCCTAGCAGCTGTGACAATTTTTACAATAATGCTTACTATTTATTGAATGATTTACCTTCAATAAATAATTAAGTTTACACAAATACTCGAAGTTTAGATGGTTTTTTTTTCTTATCTTCTTAGATCGTGAAGGAATTTTATGTATTAAATTTAATTTCAGGGCAGCATTAGCACTTTGGCTTCTGATGAATTTGCTGCTAGTGGTAGTTCCCCGATATGGCGCATACGCGATGGCCACAGTTGGTGTGACGTTATGCGCTGCAGCAGGAGGCTACTGGGCGTCACTCCCTCAAGTACCATTGATTGTAAGACTTGATGGAGCTATGCTATTCTTTTCCATGGGTTGGTGTTTCTGGCTAGTGCTCGTTGCAGGTAAAAATAATAATCTAATTCCTATACCTATCTATTAGATTCGAATATTTTTGATTACACTTTTTTTGTCATATGTTTCAGGGTGCATCTGCGTAGTAGTTGGCTTATTGATCGCGATGCTGGATCTAATATGGCCGCATCGTTTCTCGACGGTACTAGAAGTAGACTACGATACTCCCTACGATAGACACGTATTGATTGTCGACAGTCGGCAACGAGCACGACCACAGAACCAGGCTTCGTTACCTACTAGGATACTAAGGTAAGGAAACCAAACAACACTAACTTGGCTTCTCTTAAAATGAAAATATTAACCTTAGTTTGCATAAACTACATTTTTCAGGAGGCTGTCATCTAAAACTCGAGAAACAGAAGGCCAAGTTTCGATGTCAGTTGTAAATGAAAATGATAGGGGACGGGATAATCCTGCTTTCCAACATGAACAAAGAAAACCTAACTCACCGTGGAGGTATCCGCTTTTTAGGAGACAAATTGACCGGTAATTTATCATTTTCCTGGAGTTTCTATTAAAGGGCCACTTAAGTTGAATTTACTGAAGTTACTGTTCTCTAATGGTTAAAAGGTATAGTCAAAACAACAATTAAGTTCTATAGATAGGCAAAAAAAATATCCTTAAACATATCGATCATCGTCGGAGATGGTTTCAAATGTTCTTGAATAACTCTATTCCGTGACGGTTTAGAAATATAGGTTTGGTAAAAGTTATGACACACATACAATTGTTAAACATCCATAGTAAACTAGATTTACTTGCTTTCAGGGCATTCAAAATTGATAGATTTTTTTGATTTTAGAGTGGATTCAGCGTCTAGTTTGGGATCAAGTATTAACGGTAATGGCTCCGGTATTAAAATGTCACCGTTAGCGGGAAGTCCGCCTGCTATCACTTCTGCCATACCACCTCACAGGTGAGGTAATTTTAGATCGTTTAATTTTTATTAATTGATTTTGAAATCATATAGCTATTAAAGAATGAGCAAATAAGAGCCATACTCTAGCTATTCCTTAAGTTTGGCATTTTGTTTCGTAAACTTCTCTTAATTCCATTTTCAGATTCCGTCCACAAATTCCAGCAACAGAAAGAGTTAAAGAAATGTGGTGATATATTCTATCAAGACAAAAAACAACTGATCTCTTATGAAAAATTGAAATCTAATTCTTACAATACCTAAATATCATTAATATAATTTAACATCCATAGTCTTAAAATTTCTAATATTAATTGTAAATATGTAAATTATTAGGAATATAAATTGAATTCTTCCAGTGTAGTAGGTATTATGATAGTTTTTAATAACTGTGCAATTTGTGTGGTAAATTATGATATGAACATGACCAAAAGACACAAGTGAATGCTTTGTGCCATGTTACTTATTACAACGACATGCAATTATATGTGACATTATTTTAGTGAAGTCTGATAATGGATTCAAACTATTGCAAAACTTTGACGAGTAAGTATACGAATATTTTTTAAGAACAGACACTTTTGAAAAGCTTAAAATAAGCATTTCTTTACCATTGACAACATTGATTCAAAATGATAGACCAGAAATAACAATAATAAAGGAAGAAGAAATAATGACGTAAACATTTGAATTGCACTTTACATTAGATCAAAGACGCTTCGATTTGGTATTTAAGTTGTATTTTAGAACGAAGTCATTAAGGTTTACTGGTAACGAATAGGTAAGTTATTTATTCTGTAATAAGTGTGAATGGAGTGTTATTGAACTAATAGTAAAGTAAGATGAAAAATTTTAAAGTATTAAAAAAAATAACATTTTCAATGTTGTGAAGATATGTTTGCAACAGTGAAAATGTACAAATTAGTAGTGTTCTATGAACTCAACAACAATTTGAAGTTTAAATCTGTAATGCGATACGTAGAGCTTCAAGTATTAAATATATTTTTGTGATTAGGTATTGTGAAAAACCCTGAATTGAAGGCATTTATAGATCCCATCAATATGTTTAAATACCGTCAATAGATGTTGGTTCCTTCAATAGACGCTTTAAGTCCTTCACGACAAAAAAAATGGTTTCTTGATGTGAGAAACAATCCTCTCCCTATAGCTAGAGAATAATATCTTGAAAATGTTTTTAAAAATAATAAGCAGTAGGTATTCATAATTTAAGAATCTTACTTTCAAATTAAAAATACCTATTGCTTATTATAAGATGTTTTACAACAAGAAATTATTCTCTAGGGTCTACATGGAGAGGATTATTTCTTGCTTCAAAGAAACCTCTTTTTCCGTGTACTCTTTAAACATATCACTCATCATCATCATCATCATCATGTCAGCCCATACACGTCCACTGCTGGACATAGGCCTCCCCCATACGACGCCACAAACAGCGGTCCTGAGCCGCCTCCATCCACCGACTACCCGCGACCGCCACAATGTCGTCGGTCCACCGGGCAGCTGGTCTCCCAACACTCCGTTTCGCGTTGCATCGTGGCCGCCACTCGAGAACCTTTACTCCCCAGCGGTTGTCAGTTCTGCGAGCTATATGACCTGCCCATTGCCACTTCAGCTTACCAATCCTGAGAGCTATGTCGGTGACTTTGGTTCTTCTACGGATTTCCGTATTTCGGATTCTATCACGTAGAGAAACTCCGAGCATAGCTCTCTCCATAGCCCGCTGAGCGACTCTGAGCTTATGAACGAGGCCTATAGTCAGCGACCACGTCTCGGATCCGTATGTCATCACTGGTAACACACATTGGTTGAAAACTTTCGTCTTGAGGCTCTGTGGTATTTGTGACGAGAAGATATTGCGAAGCTTCCCGAACGCTGCCCAACCGAGTTGGATTCGTCGGCTGACCTCTTTATCGAAGTTGGATTTACCTAGTTGAACCATTTGGCCTAGGTAGACATAGTGATCAACAACTTCGATAACATCGTCTCCAATGTGAACAGGTATGGGTACGACGTGGGCGTTCGACATGATCTTTGTCTTACCCATGTTCATTTTAAGACCCACCTGTCCGGAGACGGTGTTGAGGTCTCTCAGCATCCTGCTGAGGTCCTCCAGCGATTCTGCCATGATGACTATATCGTCGGCAAACCGGAGATGAGTGATGTAATCGCCATTGATATTGATGCCATATCCGTCCCAGTCCAAGAGCTTAAATATATCCTCCAATGCAGAGGTGAACAGTTTCGGAGAGATAACATCTCCCTGTCTCACCCCTTTTTGCAATGGGATCGGATTTGTGCTCTGGTTCTGAAGCCGGATAGACATAGTGGCGTTGCTATACAAACACTTCAGCACTTGGATATACCGATCACCAAACATATCACTAAGAAGCCAAAATTCAGGGTTAAATGTGAGACTATTTTAATGCGTGATTGAATTGTATTTATTGTGATTAAAAAAGAAATACAAGTTTTAACTGACATCACACTTTTATTTCCCAAAACACATTAAATATAAAAATAGAAAAATATTACTAGAAACGAATTAATTTGGAAATCCACACTCATACAAACTAGGTACGATAATACAAAGGTTAATCATTGAGTAAAAATGTATAAAAGAGTAGACAAATTTATTATGTCTGTTCTTTAACAAGATGATCAAGATTGAGCTGGCAGAGGAAAGCATTCCAGTTGACAAATCCTTCTTTGATAAGAGTATCAGCGTCACCCCAAAGTTTACACTGAAATTAAAGAAGAGGTATAACTTCGACTATCGGAACACCAGAATCTTCAGTCAGAGGATAACAAATAACTTTCTTCTCGACTATGTATTTTCAAATTAACTAAACGTGATGGGTAATCGACGTAATACTCCGTCGACATGCTAAATCTACATCAATGTCCTAGGAATCGAGATACTGTGAACAAACCTTCAAGAAGACCTACCAGCTAACTAAAAGACTAAATTACTAATGATATTGGAAACAGTGGAATCCCAACTAATCCTAAATATACGAGTATATAAAATTCAAAGTTCTTACAGACTCGACAGATAAATCAACGCACAGCTTAAACCACTGGTCCAAGATACATTAAAGAAGGGTGTGTTCTTCGTGAATTATCGTAGGTATCCACTAAAAGGCCTTTTGCAAAATTTCACCCGGCAGAAGAACAGTAATATTATTAATGGCAAAGTTTGTTTGTTTATACCATCTTTACGGTCAAACGGCTTCAACAATGACTGTATGATAGTCCATAGCATATAGATATACAATAATAATAATTGGCTCTTTGGTAAGACTCATCCTTCTAGCACTTATATAGGTACCCCACGGGTTGTTGACTCATACAACTAGCCCTTCTTCTTCTCGTAAAGTGGTGTGGCTCACCTATTGTTAGAGTTTTCAGATCGCCTTAAGGCCTACAACTTGACCTAACGACTGCTACTAGAGGTAGCAACCGGGGCCAACGGCTTAACGTGCCTTCCGAAGCACGGAGGGGCTCACGAAAACACATTTTTGCCACAATACTAATTGGCCACCCATCGAAGTAATGACCGCGTCAGGCGTCGCTTAACCCGCATGACCGTGAACGATCAACGGGTTAAGTAGCCCCTACCCCATGGGATAGGTAGGTACAAATAATAATAAACGGAGAAGCAACAAAATAAGTGATGATGGTAATTTACCTCCGTATATTTAACAGGTGGAGCGTGTCGTACGACCTTCTCGTAATCACCCTCGCTAAGGTTATACACGGGACGAGTTTGGAAATCCAAAAACGACATCAAGTCATCGCATTGAACGTTACACTGGTCGTCTTTATTCAATCTGGAATTTAGTTAATTATAGGTAGAAGTCATGATTTGGTGTATAAATTCGAAATAGTCCTTTTAATGAAATTATTCGGACATACTTCTTCTTCTTCTTTTCGTGTCAGTGACGTTCGACCAGTCAATTTTTTCCTGCCCAGTAGCTAGCCACTGCAACTGCAGCGGCGTTGGCCTCTACCAGGTCCTCCAATGTGCAGGTATTAGGGCACAATGGGCATTGGAGTAGGTTGCACCATGGACTGCGACGGGACTCCACACTCGCATTGCTCCTCAGTCGGTGCAATATATCCCCATTTGCTCAAATTCTGTCTGCAACGGCCTACTTGAGTCCCGAGTCGATTAAGTGACTGCCACGTAGGCCATTGCAGATCGGACTACTAATATTATTAATGTGAAAGTTTGTGTGTTAGTGTGTTAGTGTGTATGTTTGTTACTCCTTCACACAAAACTACTGGAACGATTGCGATGAAACTCGATATGTAGATAGCTGGAGACCTGGATTAACACATAGGCTACTCTTTAAAGAACTTTTTATCCGAAATTTTAACAAAAAAACCGATTCTCAAAAATATTCTGTTTTCAGTAGGTATATTTGTTTCTATAGTGGCAACAGAAATAAATCATGAAAATTTCAACTGTCTAGCTATCAGTTCATTAGATACAGACAGACAGTGGAGTCTTAGTGAAGGGGCCCGCTTTTACCCTTTGGGTATGGAACCTTAAACAACAGAAATATATCATCTGTGAAAATTTCAACTCTCTAGCTATCAAGGTTCATGAGATACAGCTTGGTAAAAGACGGACAGTGAAGTCTTAGGTTTTTAGCCTTTGGGTACGGAACCCTAAAAAAAATAAGCTTTTTAGAGTGTGTTGATATTGTAAACTTACACTTGTATCATACAGTCCATGAGGTCAGGGTTAAGCGGTAGCCGATGTGCTCGAAGCAACTGCCTCAGTCGATCGACTGGCAACACTCCGCTACCGAGCTCGTCTGCGTGTATCAGACCTTCGCGGAGCCGGGCCCGATCGTCCCATAGACCGCGTGTCAATTCCGTGAACACTAAAGACCTGAAATAATTATAGTATGGCAATACCTCAAGTATCGCATGATATGCACAATGGAAAAAAAATGATAAAACTGTTTCTCTAAATTGAATTGACGGTATTTCGTAAAAAAACATATAAGTATTTAATGTTAAAGTCACGTGTTTTACATTTTCTTCATCCGCATGTAACGCCATTACACCTAAAGGAACTTCAAGAACGTAATCTCCTTTCAAGCAAGTAATTTTAGTTCGAAGTTTTGCCATTATTCCTTTTGATATGTTTTCTATTAAGTTTTTACCTGATCATTTCTCGTCGTGGACTTTTTTCTTTACCAGGATCACCTCGGAAATATCTGATAAGTGTTATGAATTCATGCTCCGTCATCTTTTCACACATTACCTCCTTCAATGCTTGCCTATAAAGATAATATCATCTATACACATATGATTCAAAGGCCTGACTGACTGGCTGTGTGCCGATATGTGTTTGGTCAAAGTGCACATTTGGCCAAAGGATAATTGCAAAATATACATTTCGTCAAAACCTCGTACTGTCATGGGTGTATTTAGTCAAACTACACCACCCTACACCTCAAACCAATGGGCGGATTGGGTTCAAATTTAGCATACCTACAGCTGTTTTAACGTAGGCATTCGCTAAAAGGATTTTGGAAAATTCAAACCCTACCTACGTGGATGAAGTCGCTGAAAAAAACTATGAAACTATTAAACGATACTGCAACAATCTAGTCCTGAACAATCATTTAATTCGATCGACCCCTTTGAATGTGAAGAAGGAACAAAACAGACTTTCGCATTTCAATGTTGATTTATTGTTAACTTTAATGAGAAGAGAAGAGACGCATGTAACTAAAAGAGTGATGAGTATGAGTGAAGAGGGATGGAGAGGAAGAGGACGACCTAAGGAAAGATGGATGGACTGTGTGAGACAAGACATGAGAGATGTATGTGAACGATGAGATGACGACTAGTAGGAGTGAATGGCAGAAGAAGACATACTGCGCCGACCCGATACGGACAGGATTAAGAAGAAGATTTGAACTATAAGAATAAACTAAATGAACTAACATTGCAATCATACATGAGGTTTAATTCTCTATTGGTTTTCATTATTTCTTGTGTATTATTCCAACTTACTTAAAACATCTAACAGACATGAGCTCTTTGTTGTTAGGATGTACTGCATCCATATATTTGGCAACGAAGTTCTTGTAGCCATTCTCTTTAGAAGCCAATGTGCGGCGGATCTTATCCATTATTAGAGGTAGATTTGCCATTGGATACTATAAACAAAGAGAAACTTAAAAAAGTTCTTTATAAAAAAAGATATCTTACATTTTGGACAACTGTCCTTAATCTTGAAAAAAAAAATAGTTTTTCGTAAAAAAAAACCTTATATGCAACGTTATTTTACAGACTGCGATTCTTCGAACATCATTTCTAAACTAGCCAGTTTTTTGGCTAAAGGCTTTGAAAATGTCCAAAAGCAGTTTAAAAACCTTGAACTTTGATCATTTTCTAGCTTTTTTTACTAATCAGCGTTTGATTGTTGATGACAGCCTGATGTTAGATGACGATGCGACCTTAAATGTAGCACCCTTTCCTAGAAGAACCCTATTTCTGAAATAAGGACTTTAGTATACTTACTTCTGTAGCATGTAATTCCATATACCTAAGCGCGTATTCATCAGCCGATATCAATCTGAATTGATGTTTGTTAATAATCAATTCATTGCCAACCCACATATCTTTGTCAGTATAAGACGGAGGTTCGTTTGGTACGAAGAAATTTACATCGGGCAAGTACATCTTGTCTCGACGGAAGAATTTACCACCCTAGAAGAAATCGAGATTATATTTTTGACCTATTCCAATAAAGCTGAAATTGAAAAATCTGTTGATACTTATATATAGATAGACATACGCTTTATTGTAGGTACCAGATAATGGGAATTTGAACATACATTATAAAGAAACTCAATATAATATTCCTACAAGTTTCCTACGTGTTTTTGGAAAAGGTGATTATGACATTTAGTTTAATTAGAGATTAGTACAATACAAAAATCTGTCCAACAGAGCAGATGCCTTTAAATTAGGCTAAGGTCCAATGGGCCGCCTTATCACTAAAAAGCGATATCTTCCAAGCAATCTTTAGATGAATTTAGGTATGAGAGGTATGGGTTGTTCAACTTGTTCATAGCAGGAGTGTTTTTAAATACTTACTTTAAATCCAGAATTACGCTCTCCCAACTCAAAAATACCCAAAGTATCATCACATAGGAAATATTTAATGATGAAATATCTTTGAGCATCTTCAGGGTTATTGTTTATAAGTCTGGCTGCGAAGCGGAGTACGTGAGAATCGAATCCAACTCTGAAAGACAACACTTATAAATTACAGAATGAAAAAGCTTGAAACCTATTGCTATTACATTCAAACTCACCTTTGCCATATATGTATTTTTTTAATTTGATTTATTTTCATAATCTTATTAATAGGTTTCACAAAAAAATAATTTATACAAAATTAACATACCTACTTACACCCAAATAAAATCCCACTAAAATAAATGCATAAATACAAATCTATACATATGTAAAATTCTTTGACATAACTTGATAAGAATGGATTTTCCGAAATGCTATCCCTTAGGGGTTGAAAAGGGGGGCAAAGTTTGTATGGGACAACGTGATTTCTTTGTCGATATTCGACTTTTACGCGGACGAAATCGCGGGCAAGACCTAGTCACAAATAAAATACTCCGTACAGAGCGTCTCCACGCGGAATCGTCTCCAAAAGGCTAACGGCATTCCCTCTCCGAATAGCCAGGCTCATCCTTTGAGTGAAGAAGTCGTCAGCCCTTTGCCATTGCATAAAGTATTGCAAGCACACCTTTAATACTGAAAGAAGTAACAAAAACCTACCTATCTTTATTAAGAAACTTCATAAAGTCCCTATGAGGTGCTTTCGGTTCGACAGTTCTACAATTTTCAGCAGAATCATCGTACGATCCGTATCCGTTCCAAGGTGGTAGTTCTCTTTCTGCCATAGATGTTCGAATGCATTCTTTACTCTCGTCTGGTATTGCTAGAGGAGTGAAAGCGTCTGGAAAATAAAGAACCATTCATGTTTCTTCTGCAACCAAGATTCATAGGTGCTACTCCTTAGATCGCTATAGATCAGAGGTGGCCATACGATCGATCAAAAGAGGTTTAAGGTCGATCGCCGAGGATAACTAAAATTATCAGTGATCGACCATAAAACTGTACTTTTTGCTAAAGAAAAACGTAAGTAAACATGAAAAATCACAAACGACCACCTGACAGCCTGCTTCCGTCTAGTAAGTACGAACATTTTGCGGAAGACCACCAAAGTCACGCTTTGACATCAGCATCACTAAGTATAATTTTTCATTGTTAATAATGTATCATTAATATATGATACAGTTTTGACACTTTGCACCCAATGTACTTTTACTTATGCAATGTTTATCTTTATTATTAATATTTGGTAAAAAAAAACGTCCATCTCTTAGTCGATCTCCTTAAGAAAAAATATAGGCACCACTGCTATATTATGATTAAATTCAACTGGCATCCGAAAAATCTTACCAAATCCATACGTAATCCTGTAGTATTCCTTAGTAAAAGGATCACAATCAGTAAGTACAACGTTCCTTCCGAAAACGTTTAACACAGCTCCAATACTTAGATCCGCTGGACTGTATGACGGTACTTTAGGACCCCCTGTCATTTCCACGTGCGAAGGAATTTTCTACAAAAAAAAAAGAATATCGCTGCAAATATTGTATTCAAAGTGATTTTTTGGAATGGGCTTTCAGAGCAACATCTACTGAAAAAGCGTAAACTGCTCAAAAGAGTCACAATACCGATTTAAACAAAAACTGCATCATTCTATTTTTGGAAAATCATTACCAGAATCTCTATGTTACCAAGAATCGAACCTGTGGTATGGTAAGTAGTTTATGGTGACGAGGTGATAGAGAAGAAACCAAAAATTTTCACTCAACTTCACCTAAAACCACGACCCTTTTCGTGGTTTTAGGTGAATTTTCGCAAGCTCACGCCATGCGAAAATTAGACCTTTTTTATGATTGACGCATTTACAGTGATCTCCAGGGGAAGGTTACGGAGTATGTGAGACTTACGTGTTCCAGTACTCCACTATTTATGTGAGAGCTATACAGGAGCGTAGAATGTAACTACTATGTATGTATACAAACTTTAAGCAGTCAAAATATATGCATACCCTAGGCAACCGCATTCGTTTCAAAAACATAGGTCCCGCCTCAACCCCAGCATTAGGAGGAACAATCTCTTTGATCTCAATCGTGTCATCAGCAAGGAAGTAATGTATTTCCAGATAATGGATCACACCGAATTGTGCGTCACGATCGTCCCAGTAACCGAGGAATCTAAAGAAGAAAGAAATATGAAAAAGAAGGAGAAGGAAATAAGAAAGAATAAAGAAGAAAGAAAGAAAGTTTTCTGTTTCGTCCTAGGCACACGGTAAGCAGGAGGTTGCGTGTTCAAATCTCGCCGCGGTGCTAAATTTTGAAGATAAGTACATTTTCCGTGAAAATATTTCCAGAAAGGCTTAAGTACTCCTTATTTCTGGCTAACGCACGATTAATACTTATAATAATGGTAGAGAGGACAAGCATCTGTACTTGGAAGCAAATTAAAAAAAACATGTCTAGTGAACTTAGAAAAATAAATTACAGTATGTGTTTTTAATGAAGTCAAAAAATATTCTTACCTCAATACTTGTCTGTCAAAATCCAAGAATTGTCTAAAAGGTCTATGTTTTGGTGGTTTAGCTGTGTTTGGTGCTCTCTAAAACATTCAACAATAATTTTATTATTGGATCAAAAAATGATAAATTGCATTAAAGTTGCTGATAAGGATAGACCCAAAAGGATCTTACTAAGCGTGGCCAAAAAACGACAAATAAATAAATATCGAACTTAACGAAATTGGACACAACGCCATTTAGCCTCAAGCTAAGTAGTTTGTTATTTAAATCAATGAATGTAGATATACAAATGATAATACAATTTGTTTCACTACAGGAAACTAACCCACAACCTTCTGGCGTTCTACCACCACGCCACATAGTCACATGTTGAAAAATTATGAGATTAGTAAAGCTGGGGACATATTGCTCGGACGCTAAGTCCTATAGCCGCGACTTATAGGCATCTGTGTAATGTATGCAACTGTGTACACTATCGGACTATTTTTAATAATTTACCCCTAGAAATAAAAATACTAAACGGAAATATTTTTCGTAATAGGTTAAGAAAATGGTTGATCTCTAAAACTTTCTATAGTATTAAAGAATATTTTGATTTAGATGTATACTTCACATAGGTTTCCAATTATTAATATGATTATTAAGTTTCCCGTTTTATTATTCAAATTTTAGTCAATTCATTAGTTTTATTACATATTTTACTAGATACATGAGCTTGATATGGCAGCTCAATATATTTTGTATTTAGTATAAATTAAGTTACTTTTATGTAACTCATTATTGTATGTCCGGGATGGACAAACTGTTGATACCTACCTACTATAATTTGACATCTTATGTACACAGTTTTTCAATAAATATTCTTGATTCTTGATTCTTGATTCTTGGACGTAAGTCGCGGACGTAACCCTGGGCCGCCCTTGAGCGTTCGGACGCGGACGTCCTAGAGCGATCTGATCCGCTGGATGCCAAACGACCGTGCACACTTATCAGTCGCGGCTGTCGGACGCGTCCGATAATATGTCCCGAGTCAGAGTAGTGAATGTAGTAAAGTACCTCGATAGCATCAGGCCAGTTAATCGGATCAGGCACGTTGATTCCCAAACGGTTGAGGAACACTCGAGTGAAGTTGTCGCAATTTACTATCTGTTCACCGAAGTTAATACAAACATTAAGGCTATGCTTTAAAACTGACTTTGGGAATGACAAAAACTGATTAATTGTCTATAATTACCTTGAAAACTTTACCAAAAAACGTGACTTCGAGACCGATGTTTAAATCAAGTACATCGTAATAGACATCGTAACTGTACGGAAGACGGATCCTCTGACGACTTATCATAATCCCTGTAAACATAAATAAACCAAGCAACCTCGTTTGTTAATATATAAACCATAATACGTCTCGATCTAAAAAGCTACGTTGCTCTTTGTCTGTAAACTAATGTCGAAATTCATCTTGTTGTTCCGATGATGAGTAATAAACGCCAATCGTCATCCATCACTGTCCCACTGCTGGGCAAAGGCCTCCCCAGCCTCCCCATCTCGCCATCGTCTTTTGCGCCTATTAGGGGCGTCTGGAGTTAGGATTTAAGAGGGTTTCAAAAAGTGGCCAGTTTAGCCCAGGGTTCATTTGACTTACGGCAGACGAGACCGGGCCAATCCCATACTAATATTATATACGGAAACGCGCGTGATACGAGTTCATGTGCGCAGTGTGATAATTAACATCCATATACGTAATAATATTTAAGATTGTCACCCTCTTACCCTGTGAAAGGCCGCTATTCTCTGTTCGTGGTTCCATAACCTTAATGGTCCCGTCTTCGAGGTAAAACATTATATCAACTTTGCGTAATATCTCTGAAGCTGTCCTTACTTCGTGGAGGGATTGTTTGAAGAAAGCTTTGAAACGGAGTATCTAAACAAATTAGGGTATTTTCACTACCTACTAAAGTACAAAAAACAAAACTAACCATATTTAACGAAATAAAAACGAAAAACCGTAGTAATTATAAATCTATGCGAAAAACATAGTTATTAATATCCCCAATGTAAAACCGATTTACCGACTTCAAATGAGGAATATGTTCCTACAGGCAAGGGCGGATCCAGGTTTGGCGCCAGGGGGGGGTCACATATAGTTGTGGTCAAGTCAAGAACTTATAATTTAGTTTTGATAGCAATAGATACAAGTAAAAAGTAGGTATTTATTAATGTACGTACGTACTGTACTTAAAAATATTTATTCTTTATTGTACATTTGAAGAACTTAACACATTATAATAACTTGTACATACAAGGTGTCCGGTAATGAATGGCCAAGCGGGCAACCTTCGGATAGAGGACACTGTGCTGGATCAGAAAAAACAAAAGTTATGTTCTATGAAAGTCTCTCGGTTTCCGAGATATCTGCCATTTAAAAAAAAATCACTCCGTTCTCTATGTTTTTTGATGCCAAAACTGCAAATGAAGGAATTATCCCAATCTGTTTTTGGGATAGTATTTCAGGATAAATGTGCTATCAAAAATGCAAACAATATTTTTTATGACACATTGAACGTTTTTTTAAAACTAAGATTTAACTCAAACTTCATGGTTTTTTAATTTCTTAACCTAAACTTTAACCAATCCTGGTGTAAAAAAATGTATGGTCACCCTGGTGCCAAATAAAAAACTTGCCTATTTCATTGAGATTCTGAAAAGGTATAATATATGGTATTACCAGTATTTAATACCAAATTAATTTCTAATAAAATGAGCAAGAGCATGCTTTTTGTGAAGTAAAAGTAGTAGGTACCAAATTTACTTTATTGTACTTAAAATATACAAGAAATTTTGGTTCTGAAATTCCCCGAATTTACTATGAAAAAAAGGAAGAAAGACAGCTCTGGCCGACCTGAATAGGCATTAATTTTGTATTGAATGCTGGCAATACCACATATTATACCATTTCAGAATCTTAGTGAAATAGTAAACTTTTTTATTTATTTAGCACTTTATGATTAATTTTTTAACCTGAACTTTAAGCTTTCCCGGTGTAAAAAAAATGTACCCTGGTGCCAAATATAAAAAAACGTTGCCTATTTCATTGAGATTCTAAAATGGTATAATACGACCGTGATATTGCCAGCATTTAATACCTAATGGTTCCAAATTAAAAATAATTTTTAATATGAAACCAGGGTTAAAAATAATTTTTAATTTGGAACCAGGGTGACTAAACATTTTTTTACACCGGGAAAAGTTAAAATTCAGGTTAAAAAATTAAAAAATCATGAAGTAAGAGTTCAGTCTTAGTTTAAAAAAAACTTTTAATGTGTCATAAAAATTATTGTTTTTATCCTGGAATATTATCCAAAAAAGAGATTTGAATAATTCCTTCATTTGCAACTTTGGCATCAAAAAACATAGAGAAAGAAGTGAATTTTATTTTAAATGGCGGATATCTCGGAAACCGGAAGACTTTCATGGAACATAACTTTCATTTTTCTGAACCGGCACAGTGTCCTCTATCCGTAGGTGCCCGCTTATCCATTAATTACCGGACACCCTGTATATTGCCATCTCGTTGAAGTTAAGTCGTTCCGATACCGATTGAGGTAAGGTCTAGCTAGACGTTATATGGCGCGGTAAAATTCAAATTTTCGATGCGTTCTTAAATGTTGGCCATCATACAAAGTTATTATATTAAATTAAGTAATTAAATATTGAAGGTATGTAGTTACATAAAATCTGTATGGTGACAAAATATAAAATATAATCATTATGTTCAATTAGTGGTCCACCTAAGTCCTGGAACCAGCTCAGGGGGGGGTCATGACCCCCATGACCCCCCCATGACCCCCCCCCCTGGATCCGCCCTTGCCTACAGGGTGGTTAATTTGAGTGGGTCAGTAAGGGCCAGAACCGCTGTAGCTTCGAGAAAACAGTCTTAGGAGACCTTATTATTCCATAGAATATTTCTTAAGAGACTATAGGTAGGTACGTAACTATAAATTAACTGCCTTTTTATTTTAAAAAAAATTCATAAAACGATGAGTTTTTGAATAAGGGAGGAATAAGAATATTATTTCCGTTCCCAATAGGTACCGCCTCATGTGTGGTAGGTTTTAACTTACGTGTTTATCATACATAATCCAAGTAGGAAGGTCCGGCGCCTGCTTCCTGCAGTACAGCGAGGGAACTCTGTTGACTCCCTCAGGCTTATCCACTAGCATGTTCACATTCTCTATTGTTGTGAATATTGGACGGACGCCGAAACTCGTTCTACCTATCTGTTATCAAGTTCGGAGGGTAAATTTGCTATTTTTTAAATAAGTGCGTAGCTGACGCCCTGTCATAGAGTGGGTAGAGTCTAGTAATTTTAGAAGTATAGAAATATTACTATATAGCTGTCCCGGCAAACGGTGCTTTGCCATTTACAAAAAAAATGATGTTGTTCGATTCTCAGACCTAACGAATATACTCAAAAAAATTCATACAAATCGGTTCAGCCGTTTTGGAGAACTTACACCGCGAATTTTATACTCATTATACTCTAGCTAGATATAGAGATCATGTCAATTAAGTAATACATACTTAGTTCATTATTGTATTCAGCAAGCAAAGTGAGTAATATGCAGCTGTTTACAGAATTTCAAATGTGATCATAATGTGATGTAGATTTTGAAATAGTGTAGCGTACATCTCGTCTACCTACAAATTAGACTTACCAAAGGATTGGTGCCATATCCAGGGAGAAGAGGTAATCTCGGATTTCTTATACACATGTTTAAAAATGAATTAAAATAGGTTTTAAATAATTATAATTTAACCTCAGAAATTAACGTAAATAAGATAAAAACAAGCCACGGTTAGCCACAGTATTATTTGTTGCCTAGCAACTGGAGCAACCATGGAGGCGAACGAACAACTCTAATTCCTCCTTGATGGAGGGTGAACTACCTTTGTATGTGCCTATGTATTTGGGTTTTTACTTGCTTTTTGCCTCAAATTTCTGCTCAAATACAGAGAAAGATGAACAAGGAACAATTTGTACAAGGTTTTTAACTTGTAGGTATACCTACCTAAATATATTTATAGAAACAAGGAATAATTTAAACAAAATAGACCGAAGACTTTTGAATGATTGCGCGTAACAAAATGACAGAACTGCAAGACAGGAACTAAAAATGAGAGTGACAGCTTTTATTAACGTCTGACACTGGCGTTTAGTTGGATTCTTTCGTATTGCTGTCAATGCCAGCTGATGAATTCTAGCTGTCATAATTTTTTTTTGTGTTTTTATTTGT
The DNA here is from genome assembly GCA_907269075.1 of Idaea aversata. NCBI lineage: Eukaryota > Metazoa > Arthropoda > Insecta > Lepidoptera > Geometridae > Idaea > Idaea aversata. The sequence goes on along the minus strand of OU026099.1, from coordinate 6,023,693 downwards.
ACGGATTTCTCTGCTTTTCATTAATTTTTGGAAGCTTTTAGTGTATTTAATTAAATTATATTCACATAAATAAAGAAGCTCCGTTAGCGGAAATAATTCAGGAAAGATGATAGATGTGAAAAACAAGATTATATCATTTTTCATTTTCAATTCAAATTTTGGCCAGAAAGAAGGCGAAGTATGTACTTTAATTCTCCTGTTTATTCTTGCTAAAAAATATTGTATATTGTACTAAAAATGGTTATCTTTCATCAGGAGCTGAAACGGATATTATACTTTCACCCCAGTGATATTGGTCACGATGCTCGCAAAATGCAAGTTGGATTGTGTGAGGCGGTTGTTAAGTTTATGACGTGAGTATAAATCACTTAGAAAGCTTATATCGAAGGTGGTCGACGAGTTCTACCAAGAAGATCTCAATCCCAATAGTCTGAATTACTTCTTGCTTACTCAGCAGTGGCATTCTGTTAGACTGTGCTAAACTGAGAAAATAACAAGCAGCAGCTTCGACTATGAGCTTTATAGACGCCTATAGTTTGATCGCTTAGATTATGATTGTTTCTTGTACTATTACAGAACATTTTCCTCTGAGCCCTGTGAAGCACTACAGACGCAAACTAAAAGGTACATTTTCTATCAACCAGAAAAAGGCTATTGGATGGTGTTGGTATGTATTCAAACTATTTTATATCGCTTTATATTTCGCTCTAGTAGCATTGCCTTGAATTGTTGGTTTTATATCAGAAGAATATTATTATGATTGGGTTGATTAGATCTGTAAGAAAAAATATCTCCGCCTTACTGGATTAAATTATACTTATGTTTGCCATCTACCCTAGTAATCCTGGCACTGTAGCTTTGCTACTAATCTATGGGATGGATAAACGCCTTATTTGCACAACACATAAATAATTGAAATGAAACAAAAAACGAAAATCTTACTAAAAATGTTTGTTTTGATGTATAAAACTATTGGCAATTACAGGTTGTCAGAATACCCTATGCTACAAAGGTAGTTCCAGCTCTGGGAGAGACCCAAAACCATGATATTGTAAGTATTTATTCTTTCATTCATTAATTTAATATGAAATAAACCTTGATCAGTCAAATCTAGCTTTTTACTTTGGTTTAGCATATATACTAAAATTGCATTTTTACCTATTGAATTACACTTATTAACATGCTGAGGAACTTGGAATGCACCAAAGAGAGCCTGGTGATCTGTAATCACTGTCTAGTCTGGACTGCCAACTGATTTGAAATTGCCCATACTTTGATTGTGTTTTTGCAGATTCATCCAGCCATAATGTATGACTTACTGATGTCTGCATACAGAATGTTTCATTTGTTCAGAGGTCCATTCAAAGATATTCCAGGAGATCGAATCTACACAACTTGTGATCAATTCTTTACTCCTGTAAGTAATCATTTATCTATACATATAAAATTCTTTGTCTTGACTGACGCATCACACACAGCCTAAACCGTTGATCGTAGAGACCTAGGCTGAAACTTGGAGGGTGTGTTCTTTGTATGACATAGGCATTCGATAAGAAAGTATTTTGAATTATTCAACTCCTACACAGACAAAGCCATAGGTAAAAGCTAGTTTAATCATATAATTAACTTAAAATTGTGCCATTTATTTATCTGACAATTGAATCCCCTTTAGTGATCTTTACAATGAGTTGTCTTGTTATTTTCAGTACATCATATCAAAAAATATAACAAACAATATATCAGATGTGATCCAAGGAGTTAGCTATTTACCACTGGATACAAACACCTTTTTCACAGTTCTGTGTTTCATAGACATACTTGAAGTCAGCTACCCTGACTTCAAATGTGTATCTTTTGTTTACAATGAACAACTTATTTGGTAAGTATTAATTCTTATTGGCAAACTAAAATGTAATTAACCATAATTTTACGACCTAGTTGGCACAATGGTCACCATGCCGGGCTGCCAAACACAGGGTTGCGGGTTCGATTCTCGCCTCAGACAAGTTTATGCTTAGATATTTGTCTGTGGTGTTTCTATGTATTATAAGTATATATTTACAAAAAAGAAAGTATATAAGTAGTATATCCATATTATCCATTGTCTAGCACCCATAACACAAGATGTGTGGAATGTCCTGCAATTTTATTTTTATTTATTTATTTATAATCACTAGTCTAAATCTATATAATTACAGGAATGCATTATCAAGCTATGAAATGCTAACACTATACCAGTATTTAGTACAAACATTAATACCCAAACAAGTAGAAAAAGAAATCCAAGGTGGGGCTGTTGCTGCTGCAGAAAGACATGGCCGATTCATCTGTCCAGATGGCATTAGGGCAGAAGAGGATTTGCAGAAATTGATCAAAGTACATTTGAAACTTGAAGAAGATTCTTGTATAAAGGAGTACTATTTGCTGGTCTATAGGACATTGAGTGCTACTCTTTGTTTTACTGTTGATGGTAAGATTTAATAAATAGTCCTAATATTGTTGTCGAAGATTTTCAACCAATGTGTGTTACCAGTAATGGCATACGGATCCGGGACGTGGTCGCTGACTATTGGCCTCTTTCATAAGCTAAGAGTCGCTCAGCGGGCTATGGAGAGAGCTATGCTCGGAGTTTCTCTGCGTGATAGAATCCGAAATACGGTAATCCATAGAAGAACCAAAGTCACATAGCTCTCAGGATTAGTTAGCTGAAGTGGCAATGGGCAGGTCATATAGCTTGCAGAACTGACCGCTGGGGAGTAAAGGTTCTCGAGTAGCGACCGCGATGCAACGCGAAACGGAGTGTTGTGAGACCAGCTGCCCTGTGGACCGACGACATTGTCGCGGTTATGGGCTGATATGATGATGAATATTGTTGTCGGTTCAGTTATATCTAAAATACTTACTTAATTAATTTTTACTTTGTCCACAGTTAATACAAAATTAGAACTGGAAACTTTTAAGGCTCTGGATGCCCTTATGGGTCCACAGTTGTCAACCATAGCCTCATCAATCAGTGAACAATGCACTCTCCACGCGTTGCAGACGGCGCAACTCGCTAACACAGATCAGAAGTTTGTTTACTTTAATAGACTTAATCTGGCTGTTAAAACTTCTGTAAGTTAGTGAGCAATAATTATAAAAGACAATGTCTAGAAAATATTAGCAATTATAGTCATACCTTTTTGTATTTTAGCCAACAATAAACAAGTTGCTACCATCAACGGCAATAAAACCAGAAGTATTGAGTATTATAGCAGAAATGCATCAAGATAAGAAAACGTGAGTTTCTAATAATATAAGTCTTACCTATTTTGGTTTATTATATCATTATTTTGAATAACTTGAACTTAGTACCAAGCCAGGGCGCTATAATATTTTAAGCCAATCCTATAGAAGTTTTCAAATCCCCTCAATTCTTAGTCACATTGTCTGCCTTTGTATAATATTTTAACTTTGAAATTGAACATTCCAGTCTTGGAAACTACGGAGAAATCATTATAAAAACTCCTGATGAGTTCTGGATCACAGGAAAAATGTCAAATGAACGGGAATTCTTTGTAATAATTCAAGAGAAAAACGCAAATCTAAAGGAAATCTCAGGTGAGTTTTATTTCAATTTTTTTGTTACATAGTTGTTGGAGTAAGATCACAGCAATATTATTTTTACAGATGAAGTCAAGAGGATAACAGAAGCTCAAATGAAAGGAATTTTCTTTTATCCTATATAGATTGTACCTATAGTATTATATTATTTTATACTGTACATATTTTATGTAATAATTATTAACATAATAAACAATTTTATTATAGTTTACAACAAGCTTATATTTTTATATACTTTAACATACTTATAAATACTTTATATCCTATTGACTCATGTTTTTTTACTACATAAGTTTAATAATTAGTGAATGCTAGTCTTGTGATACTTTATCGCCTTTATTTAAAACTTTATTATACATTTTAGTAACAAGGTTTCTATTTTCATAGCCCCATGATAAAAGGACAGTAAAAAAACATAAAGATCCAATAGCAATATGTAAAATAATTGAATCATTAGAAATTTTATTCTCAGATAATTTGCAAATACATCCTGCAACAAATAATGTACCTAAAAATATTTTACCAACAAGAAGTCCTTGTAATGGTGTATATCCACTATTTTTATACTTGTCATTTATAAAATGTATGCTGTGCAAAATCCTAGCAGACATATTGATACAATTTGATATGATAAATCCTACTGGTCCAAAAATATAAGTTAATACATAAGATAGTATTAGAAAACTTATAGAAAAGAATACCATTAATAAATTATAGCTATTTAACTGAGCACTGGTCATGGTTGCAAAAGTGTAGCATTCAGTGACACCATTGATAGCAAGTAACACTATAGCTAGGCAATGACTTCTGAGCAATTGTACAGAAAGTCCACCAGCAACGAAAGCTTCACCTCCATAAAGCAGTAACAGAGTTTGAGCATAGCTCTGTCCAAACACTAACACTATTAAACCTATTGAGCTCACTGTTTTACAAACTTGTGACAATACAGTACATGATTCTTGTATTTTACTCTGATCTTGCTTATTAAGGGGAAGATCCCTGCTAACCATTTGAGTAAAATAAAAATAGCTACTGTCTTCTATTGGTCTAAAAATAAACCTTGCTGCTAAGCTGCCCAGATTATTGACGACATCATAAGTGGCTTGCTCTTTGAAGGTCATAACTGGGCTGGCAGACATCACATACTTTTCACCTTCAGTCAATAGTTGTTTAACAACACCTTGCTTGGCAAAACTTATAGTAAGCGTAGTTAACTTCTTATTGAATGTAGTATTTATCGAACCATGGTATTTAGGCAAAAAATCTTTGATGGATGTAAAATTAAAATCATCCATATTGGAATACAACTTATTTAGGACTAATTGTGGCACTACTTTGGTTTTAAGAGCTCCTTTAGCATACAAAGGTTTGTTTTTTATGTACCAATAGAAGAAAGCATAATAAGCTAAAACTATTGTTCCTATGCTGCCTACTTGTGCTACTGAAAATGCAATAAGCGCCAGAGACCTATCATAGATAATAATGGACAGAAACAGTATTGTCCTTACTAAAATGTGTAGAGTATCAAGTGCAACTTTTAACTTTATAAAACAAAACAGTTGGGCCACAAGCGACATATTTGCAGAACATAATTCTAGGATACATGACAATGCAATGCTCCAACAGCCAATAGTATACTGAACTTCATGTTCAGGGTGACCTAAAGGTAAAATATTTAGCCAAACATACACAAAAACAATTGATAACACACAGCTTATGGGCACTGATAGCCAAATCTGATTAATTAGGTGGCTCCAAGAAAACTCATCTTTTTGTCCTAAGCAAGCTCGATTGAATGGTTCTCTACTTAGAAACAGTATAGTGCTTTCTAACAAGAGTAACCTAACATTCATAATACCTAGGACTTCATGACCAATGTTTCGAATCACCCATGCATTAATTAAAAATGTGATACAACGGAATAGTATTTGAAATATAATATTGAATGATGCATTTTCAAGGCTACTCATCAATAGATTTCGTCCCATTTTGACTAATAGAAGTTTATTTAGACGACAACAGAGTTTCCTTCACCTCCAGCTGTTGGTGTACTCCTTTTAACTACATAAATCTTTTTATTTGAGAGGCAAATTGCAAACCAGTGATCATCATAAGTTATAGATATTTTCTTGAACTGCTCATTGGGACCGAACGCAACAGGATCCACTCTGAAACCAAAACAATATAAATAAGTGTAATTAGTTACATTTATTTTTAGATTTGGTTTGACGACAAAATGCGTAGCGAGACAACCTAATGTGTTGTAATTTTAAAAACTGTTGTGAGAAATAATGTAAATTGGTAATTTTACTCAAGTCTACTGCTTCAACAGCAAAGTATTTGTAACAGAAATATTAAACAATAATGGTTTTTGATTTGTAATAGTAAATGATTTGCTCACTTATTGGACAAAGTGATGAGATCAGTAATAATTGTGGCAACTCGTTCGTCGTTTTCCAAGTCTCCCCCAGACTCAAGGACAGCACCGTCCTCTGTGAGGACCAAGTAGCCGAGCTGATCTGGTATTTTTTCCATTATACTTTGTAATTACAGCACAATAACGTTTGAAAATACATTAACAGAAAAATTAATACCTCACAATAATATGTAGGTGTGTACAATTTTTGACAGCTCCATCCAATGTCCACAACTTGTATGTCAAATGTCAAAAAAGTGACGTGTTTAGTATTATTTGACAGCTGACAGCAAGGTTGACAGTTAATTATTTTCTTGATATTTTTTGGGGTAACGGCTTCCAGTCTTTTTTTAAATTTAAATTGACTTTGAATGATTCACTAATTTGAAGGATTGACTTTGACTGATTGATTATTCTAAAAACATCATTTTCGTGGTGCAGTGAAAAGGTGAAATTCAAGGAAAATTGTTTTAATATTTACACTTTGGATGATTCAAATGCCATAAAATTGTAAAGGTAAGATTGTTTTGTATTTACCAAATGAATCCCAAGTCTTTAAATCAAAAATATTGGTGGTCGCCAGGTTCACCCTGTTTAGCTAGAAGGTGCTTTGTAGACTGTTTCAGTTAATTATATTTGTAACTTGACTGGAACACGTAATAACTCTTACTACAAATCAGCAAAATTGCCCATTAACAAGTATTTTCAAACTGCTTATTATAATTAAAATTGTCGCTTTCACAACTATTCACATAACATTGTTTTGTTGACCTTGATTTGAAAGAACCTAGGTACGCGTTTTCTACCAAAACATCTGTAAGCATTAAAAACTTGAGTTCAAAAGGTCTTGCATATAACACAAGATAAGAACTTGGTGCAGTCTTTTTTAAAACCTAGGTACATATGTTTCTGCCTTAATTTCAGCTTGAAAAATGATGAGATTTCGTCCCAAATTGGGAAGTGAACGCGGTAGTGAGTGGCGCTGCTGTGGCTGTTTCCATGTCCGTACTGGCACCATACTTATTGGAACATGGCATCTTGTAAGTACAATCATACACATTTAATATTAAGATAACATAATCTAATGCTAATTAGATCTCTTTTGTTTACTCTTTTAACACTGGCTGGATAGATCTAGAATCCAATAAAAAAATCTTTTTTCTTTTAAGTTTTTCAGCCTTGCTGGCCAGTTAGTTTACAATGCTAACTTCTTTGATTGTGAAATGGCCAGTATTTTTATTTTGTATTTATTTTGTTTTATGTATTAAGTAATCATTTTGAGTTTTGTTTTATGGTGCACTAAAGTGTTTATCTATCTATCTATTTTTATTATCTTGTCTTGAAATGAATTATGGTGCTTTCAATAAGCACTTTGACAACTTGATGGCCCCCTATGTAGAGTGTGCATGGAGGCTGAAGAAACAACCAAGCATGTGCTGCAGGATTGCATAGTAATAGAGGAAATTAGACTCAGGACAATAGGTGACGTTAATAGCCTTCCAAAAAAAATTTGAGAAAACACATCTAGTGGCAAAATTTATGGAGGAGCTGGGCTGGTTCTCCCACTGACATGTAGAACCTCACGCAAAAGGCACCGAACTAAAGAGGTCTAATTGCAGAAGACAGCCCGTATACAAGAACAAGTACAAGTTTTATTATTAATTTTCAGATGCTACACCTTGTGGCTCTAGTGCTTCTAGCAGCCATAGTTCGAGATCCTCGCCTAATGAGCCAGCTGGAACATGACTCTGTCCCTGGGCCCAATTGGAGTGAAATGGGCCAAACAAACAATGCAAACAAGATGACACCGATTACCAATTTAGAACCTACCCAATACCCACATCATGTGGCTCAACCTCGGGATCACTCACTCATATATCGTAAGTCACTATTTTTTTTAATCAATTAAGCCAGTGTCAAGCTTATTATGCTTTTAAACCCCAGATTTAGGGGGTAAGTTTCTATAGGATAAGTTTCGTATGTTAAAGATAGTGTATTAGTATTTTATTGGGTAGCTAATTTGTACACTACAAGCTTTATTTAGTTACAGTAGTGTAAAAATTAGTCAGTAGGTATTAAGTACTATTATTTATTATATCAGGTGTTTTTATTGTTATTGCAGTTTAAAGAAGATTCTTATCAAAATAATGATACATGTATTTGGTCATTATTTTTTAACTGATTTTGGTTACGGCAACTAAGCTTATATTGGATACTTTGCTTTACTACTGCACCTGATTTTATATGTGTGCAGTGGCAATGGTTACTGCTTAAGTCAGGGTACCATTTACATAGTTGTAGATGATATTTGAAGGTCATCTAGTAGGGTTAGCATCAATTTTAAACTTAATTTAATATCGAATTTGTACATTTTCAATTTTATGTCATTACTTTTTACGTGGCTCGCGTTAAAAACCACAGGACTCTGAGGGCATATGCTAAACCTCTTGTACTTGTTTGCGGGCTAATTTTCCGCAACTAGACGTCTCTAGTTGTGTCCTTTTTAAGCTAAACCTATATGAAAACCCACAGAGCCCTCGTATACGGCGACTTTTTGTGACGATGCAGTAGGTAGCGATGCTGTCGCGCGTTCGCATCGATACAGTTGCAATGCTGTCGCTAGCTATTTGCCCTCGCCCACACACAACACGATTCTGTTGCGATGCAAACGCGATACTGTCGCTCTTCTGTCGCAATGCAAACGCGATTCAGTAACTTTCTCCGATGTCTTCCGACACGATGCTGTAGCGCGATAGTAGCACGTTGGCATCGCTTCTGTAGCGCGTTGCAAATGCAACCAACACACGTTAGTAGAGATGTTGTCGCGCATTTACGAAACGCGCGACAATTTCGCTACGAAAAGTCGCCGTGGGCGAGGGCCCCTGTACATACACTAATAGGCGTTACTCATAGACAAAACTGTAGTGTAGTGAAACCAGTGGTAAAAGTTATAGACAAAACTATAATGTAAACATAGTAATTCGATATTGCATTGCACCTCCACCGATATGAAGATGTACCAAGGGCCAAGGTTACACAGGAATCGATACTGTTTTAGAAGGTCATGTGACGTGATATGTACCTAGTTTAATTAGTATAAACCCCCATATTTACTCAATAAATATTCAGTGAGCAAGCTACGTGAGTAGGCATATGTAGGCTGATGTATCATATTATGCCCTTACATGAGTAGGTATACAACTATACATACCACAAATCAAGGAATAAACATAATGTCTGATCTGAATACCTAGCCTTTCGTCTGATTCAATTGAGGTTAAAGTATTACGTCGGTAGTATTTCGTACCTTCTGAAAAGTATAGGTAAACAATTAGTTCCTTAAAAGTTTAAGCAGAATCTTCATTTGTTCCCTAGCAGGGCATATAGGTCAGCTATCCAGTTAATCATTAAACTAATCGAAAGTTTGATCCTTTACCAATTATTGACATGTTAGCCCCTTTAGTGTGGACATAACTTTTTCTATAAAATAAAAAATGGTAAACTATTACAAATGTATTGATCAATCTATATATATAAAAATCAATTGCTGTTCGTTAGTCTCGCTAAAACTCGAGAACGGCTGAACCGATTTAGATGGTTTCGGTTTTGAAATGTTTGTTGTAGTCCAGGGAAGGTTTAAACGTTGAGAATTTAAAGATCGGACTTACGCGGGTGAAACCGCGGGGCGCAGCTAGTAATTAATATAAATAAAAACCAAGATGAGAATTAAATTGTAAGAAAACTGAATTTATTTGTTGTAAGAAAAAGAGACAGTTGACTAAAACTTTTAGAAATCAAAAAAGAAGCATCCACGCCCAATGTTGTGTTTAATAGAGACACTGATAAATTATAATATTACGTGTAGCGCCCCACGGTATCCTGTGCCCTGACAATAACAAAAAACAAAAAAAGAATTAGCAAAATTAGTCCAGCCGTTCACGCATGATGCGATGACGAAGGAAAATAGGGATGCATTTTTATATAGGCAGTATAAAGAATTTGTCTAATAAATAATATCTAGGTTGAATTTGGAAGGATTACTAACACATTGAACGCCCTCTGTTATGTAGTTACATTAGTAATTAACTTTACGTAGATGATGTGGATGTGGGTGCACTGGTTACAGTGTGTACCTTGGCTATCACACTGATGCTGATTTACGGGGCGGCGCGAGGGAAGCCGGCGCATCTCTTACCGTTCTTCTGTCTGCAGATCTTCGATTTCGCTATTACTGTGTAAGTGGATTGGTCTTATGTTATACTACAGAGCTCTACGGTTTCACCCGTGTATGTCCGAGATACTACCGGACTTAACTGGTATGTCAATCTTCCTAAAGATATTGGAATAAGAATATTGTCGTATGCAACTTACGAAAAGAAGTGCAAAGCGACTCGCTTGGCTCGTCTTCGAAACGCCAGCGTAGTCCATTTGTTGAATGAATGGATCTTATGTGTTCGTTTTCCAGGACTCCTGCTGTGCTCTTAACAAGCTTCATGGCAATTTGTTTAGAATTATCAAAGCCAATCACATTTTTATCATAATATGATTACTAAAAATCTAACATTATATTTTGTGCTTCAGGTTATTCTACATATTATAAGTATTTATTTAAAAATCTCTCTGCACCCCTCAACTGTTTGCTGAGTTGAGAGCCGTTTGGCACCAAATTATTATATACCTGTTTTCTTTTGTATATTTAGGGTTCAATACCCAAAGGGTAAAAACGGGACCCTATTACTAAGACTTCACTGTCCGTCCGTCCGTCTGTCTGGCTGCATCAGGCTGTATCTCATGAACCGTGATAGCTAGACAGTTGAAACTTTCACAGATTATGTATTTTTGTTGCCGCTAGAACAACAAATAAAAATAGAAAATAAGTATTTAAGTAGAGGGGAGCTCCACTTAAATAGTATTTTCTGTTACAACATGGTACAGAACCCTTCTTCCACGAGTTTGACTCGCACTTGGCCGATTTTCTGTTTATCGTATTTGTTTGCGTGTAATATTATATTTCTATAATTGTCGTACCAGGCTAACAGCAACCGGTTACCTGTGCTACCTGCGCTCCATCCACCGCCTCGTGGCGGAGACTCAGCGGGTCCCGTGGCGCGCCGAGTTACTGCAACTACCGGCGCCTGCGCTTGCCTTGATCGTGCTATCTGTTTTCTTATTGGCCGTACTACTTAAGGTAAATAAAATATTGTTTATCTGTAAAGTCGGTTTACGAACGATAATTTTACGTGATAACGTCATAAGAACTCTTTTGTACCGTTGACGTTATTGACTTCTAAACGTTGCTATGGTTATTTGTCAATAACGGATGACGTCACACTTTTTTGAGAGTGCAGGTGTTCACCAATTTATAAGGCGTTATCACGTCAAAAAGATAATACATATACGCCAACGAGTATATGACTTAAACCAACCAACAAGTATATGACTTACACTTAAAGTGACATATTTTAAGGATGCATAAGATTTTTTGGCATGCTCTTTTCGCATAACTTCATACCGAATAAATCACAGTATATGTCCCATAACTTCTTTTACATCATACTGCTCGGTAAGTAGGATTTACTAGTATGGTAAGAGACTGTGTAAGTTGTCATTTACAATACAGTGCATTGTTTAGATGGAACGTTCCATTTTCAAATCACTTTACCATTCAAGCCTATGGTGAATGCTTGAATTGTAAAGTTCGTGTCCGTCAGCCGGGCAAAAAAAGTGCTTCTAGAGCGAATTGGTTCGGTGAATAATTAGTGCTCAGTCTGCTGTAAATGTGCGCGAAATAAAAAATTAGTGCATGTAGGCATTGAGGAAAAAAACGGGAAAAACAAATTCTGCTGGAATGACGGTGCTCCAGCAGGAAGATTTTTAAACGAATGAGCGGAGAGGTATATAATGTATATCGGCGGATAGCTTATATTTGTGCATAATTGTGCGCGAATAATTAAATTTGTGCGTCTTAGGGTTTTCGAGATATTTCATTTCCTGCTGGGCTGACGTTTTGCAAAAACTTGTATCTCCGAAACCATTGAATGTGCGACCTTGGATTAAACATATATAAGTAGCTCTTAATTTGTGCGTATTTGTGCGCTAATTTGTTTTTCATAAATATCTACTGTTTAAGAGAAATCATGCAACCCTGAAAATTCGAAAGAAACTCCTTGCGCTTAAATGAGAACACGCAGAGGTTCACTGAAAGCGGTATTTGGCTCGTTTTGTTATTCTTTACATGTATAATAAGTTTCAAGACAGTACATACGCGCATTTTTTAATAATAACACTTCAAGTCAAATCTGAAAATGTCATAGCTTTGCAAGAAACCTATTCAACTAAAGATATGTGCGTATATACAAAAAATTAGAGTGCCTTTTGAAATACATATCCTGAAAATTTCAGCTTCAAATGCCGCGTATTTAAGTAGATATAAACGAAAAACAAATCATAACTTCAGTTCTTGGCTAACCGACCAAATTCGAATGGTCACGAAAAAGCGACGGTTTCATACATTTTGATGACTTCTTAAATGGACTGTATTATACTGAAGCAGTTAATTGGGTTTAGGTACTGTGAATTGGAAAAGTGTTATGGGAAGTTGCAAAAGTTTTATTTTGAGATTAGGATAGTAGAAACTAATAAGTACGCTTTTATCTTCCTTACCTATTATAGATTATTGATAGCTCAGGTAGGTAAGTATCTACTTCATTTTACTAAGTTCGCAATACGAAGTTAAACAAAAATGTCGGTTTTGTGCTTAATAAATAATATTATAAGTAATAAAATTATAATAATATTACTTTAAAGGTGGACGCAGATTGATACGCGCCGAATTTTTGCAGTCCACGGAAAAGGTACCTTATAATAATAGAGATAAGGTATCTACATTTATATTTTCGATGACGTCATCAGAGTCGTCCGCATCGTCAGAGGCGGCCGACACTGAAATAAATAAATGAATAAATGTAGGTATGTACCTTATCTCTATTATTATAAGGTGGACGGCAAACAATTCGGCGCGTATCAATGTGCGGGCACCATTGCATTGATTTTAAAATTGCATAAAAAGACGATTGTGTAGGTTCAAATCTCCGGCCGCCGCGCGCCGGGTGGTTGTAACTCGCTCTGTGTGAAACAGTTACACAGAATGCGGCATTAGTGGGAAAGAGTCAGACGCTAGTTAAGACGTATTTCGCTCCTTGCCTCCCGCACCGCTCTCCGCTCTCGGTTCACTCACCCCGCTCCAATAGTGTCCGGGGTATATCTAGTGTTGCCAATTTAGCATAATCTTATGCTCGATTTGGCATTTTAAGTTTCAATTCCACGTAGTAATAAGTTTGTCATTAATATTTTTTGTCATTAATAATGTCATTATTAATTTTTGCGTGAAGGAGTAACAAACATACATATACACACACACACACACACACACAAACGTTCACATTTATAATATTAGTAGGATAGGATATACATATATAGTAGGATGTAAGCCATTATGTTATAAAACCCTATTTAAAACAGTCTCGAGATACTTACGTGTAAAAAGAGGTATTTATGAGACTATTAAAGTTTTGAGAAGTATTGTATTGATCAAAACTATATAGAAACTAGCTGCGCCCCGCGGTTTCACTCGCGTAAGTTCCGATCCCGTGGGAATATCGGGATAAAAAGTAGCCTATGTGTTAATCCAGGTCTCCAGCTATCTAGATACCGAGTTTCATCGCAATCGGTCCAGTAGTTTTTGCGTGAAGGAGTAACAAACATACATACACACACACACACACACAAACTTTCACATTTATAATATTAGTAGGATACATATATTATATTTTAAAAAAACGTGTTTTTTTGTATTTAATTTTCCTTAATATTTTATTTTAAGTTCAAACATAATAGTATAATAATTTAGGTATAAGCATAAATACCTTCTTAAGTGTTCTAATTACAATCAATTACCTGTCTTAAACTATTTGATTTGTAATTTAATGTGATCCTAGCACTACCCACAAGGTCCTACTGTGATCTTAACTATACCTCAGTATTAAAAAAAAAACAAAATCAGGTCACTCGTTTTGGGAGATAAACGCGCTACAATTGATTTATATTACCTATTCCGTGGCACTGCCGGAATAAAAAATAGCCAATAAAACACTCAGTTATCTTCAATCTATCTCTGTGCAAAATTTCATCCAAATTAGTCCAGTGGTTCTGGAATCTGGAGATACCAACATACACACATACAAACATGTTACCAACGTTACCTCTTTATAATATTATAGGGTAGGTATAGAAGGTTAGTATAGAAGTACCTATAGATAAACGTGTCATTTTAGAAATACATGCATTAATATTTCTCTAATGTACCTACTACCTATTGAAAAAATGATAATGCACTAAAACCTCTATAAACGTTCTAAGCGCGACTGTACGGACAACAGCTTCAGTATAATACAGTCCATTTAAGAAGTCATCAAAATGTATGAAACCGTCGCTTTTTCGTGACCATTCGAATTTGGTCGGTTAGCCAAGAACTGAAGTTATGATTTGTTTTTCGTTTATATCTACTTAAATACGCGACATTTGAAGCTGAAATTTTCAGGATATGTATTTCAAAAGGCACTCTAATTTTTGGTATATACGCACATATCTTTAGTTGAATAGGTTTCTTGCAAAGCTATGACATTTTCAGATTTGACTTGAAGTGTTATTATTGAAAAATGCGCGTATGTACTGTCTTGAAACTTATTATACATGTAAAGAATAACAAAACGAGCCAAATACCGCTTTCAGTGAACCTCTGCGTGTTCTCATTTAAGCGCAAGGAGTTTCTTTCGAATTTTCAGGGTTGCATGATTTCTCTTAAACAGTAGATATTTATGAAAAACAAATTAGCGCACAAATACGCACAAATTAAGAGCTACTTATATATGTTTAATCCAAGGTCGCACATTCAATGGTTTCGGAGATACAAGTTTTTGCAAAACGTCAGCCCAGCAGGAAATGAAATATCTCGAAAACCCTAAGACGCACAAATTTAATTATTCGCGCACAATTATGCACAAATATAAGCTATCCGCCGATATACATTATATACCTCTCCGGTCATTCGTTTAAAAATCTTCCTGCTGGAGCACCGTCATTCCAGCAGAATTTGTTTTTCCCGTTTTTTTCCTCAATGCCTTCATGCACTAATTTTTTATTTCGCGCACATTTACAGCAGACTGTACACTAATTATTCACCGAACCAATTCGCTCTAGAAGCACTTTTTTTGCCCGGCTGACGGACACGTAAAGTTCACTTTCCCATTCAAGCTATGCCAAACTCCTTGGTTAACCAATCTCTTTCTTAAAAAATGACGAAACTTTTTACTGAAAAAAAAAACGATAAAAATGGCGGCATTTTATTTCAGTTCAAGCTATGCAAAACTCCTTGGTCAATTTTTTTTTATTCATAAAATGATTTTTATTGTAAAAAAATGAAAATGGCGGCATTTCATTTGAACTAAATGTTTGTTCACTTGCGACGACTGTATTAAAATTAAAAAAAAACAACATACAAGTTTATGCTAGTTCATCATGTCAAGTATTCGTCTGATGAATAAGTGGTCGGCACGCCTGATTTTTGTCATCTTGAAGCCGAAGGTGTAGTACATAAATGTTTTATTTACCTCGCATGAATGATGTAAAGTAGTCCTACTTACCGAGCAGTATGATGTAAACTACTATTATAATACGACTGACACACCAAGAAAAATACATCTATACCAATTTTTTAAAGGTTTGTTTGTTTGAATTCAATTGGCTGCGTAACTACTGGACCGATTTTGATGAAACTTGATATGAATAGTTTATTCTTGATATGAATAGTTATAATATTTTTGTGTTGGATAGTCCATTTGTCGTGGAAGGCTCTATGCTATTTTATATTTCTATATTCCCACGGGACCAGGAGTTGCTCGGGTGAAACCGCGGAGCGCTGGTATTAAATTAAAAACTTATACGACAAAGAATAATCACTACATAGTATAAAATAAAGTCACTTTTCGCCGTACCTATGTCCCTTTGTATGCTTAGATCTTTAAAACTATGCAACGGATTTTGATGCAGTTTTTTTTAATGGATAGAGTGATTCAAGAGGAAGGTTTATATGTATAATACATGCGAAAGCTCATAAATGGTGTGTAGAATTAATTTTATATATCTTATGCTGTATTGTTCACTGTCTGCTTTCCGAATAAAATAAAATAAATAAAATGCATAATATAGCCGTACGAAGCCGGAGCAGGTCGCTAGTAGTTAATATGAATATATGTCTGTCTGCCAGGGCTACTGCATCAACATAGTGTGGCGCTGCTACAAGTACTGCACGTGGCGCGCCGCGACCTTGCACAGCCTCACTCCGTTCGTGATCTCCAGCGAGGGTATAGTGACAGCTGGTCCGATGCAGGCGCCGCCGTACGTCGCCCCCGCTCCGGACTACTCGAGCCTCTTGCCGGACTACGAGGAGGCCGTCAAACAGACCCCGCCGCCTTCGTACAGGGCTGCCACGCTCATGGCTACCACTGATCCTGCAGCTAGACCACCCATCGTAAGTTACTTCCTCTCGTTACTCGTTCCGCACACAGGCGTATTTGACGACCCAGTTGGCACAGTGGTCACCATGCCGGACCGCCAAACACAGAGTTGACGCCTCAGACATGTATTTATGCTTAGATATTTATCTGTGGTCTGGTTGTTTCTATGTATTATAAGTATATATTTACAAAAGAAAAGTATATAAATAGTATATCCGTTGTCTAGCACCCATAATACAAGTGTAGTTACTTAGCTTGGGGCTAGATGGCGATGTGTGGAATGTCCTGCAATATTTATTTATTTTATTTACTATTGTTCGTTAGCCTGTGTGTGCCGTCTACCATTGATAAATTATGTGTTCGTATAGGTTGGCCATACGTTAAGCAAGACACAATCGACTTAATCGCCCATTAATATTGCTTTGCATTCAACTAGCCCATTTGTTATCTCAATTTTAGCATTTTGCTATGTTTTTATTCTAGAAAAAAAAAAGGAAACACCTACACTAATATTATCAAGAAGAATTTTTTTTGTTTGATTTGAAACTACAAGACCGATTTTGATGAAATTTGATATGGGAATATATTGATTAATTGGGAGGCTACTTGTTATCCCGATGTTCCCACGGGATCAGGAATGAATATACTAACTACTACTATTAATATACTAGCTGTCCCGGCATACGTGTTTTGCCATATACAAAAAAAAATATGTTGGTTGATTCTCAGACCTAACGAATATACACAACAAACATAAAAATAGGTTCAGCCGTTTCCGAAGAGTTTGGTAACTTACACCGCGACACGAGAATTTTATATATAGGGATATATATATAGTTTTATGTTCTAATTAGTATGTGTGTTTATAGCCGGAGACCCCTGGCGATCATCCCCCAACCCTGGCCGCGGTCTCCCCACCAGCCAGCGAGACCATCGTGGTCCTCCCGCAGCGCGGCGAGCATCAGGCTCGCGTCTGAATCTCGCTTCATCAACTATCATATTACATCTCACGAAGTCTACGATTTTACCAACTAACAAACTTTTTAAATCCAGGAAAATATTACTGCAATGAGGGATTTCGATTTAAGCTTTGATAATTCTAAACTATGTAGTTTTATTAGAAGTCAGAAGTTAACAAAATAATATGAATAATAAGTAATCTAGTTATAATATTGTAGTGCCCAACGGGGTTCATGTTGTGTCATTAATAAACTTCTATATGTACAATAAACGTTTAAAAGTCCACTACCAACCTTACGCTTATAATCCTGTGCAGCACTATTTTAAACACAGACAGACGCACTCCATGCAGTGTAACTACACAATACCATTACGTGAGTAACTGCTTCTATTCACGTAATATACTACCCAAAACTACCCATTCTGACGAATCAAGTAACCAGTAATTTACAACTTCATGCTAACATGTTGAAAATAATCACACTGAGTACTAATAATTCGTTCAAAGTGTGTGTGTAGTCTATTGGAAGAACGTGTCGTAAGTCCAATACTGGTTTGAAGTGTAGCGGCGGAAGTGTAGGGCACTTATGACGCATACTGTACCTACACATGGAGCAATAACTGAAGCAATATAATAAGTAAGTGTTTCTAATAATATCTTTTTGAAATAAATTGTGAAAATATTCTAGAAAACGTCTAAAAACCCTCAATTAAAACTATAGCGACTTCGTGATATGTAATATATATACATCAGCTTATAAACTTTAAAGTCACACGATTTTTATTCATAGTATTTATTTTCCTTAAAAAAATACGCCATTAAAACTCGGGGAAATAATTACTATGACAGCTTATTAGCAAAATGTATACTTTTCAGTTCAATGCTATCGGTTTAACACTTACCTCTTGGTACATATACTTTCCCAATATATTTTTTGAATAAAAAGTACTTTTACACTACAAAGTGTTATTTTGTTTGAGCAACACAGCCTCTAGGCTAAAATATAAAGCTTGAATACATTACTGAATTGACATAATTATTCCTTGTTCAAAGTGTGGTAGGTCAATCAATTACCACAAATAACACAGTAATATGAAATATATATTTTTTAAAGTTGACTTTACAGAATATTGTCTTATAATTACCTAATTTATTATAAAAATATATAGCTATTATAATAAATTTGCAAATAAATAAACGTGTTGTCTTGTCGTCCATAAAAGTAAATTATATTTTTGTAGACATGTACAATCGGCAACCAAAGTGACGAGGAACAGAGAGTTATAAAATTCCTATTATTGGAATGTTTGATTTTAAAAGGCTTTTCTTATAAATTCATGAGTTGAAAGACTTAAATTTTTAACTTAAGTAGGACCTTAGAATCTTGTTTGGGTTGAAAACTTTCTAATAATAGCAATTTTGGAGCTCTACGGTGGGTTTGCATTTTTGTTGCCTTATTATAGTCGGCAATAAAAGTGGAGGGCCACCGTAGAGTTCAGAAGAGAGAATGTTTTCAACTTTAGCAGGGCTATAAAGTCGTGCTTGAGTTGAAAGACTTATTTTCCTACTACGCACTAAGCGTTTGCTTTGTCGTTCCTTATTCGTACTAGGAAATGGAATCAGTTGCCTGCGTCTGTCTTTCCTGACGTCTACAATAATTTGGATGTCCTCAAATCACGAATGAACAGTTTCATTCTATATAAACGTGCTACATCTTAGACCGCGTCTTCATCTACCATGAGGCAGGTGTTATAGCGGTCACTGGGTATCTGCTTCATGCGGTCAAACGATAACCTATTTTTTGTAAAATTAGAACTAGAATAATAGCAATTAAAAACTCTATAAACCTCCACTTTTGTTGCCTTGTACCTACTTAGTTATCAAAGATCGTAGCTTCGAAATCTGACTAGGAAAATATTAAGTATAACTTTAACAATAGGCATTGCTTGCACATTTGTTCGTAGCATATTCGTCAAAAAAAATTAATAAATCCATTACAATTTCGCAGGTATACTTGAACCATATTCGTGTTAGAATGTTTGTAAACAAATATCGAATTATTTTGCTCAATATTTTTAATCTTTTTGTGTTTATCATCAGACTAATACTTATATTATAATGCTAAAGTTGTAAGTGTGTATATTGTTACCACTCTAAAGAAAACCTGTTGAACCGATTGCGGTGAGACTTGGTAGGTTGTTGGATCACGTACCTACGTCAGATCTCCCTCCTATCGAGATTTTAAAACATAAATAGTTTTTTGCGTAAAAAGGTATCAACCCAACATACTAATTAGTTAGTATGTACGGACATCAATTTTGACATTTGTAATATTAGAAGGATGTTTACAAAGTTTTCTTTCATATCGGAAAATATATATATTATTATTACAAGACAATCCTCGTTGCACTGAGTGACTTGATTTGCTTATAATTAATAAAAATAATCATTCTTCTCTTTCATTCCTACATACTATATTGTGTGTCTTAAATGCTAGTTGTCTCTTTCTTATGGGTCTCTATATTTAGCAATTAGTTTAGTAGATATGTTTGTCTTTTAGGCCTCCTGCAGATTATAGACTTTTTGTCCGTCTTTGTCCGCGAAAAAGGCGTACAAAAAGTCCGTTATCTGTTTAATAGGTCTTTTTAAAATAAAATAAACGCCTTTATCGTTTTGTATTATTATTAATTTTATTTTAAATCTTTTAAATACTTATAATTTTATTTTCAGTAACAAATCTTAATATTGTGGGTAATAAAAAATGTATCTGTGCGTGTTGCTATAAGGTGACCCTGCAAGA
Source organism: Idaea aversata (assembly GCA_907269075.1). NCBI lineage: Eukaryota > Metazoa > Arthropoda > Insecta > Lepidoptera > Geometridae > Idaea > Idaea aversata. The sequence continues at coordinate 6,003,339 of OU026099.1, read as the reverse complement.
CGATTGGTATACAATTATTACAAAATTGGTTTAAAACTTTCATTTTTATCAAATTAGAAAAAAGTTTTAATAGAAACCTAGATATAATAAACTGTTAGTCTAAGACTTATGTATTAAAACACGATTAAAACACAAAATCACTACTGTCCCCTATATAATTTTCTACAAGCCTTTGTTTCTCGAATTTTTACTATGTAAATACTTCTAGTTTTCTATGTACTTTTATTTTTTCAATTTTTCAAAAATAATATGATGTTTTGTGCTATATACAAACCGTCTTGCAGAGTACTCTTAAGTTGTCAAAGAAATTGGTTTTGTAAATACATTAGTATAAATAATCTAGAAGACGCATCATTGTATTTATTTATTCTATGTATCACTATTTTATCGGTATAAAATTCTGTTACTGAATTTTCCGCTGTTTTTTATTTATAATAATCGATATCTACAATCGTAAACCTTATGTTAAATTAGGTACCTAGGTCAACCTAACTTAACTTTATCTCAGATATTAATTTTGAACATTTTAACATCTCAAATAATAATCTCAAAAAATATCTCTATTAGTACGCGTTTTTGTGCTCTATCTTTGTTCTCTAAGTCTATTTTTACTAGTTTAAAGTTAAATAAAATACATTCGTCTTCCATATAAACGCTTAGGGGTCGTCGCGTGTTTTACGAAACTAATCAAATTCCAAAGCGGTATGTTTTACGCACATGCGCGCGGCTAGCCGGTATCTGGCTCGCTGGGGTGATCTTGCAGTAAACACGGGGCTCTATTTATATCGACTAGTCCTCCCGCAGCGCGCGCTTGCGCTCTATGCACCTTAAAACAACGAAAGTGAAAATTGCACATCATGTTGTCGGTCGGTGCAAGCCCGGCTGTGCCGCAAGAGCGCTAATTAGCGGTAAGGACGCGAGGGACCGTCCAGTGCGCCGCTAGGATGGCCTATGCTCGCACGATAACGACGACACCAACCACTGCGGTACTACTGCGACACGTATCATCTGACCACCACCGATCCTCCTCTACTGACTCGTGACGTGAACATCTTCAGCATCTAAACTCCGCCATGGCGTCCACAATGCAACTCGAGTTCACGCAAGCGATGACGGACTTCAAAACGATGTTCCCGGACATGGACGACGACGTCATCGAGGCGGTTCTACGTGCTAATCAAGGAGCCGTAGATGCGACCATCGATCAGCTGCTCGCTATGAGCACCGACAACCAGAACGAGAGGCTGCGGCTTGAGATGGAACGTGTAGAGAACAGCACACCTTCACGACGGAAGGACCGGCGAGCTACGAAGGTTAATGGCGAGGACAACGATACAACAGCCCTAGTGTAAGTTTATTTTACGCGTCTATTTGTCTCATCTCGTATATTTTTTAGGGTACTTATTTGTTAAACCTAAATAATTAGCTACTGTTATGAAGTTATCAGTTTAGCTCATGCATTATTACTTACTAAAAATAAATACTACCACTTGACTTATACCTACCTACTGCAGTATACCGACGTACCTACCTCCCTTACTCTGCTCTGCTTAGATATATAAGTACTGAAGTTTAGTTTGCCGGTTACATAACATCCTAATATTGAGTAATCGATCAGGCAACAGGTTTGCATGACTAGCAGAATAGAGTTTATTATTTACCCGAGCTTGTACTTTTCTACCTGTTTACCTACATAAAGGTAACTAACATAGGTACCTAATGGGTGTAAAATGTGCTAAATTTCTCGCTTACTTAGGCCATCGTCAGAATTATAGCATTAAAATGTGTCATTGTCTCAGACAAGCCTTGAAAATAAACCCGAGCTTGTACTTTTCTACCTGTTTACCTACATAAAGGTAACTAACATAGGTACCTAATGGGTGTAAAATGTGCTAAATTTCTCGCTTACTTAGGCCATCGTCAGAATTATAGCATTAAAATGTGTCATTGTCTCAGACAAGCCTTGAAAATAACTAGAGCTTGATTATTTTACTATTGTCTGTTAAATTGCCTAGTATCTAAGTAGGCAACTTCTTAAATTGCGATCAAACTAGATACTTTATTAAAGCTTATACGCTTAAGCATTAAGCTTAAGCTAATAACTACCTAGATATCTAATACCTATTCAGACTCGGAATATGGCGACTTTCTAATAAGTTTATTTTCAATTAGTCCCATGATACATCGTTTTAGACAAATTGCAGATAAAATAGGAGCTAAAACGGCTCTTGTTTTGAAGGAAGTTAAGTAGCTAATTATACAATTCCAGAGACACGGAGGACGAATCAATTCCACTAGCTATAAGAAGGAAGTGGGTACCGCGAATGCTCGGCCCATTACCGCCAATGTTCCTTCGTATTCCGCCGGGAACCGACGCTAGGATAGACTTAAGCCTCGATATGGACGACGACCGCATCGCGACCTTGCTACAAAATGAAGAATTTATGGCGGAGTTGAGATGGAACCAGGAGTTCATGGCTGCTTTGGATAGCGAGCAAGGACATAAGACGAAAGTGCACGATGACGAAGCGGCGTTTAAAGAGAGACTCAAAAATATGGGCAAAAGTAAGTTATTATTTTAAACATAAACCTATGTTTTTGACACTAAAAACCTGAGGGGAGTTACAAATAATTAGAATTACTAGATAAGGCCGCGAAGTGATCTGTTATTGTTGTGTTGAGTAAAATAGAAAATATTTGTTTACAGTGTCCCGAAAAAAGTTCGCACAACTGTCTCGTATGTTTAGTCGTGGAGGGCCTAAGAAGTCAGGAAGTGCGAAGGCTCCTCCTCGAGGACCTCCTGATAGCCTCCTGCTCCAGGAGGAACATAGTGACGACGATGAACGACCACACCATAATCCTAAAGTATAAGACGGCATTCGCATTAAAGGTTATGGTAGCCTTAACATGAGATTTTCAAAGGTTTCGTAAAAGACTGGACTCGTATAGTGAAGGTTCTAGGTTCACACCTAGATGGATATTGTGCCGATAATGGTAGAGAATATAAAATATAGCATTGGAGCTTGATTAGACTGAGTCCAATACGGAGTTGGACAATTAGAAATGTTGCGAGCGAGCGTATAGGTGGGGATAGTCAATTTAATTGACTAATAGACGGCTAACTTATTAAAACCAACTCTCCTAGATAAATAAACTTACGTCTAACTTTCCAAAAACCGTTTGCTTGAAACTTTCGTTTTACGATGATGGGGTTTTTACAAAAAAAAGGCTGAAGTTTTTGTGTTAAATCCTATGGAACGCGCTGTGTGCAAATTGTACCTAATTGTAGGTAAGTTAATAGATCTTGTAGTTTGCTTTATTTTACTTTGGTGTTTTTTTAATTTTAACGTTTTGTTTTTGGTAATGACACCAATCAACTTAGATATAAACATAGTAACCAAAGCATGTTATATTTATGTTTGGATTAAAATAAATACATTATTCATAAGTGACATGTTCTAGATTATTTTATGTATGAATACTTACTATAAAATCAATCATCGCATCAAGTCAATTACGGAGTTCCCAAGGGTCCATTTTGGGCCCTATTCCTTTCAATTTATACACACAGAAAAAAGGGTTTTTGAAGCAATAAATAATTCTCTCCCTATAGACGCTAGAGAATAATTTCTTGTTTTTAGGAAATGTTCTTGAAAATAAAAAGCAATAATAATAATCCTTAGTTTAAGAATATGCTGTGGGAATCAGAAATCAGTAATATTTATTGAGTAACTGCGTTTTACAGATGTTAGGTAAAATGTAAAATTGTAAAAAAATATTATTTTAAACCTAATTACGTCCTCCTCATACTTAATTTTAAAATTTAAAAAACCTGAAGTCTAGGTACTTATACATTTAGAGACTTGGATATATCTACAATCCTATAGGCACTTACGCAATGTGGTGTGCAGTAATTTTGATCAAACACTGATAGGTTGGTCCTTGGTATGTATGCAGATAGGTATCCATTATGTTTACTTTAATACAATTTTCATACGGTCCATGCTCATGTGTTTACAGTTTTCCAATGTTATGCTTCAGCGAATGAGGTTACCTACTTTTTACAAATGCTTACTGAAAGTGGTTAATTTTCCTCGTCTATGTATACTGTATGGTTACTACTTTTAAATCGATTACAAACTGGAAAATTGTGTATAACTTTCATTTTAGCTTGGGTAAAGATATTAAATTTAATTATTTTAAGCTATAAATAGAAAATTAAAAGTAACTGAATGTCTGACTGATTGTTAAAGTAGGTAGGTACAGCTCAATCCAATAGACAGAACGGGCTTAAATTTGACACAGCTATTATAACGTAGCCATCCACTACTAAAGGATTTTGGAGAATTCAACCCCTACGCAGACGAATTATTATACATAATTTCTTATCGACTCCAAAATTAGCTACTAGGTACTAATACATTACTAACTGTCCCGGCAAACGTTGTTTTGCTATTTACAAAAAAAAAAACAAAAAAAAAATAGATGTTGGCCGATTCTCAGACCTACTGAATATGCTCACAAAATTTCATGAGAATCGGTCGAGCCGTTTCGGAGGAGTTCAAGTTCGAACCCCGTGACACGAGAATTTTATACAGGGTTATTTGAAATTAATTGACACGGCGTTAAGGGCTTCTTCTGTGCACCTTAACGATCAACTTTTGTTCTACGACTTTTGGAAATTCATTATAAAAATATTCCATACAAAAATAAAAAATTAAATCCAACAGTTCAAATAATACTCAACTCTACGTCTACGTCACAGAATCAATCATAGTAGGTATGGTACAACCCGACCCGTGCCGATCGCGCGCGCGCGCACTTGCCGCATAGACATAGAAAATTACCAGACAGTACGAGAAACACTTAAATATTGTTTTTGGGATATGTATTAAGTTTCGACAAAAGTCGTAGAACAAAAGTTGTTTGTTAAGGTGCACAGAAGAAGCCCTTAACGCCGTGTCAATTAATTTCCAATAACCCTGTATATATATAGAGATTATTTATTGATTTTTAGCCAATTCCGTCCCACTGCAGGGCAAAGGCCTCCCTCCCCTCCTTCCACTGTTCCCTGTCTAGTGCCAGCTGGGTCCAGTCCCTACGATGCGAGTCCAACTCATCCCGCCATCTCCTTCTGGGCCTGCCGCGTTGGCGCCTGCTGCTAATTATATACCTACATAAATATAAATAATTAAATAAGTACAAAATCTATACTTACCAATATTATAAAGCTGAAGAGTTTGTTTGTTTGAACGCGTTAATCTTAGGAACTACTGGTTTGAATTGAAAAAATATTTTTGAGTTGGATAGTCCATTTATCGAGGAAGGCTATGGGCTACTTTTTTTTATTTGATATTCCCACGGGACTTACGCGGGTGATGGATGGATGGATAAAAAACTACTAAATGCATTGACATAAATAGTAGTAGGTAGGTTAGTTACCTAGTACTTACGTGGTACTTACCCAAAAATATACATTCCATAAAATTATACGTAGCTAATAGGTTTAGGTGTAATTTTCATGCGCACATATTAACCGCAAAATGTATGAAAGTTTTTTCTTGTTAAAATTACGCAACTAATAGGTACTTAGCTCGCTTCTGACTTAAACTTTTATTCGCACAAATGGTAGCACTGCTAAAATCGTCTATATTTTTCAGAATACTGTATGTTGAGTAGAGATATGTGGGTACGTGATTAAAGGTAGTCCATTTGTAGGTAAGTATATGTATTCATAGTAAATCACGTAAGAAAAGTGTATGTGCGTGGAAACCGCATACATGGGCTGCGTTAACCGCATCAATAACCGCCCAGTAATTTTCAAGACAGTTGGAGTAACAACATTACGTATACCGCAAACAAGTCTCATGTGCTCAAGTCTCACCAGTTGAAATGCGCTAGCGCATCGCGCACGTGCACCGGTCACGCATCACGGGCACCCAGACATTCGCTTACTTAGCCAGTTTGTCCAAAGACACCGTGCCGGTCGCACACATGGAGCCCGGCTACCGCGTAAGTGACTATGAAAAAGCAACCTGATATTTTTAACCTGGGACTTGCGGCAGCGCTCTCGGCAGATTGAAACGAGCTCTGAAGGTATCATTTCGTGAGTATCGCCGGTTAAAATTTAAAGCTCTTTACAAACAGGCACGACTAGTAGCGTGACCCAAGCGATACGATATCAGAGTAGGTATATTAAATTGATTATGAAAACAATAAGTTTTCTTTTGTTAATTACTATATCAATCCGTGGACAACTAATCGCGCCGGTTTGTGCAAAGATTGTATTTTCCCTCCATATTTTTTTATATGTATTTACTTATCTGATAGTTATAGATTTCTATAGTATTTATGATCGAAGGATTTCTAAGTAAAAATGAATTAATGCAATTTGTAGAGTGATATCGCGGGGCTTTGACCGTCACTCACTAAGCTTGCACTCCAGCAGACTTAGGTAAAGAGTTGCGCGGATCTCTCGAACCTGTTGTTCATCTTGTCTGAAGACCGACGAACTTGGCATTTTTTAATTACATTAGTAAATATCTTCGCTATTAGAAACAAAAATAATATTGTTTATCTGAACTCTGGAAAAATACCTCCCTCACAAGATCGTGTCGTAGGTTAATTTACACAGGGTTAGAAGAAATTCATTAGTGCTCTTTCATTAGAGGTTACACAAAGCACAATGATTTGGATTACGTTCTCACAATGGGATGTTTATTTTTATCTATATACTCTGTAATAGTATGATAAAAACGATTATATTTTAATTGTGGCTTACTGAACAGGAATACTCACTGAACAGTATAATTTACCTACCTACCTTCATTTTTATAAAATGCTTAATGGTGCTTGAGCTTTCTACATCTCGGTAAATTACCGGCACTAAACTTCAGTTGCAGTGATAGTGATCCTCCTTCAGTAACATAATAGAAAGGGTTTTGCAGGACATTCCACTCATCGCCATCTAGCCCCAAGCTAAGTAACTAGACTTGTGTTATGGGTGCTAGACAATGGATATACACTACTTAAATACTTTTTATATAACAAATACTTACATAGAAACAGTTTAGATACGTAGTCCTAGTTAGGGGCTTAGGGGTCCAATTCTAAAGTAGATATGTATAGTTAAGTAAATAAATATAAATATTTCAGGACATATTACACATCGCCATCCAACCCCAAGCTAAACAACTTAATGCTTGTGTTATGGGTGCCAGATAACGGATAAACTACTTATATACTTTTTTTTTTTGTAAATATATACATATTATACATATAGGAAACACCCAGAACCAGAAACAAGAATTTATGGTCAGCATAAATACTTGTTCCCGGCGGGAATCGAACCCGCAACCTTCTGCGTCGCAGTCGGGTGTTCGCCCGACGCGCCACAGAGGTCGTCAGTACCATACCTACATTTTTTTTCTACATCCATGCATACAATAATAATAAGACCATGGTAGATAGTTATATTTAAGAACACCTACAGTTTTTTGTAGAGAATATAAAAAAATATCCAGCTAGACATCTTATACTTAGTTAAATATATAGAAACTAGCGACCCGCTCCGGCTTCGCACGGCTATATTATGCATGTATTATACATGGGTGTATGTTAAAATGTATAAACTCAAAATACATAACGTTATAATTCATAAAGTTAAAATACCGAAAATCAAAATACATAATGATCAAAATACATAAAATCGAAATAAATAAAATTTGTTACAAATAATATACGAAATACATAATGACAAAACGTATAAATTTAAAATACATTAATTAAAATTACATATATCTAAAACAAATAAAGATTAAAATGAAAAATTGACTTTACTTATAAAAAACCCTACGAACGAAGCAAACTATTACAGCAAAAAGTTCAAAATATCGATAGTCATAATATCTATGTTCAAAATGTTAACATTTATTACACATAATATGTTCAATATATCTACGTAAAAATGCCCATCATCACTATCACTACATAGTATAAAATAAAGTCACTTTTTGCCGTCCCTATGTCCCTATGTATGCTTAGATCTTTAAAACTACGCAACGGATTATGATGCGGACATAGGGACATAGGGACGGCGAAAAGTGACTTTATTTTATACTATGTAGTGAAAATAAAACCGCAGGTGAATTAATTGTAGTAAAATTAACCGTCATAACTGCCAGTACCGAATTCTACCTACCTATTTAACTTGGTTAGGGCACAGTGTATTTTTTTGGAAAAAAGAATGACTGGTACTTACCTTCTTAATAAATACGCGATATTTCGAAAGAGTTTTTGTTGCACCTTAATTTTGTACTAGATTAAGTTTTTTATATTGGAATAAATAAAATAAAATAAAATAAATAAATTTACTTTGTACTTCGGTATTTGGAACTTTCTTATTTTAATAACAAATTATGTAGGTAAGTACTTACCAATTTCTGGTTTTTGTTTACATGAACCTACAACTTATATATTCTGATAGTTATACATTTTAAAATTAGGCTTGTTGATTTTTATGTGTTAAAAGCATTATATTTTTTTATTATTATATATTTAGAACTTTATGAATTTACAGTTTATGAATTTAAAACTTATGCCATTTAACTTTATGTATTTTGAATCATTATGTATTTTGATTTTCGGTATTTTAAGTTTATGAATTACAACGTTATGTATTTTGAGTTTATACATTTTAACATACACCCATTATACATATAAACCTTCCTCTTGAATCACTCTATCTATTAAAAAAACCGCATCGAAATTCGTTGCGTAGTTTTAAAGATCTAAGCGGTCAAAGGGAAATAGGGACAGAAAAAGCGACTTTGTCTTATACTATGTAGTGATGATGCTGTTCTAGCCTCGCTTAAAATAAAGAACCGATTTGGCTAATTTTGGTTTTAAAATCTTTAATAAGAACCTATATATTTTCCGGTAGGACTCATTGATTCATACAAACATTACTTTGTTTACTTTCGGATGACAAAATGCATTGTATTCATAATGTAAGTAGTTGTTTATTGATAGCTGTTGTTAATTTGTTTAATAATATTGCGTAACATTATTTCTATGTAGTTGTCGGGACCTAGATGTTGTTATGTACCTAACGTATAAAACAAAACAAAAAGACCTATTGGCTCTTGAAGTATTTACATGGCATTGAATAAGGATCTCTGGATCGTACTAAGACCGACCATTGTCGCTCCCGACAAAGTCATTCCTTCACACTTTGTCTGAGGTAGGTAGGTCATGTACTTGCATAACTTTGTAAAATTTCATACAATTGATAGTTAGCACTCTGCCAACTCTTTGAAACAGCCAAATATTCGATCGCCTTTGCCTACAATTTTGTTTTTCTTCTGGGCAGTCAGAATCAATTAAAAGTTTTTTATATTAATAGGATGTTCAGTAATTTACATATTACTTTGTCGATTTTTTATCCTTAGTCATAACCTTCACAGTTTTATGATATATTCTGAACCAAACAATAAACAGATACCTACCTATGTAAGAAGTTAAAAATAAATCGCTAGGTAGAGCAAAAAGCGCTCATAAATGTAATGTCGCTACTTAATTTAATAGGTACCTTTTGCATGAGAGCAAAGGAAGATGAGCTATTAGCTGGCTTTTAAATTATGGATGCAATCGATCGACATCTTAAAGTGCAGGTACCTACCGGGGAAGCTGTTGAACAACTTTGCTTTCATTTACATAAAGAATATATACCTACTCTCATTTTATCCAATCATTTTTCCTGGTACCATATAATATTAGGTAGGTACCTAGGTAGGTAGGCTACATGCATGAGGTCTATGTTCAGTAGGTATATCAATTACCTTTGAGATTTGAATGATTGATTTTGGATTATTCTATCAAAGGTTCTGCTTGCTAATCCAACAGCTACAAATCCTCGTACAGGGTCATCGATATAAAAAAACCTTCAAGTTGACGAAGTCTTGAGCAAAAGCTCGTCATATATATAATTGATATTCCATTATCTTTGTCATGCATATAGAAATAACAAAGACTCGCTGAAAAATATATACGTACATACTTACTTATAACGAGTCGTTCAAACACGATTCCCAGAAGGAAATGATTTCCATCACACAACGACCGACTGTTGTTCGCCAATAATGTATTGTCGTAAAATATCAAATTTGTGTCCAGCCACGGCGAGTTAGAGGCTATAAATCATTGCGTTTATGACGCCAGTCTTTGTGTCCCTAGAGAAAATGGTGTCCGCAAAATGCATGGTGGTGTCTAGGAAAATATAAAGGATCAAATTAATCTCTAGACTTCATTTCAGTAAAGTCTTGTGTACCTATTAAGGTTTCTGTAAAATATGACTGTCTAACCAGGGTAAATTTACTTACGTTCTTTTATTTGATTGTAGCTTTAATGACCTAAAGGTTTATTTAAATAGCTAAAGGGTTATTTCGCTATTCGTCCTTAGGTTAATAAGATAAAAACTATTTAACTTTTTAATTTTTATTATTGGTGCATTAAGGTTTTTAGCTATCTATCTATTAACCGCAGTTAGGGTTGAGTAGTTGGATAGGCGTAGGTATCTAATAAATAATACCTATTTACTTGCTAAGAGGTATTATTTTGTTGGAGAATTTGGAGAACTTAATTAAGTATCTGCGTTTTGTTGACTACTAGCGACACGCCCCCCCGGCCACGCAAGGCTGTTTTATGCATGCATTATTACATACTTATAAACCTTCCTCTTGAATCACTCTATCTTTTTTAAAAACATAGGGACAGACAGAAAAAGCGACTTTATTTTATACTATGTAAAGATAAAGAAGCATTTCTACGTGCGTGACTGAGAATATTTTATGTAACGTTACGTCTTTCAGTTCAATAAATTGAATGAATTGATTTCCACACGAATAAGTTTAACTAAGTATTATTGGTAGGTAGGTATTAGGTAGGTAGGTACTAAGAAATGGTATTATACCTAAGTACTTAATAACGGAACTTTTTTTGTAAAACGAATTAATTTCCTCATATCGTGTCGTCAAATTATTTAGCTAAAATTTCTTCGTGCGTGTTCGAATTTTTTACTTAATTAGGTAGATGCTTTACCAGAAATACCTATCCACTGTTTTTTGGATACTTCCGTTAAATTGTAGCATTATACCTACCTATGATTAGGTAAGTACTTTTAAATGAGCAAAAAAAATTAAAATGCCGTATAATTTAAAAAAGAAACTACGATGATAATCAAAATAAACAAATACAAAGTCATACAGGAAGATATTAATAAGAGAATGATCTGTAACGTCTAGCGTGCCACGCAATATAACGCCTCAAAATCATATTAATGCGAGTACGAACTTTACGCAATCACTCAGCTCGAAAATAACTGAGCACCTTTGTTATGCAAATATCTCACTATTTCTATGCATGCATAATATAATTATGCAATAAGTAGATGATGTTATGAAGGTAGGTATCTAACAAACTCTAAATAGGTACCTAAGTAAACTTCTTTTCAAGAATGATAAATGTGTTAGTAAGGTAAGGTAATGGGAGAGGTATTATTCAGGACCTAGTACCTACCTAGGTAGTGGTTTTTGTGTGACAAATAGGTGCGAATAGTGACAATGCATACCTTTATTACATCTTAAAACGACCTCTTTACTATCGCTGTCATTCCGTTATACACAATTTCAATTACCAACAGAGTTTAAAATACGGAATTTGTTGATTCGGTCGCCGCGCTCAAAGCCCCCGATATAAGCTATACAATAGCTTAAAAAAATATACCTATCATCACTACATAGTATAAAACAAAGTCGCTTTCTCTGTCCCTATGTCCCTATATCCCTATGTATGCTTAAATCTTTAAAACTACGAAACGGATTTTGATGTAAGTAGTTTTTTTTAATAGATAGAGTGATTCAAGAGGAAGGTTTATATGTATAATACATGCATAATATAGCCGTGCGAAGCCGGGACGGGTGGCTAGTTTCGGGATAAAACCTTGATAGCCCTAATTATACAGATTCATGTCACAAAAGAACATCATGAACATATTGTGTTCCCGCTGAGTAGAGTCACACCCCTATGACTTGATTTTTTTATTGTTGCTATATAAATACCTACATTTTACCTAGATAGTACTTAAAGACATAATTAGGTACATTAACAATTTTAAAGACATAAATACCTATTTAACTTTATACAGAACTTTTCAATCATCCTCCGACCAAACTTGGGGCTGAATTGGACACATAAATTTCAAATTCCCGACCTCAAGTTTGAAAAATTTAAATAATATTGAGTTTGAATCAATGCTAGATAAAGATAGATGCACTAAACATACTATAATGAATCATTTTTTGTTCATTTCCCTGTGTACTGACAACCATAGGTACAAATAAATCGGATTGTTCAGACTCTCTGAGAACAGTCTGAGAATCGCATTGATATGAACAATGATGGAACAGTTAGCTTTTAAAGTATGGTAACTACCCCCGTAGGTAGTAGGAACATAGACACTAGGCCATCTTAATAAGCTAACTTTAAACCTAAACTTTTAATCTATCATATCGAAAGATCATCAATTCAATCGATCAATGTAGAAACCTACCTATTCTGTGTAATCTACTGTTATTAAAATGTCTTCAATGGCTGTCTCTGACAGGAACTTTATAATCTAATGATGTTAAGACATCCTTGATAGAAATCTATTCGTCGATTTACTTATTACTTACCCTAGTGACAACACTCATTAATTTTATAAGTTAGGTAGGTACGGTAGATAAACTAGTGAAATACTTTTCCGTAAAAGAACATAGATATCCCGTTTTATGTATCGGTACTTATACTTGTATACTGTTTTCCGCAATTAGACCCTTTTTAATTGGGTCCTTTTTGCGTGAGGATAGAGTAGCCCAGCACCTACTACCCTCTCAGCTTAGTCGACCATGTCCAGAGGAGAGAACTTGTCAATACCAACCTCTGGAGCCAACTAAGCTGCGGGTTTTGTCACGATGTTTTCCTTCACCGTAAGAGCAATGTCAATTAGCGCACATGTATACATTTTTCTTAAGAGGAAAGGGTACCGGCCGCCATTGACAAAAAATATACTTTGACACGCCATTGACAAAAAATATACTTACTTATTTTCTTAAGGTCTAACCTTTCACCTTAAGAAAATAAGTAAGTACTTTATATTTTTTGTCAATGGCGTGATCCGAAGCAACCCAACGGCTTCTCAGGATTGTAATATTTTGTTTATGTTGACATGATGTGATGCAAAACTATCAATTAAATAATTTGAGTGTGTATCGTTGAAGAATGTGAGTAGTCGGCATCAGGCAAGCCTCGACACAATCAGTTCAGGTGAGTTTCACTCAGAGTATTCGTGCTGTTACTTTTACAACGCGCTGTCGCACACGAACAACGTTATTTTCCTACCCAGTTTCATTGTTAACAACATACGAGTAGGTAGGTACTTCACTATCGAGGAAACTTTGACTTTCCATTCTCGGACTGTCACCTTAAAAATCGTATTAAAAAAAATATGAGTCTTGTAACATACACACAGGGTTGCGGGTTCGATTCTCGCCTCAGACAAGTATTTATGCTTAGATATATTATGTCTGTGGTCTGGCAGTTTTTATGTATTATACGTATATATTTACAAAGAAAAGTATATAAGTAGTAGGTATATGCGTTGTTTAGTACCCATAACACAAGTCTAATAACTATAAGCTTGGGGCTAGATTGGGACGTGTGGAATGTCCTGCAATATTTATTTATTTATAAGTCAGTTAGTAAGTTTAATGTCTCGGTCATTCGTTTCAGAGGCTCGGTCGTTTATTTCACCACTTTCCTGTTTGAAGAAGTTAATATTTGCCATTTATATACGAGCGTCTATTCAGAGGTTTGCCTCTAAACGGTCCACGATTTTCTGCCATTTATGCGAGGATAAATTATCTTTGAAATATGGAATGGACATCTTGAATGTAGCTATTATTATTTGCCATAAAAGTTTGGAATGAACTTCGAGATAGCCAAGCTTTTAGTTTATCTTATTAAAAGCGGCAAAAAAGGATAGGATAGGTAATTGTACGTACTTACTTACATAAAGTGAATTGTTTTCTTAGGAAGGTTTGTAGGTAGATACCTACCTACATAAGGTACTGCCAAGCTAGGTTAATAATATATAGGTCAGTTAATTATCAGTAATATGTTTGTTGCTCAACTTTACATTACGCTTTTTACATTATCGAATGAGTGATACCTACCTTAGGTACTTTCCGTGCTTGGTTGTTTCTTATTACCAAATCTTGTTTAATATATTAGTACTAGGTACCAATCTACTTAGCAGAGTGGCGTGTAGGTAGGTATATACCTACCCCTAATATCAACATCACCATCTAACTAATGTTAGTTTTATCTCAGGTCAGTATGATTTGCTGGAGCCGAGTGAAGCGTAATTGTAGAGCAAAGTGGAGGGCCGCGGTTGCGGTGCCCGTATCGGCAGTGGCAGAGTGGTTTGATTATATCCGTAAACGCGAAGATTTGAATGTGATTTAAGATAACATTACAGTTACCGTTACGGAGATCGTTTGCTTGTACGATTGTCGGATTGCCTCGAGTGCTTCACTAAGGCGCTATCCACACGACCCGTTAGTTCGCACCAAATCTGCCTACAATACGTTCTGCTTGTACCATGATACGGATAATAAGTTTAGAGTCACGATCTCGTTCCGTGGAGCTGTCTACGTAATCTCCCAGTTGAATTAGAGTCTTCCTTGTAAGGAAGCAGATGCATATTTTATATTGAAGCCTTTGCAACATGGTTCAGGTAAATTTATAGTCTTTTCAGATGAAAATTGGGTACGTAAGTGAAGAGATATAAAAACATTGAAGAGTCACACACTTTAAAAATCAAAATAAACAAACGATAGAGTAATTTATACTGAATACTTATTACAAAAGTAGAAGTAGAAAAAAGAAAAATAGAAGGAAAAATAAAGAAAGAAGGAACATGTTTTTAAGTTCTAAGCATATAAGTTCACGGTTATGCTTTACTCATCGGAGAATCTCAACATTGGTTACTTATCGTATCAAATAAATTAAATTTACCTAAATAGGTGTTTCTTCCTATTTAGTTTGTACAGTCGACTGCATAATTGCAGCCCCCGGTAGAGTTCTAAAATTACTATTATTGGAATGTTTTAATTCTATTAATTATTGTTTGATAAATTAATGAGTTAGAAGGCTTTAAACTTCAACTAAAGCAGGTGTCTAGAACCTTGCTTGTGTTGAAAACGTTTTTATAACAGCCGATTTGGAGCTCTACGGTAAGTCGCCAATTATGCAGCCGACCGTACCTATGAAAGCCACAGTTGTGTTATTCAATCGAGTCTAGAGATTAGCAAACACAGAGCATTTGACCCGTGACCCGTAAACTTAACCTCTAGTTATAGCAGACATCTTTCCCCGTGGGCGTGGGTGGTTATGACCGCGCGTATTTATTAAATTATATTCTAAAATCGATTTAGTAGTTCCTGAGATTACCCATCACAAACATCCACATTAACATTCTTTACTTTTTTATAACATTCAGATATTGTAGTGAATTTAATATAAAATATTTAATCATCACTACATAGTATAAAACAAAGTCGCTTTCTCTATCCATATATCCCTATGTATGCTTAAATCTTTCATACTACGCAACGGATTTTGATGCTGTTTTTTTTTTATAGATAGAGTGATTCAAGAGGAAGGTTTATATGTATAATACATGCATAATATAGCTGTGCGAAACCGGGGCGGGTCGCTAGTATAGAATAAATTGGTCTATTACGTTGAACTGTTAGGTGTTGTTAGGTTCTACTAGTTTTGGAGACTTTTATAGAGGCGCGGACGATAAATGATAATCGTGCAATTTTAAAAGATCTAAGATCGTTTTCCTTCAAGTAAAAATGGTCAAGTACTTTGATACGGCTCCCAAGTTTATTAAGCTATTGATAACTAAATTCAAGTAGGTTTATGGTTACATCCTGAGCTTAGGGATGTATGTGGCAAATAATACGTTCATTGCCCTTGCTGTCTCGTCGCGGCTCATCCGATGTGTGTGCATTGCATCGGAGTCAG
Source organism: Idaea aversata (assembly GCA_907269075.1). NCBI lineage: Eukaryota > Metazoa > Arthropoda > Insecta > Lepidoptera > Geometridae > Idaea > Idaea aversata. Next base: position 5,987,208 of record OU026099.1, on the reverse strand, counting down.
TAGATAAGTATTTATGGGACCCTTTAATTATAATCCTACTCTATAATACCTATTTCTATGCGAGTAGCGCATTACGCAAAGAGGGAGGTAATTTTATAATTAACTCGTATGCTTGGCAGCTTTATTGACATATAGATGGGAAGTTTCGAGCGTCTTCGAATTTGGCGTGATTTATGTAACTTGTTTTTGTAAGTAAATTAATGAGTATAGATTTAATAGCCCCAGGTCTCCTTAAAAAATCTATTTTTAAGAAGCATGTCCTCTTAGGAGGCCATTTACTTGTAGGTAGGTTAGTACGAAAGACTATCCTGGGGAACGACCTAATAAAAATTCTTTCCCACGTCTCGAACCCGCCTGTCGGGACTATAAACTGCGACTCTACTTCGACTTTTTCATTCTTATGTCTCAAAATAAAACAACAAAGAATACCAAATCGGTTAAGTTAGGGATCCTAGGAGGTGAGACGACTGCCGAACCGGTTTGACTGGGAGATATTCTTTGTTTGGTTATCGCAGTGTCGAAACATCGCTGCGGTCAAATATCCACAGAAATAGCTATAAGCTCAGTGTTGTTAATCGTTCTCATTTCATTAACGGTCCGTTCGTATTTCCAGGGGTCGGTGGAGCCGAGTACGGATGTTCGTGGAAGGGGGCTGGTGCAGGTGAGGGCGCGCTCCGATGGGTGCGGAGGTGGTACGTGCGCTGCTGGCGTGTGCGGCGCTCGCGAGCGTGGCTGGCGAGGTGCGCTTCGGAGACCGACTCGCACCACGCGTGCCCGCTGCCGCCGCGTACGCGCCGCGCAATGCACCTGTCGCCCACGCCGCGCAGCATTACACTGAGGCAGAGTACGACGACGCCTACGACCAGGACTACGAGGAGCAGAATCTCTCCGCCACCGAGGAGGAGGAGAAGCCGGGAACGGAGCCGCCCGCCCCGGCTCGCCGCCCCGCTCGCACCGAAGCGCATCGATTAGAAATGAGCACAGAGTATTTCATGATACCGCCCCATCCCTCATCTCCGAAGCCGCTGGTCATCCGCTCCTCGACTGAGCCTCCGACACCTCGACCGTTGAACGCGACCGTAGTCGTCAAGTCGCAGATCCCGACGGACGTCGGTGCACTGAGAGCCGAACCATGGGCAGTGCCGATTCTCGCCCTAGCCTGTGTGAGCATGTTAACTTTAGGCGGCTTCGAAGTATTCGTCGTGTGGGGAGCGAGCCGTAAAGCCCCGAGCCATCGCCATCTCCTGCTCGGGCAGACGCTGCTGTTCGGACTGTTTACCTGCGCGGCAACTGCAGCGCTTTTCGCGACGACTCCGACCGTGTTTTCGTGTGGTGCAGTTAGATTCGGGACCGGTGTAGCATACGTGATCGTATTTGCTTCGCTCCTAGTGAAGTGTGTTTTTCTCCTGAGTCTAAACGGTGGAGTGTATTTGCCCGCCGCGTATCAAGGACTATTATTATTTTTCGCGGTGATGATACAAGTAGCTATAGGCGCTCAGTGGCTCGGTGGATCTCCTCCGCGGGTAGCGGCAGGTGGCGGACGATGCGAAGGCGTTCTCTCCGACCTGCTGCTGTCACTTTGCTACGCGGCGTTTTTAATCGCAGTGGTGTGCGGTGTAGCGCTCCGATCCCGCGGCATAAGGGACAACTACCGTGAGGCGACGCACATAGCGGGCGCTAGCGGTGCTAGTGCCGCGGTATGGGTGTGCTGGGCGGCGGCGGCACTCGGCGCGCCGGAGCGCCATCGAGACGCATGCGTAGCGGCCGGTCTGTTGGCCACGTGCGCCGTGGTTTTCGCACTCATGTTCGCGCCTAAGGGACGCCGACTGGCGGCGCTCGGCCGTGAGGGCCGATGGGACGCGGACCGCGATGAAGGCCTGAGCTCGTTGGGCGCGGCCGGGTCCGGCTACTCCCCTTCATTTTTCCACTTCAAGCCGGTGAAGTACGGCATGGTATCGGCGGCGGCCCTCGCCCCCGCCCCGCCGCCACCGCTCGACCGCAAGGAGCCGCCAGCTCAGCCAGCCGGTTAGTTAAGTATCTAACGTGCGCTAATAGTGAGTGTAGCGCTTCCACGCACGGGAACGTCTGACCGGAGTTCTGTTCGCAGATCCGTACGGCGCGATGTTTACGAGCTCGCCACACCTGCACTCACGCGTTCTCTGCTCTCCGCCGCACTACCCGTTGCACTCCCCCTTCCATTATCATTATAATTATCCGCCTTATCCTTATATACTACCACCAGGTAAGCACCACCTTTTAGCTTTAAAATCGCACATAATTCACTAAATTACTTCCCCCCCCCCCCTACAATACAGGTACCTACTTAGACGACTAAACCACAATCTCCTAAACATAGCAATTTTAAACCAAAAGAATAACGTGACATATGCACGCAACTATCTGTGTTTTTTGTATTAGCTACATAATATAACTAAACTATAGTAGGTACTAAAGCTTTATTGTGATTGTATGGTGTTGTATGCGTACAGGCGTGGTGATGCGACCGGAAGAGAGTAACCTGTACACAAGCGTGGAGCCGACATTCAGCAGCAACCCCAACGTGTACTTCCAGCGCAGCGAGCCGCTACACGCCGGTATGATGTACTGAGCCCTGACAATCCAACGTTCCCTAAGGAACAATGGCATTTGACAGCACAAGACACAATCAACCACAACAACACGACAACACCGAAAGCAACCTTATAGCTTATAGTACTACATTCATTGAAAACGATTACGTGCACAGAATCTTCTGCCGACGTGTGAAGTTAATCACATCAATACATGAAATCAAATTCTTACAGTTCAATGGTACTTATTAAACAATTAAAATCAATAATTATTTGCAACGAATATGTACGACTATCGACTTTCTAGTCAATTAATTTCCAAGTAGTAATGACTAATGTAATGATGATACGCCAACAATTTATGAGGAATTTATAGTTTGAACTGAGTGCGTATATTATACGTGAGCATGTAGTGAAGTATATTAAATGGAGAGAAATACTGACTACATAGGATATAGTAGAATAGAAAGAAACAAAAGCTGTTTGTGATTAACATAAATATTCAACCCACCCTATGATATTGATTGAAACAGCTCTAGTAGCATAATTTTATGATAGGTAATTAGGTATAAGACTTACTACACCTAGTTTATCATAACATGAACCATTTAGCTATTAAATTAGATGACAAGATTGTAAATAAAAGTAAAGACTGTTCTTAATTGAGTTTTATTTTTTAATTATATTATAAAAATCTATAAATTATCTCATACATTCTTTCCAATCACAACAGGGTTGCCATAAGCTAAATAAGAAATGTCTTTGATTGTAGTCGGACCCGTTCTTGTGGCAACCTTCATTTATTTATCTTACTTGGTACCAGTTGAGAGTAAAGCCAGGAGTCCAGATGCAGCCGTTAAAGAGATGATGTAGTTACTATACAATAAATATTAAGGAAAAATATTCAAAGAAAAATAATAGATTAAAACTACAAAAATTGTAAAAAATACTGCATGAATGAAGTTTTGAAAGGATCCTTATCGCGGGTTGGCGAGGTGACCTAGCCGAGAAAAAATGTAACGCGTTACGAAAACGTGAAACTAAATACCGTAAGTGAAAGAGAGAATGAAGGAAACCGATAACAAGGTAACTGATAAAGGGACTGCGTTCCAACGCGTGTGCCGCGACACGTTAATTTTCTTTACGTTTTTTTAGTAACAGTTAAAATATCTTTTTAGCTTGCGGTGCTTGGTGCTCTCTATACTATTAGCAAGTAGCATTTATGATTTGTAGTTAGATAATATGCAAAATTCCATTAGGTATCTCTACTGCAGTTATAACTGATAAGAAATGTACTTACTGATACACACTAGTAGATGCTTGCGGTTTCACCCGCGTAAGTTACGATTCCGTGGGAATATCGGGATAAAAAGTTTTAATCAATGTCTCCTCTCTTATACAAAGTTTCATGAAAATTGTTCCAGTAGTTTCCACTTTATAATATTAGTTATGACTATAATACATAATACGATTTTGATATTCTAAAAAATAAAATATCGAAATGTATACTAACATTATGGCCCTGTTGGCGCAATAAATGATTTAAATTTGAAAATCTAATTAGATTTTGATACTGTCTAGAAACTCATAGAAACTCGAAAGATGACCTCTGCGGTAAGTGAGATGGGGTATGCACAGAACTTGATATTTAATTGAAAACTGGCTGCATCCCGGTTTCACCCGCGTAATAATTTTCTGCGCAAATTTTCAAATTTTTTCTTTCATAAGAACCTTCTCCTGACATTAATAAACATAACAAAAAATAATAAACTTAATCTGTCCAGTCGCATGATGCCGAGACTAAGGAAAATAGGGATTAATTTTTATATTAATAGATTGGGTTCTGTGCATTCCACCAGAGTTCAACATTCGCCGCGAGAACTGTCACCTGCTATTCAATTATTCTTTCATACCTAGAGACTCATAGATATCTTATATGTTTGAAAAGGATACACAGCAGGTGAGAATGTGCGGAGCAAGTAGAAACTGCTGAGAATCACGATGGTCAGGAACAGAGCATTGTTGTAGAATATGGAGTAGGTGGTGGCTTCGTAGTCAGCTACCTCATTCTTCTTCCATAGAATCCTGGAAATATTATTATAGTTTGAATATTTCAGAAAAGTTTTGAAGGCATTTCATAGAAGGAATTTATAGAAGTTTTGACAAATCACATTACCTAGATGTTTAGTTTAATGGGGCTGTATCCGTACTTAGCATCTTCATTAGGGCCATTGTATGTGATATAAACTAGATAGTGAAAATCACTAAAACTATAACAAAAGATTTTTCCATTCAGTTTCATTTATATCGTTCAAATCCTGCAGGATTTTAGAAATTCTTTTCTTAGCATCCAAACTAAATAATGTCTGAGTAATGGTTCTACGCTCTAAAAATTTTGGCTTGTGTAGATTGTCGGTCACCTTTCACTTATAGAAATAAGCCTAAACTTAAATAAGCCTAAGGTTTACCTTTCATCTTTCTCTTTCCTGCTCATTTTCTTGTCGTCAGCTAGCTTCCTGGTCATTTCTCTGGCGACAGCGTCCTCTCGGCGCACGGCGACGCGGTGCTTCAGCTGGAACTTGGTGTTGCGGTACGCGAGCGCCAGCAGCCAGGTGCTGGCAGCCGTCACCATCACGAACCAAGCCAGGGATGTGCTCACTTCCAGAGCATGCACCCTCCAGAACAACCCTGAACGGACCATTATTTAGCATGTTAGATTTTTTAATATCATGTATGAAACAATTGTTTATTGAGCTGTTATTGATAAATAATGGTCTAAATAGAATACTTACAAATAGGAATTGCAGATACAATGAATGCATTCCCGTAAAATAGGGCAGAAGATTTAGTGGAGACGTTTCTGCTAAAGTCTTGCAATAACAGCTCCTCTTCCTTTGTAAATGCTTTGTTTCCTTTACCCGACATTGTGTATATTTATTTTACTGATGTTTTTCACTAGAAGCACAAATTCTACACTGATTTACTTTCAAAAGAAACTTCGATAGTCCCGAAATTCTAGTCAGCTGGCGAACGCGCTGGCGAGCGAAAGCAAAACGTCAAATGACATGTAAGCAACGTGTCAAAAATATTGCCAGGAAAAAAAAGAACTAATCGTAGTCGATCGACTAGTTGATTTCACATCAAAACCATCTCCATTCCATCTTCTAATTTCAACGTGTCGCACCTTGTATGGCCCTCTGAAAATTATTTTAATCTGTGGAATCGTAAATGTCAGTTGGTTGTCAAATATTTGAAAAATACGGTTACCGGTTGTTGATTCTTTCGTTGTATTCGTATATTTCTGGTGTTTTCTTTGATTTCGCTATATTGTGCGGGTGTGAATTCTACAAATGTAGAAAGGTACCACCATACCAAAATGAGCCACTTCGAGTTTGCTATCCCCATACAAAAGGATGATCTATTGGAATCACATGCAGGACAATATCGCGTTGAGGATGTTGTCCAGCCTCGTTTATTGTTGTCCAAATTGCAAGGTAAGACTTCTACAATCAGTTCTCTAACCACCATAAACTATAAATAATCATAAACACTTTGAAACACACTCATGATATGAGGCAGGAAGGTACCCATTATCTTCATCTTCAGTATTTTAAATTTCTTAACTACTTTATTCATGAGGAATTCCTAAGGCCTTTGACTTCAATATTATTGGTTAGTAGACACTTCTCAATTATTTAAAATAGCTTTGCTAGAGCATTGTTTTATACTAAACTTGAAACTTATTTTTTTTAGATGCTGCCCGAGCTTACAACTCTGAAGGAGTGGACTACATATTAGAACATTTCGATACTTACTTCTCAATTATAGTTCATGGGAGTAAACTGGAATGGAACATGATAAATAAAGGTAGTTAAAGTTCCTTCACTTTTAATGGAGTTTGTTATTTTTACCAGCAACGGAACAGAAGACAAAAAAGGTTTATGCATTTATGCATGCATGTGTGAGAGAGTGTTTATTCATGCACTCAAATGTTCCCATTTATTTCCAAAATGACTGGATCTATTTAGATACCGTTTTATGTATGAAAGAAAACTCATATAGTTTTAGACAATTTAATTATTTTTTTACACAAAAAGGACCCAACTAGTTGCGAAAAAAAGCCCATACAAGTACTAGTTGTTTTTTATTTAAAAGATTTTTAATATCAATAGTTTTCAAGCCCCTTTACTAATACTATTTAACTTTGATTTTCAGGCTTCGATCATATAGTACGAGCTACCAAACACCTCTGCAACCACTTAGAATTAATATTTCAAGACACTGAAATAGATGCTGATGTCCGAAACAAAAATCTAAATATTATTAAGATGACTCTTTATTTGTTTACCCAAATAATGAAAACTAAAGATGTCAAATTAGCTGCAGATGTGAGTATTTTAATAAGCAACAACTACACGTGACACCCGGTTGGTGCTAAAGGAGCAGACATTCAAGCAGCTTCTAAAACCACCCCCTGAACAAAGTCATGGTTCCAATCCAAGTAACTTTGTTCCATCATGTTATAATTAAGAAACAAAATGCCCCTCCACATTTGTAAGTCTGAACCAATAAACTCAAAACCGAGTGATTCTAGTAGTTTTTTGTGTTAATTCATTATGATTTTGCTGAATGAATATGACGATGATTGTTGATGGAAGACATGGGTCACAGAAACTAGGAAACTACATAATAATTATATGAATGAGGTTCCATGACATGGTGGGTAAAGAAATTCTGATGCAGAAGTTTGTGTATTTGATTCCAAATTATAAAATTACTAGCTACCTGCCCCCTGTGGTTTCATGCAGGTAAAATCGCAGGCAGCTGCTTGTAAGAAATATAGTATTTGTAATTACGTAACCTAATTTTTTTCTCTTTATTTCCAGAATTCAACAAAATTAACATTAGGTAAGAAAACAAAGAAAGTGACAGATGAGGAGGAATTCTGTGGTTGGACAGAAGCTGATAAACAAGCTGCCCTCGTTACATTACACATGTTGCTGCAACAACCACTGTGCCGACTTTGGGACCCTCCATTGGCAGAAGACAACTTCGTAACGTAAGAACGTAGTAAATAAAAAGACAAAAACAAACATATGCCAAAAATCACAGATTTAATAAATAAATAAATATTGCAGGACATTCCACACATTGTCATCTAGCCCCAAGCTAAGTAATTAGACTTGTGTTATGAGTGCTAGATAGCGGATATAGGTACTATTTATATACTTTTCTTTTGTAAATATATACAAAGAAACAACCAGACCACAGACAAATATCTAAGCATAAATACTTGTCTGAGGTGAGAATCGAATCTGCAACCCTGTGTTTGGCAGTCCGGCATGGTGACCATTGTGCCAACTTAAGCATACATAGGGATATAGGGACAGAGAAGGCGACTTTGTTTACTATGTAGTGAAGCGTTCTAATCTAACATTTTGAGAAATAAAATAGTAGAAAAGGATGAATAGATTCACGATCACATAGAACCGCGCGCCAACAAGGATTAAAATATCTGTTGTTTTTATTTTATTGTGTTACATTTCTTTTTAGTATGGTTGCTGAACCCTGTTACAAGGCATTAGAAGAACAAATTATAAAAAATAAGTCAGTTCGAGAGACTGTATTCCAAGTACTTGGTTTACTTGTCAAGAAATATAACCATGGTACTTCATGTATCATTAAATTGGTTCAAGTATGTTTAAACACTTTATCTTTTATTAATTTAATAAAAGGATTTTGTTTAATCATAATGCCTTATTTCAGATATTACAGTTAGTCGAGCATTCTGTATTGCCAATATGTGCTGGGATTGTGCAATTGACTAAAGACTTTGGTCTTAACACTTTCGGACCACAAATGGTGAGCAGAAACTTACAATTTTAATAAAAGTACATAATGAAACTATATTTTGTAAGACAAATGTCACCTCAGTCTGTCAGTGACGATAAGAGTAGAGCTCTCGAAACGTCACGTTATAAGAAATTATTAGTTTATTATGAATTCAAATCGCTAAAATAAATTACTAGTCCATAGTACCACTTGCGCGTCACACCCGCGTCACTTGGTAGCACTTTACCAAGTGACGCGGGCTTTATTCAAAGCTTATAATTACAATTTGTTCCTACAAGTAAAGCCCGCATCGCTAGGTGAGTTCCAAGTACTTTTAGTATCTAATACATTAGTTAATTCATCTTATCTTAGGTACGTGAAATAGCCGAAGCGCTAGCGTCATCAGACGAAGAGAATCCAACCAGTGCGAACACTGAGCAGGCTGCTGCGCGGAACTGCGGTGCCTTCTTACTGGAACTAACCAAAGAGCTGCCTAAGGAAATGACAGCTGCTATAACCACGCTGCAGCCAAACTTGGAAAGTGATGAGGTATGAGACATTCATCTTAACAATACTGGGTGAATCTGGGTCTTTGTTTTTGTGTTTGTAATGAATAAGCTCCAAAATTACTGGACCGATTTTGATTGAACTTAGTATGAGGATATATTGATTTATTGGGAATAACATAGGCTACTTTTTATTCTGATAATCTCACAGGATCCGGAGTTGAGTTACATAAGAAACACTACTTGTAGGTAAAATCCACACAATCGAAATAAATATGTTTTTGTTTGTCATTTTAATCATTTCATCCCTGAGAAACGACATATTCCCCAAGACCAAGGTTTTATCCATGAAACTATAGGTTATTTTTTTACAAATGATAGGTTAGCGTTTGACCACTATCACACCAGCCTGATGGCAGGTGACGATGCGGCCTAAGATGTGACAATGGCAAGCGTATCTAGAAGATACCTATCCACTCGCAACTTGAAGACCTCCAATTGTACACGCCAGGAAAGACAGACGCAGGCAACTGATTTCATTATTTATAAATGTTGTTACAGTCATATACACTTCGTATCAGCGTGTTGGGCATGATGTGTGAGGTGCTGAACATGGAGCTCAAGGGTGAAGGGCTGGAAGATAACCAGAGAGTCTTGAGAGATGATTTCCTTGACGATCTGTATGAACATATGCATGATCTATCTGCATACGTTAGACATAAGGTTTGTAAACTTTTTTTATTTATTCGCACCGCGGATTTACCCGCTTTCAATGTTTTAATTTTAAAGACAATAACAAAGAAGAAAGCCGTTCACGCGTGATGCGATAACAAAGGAAAATAGGGATTCATTTTATTAATATACTAGATTATTATCTAAATTTTGGCCTTTCAATGCACAAAATTGGTCTTAAAGCTTAAACTCATACATACGATTTGCATATTTTTATAGTGTTTTTTTTGGCTAAAAACTTCAAAATCATAACAGGTTTACGTGTTCCAACAAAGTAAAGTCAAAATAGTAATAAGGCTACACATTCTCAACGTTTTCTACTTAACACACGTAGGTAAATAAAGCCCGCGACCTTCAGTGAGATGCATGTTCTCTAAATGAGATTTTTATTGACAAATTACTACCTAATATTATAGAGAGGAAATATTTTTTGTTTGTTTGTAACGAAAAGGCTCCGAAACTACTGGATCGATGTTGACGAAATTATTTGTGAGGATACATTGATCCATTAGAAGTAACCTAAGCTACTTTTTAACCCGATATTCTCACGGGCCGATCCCGTGGGAATATCGTGATAAAAAGTTTCACGAGTTACGCGGGTGAAACAGCGGGTTGTTTGCAAACACAATGTTTTTATTAATTATTTTTTAGGTTTTACAATTTTGGTGTCGTTTACAACGTGAGAACTGCGTGCCTTTAAACCGTCAGCGAACAGTCTTAGAACGAGCTATCGGAAGGCTGCGGGACAAAGCAGCGTTAGTAAGGAAAGCTGCTATACAATTAGTTAAGGTAATTGACAGGGTCAATGTTTCATCTTGGTTTAGATAATTTTACTGAAAGAAGACATGAGGCGGATTTTGATGAAAACTAAAGAATGATGGCAAGACTTTAGCTTAAAGCACAAATAGAAAATATATGATAAAAATTCTCCGTTTTTTTTCTAGATTACCATAAAATTGATAGTATTTCGTGAACTAGATGTGGAAAAAAAAAATGGTTGTCTGTAAAGTCGGTTTACGGACGATAATTTTACGTGATAACGTCATAAGAAAACATTGGTGGTAACCATGGCAACGATAAAACGTTGCTATAGTTACCTTGTCAATAACATGAGGCGTTCCAGTAACGACGCGTGACGTCACACTTTTTTGAGATTGCAGGTGTTCACCAATTTATAAAACGTTATCACGTCAATATAAGCATTTATTTATTTGCATTTTTTTGCTACTATCTTATTATTGCTATTATCTATTATCTTTACTTCATTACATATAGTCCATTGAAATGTTACATTTTTTTGGGCTTAGCGTGCATTTATCAGAGGACGCAATTTTATTTTTTAGATATCAAGAGGGGGTTAGTCTAAGCTTAAATCCAAGTTTGTAGCTTGATTATTCAAGTTCAAGTTAATCCAAGTAGTAGGATTGTAGCTCTTGTCCCACGGCCGCTATCTTGGAAAAAGGGATTTAAGCGGTTTTTATGGTTTTTCTAACAAACTATAGGTCTCACAAAAAATATTACTTAACATTTTTTGTTGCAAATAAGATTATCTACAACTTTTATTAAGTAACTTTTAGTCGTAAACCAAAAATAAAATGCGTCCTCTGACAAATGCAACCCCAAATGTAACTTTTCAATTGACTTATATTAAACTAATCATTACCCTTAAATAAAGTCAAGTCAAAGTCAAAATGATTTATCAATTTCGATTTAATCTTATGAAATCACATTAAAATATCTTAACAACTAAGTTAGGATGTGTGCTTTCGGGACGCGCCCATCGATGAGTAGAAAACACAAGAAAGTCATGAAACTCAAGCATTTTGATTTAGCAATAAAATCAAGCAATATTATTGTGCCACTTGATATTGTGACTGATGAATATTAAAAACATATTATGATGCATCAATGGAATGGACTTTCATGTATTTTAAATAGTTTACTTTAAATTATAGATGGAAGAACATATTCACTCTTGAAGTTACATTTTTTAAATTTAGATATATTAAAACTTAATATAAGCTTTATGATGAAAACATTTGAAAAATAAGCATTATCACAAAACTTATTTACTTAATTGTTTAAATAATTTTAATTATATCTTCTAGGTATTCCTAGAATGCAACCCATTCTCAGCTCAACTAAAGCTCGATATTCTCGAAGAACAATTACAATCAGAACAGAGAATTCTGAACGACCTACAGAAAAAGCTCAACCCAGATCCTGACCCGGAACTTGTTAAAAAATGGGAGAAAATAGAACCAGATATCATAAACACTATAAAAAAGAACATAGACATTATGACACAAGATGAGGAAGATCTGTCTCAAGCATCGTTAGATAATTTATATGACGCTATAAGAAAACATTTGAAAAATAAGCATTATCACAAAGCTTATTTAATTGTGAAACATACTGAGAGACAACACCCTGAAGCCAAGTTCTTGAGATGTGATATGGAGAAGAGTGATCAGGTATGAAGAATAGATTAGTTATACAACTGCACTTTTTTCTATAGGGTTACATAATTGAATTAGTGAGGATAGCTAGCGCCCTCTCTGTCTTTAATGCCCGTATTATCAAATAGTACTTAAGTTGCTCTTGGATAAGTGAACGCACTGCGCTAAATGCGGCCCTATTGGTTAATTTTGTGCTGCTCTCTTCACTCTACTATATTATTTGCGTTCTCGCGCACTATGCAACCTCATAGGGTTAATTATCAATACAGGTGTTAGACCCTTTTCAGGCTAATTTTGTTACATATCAAAGTTTTATACTGAAATCACTTTTTGAGCTTCTCTACTTGCTACTCTAAGTATCTATTTTGCTTAACTATTTATTTATAGCGTGTATTATTAAAGGTGAATTGTTACAGATAGAATATTTCGTCGCCCTACTACGTAACATGTACATAATACCAGACAGAAGACAATCCATCTCTGTCACACAACAATGCGACAATGAGCTAGCGCTATACAAAAGGATCGAAGAGAAAGAGAGCATCGTAGCTTACCTTCAAGAATCTGTATTCTTCTGTCGTATGATATCTGAGGCTATGCCAGTTTTAAACTCGCTTTTGATGTCTAAACAAGCGGGCGATGTGAATGAAGCGATTGATTTCTTTACGACTGCTCATCATTTTAATATAGACTCGGCTAAAGTTGGTGTCGCTAATATGCTGTTGCTTGTTTGGTCGCCGGATCAGGTAAAGATAAATATATAGGACTATGCCGATAAATACATAACACTACAATAAAATCCCAATTTATATTAAAAATGCTAAAGTTTATTTGTTCTCTTGATAAATTTGACGAGTATTTGTACCACCATTATTATGAAAGGAACAAGGTAATAATATGTTGACTAATAATCGCGGGATAACACAATAAAACTTGATCAAAATCGGTTCATTCGTTTGGGAGCAACATTAACGTCGAACTTAAAACACCTTTTTTGCATGATTTTTTAAATATTTTTGAATATTTATTTGTCCACTGTTTCAGGATAAACGGGAAGCCGTAGAGCGCGCATACCGAGATATGTACCTCGAATGTGATTGCAAAGCGGAGCGTGCGCGGGCGTTTGCTATAGGCAAAAAGTTTGTAGAATTGATGCAGCATATCGACCGAGGCAGTGCACTGGCTTTAGAACATTTAGTTGCAAAATGGGTCGAGAAAGGAGATATCACGCCTGCTATCATACAGGTAAGTTTTACCATATTGGCAAAAGCTTGTTTTTTTGGGTTCCATCCCGATAAAAAATCGGTCAAGTGCGAACCAAACTCGCGCACCAAAGATTCCACTGTATCCACTTTTTTTGTTAATTTATTATTATTAACTGCAGGTGTTCTGGGAAATGTTTCTAAAGAAAATAGACGGGACTACAGACATGGATAGCTATGCAGCTCTATCAATTCTAGCAATGATAGCAAAAGCCAAGCCTTCAGTCGCACTAGCAAACCTCGAAGTCATACAAAATCATGGCCTTACAGCGGATTACTTGACGAGAAAACTAAGCGCGGACCTTCTTCTACAACTCGCTAAGAAAGGCCAAAGATATCCAATAGAACATTCCATATTCACAACAGTATTTGACAGTCTAATGGAAACGTTTTCGAAGCTGAATAAGTTCATGTCTTTCGCGGCGACATGTATTGATTTAATCTACGCGTTATGCGATACACCGGAGATTTTGTGCGAGAAAATTCTCGCGGAAATGTATAAAAGGATTGAAGAGACCATTGTTAAAGAAACCGATAATGAAGAGGATATTAGTCTACCAACTGAATTTTTGCTGCGTTTCGTGTTCGTACTCGGACATATAGCGTTGCAGCAACTCATTTATCTCGATATCAATGTTTATAGCGAGTTAAGAAGGAGGAATCAGGTATGTTTAATATCCTAAATACCTATTGATCTTGGTTGCTGAGTTTTACCTCAGCCGATAGGACCAGCGCTCAAGATTTTTACAAAAATTATAAAAAAAAAAATCCAAACTAGCAACAGACCGCGGTTTCACCCCCGTTATTCCCGTTCCAATGGAAATATCGGGATCAAAAGTAGCCTATATTACTCCCAAGGATTTAATATGTCTTCATCTTAAGTTTGATTAAAATCAGTCCAGTAGTTTCGGAGCCTATTCTCACAAACAAAAAAACTAAAAAATACTTTCTCTTTATAATATTCGTGTAGATAGTAATCGATATTTTCATATTATCAACAAACGTCTTGGGAAACAGTATTAGTATTGTGTTATTAGTATTATTAATGAGTAGTTAGTGAATGAGACATATCCCTAATGAATTTATCTTATAAAAAGGTTCGTGAAGAGCGTAAAATAGAAGAGAAGCGCAAGAAGAAGGCACCGTTCGCGACGCCGGCTCGGCGCGGCCGTGTCGACGACTTGCGACGGCAGACGCTCATGAACGCGAGCAACACTAGTGCTTCGTCGCGAGCACAACGCTCCGCTAGCGTCACCTCTAATAAAGGATCGGTAAGTACAGGTTTTAACTTTGTAGTACTTTGTAGAAAGTCAGATTTTCTCCCGCTGAAGGATTCATATGATTGGTTGATAAAAAACAAGTTGGCTTAGATCGTGTTTGTCTATGGTTTTGAGAATTCCAAATAACCGCCAAAGAACGGATTTGTCATAAAATGCAGGCCATGGCTTAGTTACCCGACTACGGGGAAGCTAAAAGGGAGGATTATGTTTTTGACCTGTATGTATATATGTTCATCTGTTCCCACCTAACTTCAAAACTACTTACTATAATTTATCGATTGAGGTATCGTAGATATCGTCTCAATGGTCTGCTAGTTATTTTTTCGTAAATATGACGAAAACGACTAACTGTTAATAGGGTGACAAATTTAAAATTACCCTAGTGTAGTTATAACACACTGAATATGAATAATAACTGAATAATAATGAATTCCCCCTAATCACACAATGTACTTAATATAATCGCAACAGACAAATACAACAATGACAGAGGACGAAGCGGGTTTAGAAGGTGCAGTAGCAGACGATGCAGACGCGGAGTACGTGCGCGGCGTGTGTGAACGAGACATAGTCGGCGTCGGCACTTCGCTCGCGCGGTACATCCCGCTACTTCGCTCGCTTCTAGCCGCTCCGCCCACTTCACCGTCCGCCAGTCGGTTACAAGCGGCCGCTGCGCTCGCTTTTACCAGGTTAGATTACTATATAGAATATTTCTATCGTTTCGTGTAATAAAGTTAAGATGTTTTCACAAATAGGTGAGTACGGAACCCTCGATGTATGAATGTGACACTCTACCCGAAAAACCAAACGATGTGTATCCAATTTCATTTGTTAGAGAGCTACAGTTTATTCACCGTTATTTAAATTCACAAATAGTTTCGTGTAGTTGACATTGCTTTTACGGCGAAGGAAAACATCGTGATAACACCCGTGGCGTAGTTGGTTCCAGGATTGTACCAGCAGCGTTCTCCGACAGTCGTTTCGCCTTTGGACTGATCGCCGATAGGACGTTTCATTTCTGAGAAATTTGCCGTCAGAACCATTCAACGATGCGACGTTTCGCCGACAGCATTATTCGTATGTGGCCGTTCGACGACAGGACTTTTCAACTATGGACTATTCGGCGATAGATCGTTTAGTGAAATGGACTTGAAATCTTATTTAAATGGATGGGCGCATATTTGTGTTCAATAAAATCTTATTCTGTTTTATTTACCTAAACTTACTTTTTGGGCAGATGTTGCAAACAGACCCTATTACCTTCGTTAATAAGACTTCTCATTACTTTACGTAGTTAAAAATATCGTACACGAAACGATCTGTCGCTGAATAGTCCATACTTGACAAGTCCTGTCGTCGAACAGCCACATACGAATATGGCTGTCGGCGAAACGTCGCATCGGTGAATGGTTCTGACGGCGAATTTCTCAGAAATGAAACAACCTATCGGCGATCAGTCCAAAATCGAAACAACTGTCGAAGAACGCTGGTACAATCTGGTTCCAGACGTATCAATGAGTTCTTTCGTCTGGACACGTTCGACTAAGCTAAGAGGGTAGCATAAGTGTTGGGCAAGCCTACTCCATCCTTACGCAAAAAAACCTAACTAAAGAGGTCTAGTTCTGGAAAAACAGCCCGTATACAAGTGGTTTTGTGTGCAAATCAAACGTGTTTTCTATGGAAATTATTTAATTAGATGTTTGATCGATTTTTTCCAGGTTCATGTTAGTCTCTAGTTCAGTTTGCGACGATGGTCTCCAGCTGATGGTAACGGTGCTCAAGAGATCTAAGAACGTTTCGCTTCGTACCAATATGACGATCGCTTTCGCTGATCTCACTCTCAGGTTCCCGAATTTAACTCAACCGTGGACGCATCATATATATCACATGTGAGTTTGTAAAGTTATTATGTCAAATGTTATAAATAAGACAGTAAACATTCAGGTACTTTCCTTTTCAAAGAATTGTCTGTATTAAAAATCGACTGTTATTGGCTCACAAGTATGCACTTTTAACTGTTAGCAGAACCAGCTGACTTATCTGGCCCGTTTCGTTTCGAAACGGCACGCAATGCTTGCACTCGTTATTATCACTAGCAGCGCCCCGCGGTTTCACCTTTGTTAACTCCTAGGCTTTAATGTATCCTCAAACCAAGTTCTATAGAAATCGATTTATTAGTCCATTACAAACATAAAAAACAGTCATACTCTAAAGAACTCTTATATAATTTATTAGTATAGATAGATAGAATGATTATACCTAAATATCTTGATAGTTAGACGTTTTGCTACATGGGCGATTAGCTAACTAGGCAGATTGCTCACTAGGCTTTTCGCTTTGTTTGTCGTTTTGCTATTTAGACTTTTTCATCGGGAGGCGTATATACCTACGTCTCGTAGCAATACCTAGTAAAAAAAATCGGATAGTCAGACAGATGGACAAGAAACTGATCTTTTACCTTTTGAGAAACGAATCCTAAAAAATTACCTAATCAACTCTTTGTACGTACGCATACCTACCTCATGTGTGCACAGGACATTCGTAACGCGCTTGGCTTTATCTTTATAATAATTAATTCAAATAATGTTTCATTTTTAACCAAATGAGATATTTTTTTAACTTTTCGTACTATTTATTTACTTATTTTAACTGAACTTGAATTCGTATTATCCTTTCAGCCTATCAGACGAAGAACTAGAAGTGCGTCAATGCGCAGTGAAGATGCTATCATTCCTCGTCCTCCACGAGATGGTCCGCGTAAAGGGTCAGATAGCGGACATGGCGCTATGTTGCGCGGACACCGACGCCCGCGTCGCTTCCATGACTAAATTGTTCTTCAAACAGCTATCGCAGAAAGGGAACGCACTGTATAATGTGATGCCTGATATTATATCGAGGCTTAGCGACCCGGAGTTGAATGTACCTGAGGAGCATTATAGAGTTATTATGAAGTTAGTAATTGTTAGATTTTGTAGACTTTTGAGTTCTTTACAAAAAAACAGTGTAAACTGATCATAACGATAACAAAAAAAATCGCATTGCACACAGTTCATCTAGTATGTTTCTGATAGAATATTTATATACTTTTTTTTGTAGCTACAAACATACAGCAACACCCAGAACCAGAAACAATTAATATTTCTAGGTCACACAAATATTTGTTCAAAAGCGGGAATCGAGTCCGCAACCATCTCCGTCGCAGGCGAGTGTCCGCCCGCCACACCATGGAGGTCGTTAATAAAAACAATTCTCAGGAAGTTTCCATTTGTAATTGTATATGGGCTATGATCTGCAACTAGACATCAAGTCGGGTCTTTTTGGCGTGAAGTTAATCGGTAACACTAGTAATTATTAAAATTAATGTAAAATCATCTAAATATTTCAGATACATAACGTCATTAATACAAAAAGATCGTCAAATGGAAGCGTTAGTAGAGAAGCTGTGTCAACGCTTTAAACTATCAACAGAAGAACGTCAATGGCGCGACCTCGCATACTGCCTCTCTTTATTTACATACAACGAACGATCGCTTCGGAAACTTATCGAAAACATGGACTGTTATAAAGACAAACTGCATTGTGCGGGTGTTAACGAATGTTTTAGTACACTTATGAATAATACGTCGAAAAATGCCAAGGCTGAAATAAAGGTAATTTAGTAATTGGTTTTACTAAAGTAGTAATTTTGTACACACAATGATGTTTTATTATCTAGGCTTATATATCTTAAAAAATATTTGTTATCTTGACCTTTGTGAGCATGATCACAAAAAACCCATGAGTTTCTTGTGCCTTCTTCTCATTGGTGGGCGCGTTATGAAGGCACACATCCTAACTTAATTTTTAAGACGCTTCAAAGTGATGTAATGCATGGCATGACTCCCATTGACGAAAAAAAATTGAATTTTGCTTCCATTGAAAGCAAGCTTCTTATCTAAGCGAAACATCGTATATTTTTTTTAAGAATCATTGTTCGGCTTAATTTTTAACATTTATGCGAAACTAGCTGTATAATGTATATGCCGCAACCTGACTGAGGCATTTCAAGGCAATACTATAATTCTAACTTTTTCTTTAATTCTTTTTTTTTCAGGCTCTAGTAACAGAACTAAGTGATAAGATAGAGGAATGTTTCGCTGTGCGCGAGAATGGAGCGGGTGAGGACGGACAGAACAGGATCAGTGAAGATGGCGGTGAGACGGGTCCGGTCGCAGCGCGCGCCACTCCGCGACGCAAAGCTCCCGCGTCCCGTCCGCGAAGACAGCGACGAGACTCATCCAGCCCGGATGAGGTACAACTATATCATGGATAACTCCCGATCCCGTTGGATTATCGCGATAAAAAGACGCCTATGTTATTCCCAATGAATCAATGTATCCTCATACGAAGTTTCATAATATTAGTGTTGATTAATAATAAATAATTTATTTCAGGCTACAAAGGCCCATAGATACATACCTTATAGACTAACATACATATTTTATAACAATAATTGAATGTGTTAATAGATAGCTTAGAACTATGTTAGTAGCACTTCCATGACACTAAACTTTAGTCCTAGTGTGTTCTTGTGGAATTTGTCCGCGGAAGCGACAGAACACCACGTCCTTCGGCCAGAAGCTTTCATCCATAACGCGAGGCAGATAGCAGTTCGGTACTCGCACCACAAACGCCTTGAAATTGACGTTTCGATGCGACTCCAGCTTATGCACCCTCAGCGCATAGCCCAGCTTCCGGCGTACGTACTCGACGATGTCCTCGATTAAGAATGGTATACGGATTGTTACTCATTAACAACAACCCGTCTTACAAAAAAGCTTAAAATACCTCTTATGAATCGATTGGCGACTCTGCTATAAAGTTACGTAATTTAAAATTAGTTGGATTTCATTTTTAGGCCCAAATTTCAAATTGAGCTAAATTGCTTCTAATTATTATTAATTAGTTCGCCAATTTGTATGGGCGGTGTTCATCTATAAACAATTTTGGACGTTATGCAGAATTACATAGATTATGGTAATTCTACATAACGTCCAAACTGCATTGTTGCATTGTGGCCTTTCTCATTATTATTGAGTTTTGTGTGTGTGTGTGTGTATGTTTGTTACTCTGTCGGTATCTAGATAGTTAGAGACCTAGATTAACACATAGGCTACTTTTTATCCCGATATTCCCACGGGATCGGTAGTTACGCGGGTGACACCGCGGGACGCAGCAAGTATATTATATTTTCTTCTTTTTTACAGAATGAACCCCCTAGTAATGAAAAAACTCCACCATCAGTGAGAAAGTCAAGTAGAAAAGCTGCCACCAGACAAAGAAAAGTCGCATCTGATGATTCAGGTAATAAACAGTCTTTTTAACTTTCCGAATTTGTATAGCATATTGATATATTATTATTGTAAGTACACTTATTCGCAGATGAAGAAGAATTCCAGGAAAAAGATGATGAAATATTTAAGAAACCCACTACAAAGAAGCCTACGAGACGCCGAAAATAAAATTGTTGGAAAACGTTGATTGTAAAACAATTTTAAGCATTATCCATACTTATAAGGACCAAAAGTCTGTACTCTATTCGGGTCAGCAGTAAAACATGAATTTATAGTTTTAAAATATATTTCTGTGTCTCCGTTTGTTACCAATGCAATTAAACAGTCCTAAACCTATTGAAATCTGTCATTTATGAGTATCTCTATTTTCTGGGAAGGTCGTAAAATACTTAAAAAATCCGCCAAGTAGAAATTAATTATCATCGAAAAACGAACTAGGAGCTAGTTAATAAATGAATATGAAGACATTGCACACAGCGCCATCTAGCCCCAAGCTAAGCAACTAGGCTTTATTTTTTTTATAGTTACAATGAATATACTTACTTAGTTTGTCTTTTGTAAATCTATAGGTAACAGTAATAAATAAATATTTAAGTACATAAATATTTGTTCAGAGGCACGAATTGAACCCGCAACAGGGACCCGCGCTACCTACCGCGCTAAGTCCATCGAATTCATTTTGACAGCCGACGGCAAATAGCTGAGGCGCACAATAGGCGGAATTTTGAGCGAAAACAAAAGGAAAAAGAATTTAATTTTTTATCGTTTTATGATGTTATCTCGTAAAATTATCGTCCTTAAACCCGTTAGCAACTATAGTAGTCTGTGCTTAAACCGACTTTACAGACAACCATTTCGTTTTCGTGTGCAGGATAAAGCTGGGAACAAATTATCGGACGCGGCTTACGGACGCGTCCGTCAGCCGCGACTTATAGGTGCTTATAGGCATCTGTGTAATGTAAATGTAAGTAACTGTGCACACTATCGGACGTAAGTCGCGGACGTGACCTTGGGCTCCCCTTGAGCGTCCGGACGTCCTACAGTGATCTGGCCAGCCGGATGTTTCTATCAGCCGAAAACGTCCACGGACGTCCGCGGATGGTGTGCACAGGGTGCGGGATGCGTCCGCGCGTCCGAAGGACAGAAGTTTGCCTGTGCGTGCAATAAAATCTACCAAGCGCTGTTCCATATTCATTTTGGAAAACCATTTTCTGAATTGTCTAAAATACTGAATTTTTTGACGAATATACTACATTACATAATAGATTTCCTACTAAATTACAAATCGATTTTCTACTGAAAGTACCTACTAAATTATCTGACTACTGATCGTTCTCTTTGCCTTAAATCTACCAAAAAAAGTAGAAAAATCTGGCGACACTGGTGGCGAAAGGCGTTTGGAAGAGTCCGCGGACAACGTCCGAAGCATCTGCGCACACTAATCAGTCGCGGCTGTCGGACGCGTCCGTCAGCCGCGACTTATTGGCATCTGTGTAATGTAAATGTATGTAACTATGCACACTATCGGACGTAAGTCGCGGACGTGACCTTGGGCTGCCCTTGAGCGTTCGGACGTCCTACAGCGATCTGGCCAGCCGGATGTTTCTATCAGCCGTCCGTCCGCGGATGGTGTGCGTGCACGGGGTGCGGGATGCGTCCGCGCGTCCGAAGGACAGAAGTTTGCCTGTGCGTGCAATAAAATCTACCAAGCGCTGTTCCATATTCATTTTGGAAAACCATTTTTCTGAATTGTAATACTGAATTTTTTGACGAATATACTAAATTACATAATAGATTTCCTACTAAATTACAAATCGATTTTCTACTGAAAGTATCTACTAAATTATCTGACTACTGATCGTTCTCTTTGCCTTAAATCCACAGAACAACTTCCTAGTTCCGTGCTTAAATCTATCAAAAAAAGTAGAAAAATCTGGCAGCACTGGTGGCGGGAGGCGCTCGGAAGAGTCCGCGGACAACGTCCGAAGCATCCGTGCACACTAATCAGTCGCGGCCACAGAACAATTAGTACTCCTAGCTGTCGCGAAAGCGAAGTTAACCGTTTTTGTACAAGTAAGTATTTTGACTATGTGGGTAGAAATACTTTTGTCATTACTAAGCTCGCAGCGAGCTTGTCAGTACAGTTCGATCTTACAAGGATATCGGAGCGGTGTTCCGTGTGGAGATGTATATGTGAGTTCCTTCTTGCACACTAAAACACACCCCGTTACAGATGGGACATAGACTATTCAAAGATAGTTAAACTATATTTCCTATTGTATGGCTGGACGGCGAGTAGTCGCGCGTCCCCCTCAGCTTAAGCGTGTTGAGGTTTAGCCCTAAGCTCTATGGTGTGAGCGCTGGTTCTAAGGAGGTAAAGCGGTGGACTATTGGGGGTGCTGAGGAGGTTCATCTAGGGATCTTGGATCCCGGCCAGCGCTCGGTAGTGAGAGTGACAGAGCCCACGCACAGCGACTCGTGTCACACCCACATGGTGGCTCGCTACAGGGTAATTTAGCCTCACCAAAGAGTATAGATACCATTGTCTTGTAGGTAGTGAGAGTGGCAGGGCCTACACAACGGCCCGTGTCACACCCACACGGTGGCTCATTACAGACATCATAAACATCTAGTAAGCGTATAATTAGTTTAGATTATTATACAGCAGCTTTACACACTATATAGATATATGTCGCGATCGTCACATTTCGTACTTAGATATATTACATCCCTATACATCTCTATATACGTTTAGTAAGTGACCAGAAGATGAAGACAGCATTCATGATGTCGAAGGCGAGAGTCACTCCGCACGAAGACAGGCAGGACCTAAAGATTCCTCGACTTGAACTTCTTGCTTTCCTCATTGGCAGCAGATTGCTAAAGTATGTGAAGGTTAATCTGAATGTTACTTGCTCACGACTGATTTTGTGGACTGATAGTCAGATCGTACTTGCATGGATGAAGTCAAACAGACTTTTACCACCCTTTGTGCAGAGACGAGTCAATGAAATCAAACAGAACAAAGATGTTGAGCTGCGGTACATTAGCACAAAAGAAAATCCGGCTGACATAGCGACACGACCAGAGCTCTGGAAGATAAAGCAAGACCTGTGGTTCTCAGGACCCGATTTTCTCTTAAAACCTGAGGCCACCTGGCCATCCAGTGAACAACCTGATGAGAGTGCAGCTCTTGCGGCCGGGGAGGCTCTGGACTTGGTTGATGGTCCAGAAATGACCGACGAGGGAGGCTGCGAGGAATACACGGTTTGCGAAATCTGGAGTTTTGCATACCGATGGAGGTTGATGACTCTCTGGATAGACAGGTGAAGGAAATAAGGGAGCTGCAGGCCCGGAGTCTGAAGAGAAATCTGGGTATCTTCATAGACCAAAATGACTGACTTTTACGCAGTAAGGGTCGCCTGGATAATGCTAAAGTGCCGTATGATACCAAATACCCAATTTTATTACCAAAAGACTGTGAATTCACTAACAGAATCATACAGAAAGTACATGAAGAAAATCATTATGTAGGGGTATCTCAAACGCTCAGTATGTTGAGAGAAAAGTATTGGATACCACAAGGCAGGACACAAGTAACAAAGATCCTTAAGCGATGCCCGAGGTGTATCAAACATGGAGGAGGCCCATATAAACTACCTGATGCCCCAGCCTTACCACCAGAGAGGGTAAACTACAGCACTCCGTTTACGTATATCGGGATCGACTATATGGGACCCTTGTATGTCACCACCAGCATAGGACCAGAGAAGAGGTGGATCAGTCTCATCACCTGCCTGGCAACGCGTGCAGTGCATCTAGAGCTGATGAAAGACCTGTCAGCGGGGGAATGCCTCCTTGGCTTGCGAAGATGCATAGCAGCAAGAGGCCTGCCAAAGAAAATTATGTCAGACAATGCCTCGTACTTTAAATTAGTGTCTGAGGTGGTTTCAAGTACATATTGCAAAGAAAACAATATAATATGGAAGTTTTTACCTGCATTTAGCCCGTGGTTTGGAGGTACGTACGAACGTCTTGTGGTGCTGGTAAAACACTGCCTAAAGCGCACTCTCGGTAAGCACACTCTCAGCGACCAACAACTGCTTACAGTTATAAAAGAAGTGGAAACGGTCATCAACTCGAGACCACTTACCTGTGTAGGTGCTGAACTGGAGCATGTTCTGAGGCCAATAGACTTCCTGTCGTTCAGAAATTGTTTAATTACTGTTCCCTCTGAAAATGTAACAGGGAAAGAAACATCAACTAAATTAGACCTCATAGGAAGCTGGCGTAAAGGACGTGGTCTTGAATGAGTTCAAAAGAATGTTTACGGGTCAATATCTCACTGGCTTGAGAGAAAGGTACAAACACTCATTCAGACAACCACGAGTAAAGTCAAGCAAATCACCTCGGGTTGGTGATGTGGTCCAGATCAAAGACGAAAGTAAGAACAGAGATAACTGGAAAGTGGGTAAGCTTTCAGAGCTCATTGAAGGTGCGGATGGTCAGTATCGTGTGGCAAAGGTCAAAGTTGGCGACACAGAGTTCATCCGCTCATTGGGACACCTGTATCCATTGGAAGCCGATGTCGGTGATGATCAACCAGAAGAGGTCGAAGAGGTGGCTGATGTTTCGCGGGTAGGCCCGGTAGATCCGCCCCCTTCGGACAACCATCAGACTGAGATGGAGGTAGAGACCCCAAATCCCATCGGGACAACTATGACTGATCAGGCTGAAAAGCAGGTCGACCTTGAAGTCAGTGTTGAAGAACCGGCGCAGTCACCTTCTAACAGAGATGAGGAGATGGCCGAAACTCAAGGCAAGGAAGCAGTGGAAGAGCGAAGTTCCAGACGTGACGCAGCGATTCGGGCTAGAGCCAAGATAGCCGAATGGACGCGTCAGTTGGAGTCGTTGGCTCTATAACCACTTCTTCTGCCGTTGGGAGTGTCGCGAAAGCGAAGTTAACCGTTTTTGTACAAGTAAGTATTTTGACTATGTGGGTAGAAATACTTTTGTCATTACTAAGCTCGCAGCGAGCTTGTCAGTACAGTTCGATCTTACAAGGATATCGGAGCGGTGTTCCGTGTGGAGATGTATATGTGAGTTCCTTCTTGCACACTAAAACACACCCCGTTACAGATGGGACATAGACTATTCAAAGATAGTTAAACTATATTTCCTATTGTATGGCTGGACGGCGAGTAGTCGCGCGTCCCCCTCAGCTTAAGCGTGTTGAGGTTTAGCCCTAAGCTCTATGGTGTGAGCGCTGGTTCTAAGGAGGTAAAGCGGTGGACTATTGGGGGTGCTGAGGAGGTTCATCTAGGGATCTTGGATCCCGGCCAGCGCTCGGTAGTGAGAGTGACAGAGCCCACGCACAGCGACTCGTGTCACACCCACATGGTGGCTCGCTACAGGGTAATTTAGCCTCACCAAAGAGTATAGATATCATTGTCTTGTAGGTAGTGAGAGTGGCAGGGCCTACACAACGGCCCGTGTCACACCCACACGGTGGCTCATTACAGACATCATAAACATCTAGTAAGCGTATAATTAGTTTAGATTATTATACAGCAGCTTTACACACTATATAGATATATGTCGCGATCGTCACATTTCGTTTCCTACTAAATTACAAATCGATTTTCTACTGAAAGTACCTACTAAATTATCTGACTACTGATCGTTCTCTTTGCCTTAAATCTACCAAAAAAAGTAGAAAAATCTGGCGACACTGGTGGCGAAAGGCGTTTGGAAGAGTCCGCGGACAACGTCCGAAGCATCTGCGCACACTAATCAGTCGCGGCTGTCGGACGCGTCCGTCAGCCGCGACTTATTGGCATCTGTGTAATGTAAATGTATGTAACTATGCACACTATCGGACGTAAGTCGCGGACGTGACCTTGGGCTGCCCTTGAGCGTTCGGACGTCCTACAGCGATCTGGCCAGCCGGATGTTTCTATCAGCCGTCCGTCCGCGGATGGTGTGCGTGCACGGGGTGCGGGATGCGTCCGCGCGTCCGAAGGACAGAAGTTTGCCTGTGCGTGCAATAAAATCTACCAAGCGCTGTTCCATATTCATTTTGGAAAACCATTTTTCTGAATTGTAATACTGAATTTTTTGACGAATATACTAAATTACATAATAGATTTCCTACTAAATTACAAATCGATTTTCTACTGAAAGTACCTACTAAATTATCTGACTACTGATCGTTCTCTTTGCCTTAAATCCACAGAACAACTTCCTAGTTCCGTGCTTAAATCTATCAAAAAAAGTAGAAAAATCTGGCAGCACTGGTGGCGGGAGGCGCTCGGAAGAGTCCGCGGACAACGTCCGAAGCATCCGTGCACACTAATCAGTCGCGGCCACAGAACAATTAGTACTCCTAGCTGTCGCGAAAGCGAAGTTAACCGTTTTTGTACAAGTAAGTATTTTGACTATGTGGGTAGAAATACTTTTGTCATTACTAAGCTCGCAGCGAGCTTGTCAGTACAGTTCGATCTTACAAGGATATCGGAGCGGTGTTCCGTGTGGAGATGTATATGTGAGTTCCTTCTTGCACACTAAAACACACCCCGTTACAGATGGGACATAGACTATTCAAAGATAGTTAAACTATATTTCCTATTGTATGGCTGGACGGCGAGTAGTCGCGCGTCCCCCTCAGCTTAAGCGTGTTGAGGTTTAGCCCTAAGCTCTATGGTGTGAGCGCTGGTTCTAAGGAGGTAAAGCGGTGGACTATTGGGGGTGCTGAGGAGGTTCATCTAGGGATCTTGGATCCCGGCCAGCGCTCGGTAGTGAGAGTGACAGAGCCCACGCACAGCGACTCGTGTCACACCCACATGGTGGCTCGCTACAGGGTAATTTAGCCTCACCAAAGAGTATAGATACCATTGTCTTGTAGGTAGTGAGAGTGGCAGGGCCTACACAACGGCCCGTGTCACACCCACACGGTGGCTCATTACAGACATCATAAACATCTAGTAAGCGTATAATTAGTTTAGATTATTATACAGCAGCTTTACACACTATATAGATATATGTCGCGATCGTCACATTTCGTACTTAGATATATTACATCCCTATACATCTCTATATACGTTTAGTAAGTGACCAGAAGATGAAGACAGCATTCATGATGTCGAAGGCGAGAGTCACTCCGCACGAAGACAGGCAGGACCTAAAGATTCCTCGACTTGAACTTCTTGCTTTCCTCATTGGCAGCAGATTGCTAAAGTATGTGAAGGTTAATCTGAATGTTACTTGCTCACGACTGATTTTGTGGACTGATAGTCAGATCGTACTTGCATGGATGAAGTCAAACAGACTTTTACCACCCTTTGTGCAGAGACGAGTCAATGAAATCAAACAGAACAAAGATGTTGAGCTGCGGTACATTAGCACAAAAGAAAATCCGGCTGACATAGCGACACGACCAGAGCTCTGGAAGATAAAGCAAGACCTGTGGTTCTCAGGACCCGATTTTCTCTTAAAACCTGAGGCCACCTGGCCATCCAGTGAACAACCTGATGAGAGTGCAGCTCTTGCGGCCGGGGAGGCTCTGGACTTGGTTGATGGTCCAGAAATGACCGACGAGGGAGGCTGCGAGGAATACACGGTTTGCGAAATCTGGAGTTTTGCATACCGATGGAGGTTGATGACTCTCTGGATAGACAGGTGAAGGAAATAAGGGAGCTGCAGGCCCGGAGTCTGAAGAGAAATCTGGGTATCTTCATAGACCAAAATGACTGACTTTTACGCAGTAAGGGTCGCCTGGATAATGCTAAAGTGCCGTATGATACCAAATACCCAATTTTATTACCAAAAGACTGTGAATTCACTAACAGAATCATACAGAAAGTACATGAAGAAAATCATTATGTAGGGGTATCTCAAACGCTCAGTATGTTGAGAGAAAAGTATTGGATACCACAAGGCAGGACACAAGTAACAAAGATCCTTAAGCGATGCCCGAGGTGTATCAAACATGGAGGAGGCCCATATAAACTACCTGATGCCCCAGCCTTACCACCAGAGAGGGTAAACTACAGCACTCCGTTTACGTATATCGGGATCGACTATATGGGACCCTTGTATGTCACCACCAGCATAGGACCAGAGAAGAGGTGGATCAGTCTCATCACCTGCCTGGCAACGCGTGCAGTGCATCTAGAGCTGATGAAAGACCTGTCAGCGGGGGAATGCCTCCTTGGCTTGCGAAGATGCATAGCAGCAAGAGGCCTGCCAAAGAAAATTATGTCAGACAATGCCTCGTACTTTAAATTAGTGTCTGAGGTGGTTTCAAGTACATATTGCAAAGAAAACAATATAATATGGAAGTTTTTACCTGCATTTAGCCCGTGGTTTGGAGGTACGTACGAACGTCTTGTGGTGCTGGTAAAACACTGCCTAAAGCGCACTCTCGGTAAGCACACTCTCAGCGACCAACAACTGCTTACAGTTATAAAAGAAGTGGAAACGGTCATCAACTCGAGACCACTTACCTGTGTAGGTGCTGAACTGGAGCATGTTCTGAGGCCAATAGACTTCCTGTCGTTCAGAAATTGTTTAATTACTGTTCCCTCTGAAAATGTAACAGGGAAAGAAACATCAACTAAATTAGACCTCATAGGAAGCTGGCGTAAAGGACGTGGTCTTGAATGAGTTCAAAAGAATGTTTACGGGTCAATATCTCACTGGCTTGAGAGAAAGGTACAAACACTCATTCAGACAACCACGAGTAAAGTCAAGCAAATCACCTCGGGTTGGTGATGTGGTCCAGATCAAAGACGAAAGTAAGAACAGAGATAACTGGAAAGTGGGTAAGCTTTCAGAGCTCATTGAAGGTGCGGATGGTCAGTATCGTGTGGCAAAGGTCAAAGTTGGCGACACAGAGTTCATCCGCTCATTGGGACACCTGTATCCATTGGAAGCCGATGTCGGTGATGATCAACCAGAAGAGGTCGAAGAGGTGGCTGATGTTTCGCGGGTAGGCCCGGTAGATCCGCCCCCTTCGGACAACCATCAGACTGAGATGGAGGTAGAGACCCCAAATCCCATCGGGACAACTATGACTGATCAGGCTGAAAAGCAGGTCGACCTTGAAGTCAGTGTTGAAGAACCGGCGCAGTCACCTTCTAACAGAGATGAGGAGATGGCCGAAACTCAAGGCAAGGAAGCAGTGGAAGAGCGAAGTTCCAGACGTGACGCAGCGATTCGGGCTAGAGCCAAGATAGCCGAATGGACGCGTCAGTTGGAGTCGTTGGCTCTATAACCACTTCTTCTGCCGTTGGGAGTGTCGCGAAAGCGAAGTTAACCGTTTTTGTACAAGTAAGTATTTTGACTATGTGGGTAGAAATACTTTTGTCATTACTAAGCTCGCAGCGAGCTTGTCAGTACAGTTCGATCTTACAAGGATATCGGAGCGGTGTTCCGTGTGGAGATGTATATGTGAGTTCCTTCTTGCACACTAAAACACACCCCGTTACAGATGGGACATAGACTATTCAAAGATAGTTAAACTATATTTCCTATTGTATGGCTGGACGGCGAGTAGTCGCGCGTCCCCCTCAGCTTAAGCGTGTTGAGGTTTAGCCCTAAGCTCTATGGTGTGAGCGCTGGTTCTAAGGAGGTAAAGCGGTGGACTATTGGGGGTGCTGAGGAGGTTCATCTAGGGATCTTGGATCCCGGCCAGCGCTCGGTAGTGAGAGTGACAGAGCCCACGCACAGCGACTCGTGTCACACCCACATGGTGGCTCGCTACAGGGTAATTTAGCCTCACCAAAGAGTATAGATATCATTGTCTTGTAGGTAGTGAGAGTGGCAGGGCCTACACAACGGCCCGTGTCACACCCACACGGTGGCTCATTACAGACATCATAAACATCTAGTAAGCGTATAATTAGTTTAGATTATTATACAGCAGCTTTACACACTATATAGATATATGTCGCGATCGTCACATTTCGTACTTAGATATATTACATCCCTATACACTGAGATGCGCGACACTAGCGGCTGTCGGTCACGGCTGTCGGACGCGTCCGATAATATGTTCCCAGTAGCCGCAGGTTCCGTCAATACGCTTTTTTTTAAACTATGTTCGAATCGCTTGAGATGGCGCCACAGAACAGAAATTTCCGTGTATGGCGCGCTTTATTTAGTTATCTGTGGTCTGCAAGTGCTGTGACAAAGGTTGCCAACACTTCTTTGCCAGAATATAGTATTTACTTCAAAAATAGAGCTAACTAATAGACGCTTATTACACGTCAATAAAATGTAGTAACTGCTATGGCATTTACGTAAAATGCCTATTTAGGACAAAAAAAACGATTCTTTTTCCAGACCAGTGCCTTGATTCACTAAGGTTCAAGTCGTCGGGCGCGCGTGATTAGGACGAGATTTCCATACAAAAACCGCCCCCCTCCGCCCCTAATCACGCGCGCCCAACGATTTGAACCTTAGTGAATATAGGCCCATAGCTAAATAGTGTCTAGACTAGAATATTATGGTATTTTTAAGTTGTTTATCCAACAATAAATAATCCGTACACTTGGAATACAGTATATTACTATAATATAGTTGGCAACCCTATCTGTGACATTTCTTTTTGTAATGTAGGTTTTGGTCAGTTTCGAGTTGTACCTATTAATTGTAAAAGTGTAAATTGTTAAATTTATATTTACAATGAACGCAAAAGCGATAAAGAAATGCGCCGTTATTGAATGTGTTAGTGATAGCAGTCATAACAATTCAATATCATTTCAAATGTTTCCCTCGACAAAACACATCGCGCTCAAATGGTTGAAGAATCTGGAACATTTGATTCCTAATTTATTCTTTCAACCTGTACAGAATTTATACGTCTGCGAAAAACATTTTGAATACAGATTCCTGTCGAAATCTGGAACAATAACTGACAATGCCTATCCTACATTGTTTACACAAAAAGAAATAACCACTGGTGTACCAGCAAACTTGGAATATGGTTAGTTTCTGCTTCATTTCTAATAATATTATGAGGTAAAAGTTTGTTAGGTTGTAAGGGGTGATCTCCGAAACCTTTGGACTGATTTGGATGTTTGGGGGTAGCTGAGTGTCTTAAGCTATTTTTTATCCCGGAATTCCCTCGGGATCGGGACTTACATGAGTGAAACCGAGGAGTGCAGCTAGTGATTGAAATGTGATAGAATAGAAGCTTATTCTACATTTTCATACATACAATCATTCTCCATTATTGTCACAAACCATACATTTTCGGAATTGTTGCTTATACACCACACCACTTTAATATGATACTGACCAAATTACTTGCTCTGTAAGACAGCAGTGGCCAATTAGAGGAAATAGAATGAAGTAACGGCCTTTATATTCATAATAAAATAATAAAGTTTTTATTAGTCAAGATTGTTACACAAATTGTTTTTACAATAAATATAAGTCCTGGTAAAGTGGCCCAATTGGCAGTGGCCTCCTCTAGGTTCTTTGCCTCCTGTTTTAGACAACTCTCCTTCTTTAAGTGTCACTATGCTAGTATTTTTTATCTACTCTTTACTTCATAATATATGTGTGGTTTCATAATGATGTTAACTTGACGTCAGCTGAAGCAAAAGTGTCCCTGATGCTAACTAAACACCGCCTTTATAGGCATTGTGGCTTGACTTCACAGATACGTAAAAGGGAATTGCTAAAAATACCTTATTACAAACTACATTGAAGAATATTCTTGTAATGGCACATATTGGGCAAGCTCAATGTTTGTAGAAAAATACGGACCTTATAACCTCTTTTTACTGGTTGTTTTAAAGTTAAAGTGTTAACTTTTCTATTTTATAGGTGAATACCAAACATATAAGGACCATAACTACTGTATGTCAAACAAAGATATACCAGACTCCTATTTTATTCAAAAGACAACTGTGGATTGTGTAAATAATAAAACTATTATAAAGCAGTACGGCAGAAATGTTCCTATTACATATAGTAAGTATACATAAAACAGTTTACAGGCATAACAATTCATACACAATGAATTTTAACATGTTCCCTGTGGATACGCCACATGTGGGTCATTTTGAAGTCACTCTGACACATGCATGCACTACATGTGGGCCACGACTCCATAGAAATTTGAAGCCACTTCATAGTTTACATGTGCGTTTTTTTTGCATAGGCGTGTGAACATACACTACAAAAAAGTTTGCCCAAAAACCTGGCAACATTAATAAAATAAAAATTGAAAACATGCAAACATGTATTGGGTTCACCTCACATTTAGTAGCTCCACTGTTAACATGTTAAGGTTAAAACGAAAACCATAAGAGACCATACAAATGCTCAAAAGAATCCCGAAAGTTGATTTTGACAATAGGCAGAGCTAGTTAAGGTGAAAGGGTACCTGCGCTCTCTCCATACAAACATAGTCAACTGTTTCCTCCCTGGATAATGACACTAACACAAATATTATTATATTATACTAGCTGCGCCCCGCGGTTTCACCCGCGTAAGTCCGATCTTTAAATTCTCACCGTTTAAACCTTCCCTGGACTACAACAAACACAACAAAAAAAGAATTGGCCAAATCGGTCCAGCCGTTCTCGAGTTTTAGCCAGACTAACGAACAGCAATTGATTTTTATTATATTATATTTTTGTACCATTAAAACCTATAACTGCCATGACTATGCCCCTATGTTTTGTTTTTTTTTTTCATTTTCTAATTATCATAGAAATTAAGAATAGAAAAATAAAAACAAAAAATCATGGCAGTTACAAGTTTTATGCACCAAAAATATTTGCTCTAGTGTCATTATCATTATCCAGGGAGAAAACAGTCATGTTTGTTTGTAATAACAAAAAAACAACCATAGTCATGTTTGTAATAGTTTGTATGGAAAGAGCCCCCGGTACCCTTTCTTCTTACCAATTATATTAGCACCTACATTCGCAGCATAATGAACATAAAATATAATAAGCATTTATTGTTTCAGGAATGAAAAATATTACAAATACTCAGCAAAATCTTGCCTATAGTGTAAAGAAGAATAATAATGTTACAATAAGGGATTTAAATGGTGGGTATTTAAATATATGCTAGACTGTCTTTTACTTGTATTCAGGCTGTACTTACTTGTACTTGTATACGGGCTGTACTTACATGTACTTGTATATGGGCTGTACTTACTTGT
Source organism: Idaea aversata (assembly GCA_907269075.1). Classification (NCBI taxonomy): domain Eukaryota; kingdom Metazoa; phylum Arthropoda; class Insecta; order Lepidoptera; family Geometridae; genus Idaea; species Idaea aversata. The sequence continues at coordinate 5,954,048 of OU026099.1, read as the reverse complement.
ACTTGTATACAGACTGTTTTCGCTATTAGACCCTTTTTAATTGGGTCCTTTTTGCGTGAAGATGGTGTAGGCTTTGTCCAGCACCTACTACTCTCTCAGCTTAGTCGACCATGTCCAGAGGAGAGAACTTGTCAATACTACTGGAGCCAAGTAGGCCGCGGGTTTCAACTCGATGTTTTCCTTCACCGTACGAGCAATGTTAATTAGCATTAAAATCTTAAGAAAAATACATTGGTGCACGGCCGGCCTGGATTCGAACCCGCGACCTTCAGAATGAAAGTCGAGGTATCTACCTCTAAGCCAACACCGCTTTGTATACGGGCTATTTTCCACAACTATACCTCATTAGTTGGGCATTTTTTGCGTGAGGTTCTTTGTCAGGGTGAGATCCAGCCCAGCTCTTCCAGAAATGTTGCCAAAGGCTGTTGACGTCATCTATAGTCCTGAGTCTAATTTCTGCTAGTAGTAGTGTAGGCGCCGTCTCTTCCACCTCCATGGACGTTCTGCATAGGGGGCAGTGCGTTATACTCAGCTTGTAGAAAGTCTAGAGTAGGGCTTCCAATCTCGGTATACCGAGATCCCGAAATACCTAGATCCCGCACGGTTTTTTAATCCTGCTCGCTGCGGGATTCGATATGCGGGATCCACGGGATTTGCTAGATTGAAAAATGTTACAGGCACTTGTGCTTTCGCGAACGCTGTCGCAGTATCCAACACGGAAAGAACTTAGACTAAGGCTAAACTATTACTAAGACTTCACTGTCTGTCTGTCCATCTGTCTGTCTGTCCATCTGTCTGTCTGTGTATCACATGAACCGTGATAGCTAGACAGTTGAAATTTTCTCAATTTTTTTTTATTGAGTAATCTCCTATGCCTTACTCTTTTGGACACAAAGTGCCCGGGAATTCGAAAATATAGCATTATTTATAGACTTTATGTTGTTACAGATTCAAAAGGGCAACCCATTTTCCGAATACTTCCTTCATCTCCAAAAGGTATGTATTACATTAGGAATGGTATATAGACTGTTAATCATGATGAACCGTCCCACAGCTACGGAATTTACGTAATTTAAAATGAGTTTTATTTCATTTTAATGCGTAAATAATGAAAAATTAAAGGCGAAATGTAAATTTTAAATTAAGCTATCTGTGTGTCTCATTTTCAAAATCTGTTTAGGATTTCTCTTTTTTGGATGGGTCTTCAGTTAATTATCAGTTTGCTACAATAATACTATCAACAAGTATTGGACTTACCACCTTCTTGAATTAAAAGTAGGTAGGTACTCATTGTTATTATTATTTTCAACATGTTAGCTATGTCATCGCGGTTTCACCTGCGTACTGTTATGTATTCTGTAATGTCGTGTTTTTTTACTGGACGCGTTTGTGTCGTCACGGGCGGGCGGCTGGGGTTTTCTCGAGAGGCCATATTGACGTTTATCCATTCATTACAGAACACCTGTACCTATATATTTTATTTTTATTTATGTTCAGTTTCACCGATTATAAAGGCTATCGCCAATAAACTAAAAATTGTTCAAAAATTTCATTGCAGGAAGTAAACCAAATGACTATAGTAGTAATATTGATACGGCAAGGGATTTCGACAATGATACAGCCATGGATTATGAAAATGATATTAGTGTAAATAATCAACAAGTACAAGGTATGTAGTTTTTTATATTTAAAGCTTTTCTTACTCATAGCTAAAATTGTTAAATAACGCAGAGAAAATTGTTATTTTTGTATAAAACTAGCTGTCCCGGCAAAAGTTGTGGTGCCATTGTATAAAAAAATAAATTGTAGATTAAACATTTCATACAAATCGGTTCAGCTGTTTAGGTGGAGTTTGGCAAAACAGTGAAGTTTTTGGTGTATATTTGTTAGGTCTGAATTTTGTTTTTCTATTTTTCCCCTTTATAGTACAGCTCCCAGTCCTATAAAATCAGTTTTATGGTCCCATCGTGAAGAAAGCATGAAACTTGGCATGAACGTAGCTGTCATATATTATGTGCTTCAATTTCGATATGGAAGCACGTCGAGAAATTATTGTTTTCTCGACGTGCTTCCAAAAAAACTCTAATTTGACACACAAAAGGGGGGGAAATTATTGATTTCTCGACGTGCTTCCATATCGAAATTGAAGCACATATATGACAGCTACGTTCATGCCAAGTTTCATGCTTTCTTCACGACGCGCGACGATGGGACCGTATTTTACGTTAAGGACCTGGACTATTATATTATATTTTTAATATGGCAAAACAACGAGACCGCTAGTAGGGATATAGATTTTCTTCACAATTTGTAGGCGATATCTTTACCGATATTTTGGTATAATTTTAAGGGTTAGGTTATTATTGACCGAAAAAACATTGACCGACAAAGATTGACCGACTAAACATTGACCGACTAAACATTGACCGACAAAACATTGACCGACAAAACATTCACCGACAAAAGATTCACCGACAGAACATTAAACTAATAACAGGAAAATTCCATTTCCTTCCTTTTGACCATAAGTAAATAGATTTTTTAAACATGATAGGTCAGCGTTTGACCACTATCATACCCGCCTGATGGCAGGTGACGATGTGGCATAAGATGTAGCACGCTTTCCTAGAAGATACCAATACCTATTCACTCGCGACTTAAAGACTTGGTAGGCTCCAAAATTACATGGAAAGAATACCAAAATGTCGGTAAAGATCTGTCTCACAAATTGTTTTTTATATGAAAATTACCAATACTGAACGATTTAATTTTAAAAGGCGACAGCTATTTTGCCTGCGCACTTGCCAAACTGTAATAGAAAAAATGCGGTACCAATCTAAATCAAAAGTGCATTAAATAGCACTTATCTATAAGAACCGCTGGAATATTACGCGGGTGTAACCCCGGGGGCGCAGCTAATTTCCAATTTATATTACAAAGATCATTAAGGATCTGTCTGATTATATTTCACAGATGCTACAAAATTCACAAGACCACCTATAACCGCACAAACCTTGGCTCATATGATAATAAAGAAGGATCCTGCAATAAAAACCCTCGAAAGGAAGTACAGACAAAGCTTGAAGCAAGTGAAGAGATTAGAAAACATAATAAAATCAAAAAATGAGAGAATAAGACGACTGAGATTTGACAAGAAAACTTGGTTCGATAGATTAACAAAACATGTAGATAATCCGTTAGCAAAAAAGTTTTTATGGATGCAGGTTCGGAGCCAGCCAAAAACTTCACATGGAAGACGGTTTACTGATGAAGAAAAAACAATTTGTGTTTATATTAGAAAACTAAATCCTCAATGTTACAAAATATTAGGTAAAATATTTACACTTCCTTCAGATGGAAGTTTACGCAAGTTTTTACAAACTGAAATGGCACCTAAAAGTAAAGATGATTCCTTACCATCATAGCTACTCATTTAATTTTATCCTTAAACCGGACTAACATCAAATCCATAAAACAATAATATGTAGGAAATTATCTTCGAATTAAATAGGTCTGAACCTTGGTCAAACAACGAATGATGGCCGCCGGCGGAAAGTGAAAGGGGTATGCGCAGAACTCAATTTTAAGTGTGTTTGGCAGGGGACAGACAGGAGTGAAGGGAGGTCATAGAAATACACGTTCGTACCATGGTACCATTTGTCTGAGGGAGGGTCAGTGGCTCACATCATCGCTCTCTGTTCCGCGCACACGTCTCTAGCCACGCTCTGTCCCGCTCCCGCACGTCTTTAGTCGTCTAAGTACTGTTGCGCACATAAAACCCACACACACCTACCTTTGCCTAAGTCTAAATTGAAAAATTGGATAGCCTAATGCATTAAAAATTGGTTCCGGTGCAATACATTATATAGTTATTAGCTTTTTCTATTTATTAGCTATATTAGCATTAGCTATTTTTCTAATTTACAGGAATATTTTTCGCGTTGGGCAAAATATTAAACGAGGGTAAAGTATGACGATTAGGTTGTAGTAATTCTGTGCGCGATCGTACATGTTCAAACCATCCCCACCAATTTCCGCCGGCGGCCATCATTCGCTGTTTGACATAGAGGTACTATATCTACTATATAAAAATAAGTCGGGTTTTCCTTCCCGACGCTATAACTCCAGAACGCACGAACCGATTTAGATGATTTCGGTTTTGAAATGTTTGTCGTAGTCCAGGGAAGGTTTAAACGGTGAGAAAGATCGGACTTACGCGAGTGAAACCGCGGGGCGCAGCTAGTTAATTATAACATGGACCTATAAAAAAAGGTCGGACACCGCGTTGCTAAGATTTGAAGCATTCCAATGGCGGCGAGTATCTTCGGAACTTCGTCTTTATTGAACGCTAGTTTTTAATATCTGTTGTTTAAATAAAAGTATAAATGTATATGAATAAAACACACGAATAAGATTTTTTTATTATTTTTTTATATTTTTAATACTTAGATATTATTAATTTATTTTCAATTTGATTTGTCTAGTCAACTCACCGATAGGTGGCACAATATTCGAAGCACAACATTAAATTGTTTAATTATCATCTATTAAATAACATAGAAATAACATGAACCTAGAGAATTAAAAAAAAATAGAAAAAAAAAAAAAAATATGGTCATGGCCACAGTCATGTCATGGCAGTTACTCATAAGTTTTATGCACCAAAAATATTTGATCTAGCTATGATCTAGTGTCATTATCCAGGGAGAAAACAGTCGACTACGTTTGTAATAGTTTGTATGGAAAGAGCCCCCGGTACCCTTTCCTCTTAAGGTTTTGCCATTGTTCCTAATAGCTTATTAAACACGCGTCCCGATTTGGTCGGGTCTGACATCAGTGTTGCCACATTTCAATTCGACAAATCTGTATGAGAACAGCTATAATTGTATAAAATCTGGACTATTTATAATCGTAGACAGAGAATAAATAGTTATTCTCTGTCTACGCTCCATAATATATAAGACATAACTAATATTACAAATGAATAGTCCAGATCTCATACAGATTTTACACAGATTTTTAAGCTATTGCATAGATTTTATCGCGGGCCTTGGGGGGCGAATCAAGAAATTCCGTAACGAAAAAACCTAACACCCCCGACAAATGACGGACGATTATTAACGGACGACTATTGACAAACGACAAATGTCGGACGACTATTTTTTTATTTTTTTTTATAAGAACATTTACTAAGACAAGAAATTATTCTCGAGCGCGTGTTAAAGGAACTATAGGAAGAGGGATTACTTCTTGCTTCAAGAAACCTTTTTTTTTTCCTATGTATGACGACCCAGTTGGCACAATGGTCACCATGCCGGACTGCCAAACACATGGTTGCAGGGTTCGATTTCAGTCTCAAACAAGTAGTATATGCTTAGATATTCGTCTGTGGTATGGTTGTTTTTCTATGTATTATATGTATATATTTACAAAAGAAATGTGTGAAAAGAAAAGATTCCGGTGTTTCCTTCGATAGTCTCCCACAAAATGTATATAAGAAATGTATCCGTCGTCTAGCACCCATAACACAAGTCTAGTTACTTAACTTGGGGCTAGATGGCGATGTGTGGAATGTCCTGCAATATTAAGCTATTGCATAGCTTTTATCGCGGGCTTTGAGCGCGGTGACCGAATCAAATAAAACCTTACACCCCCCACTCCGCCTACCATGTAGCTCGGCCGAGCGTTCACTATGCAATAGCTTTACCGCGGCAGTCCTCGAGTGCCACACGTTTTTTTGAAGTGAAAACTTCTTATGGCGCGTTGGGCACTTTTGTAGGTGAGCATTTTCAGCCGTTCTCGCGACAGATGAGATTTTAACAGTTATTGTGCTTCTACTACTATGCAATATTGAAAACAGCGCCATCTCTGTGCAAACGGCCGAACTACGATACTCACTTCTGTACAACAGTGTTAACAGCGACATCTCTCGGTGGATGGTGCAGGTTCGCAGCGAGCTGCCGTACCTACGCAGTTCGCTTTAGGTTATACGTTTTCCCTACTAAATGTTTTAGAGATTCCTACGTTTTATACTGAGATATTTAACTTATTATGACTTAAAGTAGGCCTAATTTAAGCTATTGTAGGGGCAGACCAAAAATATCACTGTTTAACATCCAGGAAGTACTCTGTTTCAGCGTGAAAAAAGAGACCAATTTTACGTATGTAGTGGTGCACGGTTATATTGACGTATGGTCATAGTGTAAGTGACGCATAGATGTGTGGAAACACGAGACGTTGTCGCGTTGTGTGTGGAAGCAGGAACACGCAATTACGCTAGAGCAGAGCCGCAATACAGTTTGCTGGATAAGGGCGACGTTGCCTCTCCGTCTAATCTGTCTAATAAAAATCAAAATATTTTCAATTGCATGATATTCAACTCAGTGCTGCCAGACCTACACCTGCAAGATTTTATGTAACTTTTGGCACTGTCGCGTCACTTTTGATACTTGAATTATACGTTATTTTGATAGACTTATCAAATTATCACTTTACGTATATAATAAATAAATAAACATTTATACTTGTTTGCATTTAATTAATAGTATAAAAATATAATAAAATATAAATGAAGTATAGTAATTCGCGAGAAAAAAAACCAAGCAGTCTTGTTGTTTTTTTGGTACTGTTTGTTGTACACACTGGCAACATACACCCAGTCGATACTTTGCCTCGCACTAGATGCGCGCTTGTTACCTAGGTAACGGAGAGTCAACAGAGATGTCAAGTAGTCAATAAATAGAAAAACCAAAAATAAAATATTATAATCATTTATTATATTCCTACTATTGTGTTTAAAGTGTCATCCATCTGAGCACCTACTGAAAATAAACCTTGAGGAAATTTTAGTGTCTTGTAAGTGATTGAATTATTAAACACAAGTTGGGCCGTAGGAACAAACTACGACTACTCTGGGTCCCAGGCCATGAAGGAATAGCAGGAAATGAGAAGGCTGATGAGCTGCAAGAACAGGATCAGCAAGTGCTATGCTTGGACCAAAACCATGTACGGGCCTGCCAGCATGCACAATCACAAAGGCCGTAAAGGATTACGTTGATAAGAAACACACGCAAGAGTGGGAAATCAGTGAAGGGCTACTACATTCGAGGAACATAGGATTTTTCCTCTTAGTGGGATCGCTGCGTTAATCGATCCCAAGGGGTCGAAGTGTTGCTGGCTATGTCAGCCCGCGATATAAGATAAGATAGAACTAATTTTAAATAAATAAACCTTTTTGTACATTACTTTGTCTTTATTTTTCTCTATTCATTCAGACCTAGTACAATTTGCATAGTTCAGAATTCGTCCTAGTTTAAAAAAAAATGATTACTAACAGTACCTACCATAAAATTGATCTTGTTTTTGAAAATTTATTCAAAAATATATTTTCTTAAAAAAAAATATTTTTATCGAGATTTGAACCGGGGCTCTTCAGAACACTACCCCGCCGCTCTAAATGACTACACCAATCGGTATCTGTAGGACTACGTCAAATATAGTCTATAGTTGCTACAGTTTATTGTTTTGTATGTGTGCGTGTCATTTATATCGTGACAAGAGTTAAAAATTGTACTCTGGAAATACATTAAAATGTGACTTCCAAAAAATTAAATTATGTTTGAAATATGTTCAGAGCAAACTAGAAAACAGGCAATATATATACAAATACTTTAATTCCATGTCAATTATAGCAAAATAAAATAAAAATATACTTTCGGGAAAACAAGCGCCTTCTAGCGGAATACTTTGCTTAGCGATACGAAACGATCAACCTTTACAGTTTTCACTTCTGCCTGCACTCCCGGAGTGCGCTGTTTTTTTTTTTTTTATTTCACTTATCGATACAGGGCCATTAGCCAGATTTATGGTTTAGAAGACGATTATAATAAACATGATGGCGTCTTTATCTAATGTATGCAATAAAAACAAGTCAACTCTATAAACAACAGTTTCGCTATGTCAGCTACATTTTTCGTGACGTCAGACGTGTGCCTGTCCGCCATATTGTGCCGCGCTGTTCCTTCCGGTTTAAACTGTCACTTTGCTTTTGAAACATGGAGGTATGAAGGGAGGAGGGAATAAGCAGGCTAAGTATTTTCGGCCACTGGTCATCTACGTTATATAAAACTAGTTGAAGCGATATCAAACGATGTTGTTGGTGATTGTGTCGCAGTTACGAGCTCCTCCAAAATGGTGAACTGCGCAGACAATTCGTTCAAAAGGCGATCAGAACAAAAATCACGGTGTTTCTTATCACAACTAAGTAAAAATTATGCACCGGCGGGTCGATTTCAAGGTCAACTAAAAATTATTTCCATTGAAATAAATCCTTAATTTCTACTACAATTAATATAAATACCACTCAATATTATCCATACGCTACCCCTTTATTTATGGCAGTAAAAGAAAATTGTCCTACATATATATTATTTGAAAAAATTAAATAAAACCATGTGACCTTTCATTTGTGTCACTGGTCTTTTCCTTGAATTTTTGTACTAAACTTCAAATAACACAATTTTAAACATAGGAAATTTTATTCTCACTGTAATCGTTTTCACATTAGTATATTGAGAGCAAGAAAAACTACTTATTTTATTTGAATCTCTTCAAAATGTATGTTTTCCATAGCATTCATTACGCACTTCATTATTTAAATCATTAGTGTAGCCGTTATTGAAGTAGTCATAAACACAAACCCGTATGCTACCGCGATCCCCCTTCCCCGCAGCGTCACAGGACCTCAGTAGAGTGAGCTCAAACGAAGCGAACGGACGTGCGCACGCACGTTTTTACGGTAAGAAATCCATATTTGATTCGATTTCAATACATAAACCCAAAATATGATCATTTGTGTTCCTAAGATTGTGCCTGACAAGATCTTTGTAAAAGATTCAGTGTTTATCGTAAAAATATCAAATAATTATTGTAGATTAACGACTATTTTTCTAATAGCTTCTAGAACGTTCCATAGACAAAACAATGTGTAATTTCATCATAAAATTCATTAGTGTCGTTTCATTCGTGTCGATTTTCAGGTTTCACTAATGATATTGAGATTACCACTAATGAAATTAATTTAAGTTAATACTTATTAAAGTAAATATAAATGTGAACAACGTTATTGACCGAGCGAGCGAAGCGACTCTGCATCAAGTCTGGCGAAATTTGCTTTCTCTGTCAGTTTGTTTGTTTGTTTGGTGGTTCTCCTCTACATGTCGTATTTTTCAACCGATTTTGATGAAACTTGGTATACAGGTACTATGAGCATATAGATTTTTTTTTGTCGTGTGGGATTTTTTATTGGTAGGGTATTTCGTCCACAAAGGGGGCTAATTGATATCTCCACTGTATAAGATCCGATTTCAATGATTCTTTTTTTATTTGAATGCTAGATGGTGCTCGCGAGGTCTACCTACTGTTTGCAGAACTACTAGTTTTATAGTGTTTTATTTAATTATAGAGTGTGTTTCGGGGAGGGTAATTTAATCAGAAAGGGGGTTGTTCTAGACGTCTAGGCGAACAACTTTTGTTCTACGACTTTTGAAAATTCGAACTTTTTTTTTCGAAAATTTTGAGGTTATGTTTCATTGAAAAACAGCTGTTTTTGAAAGTAAAGTCAATTAATGTTTAGATACTAGTAGTCCAAACCAAATAAAAGGTCAACTTAAGGTTAATGACCTCTAACTCTAAGAAACAGCTGATTTTCAAGTAAACTTAAAACTCAAAAAATTTGAAAACTATTTCGAATTTTTTAAAGTTGTTGAACAAAAGTTGTTCGCCTAGACGTCTAGAACAAACCCCTTAAATTACTGTCCTCGAAACACGCGGTATAACAAACTAAGTGTTGTGCAATTTTGCTTTAAGGTCAAGATGGGTAAAAAAGAGAAATGCACAGCGGAACTTGAAAGAAGAAGAATAGCGCGGAGGGAGAGATACAAAAAAATCAAATCAAATCCAGAAAAGTACACAATAGAAAAAGCTAAGAAAAGAGAAGCTTATTTAAAAAGAAAAGAAGAAAATAAACAAAAGAGCATAAAACAACTGGGTAAGAGGGAACAACGAGCACAACGGAAGCGTTGGAGGGAAAATTCGAGAAAATACCTCGAAAAGAAAAAGAAAGATCAGAAGATAGAAGAGATTACTCTTAGAGAAGAAGTGAATGAGGCGGTTACAGACATAACTACCACCGATCCTTTGAATATAGCTGCGAACGTGAAAAACAAAGGCAACAAGAATACAATATATCAGTATAAAATTAAAGCTTTAAAGAATAAGCACAAACGAGAAAAAGCAGAAATGTCTCTTTTGATAAAAAAATATCAGAACAGATGTCAAATCTTAAGAAAAACCATCAATAAATTAAGAAACCAGCTTAATCGTACAACTGAAAGTAATAATGCTGCTGTTTCTACCGATAAATGTCGTCGATCTGATTTGCCTAAAGATAATTTTAAAAAATCAGCTGCCAATAAAAGATCTAAAGTAGACCTTCGTAAAAAGTGTCTACGCGACAGTTTTCTGAAGAAAATGAATCGTTTTAATGATAATGTTCAAGAAATCGTGAAAAACACTTATGAGGATGATATCAATAGTCGCATTTGTCCTGGAAAAAAGCAATTTGTCAAAAAATTTGGAATACAGAAACAAAAACGTTATTTACTGGACTCAATAAAAAACATACATAAAAATTTTTTGGAAGAGAACCCCAACATAAGAATAAGCTACGTAACTTTTTCTAGATTGCGTCCATTTTGGGTGTACCTGCCTCGAGATGATAGAGAAACATGTGCTTGTTCAACACACACAAACATAGACCTTATTATCTCCTCTTTGCGAAAGAATAAAATTTTAGACATAAAAAATGGGCAAGACATGTTGGACGTCTTATGCTGCTCTAAATATAATACAAAGTGTGTTGCCAGAATTTGTGAAATCTGCAAGAGTAAAACTCTGGCTTATAAAGAATTTAATAATGAGGAAGACATTGAATATCAAGAATGGTGTAAAGATAAGAAAAATGTGGGTTTGAAGCAAATAAATATAGTGAAAAAATTTACAAGAAAAATTAAACCTAGAAATTTGATAAATAAATTAGAACTGCTTCTGCCAAGTTTCTTAACTCATACTGTGAACATACTCCATCAATATCAAACTATTCATCAATTGAAGAAATCTCTTGACAATAATGAAACTTTACTTCATATGGACTTCTCCGAAAACTACAGTTACAAATTTACAGAAGAGATACAAAGTTTGCATTTTGGAGGTAGTCGAGGGCAGGTGTCTCTTCATACCGTTGTAGCCTATGTCAAAGAAGGAAGAGAAACTGTTAATTATTCTTTATGCACGGTTAGCGAATGTACTCGGCATGACTCGCCAGCAGTCTGGGCACACTTACAGAAAGCGTTAGAATTCGTATTAGAAAAATGTCCAAACATTGCCATTGTTCACATACTTACAGACAGCCCTACAAGCCAATATAGAAACTAACATATATTTTATATAATGACGCAGATACGTAATGCTTTTCCACATGTAAAATTAGTTACTTGGAACTACAGCGAAGCTGGCCACGGGAAGGGCGCACCTGATGGCATCGGCGCTGTTGTTAAAAGAAGTGCTGATTATCAGGTTAAATGTGGCAATGACGTGGGAGATTTCTCAGAATTTCTTAACATTGTACGAAGGAATGTCAAAAACGTAGAGATACGAGTCGTCAATGAACACGAAATTATTGAAAAACAAATAATGCTACCTCAAGATATAACTCCTTTCAAAGGCACAATGTCTGTCCACCAGGTAATCTGGAAATCTAACTGTGATTTTCTGGAGTTTAGAAGACTAAGTTGTTTTCTATGTATATATAAAATCTGCGAACATGACAATATCCATATGCAGTTACATAAAATATACAAAAGCGTCATTGAGTCAAATGTTCAAAATGTTAAAATTTATCCGCCAAATAAGATTATACGAGTTTTGAGCAACATCCCTGTTCCAATTTTGAATCAGAATAATAAACCATCAACGTCAGGATTACAAAAACCTACAAAAATTTCAAAACCTAAAAAAATAAGCAAAGGCAAAGAAGATAAAGAATTTGTTGTAACACTTGCAGAAGCAAAAGATTCTTGGGCAAACCAGACATTTATAGATAACCAACCAAAGGTGGCTGGGCATGAAAAAGAATTTTTCCGGTTCATTAATAACATCGACAAGAAGTAGTTTAAGTATTATCTTAAGCTTATGATTATTATTATTGTTAAAAAATAATGAATAAAATATATTTGATTGAAACCAATGACTAGCCAAAATCAAGAAAGATCTCAAAATAACTAATTAAGTACAACTAGAATAAACTACATAGCTAGACTATTAAGTTTAAAATTAGATTTCATTGTGTTTGAGTAGTAACTAATCATATTATAAGTAGGTAAGTAATTGTTATTATTTTCGGTGTTTATGTTGATTCGTGTTAATTGTTTGTCATTTGCAATATTATTTTGTAAGACTATTAAAATTATTAAGTAGTATTTATAAGAATTTAAAAATAATTTGACTTCCAAAGTTTAAAATTACTAACTGTTCAGGAACGAATACCTACCTAAATGTTTTATTTTATTTTATTGTGATTATTAATATTTATTTTCTCCTATAATTTGATCTCTTAGTTATTTGATATTTACGATTTCGTTTTTAATCAAAATCAAGACGGATCTTAAAATAACTAGTTAAGTATAACTAGAATAAACTACCTAGACTATTAAGTATAAAATTAGATTTCATTGTGTTTGAGTAGTAACTAATCATATTATAAGTAGGTAAGCAATTGTTATTATTTTCAGTGTATAATTATGTTGATTCGTGTTAATTGTTTGTCATTTGCAATATTATTTTGTAAGACTATTAAAATTATTAAGTAGTATTTATAAGAATTTAAAAATAATTCGAAAATTACTAACTGTTCAGGAACGAATACCTACCTAAAATGTTTAATTTTATTTTATTGTGATTATTAATATTAATATTTTCTCCTAATTATTTGCTATTTACGATTTCGTTTTTAATCATAAATTTAGTTAAAAATTAGTAACTGTCTAGGAGCATCTACCTACCTAGATTTAGACTAATAAGTTTAATTTTGCGTTTATGTTGATCTTTTAATTACTTGTCACTTGTATTTAACTTACATTTTTTTATATATTGATATGAATATTTCCTTTAATTTTTAGAAACACAAATCTAACTTTATTTAAGTATTCATTTTTTTTATAAATAAATAATTTCGCTTAACATTTTCTTGTTTCAATGTTCCAGTATAGGCAATAAGACATCTCTCCTATGTTAGCCTTGTTATATGACCTATCAAATGTTATTTTCATTAGTGTCGCGTAATCATCATTCGTAATCCAGGAATTTCATTAGTGTCCCAACTATCTCATTCGTGTTACGTAAATTTTCATTTTCTCTTGATTTAGTAAGTTTTGCTCCATGTTTTTATTATAAACTTACATTATTTTATCACATAAACGTTCACGACCATAAACTATTAAAAAAAACGCATTTATTCCATGATGTTAAAAAAAGTGTAAAATTAAATACTAAACTGAAATCGACCCGCCGGCACGTTTTTAGGGTTCCGTAGCCAAATGGCGAAAAACGGAACCCTCTTAGATTCATCATGTCTGTCTGTCTGCCGTATGTCACAGCCACTTTTTTCCGAAACTATAAAAACTATACTGTTGAAACTTAGTAAGTAGATGTATTCTGTGAACTGCATTAAGATTTTCACACAAAAATAGAAAAAAGCAACAATAAATTTTAGGGTTCCCCATACTTAGAATGGAAACTCAAAAAAAAATTTCATCAAACCCACACGTATGGGTTCAAGCTGCTGTGTTATGAAACACCGTGATTTTTCATATTTGACGTTTCTGATCGCCTTTTGAACGAATTGACTTGAATTGCGCATTTTAGTCCATTGAAATGTTACATTTTTTTGGGCTTAGCGTGCATTTGCCAGAGGACGCAATTTTATTTTTTAGATATCAAAATGGGGTTAGTCTAAGCTTAAATCCAAGTTTGAGGGATTGTAGCTCTTGTCCCACGGCCGCCATCTTCGATAAAGGGATTTAAACGGTTTTTATAGTTATCTGACAAACTATAGGTCTCACGAAAAATATTATTCAACATTTTTTGTTGCAAATATGATTATCTACAACTTTTGTCAAGTAACTTTTGGTCGTAGAACAAAAAACATAAAGCGAAAATCCATGAAATTTGAGTTTTTATTTTTACTAAGAATACTGATTTCGTAGCACCATGGGAGTATCCCAGGGTTTTCAAGGATGTAAACTCAGGTATAAACTACTCTCGGAGGGTCTAAAATCGTATAAAAATGATTACATGCGCTTTTTCGATGTTTACCTTTTTGTGTTAATTTTCAGAAGAAGAAAAGTAAGCATATTTTGAAAATTATAAGTCCTATCAACATATTTTTAGGACAATTATTGTAGACAATTTAATAAAGAACATAGCGGTCATTAACAGTTTTGTTAAAGCTTTAACTGTTTTTATAATAAAATAAAAAATAACTGTAAGGCTCATACAAAACAGGGTCGACGGGGTGTAAAAATCACTTTACAGCTTTTAAACTATAAGTCCGATCTACATACTTCTGAGGTAAATGTTGTAGTGAATTTGATGAAGATCATATTGCCCGTTAGCAATTTGGTTATAGCTTTAACCGTTTTCATAGAAAATGCAAAAAACTCTAATTTGGCAAACAAAAGGGGGGGAAAGGTGGGGAACCAATCGCCAAATGACTTGTTTCTACCTCTATATCTTATTATCTATGTAAAAGCTACCTGCATGCCAAGTTTCATGCTTTCAGCCAGATGGAACCGTAAAAAGAGCTAAGGAATCTGAGTAATGGATTTTCGCTTGTAACTTTTTTATTTTTGGTTTACGACTAAAAGTTACTTTATAAAAGTTGTAGATAATCTTATTTGCAACAAAAAATGTAAAGTAATATTTTTTGTGAGACCTATAGTTTGTCAGATAAACCATAAAAACCATTTAAATCCCTTTTTCCAAGATGGCGGCCGTGGGACAAGAGCTACAATCCCTCAAACTTGGATTTAAGCTAAGACTAACCCCCTCTTGATATCTAAAAAATAAAATTGCGTCCTCTGATAAATGCAACCCCAAATCATTGAGATAGATATTACTGGAGTGGTCAACGCCGTACACTGCCTCATTCCGTCCATTTGTGATGATATCACACCAGTTGACTTAGTCGCTTGCTAGTTCGTAGAGGTTAAAGCGCTCGTGCATTTTTAATTAAAAATATACGGAAAAATTACAGAAAATGACTCACTGCGTACTTAGATACTGCACAAACAATACTAGAAAGATTTCTAGAGCGGAAGGAATAACCTACCACAGGTAAATAACTAGATATTATCGATTGAAAATTAAATACGAACATCATTTTTTTGCCGCCATGTTGTGACTTGTTCCGCGTCATTTATCAAAGAGTATAAACCTAGCAGAGGTGACTGTAGGTAACTTTCCTGTTCAATAGTGAAATTTGACTTTTATTAATAATTTCTACGGTTGTCGTAATATTTGTGTGTAATGTTAAATATAATTTAGGTAGTACTTACATAACGTTGTGTTTTTAAGTTTTAAAAGATAGGTATTTAATATGACTGAATTTGCCTTAGATAACTGATAGACTTGTGGCAAGCAAAAAAACCGGTCAAGTGCGAGGCGGATTCACGCACCGAGTGAGGGTTCCGTACACTTATAATTATAATTAATTTGCTAAAAAATTATGTTCCTCTTTTTTTTTTTGTAGTAGGTATTGTAGGTATTACGGAACCCTAGTACAAGTATAGGTTTGTGCTTATTCTGTTAAAGGTTTCCACATCAAAGGTAGGGAAAAAAAACTGGTTGCCTGTAAAGTCGGTATACGGGCGAAAGTTTTACGTGACAACAACTGTGCTCGAGTGGAAGGGACGCGTGCCTTTCACTTTTTATGTCTGTCTCTCTCGCTCTTAGGCGGGCTAACCATGCCCGCGTGCCTCTCACTCGCTCTCATTGTGAGCGCATAACGTCAGCGGAGCGTAACGCAGTTTCTTGAAGTGTCACCCGGCAAACCAATTTATAAGACGTTGTCACGTCAATAAATAAAATTTGTTCAAAAACAAAATCAAATATTTCCCTTTGGGAGATTACTCCCAACATACAAACATAAATGTTATCAACGTTACCTCTTAATAATATTAGTAGGTATAGATGTAAGTAGGTACCTATTAAAAAACCGGCCAAGTGTAAGAAACACAGACAGACGGACAAATGAGTGATCCCATAAGGGTTCCATTTTTCCTCTTGAAGTACGGAACCCTAAAAAACCTTAAATAATAGGTAATAATAGTTCAGTATTTAACATTTTAATTACTTTTATTCCTTAAACTAGCTCCAGTGCGAAACAATGAAATTTTGTAGGTACAAAAGGTAGTGTCACTTCTGCGAAGTAACTGATGGTTTGGTCAGTTCAAGGCGCGTTCCGTCCGCGCATGCTCCCGCCATTATAAAATGGGACGCGGTTAATGTTCTAACTAGCCCATCTATACGTAGTACTATAGATCGATGCCCCAAATGTAACTTTTCAATGGACTATTTCACCATTTTGGAGGAGCTCGTAACTGCGACACAATCACCAACAATATCGTTAGATATCGCTTGAACTAGTTTTATTCGTAGATGACCAGTGGCCAATGTACTTAGCCTGAGGGGGAAGACCCTGCTTGTTTTCTCCATTTGTTTCTACCTCCATGTACAAACTACAACGTTGTACAACACTAAGCAGCCATGTTTAGCCTCGTAGGTACAAGTTTTTTTCGTGGTTAGGGCACTTCTAATGGACCCGACTAAATCGGGAATAATCATGCTTTATAAAGCTTCTTCGACTGCTTCCGGTTTTATGTCAGCTGCAGCTTGAAACAAGTATGTTATAATGGCTAAAACAACACGAATAAATGACATTGGAAAAAAATAAAAATAAAAAAAAAGCGCGGGAAACATCGGAAGAATCGGGTGTCTTTTTGTGTTTTAATTTTTAAAATTTATTTTGATTAGTTTAAAGTGGTCAACGGAGTTATTTTAAGTTTATTTCTTTTTATTCTATCTTTAATTTGTGTATATATCGTATAAGTAGTGTCCTATTCAGGTGGTAAGTGTGTTAAATAGATTTTCTGTGTTGATGGATGAGGCAGAAGACCCTGGCGGGGGCTCGAGTTTTCCTCGAGCCCCTGCTCCGTCTTCATTTGTGACCGTAATGTCATCTCAATCAGAGACGGATAGCACTAGACCCTCGACGCCAAATCGAAAACGTAGCATATCCTATAAAACCTGCAGACATTGCAATAAGAGGAAACGAAAGCGTCATGATAATGACAAAGTATCTACGTGTGCTTGCACCGTAGTAAACGAGTTGACGGAATTTAAACAGCCTCAAGAAGTTAATGAAGTCAATTTTGTCCCTCCTATAACAATACAACAAAGCAATAGTACACAATCCGTTCCCACTCACATCGCCAGGTCTGTATATGAACCTACTGACATATCACCATTTGTTGTCCATGTTCAAAAAGAACAAACTTCGCTCAATGATGGCTCATTTTTACATCCAGTTGCTTTTGGTAGATTTTTAAAGAAGCACAATTTTAAAAACATTGTCAACGGCAGCGTTAAACGAATTGGTAGGAATAGGATATCCATGTCTTTTACAGAGTATACAGATGCTAATAGTTTCCTACTGCATGAGGCTTTGAAATCATCCCACTTAAAAGCATTTATCCCAACCTTTAATGTCACTCGCATGGGTTTAGTTCGAGGGGTGCCCGTAGAATGGTCTGATGAGGAGGTAATAGAGAATATTGGTACTCCAATTGGCTGCGGTAAAGTCCTAAAAGTTAGGCGATTAAATTATAAACGGACATTGGATGGGACTGCTGAATGGAGGCCCTCCCAAACCATAGTGTTAACATTTGATGGACAGGTACTTCCCAAAAGAATTTTTGTATGTTATAATTCCCTTAATGTTGAATTATATGCGTACCCCACTATTCAATGCTATAATTGCTGTAGGTTTGGACATACCAAGCCGCAGTGTCGTTCGAAACCTAAATGTTATAGATGTGGTGAGGAACATTCTGGAGATTCCTGTAATATTGATGAGCCACAGTGTTGTTTATGTTTAGGTAGTCATCTAGCAACCAGCAAAAATTGTCCTGAGTATGTTAGACAGAAGGCGATTAAAACTACCATGGCTGAGAATTGTCTATCCTACAGCGAGGCATCCAAACTTCACCGTCCCATTACAAAATTGTATTCTACTGTTGCTGCCTCTTATTCTCTCCCTACTCTTCCCGAAAATAGAAATAGTGAAAATATAAATAATTCTAGTACTTCATATAAAAAGACTGTACATGAAACCTCGTACTTCTTCTAGTATACAGACACCTGGATATGACAAAACGGCACATAATAGAATACTTAATGAATATAATATGCCACACCCGTCTGGGAATGGCACTGCTTTAAATAAAACAACTTCAATTAATCCTACACTTAATATTATTTTGGAAATTATTAAACTTTTATCTCAATCAAATCTTATACCGAACAACGTTGCCCAATTAATAGACACTTTAATTACATCACAAAACATTGATCATGGATCTAGTTCTCCAGTGGAATGCACATAGTGTTATTCCTAAAAAACATGAAATTATATATCTAATAAATAAATACAACCCTCTGTGTATAGCCTTACAAGAAACCTGGCTTAAGCCAGGTCTAGTTTTTAAGATTAAAGGTTACTCTTGTCTGAGACAAGACAGAGTAGACAATGAAAGGTGGAGTGGAGTATGTCTGCTTATTAGAAACTCTGTTCCATTCACTCCAGTTAATTTTCCTCTGCATAGTAACAGTTTTGAAATTATAGGTGCAAAAGTACTAGATATGTATATTATTTCTTTTTATATTCCTCATAATACTAAAGCAGTGCTTGATGAAATAAATTTATTTATTAAAAACATTCCTAGGCCTTGCTTAATTTTAGGTGATTTTAACAGTCACCATCAATCTTGGGGGAGCTCTCTTACTGATAGTTGTGGGAAACAGCTTATGGATATTTTTGATTCACATCATTTATGTGTGCTTAACACAGGAATCCCCACTCGTAGGACAAAACCAAATGAAAACAATAGTGCAGTTGATCTTTCTGTATGTACCCCGAACTTGGCTTCCTTACTGACATGGGACATTTTAGATTCCACACATGGCAGTGATCACTTTCCCTTACTTATTTCTTTGCCATGTAGAAGTCCACCACTACAAATAAAGCAACCTCGACTTAATTATAGACTAATTGATAATAACTGGGATAAGTTTAAAATTGCTGTTAATTCTAAAATTCCTTCTTTACCTGAAATCAGTCAGGGGACGATAGAGTGTTCAGATGCATTTACTCAAGCTTTGGTTGAGTCTGCAGACAAAACATTCCCCATAAAAGGTTCTTCCAATGGGAAACTTCCATCACCACCATGGTGGGATGATGAATGTTCTAAGGCAATTCAAACCCGGAAAAAAGCTGAAAAAATGTATTGTTTAAACATGACCAATGAAAATTTAAATGCCATGATAGAAGCTACAAAATCTTCTAAAAAATTGTTTAAGGAAAAGAAGTCTAAAGCTTGGAAAAGTGTTTGCTCAACAATTAGCCCTTCAACTCCTCTCTCAGTTATGTGGAAAACCATTAGAAGATTTAAGACAGGCATGTCTGACACCAACTCTTCCTCTCTTCCTCCTTCTATGTCAGAAAGTTATTTAGATTCTATAGCTCCAGCCTACGTACCACTTCACTCAGATTGTTTATTAAGTTCCCTTTGCATTAATCCCATTCTTGATCATGATTATGATCAGTCTCATTTTAATAGTCCTTTTTCATTTGAGGAACTTAAAACTGTATTAGCTGGGTTGACTGATAGTTCTCCAGGAATAGATGGCATCCCATATTCTTTTATACAAAATTTAGGCGAAGAAGCCAGTGTGTATTATTTAAACTTAATCAATTCCATGATGTCCTCTGGCATTGTTCCTCAAAAATGGAAAACTCAATTAATTGTTCCTATTTTAAAACCTAACAAAAGTTCATCTGAAGTTTCATCTTTTCGCCCAATTGCTTTATCTTCTGTTCTTATTAAAATTGCTGAACACTTAATTAAAAATAGACTGGAATGGTTCATTGAACATAACAAAGTTTTGTCAGATTCACAATATGGATTTCGTAAAGGTAGAAGTACAATGGACAGCTTAAGTATTTTTACAACAGACTTACGAATCGGTTTTTCTCGGAATCATTCAGTTTTAGCTGCTTTCCTTGATATAAAGTCAGCTTATGACAATGTTTTGTTACATATTTTGAAAGATAAATTAGACAAATTAAAAGTTCCATACATGTTAACACATTTTATTATGAACATTTTAAATGAACGATGTATACAACTTGACAATTCACATCCTCATAATAGTAGGTTGCTTTGGAGAGGTCTCCCACAGGGATCTGTACTCAGCCCGTTACTATATAGTATTTACACTTACGATTTAGAAGAGTTTATTGGGGGTTCTACAAGTGTGCTTCAGTATGCAGACGATTTGTTAATTTATACTATTGATTCCTCCATAGACATAGCTAATAATCAATTATCAACCTCTCTTAACCATTTGAAAATTTGGTTACATGACAATGGTCTTGAATTATCCGTTCCGAAATGTAAAATTGTCCCTTTCACCAGACGTCGGATTATCCCTCCTATTGATATTAAATTTGATAATTCTGCCATACCGGTATCTAATAGTGCTAAATTTTTGGGAGTGATTCTTGATTCCAAATTGAACGGACTTGATCATTGTGACTATGTTGTCACTAAAAGTGAGCGCACTGTAAATATTTTAAGATGCCTGACTGGTGTTTGGTGGGGTGCCCATCCATCCTCTTTGAGGCTAGTCTTCAATGCTCTGGTAAGAAGTGTTCTTGATTATGGGGCCTTTTTGCTGGAGCCTTGTAGCAAAACTGGCCTTAGAAGGGTGGATGGCATTCAATCAAAAGCTTTGAGAATTGTCACCGGTTCAATGAAATCAAGCCCAATTAATGCTCTACAGGTTGAATGCGCAGACCCTCCTCTGCATTTAAGAAGACAACACTTATCTGATAGATATTTTTTCAAGGTTATTCAATTCTCTAACCACCCACTTATTCCTAAATTATATAGTTTATTAGATCAGATAGAAAATTCGTCATACTGGACCAATAAAACTGTGCCATATCTCATAAACAGTTTTAAAAAATATTTATCCATAAATTCTCCTATATACCGTTCTCCTCTATTTCCTCTTTTTGATTTCGTTTTTGAATCTTTAATTTTAGAACCTGAAATACATTTAGACCTTGGAATTCCGAGAGATAATTGTTCTGCACATGCGGAATTCAAACGCGTTGTTTCTGAGAAATGGCCAGACTATCACTATTTATTTACTGATGCTTCCAAGCATTCATTGGATAAATGTGTGGGAGTTGGTACTTATCACAGTCAGTATAGTATTGTTCAGAAAACAAAACTCCCGCCGGAATCGTCAATTTTCACTGGTGAATGTATGGGAATTTTAAAGGCATTGGATTACATACTTTTGTTTAAGCTTCAAAAGTCAGTTATTTTTACAGACTCTAAAAGTTCGCTTTATGCAATAGGAAAATATACATTTAAATCCAATTCTTATCGTCATATTGTCTTTCAAATCCGAAAAGCTTTATATGAATGCATCACAATGGGATATTCTGTTGCTTTAGCCTGGATCCCAGGGCATACTGGGATTTCGGGAAATACTAAGGCTGACGTCGTAGCTAACGATGCCGTTGATAGTGGTGATCTTGTTCCGTTTGTGAATTATCCGCATGATCTGATGTCTTTGTCTTCAGTCAGTCTCAAGGAATCTTGGGATAGGCTGTGGGCGGATACAGGTCGTGCGAAGGGACGGTATTATTATGGTCTTCAACCAAATGTAACAGCAAAGCCATGGTTTAGCAAAATTCACCTGAGTAAATCAGCGACTTCAATGATAATTAGAATGAGACTGGGACATCATTGTTCCCCTGCCCATCTGGCTAGGTTAGGAATTAGAGACGATGCGGGATGTGAGTGTGGATGTGATGTTGGTGATATTAATCATATACTTTTTAGTTGCCCTCAGCACGATAGATCTAATTTTATTGATTCCCTCATCTCCTTGAAGATTCCGTTTCCTACTAATGCAGCGTGTTTATTGTTAAATAAAGATCCCGATGTGTTTGGCGTTATAGCTACATTTCTCAATGTAAATAATATTAAATTATAGATTCTCCACTCCAATATGTATTAAAATGCTTACTTATTTAATTATTGTATTGTATTTTCTTTAACTCTCTCGTAGGTACTCTTTGATTGTCGTTCTAATTTTTGTGTATAATTCTTGCAGATTTTTTCCTTTTTCTATTCCTTGACCATTTTTCTCCATCCTTTCCGAGTTAGGTATCCTTTTCCGCGCAGAAATGTTTCCCCGTTTTTGTTAAAACTCTCAGTCATTCCTCCCTCTTCCTGAAATATTACCTAAAATCCATCCTAAAACCAACAAAACCACAAGAAAAGAGCACAAGAAACAAGAAAAGAATAATTTGAAGGGAGAAACAAAATACTCGACGCTGGCAAGATGCGCAGCATAGAATATGCACAGTCGCATCCGCCATAGGAAGAAAAAAAAAAAAAAAATTACATTGACAGAACTTTAACAAAAAAAAATTGTTTGTTTGGCAAATTAGATTCTCTTTGAAAGAGTATTTTGTTTGGTTCGGTCGGTGTCTCTATCGGCTTTTTCATAAAAACAAACTCATTTTCCAAGGGATTTGTGTCCATCTATTTATAATAAATTAATTGGAGGAATAAGCAACTGTCTCATTCCAAGGCTCAAGTGATTTATCTTAAAGTAAGCAAATAAAAACATCGTAAATTAATTTGATTGGTTTCATGAGAATTCAGATGCTACTTATTGTTTTTATTAGCATTTCTATGATTAGGCAGGCTACAATGATTGCAACGCATTTAAAGTGTCGTGGCGGGTTATATCCTCGGTCCAACGTACAAAGATATCCTGTGCCAGATGACAAAGTTAACTGGTCTGTAGAATTTAAGGAATATGAACCATCAAACTACACTTCGCCGGGTATACACGGGAAACCCTGGGCAGACCCAGTAGTAGGTAAGTACCCTGATTACTATATACATTATTTTCTTTGTTGTTATCTTGTCAATTACTAACCTATTTATTCTATAGGTACTAATATTATAAAGCTGAAGAGTTTGTTTGTTTGTTTGAACGCGCTAATCTCAGGAACTACGGGATCGGGTCTTACGCAGGTGAAACCGCGGAGCGCTGCTAATATACACGGTGTAACAAGGGGGGTGGATCATCGGTTGTTGGGGGGTAGAGGACCTCAATACCTATCGATTTAACCTCCATGTATGTTCTGCAATAATTGGTGGTTTAAAAGTTATTTGGGTTTTAGTGAAATTTTAGTCAAAATCAACCCTGAACTTTGCAATTACAGCCAAACTATCAGGTCTGCGATTCTGCCTTTTTTTGTGAAACAAGTTTAATAGTCGACCTTTTGTACCCCTACACCAATCAGAGTCTTAGATTTAGAAAACTCAAAATAAAACCATTTATAAGATTTTAGGAAATTATTCTGTGAAATATTTGTTTTAGAACCATGCAAAGATAATGTAAACATTAGATTTTGCACATTAAATCTTACTTTAATGGTTTTATTTTGAGTTTTATAAATCTCAGACTCTTATTGGTATAGGGGTACAAAAGGTCGACTATTGAACTTGTTTCACAAAAAAAGGCAGAATCTCAGACCTGATAGTTTGGCTGTAATTGCGAAGTTCAGGGTAAAATATGATTTTGACTAAAATTTCACTAAAACCCAAACAACTTTTGAACCTCTAATTATTGCAGAACATACAGGGGGGTTAAATCGATAGGCACTGAGGTCCCCCACCCTCCAGGAACCGATGATCTACCCCCCTTCTTACACCGTGTATAGGTATTCCTACTTATTAAGAGATGATATTATCATCTTAAAGTCATCTTAGGTAATAATTAGAAATTACCCTTTCACATAGGCTTTCTGTAAGAAATCACTAAAAGTTATGAAGCTATGAAGCCGCTAATTTGTGTGCAGTTTTTAGTTGCTTGTTTAATGCATTAACTGCTAAACTGATTGCATATAAGTAGTATATCCGTTGACTAGCACCCATAACACAAGTCTAGTTACTTAGCTTGGGGCTAGATGGCGATGTGTGGAATGTCTTGCAATATTTATTTATATCTACTAAAGTACTAAATATTTATTACTAACTTTTAGGGGAACCAAACTTCAAACCAAAATGGAACAGTTTGGACGGTAACATTAACAGAGAGAGCTACATGGGTCCTTATAAGATAGACAACGGGCACCCATTAAACCCTATAGGTCGTACCGGAGTTATTGGGCGAGGGGTTTTGGGACGCTGGGGGCCGAATCATGCAGCAGATCCTGTTGTAACTCGATGGAAGAAGCTCTCGTCCAGTGATGTAGCACAGGATCAAACACAAAAGTTTGTGAAATTCCATTTATCATTATTTTAATAGCAAATAGTGTCACAGTCACTACATAGTATAAAATGAAGTCGCTTTCTCTGTCCATATATCCCGATGTATGCCTCAATTTTTAAAACTACGCAACGGATTTTAATGCGGTTTTTTTAATAGATAGAGTGATTCAAGAGGGAGGTTTATATGTATAATACATGCATAATATAGCCGTGCGAAGCCGAGGCGGGTCACTAGTACATTATAAAGAGACAAAAGCTGTAGATTTTTTGTAATGAACTAATGAACCAGTTTTGATAATCCTTTCGTTGACGTGTAAAAAAAACTATGAAGATGTCTTAGGTGGAAGTTCTGGAACCAGTGGGTGTAGTGATGTGTGGAGTAAGCTTTTTATAAAATCTTTGTTACATTGCGTCATTTAACGACCCAATTGGCACAATAGTCACCATGCCGGACTGTCAAAGACAGGGTTGCGGGTTCGATTCCAGCCTCAGACAAGTATTTATGCTTAGATATTTGTCTGTGGTCTGGTTGTTTCTATGCATTATAAGTATATATTTACAAAAGAAAGCTATATAAGTAGTATATTCGTTGTCAAGCACCCATAACACAAATCTAGTAACTTAGCTTGGGGCTAGATGGAATGTCCTGCATTATTTATTTATTTATTTTAACTTGGGTAAATCATGGTGCATTAAAATTAGTATATAAATGTAAAACCTAAATATTTACCTATATAATACATACTTACAAAACTACAAAATCCTTATATTACAATCGTAGTTGCTTAGTTTAGGGCTAGGTGGCGTTACGTGCAATGTGTTGTTACATGTTTCAGAGCAGGAATCCTTCAGTTTGTGGCTATAAAACGAGGAGACACAGGGGAGTGGGCTCTACCTGGAGGAATGGTTGATCCTGGAGAGAAGGTCACCGCTGCAGCTGTCAGAGAGTTTCAAGAAGAAGCCATCAATTCATTACTTATGTCAGATGGTAATCAATTACTATCTAAATATTTTTTTAAAACAAATCTTGATACCTAACTAATATATGACGACCCAGTTGGCACAATGGTCACCATGCTGGACTGCCAAAACAGGGTTGCAGAGTCGATTCCCGAGTGTATTCCTGTTGTCCCCATAGACACTGACCCATTATGGGGACAACGGGAAGTCATACAATGTTGTGCTCTTTGTCCCCATTGACAGGGTAGGTACTGTTAATGGGGACAGCGAAACTCTTTATTCCTGTTGTCCCCATTGACGTTTTTCCGGTATGGGGGATAACGGGAAGTTATAAAATGTCCTTCCCATTGGAACATGGAACGAATGCAGGGTGGGTAACATGGCATACCTATATATGTTTACAACAGGCTAGGTGGCAACATAATGTTATGTTTTATGTTTGTAACTATTAAATAACAGGTTATACTTGTAGCTTGTTGCAACTAACTACGAAAAGTGTTCCCTACATCTTATAAATAATAATAAAATATATATTATTTGAGTTGCAAACGACTTTTCCTTTTGTATATAGTAGCCATTGGTTTGTAAAAAGTACTAGGAGGCAATCAGCCTGCCTAGCATGACGACCAAAACACGATACGATAAAGCTATATCACGCGATATAACTACATCAACTCTCAAAATATGATACATAAAGCCGCCATGTTAAATTTTTATTATAAATTGCGACAAAAATTATGATAAAAATTCAACATGGCGGCTTTATCTATCATATTTTGAGAGTTGATGTAGTTATATCGCGTGATATAGCTTTATCGTATCGTGTTTTGGTCGTCATGCTAGGCTAGCAGAACTTAGTAGACGGTCTAAATGATACTAATTATCTCTCTCTTTCTTTAATTTTTCCCCTGCTAAAGTATGTGATGTCCATGAAAGAAGCTGGAACAATAAATCTCGAGCATGATGTCATATTAGATATCGATAGTTGTTTGTGAAATACCTTCTACTGAGTTCTGATAGCCTAGTACTTACAGACCAATTACTATCATACAAAACAGTAACGGAATCAGCAGGCTGATTCATAAACCATCGGAAGGCTACCGAAACGAATAAAACTGAAAAGATAATGATGGCATCACGTCAAAAGTCGCGGGAGTGAAAGAGCAGCAAACAAATTTTTTTTGACGGTTTGAGGTGGCAGTAGGTATACCTCCCACAAAAAACGGGTTATTCCCTACGTCGAACTTTCGTTGCTGTCAAAGTCAATACAGCCATCTGGTGGCGAATAGAGACAACCATACGCTATGAATCAAAAATCTGTCACTGTCGGATTTCTGTCAATTATTATTGTCAATCGTCTTTGGCGCGAACTTTTAATCGCGAAATTATTGCTGTCCTGCACACGTAGCTTGTTGCAATGAACCACGAAAAGTGTTCCCTACCTACGTCACACTAAGATGTTTGTACTAGGCTGTAAGAACTAGTAAAATTGTTCCATGGTAAGAACTCTGTATGAGGTATACTGCTTTGTATGAGCAAGCCCGTACACACCACCACCACTTTCCGTTACTGTGTAAATTGTTTGATAGTACTAGGCTATCAGAACTCAGTAGATGGTATCTATGAATCAATAATCTGTCACTATCATATTTCTGTCAATTGTCTTTGGCGCGAACTTTAAATCGCGAAACTATTGCTGTCTTGCTCACGTAGCTTGTTGCAATGAACCCCGAAAAGTACCCTACATCACACGATTTAATAGGATGTTTGTACTAGGCTATAAGAACTCTGTAGGAGGTATACTGCTTCGTATAAGAGCACGCCCACTTGCCGTGACTCGAAACTATTGCTGTCCTGCTCACGTAGCTTGTTGCAATGAACCCCGAAAAGTACCCTACATCACACGATTAATAGGATGTTTGTACTAGGCTATAAGAACTCTGTAGGAGGTATACTGCTTCGTATAAGAGCACGCCAACTTGCCGTGACTGCGTAAATTGTTCGATATAATTGGTCCGTAAGTACTAGGCTA
The DNA here is from genome assembly GCA_907269075.1 of Idaea aversata. NCBI lineage: Eukaryota > Metazoa > Arthropoda > Insecta > Lepidoptera > Geometridae > Idaea > Idaea aversata. The sequence continues at coordinate 5,926,292 of OU026099.1, read as the reverse complement.
TCAGAACTCAGTAGAAGGTATCCCACAAAAAACAATCCGATATTTAATGTGAAATCATTCTCAAAATATTAGAATTATTTTTCCAGCTTTAATATCTTCAATTGAAGAAAGACAAAGATAAGGTAGTAAGTGTGATTTATACCTTCTCCTCATTCTGATTGCCTAGTACTTTACAGACCTATGACTACTTTAGACAGAAGAAAAAGTAGTGTTGGATTCGTGGTTGATTGCAACTCAATGTATTTTTTATACTTACACAACTTTTCAAATGAGATGTGCGGATCACTTTTCGTGGTTCGTTGCAACAAGCTACATCTCATTATGAGACGTAGAAAACAACCCGTTAATTTAATACTTACAAACAATACGTAGGTTGTAAACGTAATAATATATTCCACGTTCCATAGTTGGACCACCACCCCGCACTCGTTTCATGTTCCAATGGGAAGGACATTTTATAACTTCACGCTTTCCCGTTATCCCCCACAACGGGAAAGCGTCAATGGGGACAACAGAAATAATTTTTTAGCTATTTATTGAGTTCCGCTGTCCCCATTGAGTGGGGACAGAGTCAATGGGGACAACAGGCATACACCTATTTCCGCCTCAGACAAGTATTTATGCTTAGATATTTGTCTGTGGTTGTAAAAAAGTATTTAAATAGTATATCTGTTGTCTAGCACCTATAACACAAGTCTAGTTACTTAGCTTGGGGCTAGATGGCGATGTATGGAATGTCAAGCAATATTTATTATTTATTCAATATATTTGGTGTTTTTTGCAGTGGAAAAGAAAGAATGGGAAGAAAAATTCAAAGAATTCTTCAGTGAAGGTACTGTTGTTTACAAAGGTTATATTGATGACCCACGCAATACCGACAATGCTTGGATGGAAAGTATGGCTTGTAATTTCCACGATGAACAAGGGACAGTTGTGGGGAGCTTGAAGTTAAACGCCGGCGACGATGCTGTCGGTGTACAGTGGGTTGACATCACACCAGATATAAAACTATATGCTAGTCACAAAGAAATAGTATTAGAAACATATAGAATACGGTCTAAGTGCTAATAAAATTCGTTATCATTTCACTAAATTCTTATTTATTTCCTCCCTACTTAGAGTACTTACTATACAATATATAAACCTATGTATAACCAATATAACAGACTTAAAAAACTAAATTCGCCAATAACTCGAGTCAATAGGATTCTAATTTGAACTCTATAATTGCACCATACCTACAAACAAAATACAACTTAAATGCAAACCAAACACATTCATAATAGTTTATTAATAAAACAAGATATAGTTACTGTGTATTGCAGATACTAAAACATTGTACTAAAGTTATTTAAAAATGGGATTTTAATGATTACTTTGTTTTAATTTCCTTTAAAAAAATATCTTGTAAATAATTTTAGCGGTGAATAATAACCAACACAGTTTTAAAATACCAAAACATTGCCAATTCCTTATTAAATAAATGCAACACACAAAAGCGTTAAGGAATAGATAAATGTCTTTATTTTGAAAGAATTATAACATACTAGCGACCCGTCCCGGCTTCGCACGGCTATATTATGCATGTATTATACATTTAAACCTTCCTCTTGAATAACTTTTATCGATTAAAAAAACCGCATCAAAATCCGTTGCGTAGTTTGAAAGATTTAAGCATACATAGGGATATAGATACAGATGTAGTGAAGTGATAGTGATATTAGAGGAGAAAGGCTTCCCTTAGTCATTTAATTCAATCGCGTATTTTCTTTACTATGCACACAAACGGTGGGAGTTTAAAACAGTTAATAATGCTCTTTTTTTGACTGCCTTCACTATGAATTAATTATTGGCTCATAGATAATCGCGGCCTAAAAGCTTTGTATACTTTACTAGCATAACCTCACGGTTTCACCTGCGTTTATAACGGAAAATCGAGATAAAAAGTCGCTTATGTTACTCCCAATTCGTCCCAATGAATCAACGTATCCTCCAAGTTGCATCAAAATCGGTCCAGTAGTTTCAGAGCCTATTCAATGCAAACAAACAAATATTTTTTATTTATAATATTAGTATAGATAAGTCCAATATTTTAGATAATCTAGTATTCCTCACAAAAAAATTAAGTAAGTACTTACTTAAATTACTTATGTACGTCATGTTTTTTTAATAGAAAATAATTGTTACTGCGTGTAACAATAATTAAACATCAATGTATTATGGCAGTTTTATATAACTTATAATTTGCTTTATGACATATTTGGCCCCAAATATGTAGGTACTTACAAAGATAAATAAGTATATAAAAAGTATGTGATGCAGATAGAAGTAACATATTATACCACTGCGTACAAGTTACATGCATTTCGTGCACAACAAAAATTGTTGCAAACCCTATGCAAACCTTTGGTAGGATTGGATGTCACCTCCATTAAAACATAGGAAGGACCTTAGCACTTGATACCCAATAGCAATATACAACTCTACGTACTGTCATTCAAGGTCGCTCTCAAGATCAGTCTCAAATATCAAGAGCGATATCAGCTATGTGTTTTGGTCTTCATGCTAGGCAGGCAGGTCGTGAAATTTAGAATTTGTGAGATTCCTATATTTTTGTCTATTTAGGTAAAATTATGACGCTTATGATATTGATAATATTTAGGTTATAACATAAGATAGTTTATCGCAACATTATTCTAGTTCTAATATATCACAATGATCAGCTTACAGTAAGTATCAGGGCGTTCAATGTATGAATATTAGGAAAACTTTAATCCCGTTTCAAGTGTCACATATGTCCACGTAATTTCAATATTTCCGTGACGAATGTCTCGCTAGCTAGCCCGATATACTCTCACCGAGCGCGTTGTACGCGCGGTACCAGTTCACGTCGTTCAACAGCTTCTGAATGTTTTGAGAGAACGTTGGCAGGTCCTGGAGACAATATAAACAGATATATTTTTAAACAACCATGATTATGGCATCTCCTTGACTGATCTCGGCAACAGTGACCATTTTAGGCGATGACGTTTTGATGTTCAGAGGGCCAATACTCGTTAATAAAATTGTTCCAAATTACATAGACAGGTTTTTTTCTTCAACAAGCTGACTTTGAGGGTATTTTTACAAGCTTTTATTTAACTTGCACTGTTCGTTCATATGTCCGTTAAAATTTGCAAACTATTTTCTTGTAATCAAAATGCTATGGCAATGATTTGCAGTGTAATTTGATAAATGTACGAGAATTGACCTTCTGTTCGTCTGCGATATTTTACCGCATGTCGGGCACGTAAACACACCTTTACAGAATAATATCAAATAGCCGAGGGTAGTCTGGCTTTTATCGCGTCTATATTTACCTCAGGGCTAAACAACTATTGAGGTATCATATCACTATAGAGTGATTACGGCGCAACTAGTATAGTCTAGTTGCGCCGTAATCATACGAAGTTTCATCGCAATTGGTTCAAACTCACAAACTTTCACATTTATAATATTAGTAGGACTAGCTGTTGCCCGCGACTTCGTACGCGTAGTAGTTATGTTTTATATACCTTCTTTTTCAATCAATCTATCTATTAAATTTAAAAAAAACCGCATCAAAATCGCAAAAAAAGTTTTAAAGATCTAAGCATACCTAAGGACTTATCCCTAAAATAGCTCTATGGCTGTACACATCAGTGATAAGATCATGCATCAGCTATGGCGCTGTCGCTTGGTGGCCCAGATCGGAACTAACAACTACACAGACTAAACTGACTCGCCTTCAGAGGATGGCTTGCATGGCCATCACCGGCGCTATGCGCACCACACCCACGGCGGCGATGGAAGCCATGCTCAACATCCTTCCTATCCATCTATACGTCCAACAGGAGGCGGCTGCAAGTGCTGCAAGACTGATCTCTTTAGGCCTGTGGAAAGGGGATGTGAAGGCCAAACATACTATGGTCCTGTCCAAGCTTTCAGCAGAACAACCCATGCTGCTAGCGATCAGTGATAGGATTCCCAAAAGACATGAATTTAAAAGACACTACACCATACAAATGACTGAAGGACAACGTGACTATCCGCAACCCAGTGAAACGTGGATATACACAGACGGCTCAAAAACCGACACGGGCACTGGATCCGGGGTCTTTTCGGAGGACCTAAACATAAAACTCAGCGTAACTCTAGGCCCCCACAACTCAATCTTCCAAGCGGAATGTGTGGGTATAATCAGGGCAGCATGGGCCGCGCTGGATCGCGATGTCTCGGGCCATGGCATTAGAATCCTGTCCGATAGCGCGGCGGTGCTACATGCACTGAACAGTAGAACTATAAGTTCTGCCCTGATTTACGAATGTTACGAGACACTCAACAGACTAGGTGAACACAATAGACTGACCTTACAATGGGTTAAGGGACACAGCGGCTCAAGGGGAAACGACGCTGCGGACGAGCTGGCAAAGAGAGGAGCGGAAGCGGTCAGTTACGGGCCTCAGCCCTCCGTCCCGATCCCCTCCAACCAACTCAGAGCCTGGATCCGCAACCACGCCAAAATGCGACACCGTCACCTCTGGGCCACGACGGAAAGCTGTAGGCAAGCTAAACTAGCACTCCCCGATACAAACAGCAGACTCACGAAACGCCTCTTGAACTTAAACCGATCGCAAATGCGCTTGGTTACAATCGCTTTGACCGGTCACGGCGCTTTCAACAAACACTTTCACAACTTGAACATAACGGACAGCCCACTATGCAGAGCGTGCATGGAGGCCGAGGAGACGACCGCGCATGTGCTGCTGGACTGCACGGTACTAACGGAGATTAGACTCAGGACTTTAGGTGACATCAAAAGCCTTCCAAAGATTTTTGAAAAACCACATCTTGTGGCAAAATTTATGGAAGAGCTGGGCTGGTTCTCCCCCTGACAAGTAGAACCTTACGCAAAGGGGACCCAACTAAAGAGGTCTGATTGCGGAAAACAGCCCGTATACAAGTACAAGTACAAGTAGTACCTAAGGACAGACAGCGGAGAGCGACTTTGTTTTTAACCGACTTCAAAAAAAGGAGGAGTTTCTCAATTCGGTTGTATGTATGTTTTTATACTATGTAGTAATGTTCTAAATGATATAAGTAAGTAGATATGGTATAGTTACCGTGTCGGTTGGGAACTGTGCGAGCTGATGGTGTAAGTGGGGAGCGAGCGTTGGCGCGAGGCGACGCAGGAAGTGCGGCAGGAAGGCGAGCCGGAAGGCGGCGAAGTCGACCGCGGCCATACCGTGCGCCGCGGCTAGCAGCTCGTCGCGGGCCAGCGATCGCCAGCCGCCCTCCGCCACGCCGCCCAGCACCACCGATAGGAACTCGCCCAGGAACTCCGAACGGAATATACTCTAAAACAATGCACAAATTCATTAATTAAAATAATTACATAATATAAACCAATGTACTCCATAAAAATGCTTGTGGAGAGTTGAGCCAAATGTGATATCGTTTTGGTGTTTGTCTAACAACCTATATAGGCATACCCTCCATTACCTTGGAATAACGGTTACTCCGGCTTAACTTTCGGCGAGCAGTCGACACGGTGAAAAACGGAAAAAACCGGCACGGCGCCAAATTTAAATTTTGAATTTTTATTTGTTTAACTAAGAAATCGTTCTGCAGTGCAAAAACTGCATATTGAAATAGGCGAACATAAAAATTATGAGCTTAAAAACTTTTTAAACTCACACGATTTGTATTCAATAGTATGTTACAATAGTCATTAGGAGTCTCCTCGCGACCATGACTATTGTAACATAGTCGAAACGTCGAGGTAAGAGAAATAAATAGTTATTTAGGGAAAATAATTACTATAAATTATGAGCTTACCTTTTGATAAAGTTTCCATTTAGTGTTGAGTGCATCAAGCGTCTCTATGTTGATCTTGAGCAGATCTATGTCAGGTTGTAGAAGCGCGCGTCCGACCGCCGCCAGCGCCGCGCGTAGCTCGTCCGTGCGTTGAGACGCCTCTTCCTCAGTACATTTGTTAGGGAAGAAATAACGCCAACGGTGGATTAACACACTGTTAACATTTTAAGCGATTTATTATTATATGCCAGAGAATACGATAAAAATATGGCTTAGTAAGGAATAACTATATTATAAAGAGGACATTTTTTTTTGTTTGTTTGTAACAAATATGCTTCGAAACTACTGGACTGATTATGATGAAACTTGGCATGAGGATACATTGATTTATTGGGAATAACAGAGGCTACTTTATATCCCGATATTCCCACGGGATCGGGAGTTACGCTGGTGAAACCGCGGAACGCTGCTAGTTTAATCGCCTTCATAGCGGCTTTCAATCTGAAGGTCGTGTGTTCGAATCCCGGCCGGCCGTGCACCGATTAATTGGCTCCAGGAATATCGACAAGTTCTCTCCTTTGGACATGGTCGACTAATCTGAGAAGGTAGAAGGTGCTGGGCAAGCCCACTCCATCCTCACGCAAAAAGGACCCAATTAAAAAGAGTCTAATTGCGGAAAACAACCCGTATACAAGTGCAAGTAGATGATAGCTGGATGTACTTGTGTGAGTCAGAATATTGAGGGATATGGTATGGAAGTGAACAATGTGATGACGAATTAATAGAGAATTTACTTAGATAAATGGGCATAAGGGCAGGATGAAGTTTTATCGTCTAGATAGTATACCTGGCTAGCAACCGATGCGCAGCGCGTGCCAGATCGACATGCCCATCGGGCAAGGTGGTGCGCGGCAACACGTGGTGGTGTAACAGCTGCAGTACGGGCGACACTCGCACGCCGCCGCCTCCCGCTTCCACGCCGAGACGCACGCATTCCACGAGACGCTCGAGACCGCTCTCCGTACCACCACTGATAACAATATTATTATACTAACTAGCTGTCCTGGCAAACGTTGTTTTGCTACATAAAAAAAATATGAAGGAAAAAAATATATATAGACGCTGTTCGATTCGCGGACCTAACGAATATACACAAAAAATTTCATAAAAAACGGTTCAGCCGTTTAGGTGGAGTTTGGCAACAAACACCGCGACACGAGAATTTTATTTCTTCTCGTCTCGCGGCATTAGTTGCCAAACTTCACATAAACGGCTGAACTTAAACTTGAATATTATTAAATTTTTTTCTGTTTTTTTTTTACTCTATTTTTTTATATTTTTTTTGTATATGGCAAAACAACGTTTGCCGGGACAGCTAGTATTATTATACTAATGTCAATGGAACCGAACGGAACCGTCGCGTCATAGTGATAATGTACTGACCGTTGCGCAACATCGAGGAAGACATCGATGGCTGTGTATGCAAAGTCGCCGAGCTGCGGCAACAACGCTGTGAACAGCCCGAGGAAGAAGTCTGTGATGTCGGCCTCCGCCGCCGCTACCATCGGCTCTTGCAGCAGTCGTAGCGCCGCCGCCGCGCCACCAGATATACCCTCCGCTATCACCTTAGTCAATCATATTTATTAAATAACAAATATTCAAGAATTAAATGTTTTCAAATCAAGAATTATAGCACTGATTGGACAGGTAGAATATAAATAAATATTGCAGGACATTCCACACATCGCCATCAAGCCCGAAGCTAGGTAACCAGACTTAGGTTATGGGTGCTAGACAACGGATATACTACTACAACCAGACCACAGACAAATTAAGCATCTATCTAAGCATAAATACATGTCTGAGGCGGGAATCGAACCCGCAACCCTGTTCGGCAGTCCGGCATGGTGAGCATTGTACCAACTGCCCCTTAAACAAGATTGCTTTCTATTAGCGATATCGCCAATCGGCAGATTTAATTGTATGGAATTGACATAAAGCATTGTTTGAAATTGGCATTAGATGAAACTTTTCTACAATTTTTTTCCTAACGCAAGACCACGTGACTTGATTTATTTAAAATTCATACAAAAAAAAATAGTCGATTGGCGATATCGCTAATAGAAAGCAATCTTGTCTAAGGGGTCAATTGGAAACACTAGCAATCAGTACGATGCACAATCTTCTTTTAGTTTATAACAAACTAGCGACCCGCCCCGGCTTCGCACGGCTGTATTATGCATGTATTATAATAAGGTGAACCGAGGCGAATGCAACTATCAACTTTGAAGTTTTATTTTTACCTTTGGTTATAATCGTCCAGGTAGATAAAATTCACATTCTAATTAATCCACATGGTTAAGCATATATCTATGAACGTGCTCACATCAAAATAACTTTAAATAATATTCATTTTAAGATAAATTTACAATATAATCACTGTGAAAACGGAAAAAGTTACATTAGCCCCATTTTGGGGCGAATGTGACTTTTTAGTATTTCTTGTTTATGCTAGTAGTTATAAAGCTTATATTTACATAACACCTACTTTGAATCAATATTTACCCATAAATTATTTCAGACAATACTAAAACACAGTTCTATAGCCTATAAAAACGCTTTTAGTTGTTTCTGGGGCTAATGCAACTACGCTCCATACAGTTAGTGTTGCGACTACATTTTATCGATAACTTTTTACTGTGACTTATAAACTGACGACGACGTCGTCAGAAAATAAAACATCGCATCTTTACTATTTTTAATAAAATAAATTATTAGATAAATGCATTAAAGAAATAAAAAAAGGATAAAACATTTCTATTTTCAAAATTCTTTACAATGAAGCTTTTCTCTTTTCTTTTTGTAATTCCGAACTTTCTAAAACCATACATTAACTGCTGTCATTTAAATAAAACTTATTCGAAAACGAAGGTTCACATACTAATATCAAAAGGTTGCAGAAAATTGGTGGATGGACGGAGTTTAACACCATACGTTTAGGTAGGTACATCATGTAAGTAGTTGGGTAATTATACCAATTTTATTCATAATTGAATAGAAAAGCAATAAATTAAACTGAAAGTATTTATTTAGTAGAGAACTTTTAAGTATTTGTTTTCGCTGCCTTCATCAAAATACTTCAGTTAATTTACATAATATCGACCCTTGCCATTCTATCGATACTGAAGATTCATATTGAACATCACTAGCGATTTACATTTTCAATACAAAAACAAAGGGGCTATTGCAACTACGTCAATTTCATCAAAATAGCTACAATCACCCCGCAACACAGAAAAATGAGGCGAAAGTAACTGCTGCTAAATCATACGAAATATAAGGCATAGGATTACAAATGTTGTCGTAAAAGTTACTTACGATCAGTATTTCTTCGTTTCTTTTTTCAAAACTGCACAGAAACAGCTTTTACTATGTTTTTTTCACAAAAACTTGTACGCGGGTCGTCAACCAATAGTTGTCGAAAATGGCAACTTTTAAAAAAACCTCCTTTGAACAAACAGTTTCAAAGGAAGTAGCGTCACCTGTTATTTTTAGGGACAAACATTAATTTCTCTGTTCACCAATAGATGGAATGCTCATCAAAGATCGTTAGTATGAAAGAAAAATCGATTAGTCGCATTCACCCCATAGTCGCATTCGCCTCGGTTCACCTTATCTAAAAACCTTCCTCTTTAATCACTCTATCTACTAAAAACCGCATCAAAATCCTTTGCGTAGTTTTAAAGATCTAAGCATACATAGGGACATAGGGACGGCGAAAAGTGACTTTATTTTATACTATGTAGTGATATGCGTGTAGTTGGAGTCTTACTTTCTTGGCATGTGTAGGTGCATGTGCGAAGGCGTGCAGTAGCGCCGTGAGAGGCGGCAGGGCGTCCCTCGGCGCGGCGGCGACGGGCGCGCTCCACGCGGCGAGCAGCGCCCGCGCCTCGCCCCCTCCCGCACCTAGCGCTCCCGCACCGCCACCCGTCGAGCTGATCCCGCGCAGGGACAGCGAGATGAGAGCCTCGCGGACTACGCCTGCACTCTATAAACAACACAACCGTTCATTATGCTACTTCAAAAAAATAAACATAAATACAACCGAACCTCCTCCTTTTTTTTAAATCGGTTAAAAAGTCTTGAAGTCATTCAAAAGCGACACTCACGAGAAGTTCTTTTCGCTTTTTCTTAATTTTGTTTTTATTAAAAAAATTAAAAAAATAATTGTACGATCTGTGTCAGAATTGCAGACCCACCGTAGAGTACTTAAATTACTATTATTGGAATGTTTTTATTCATAATAATATTAATCTAATAAATTCATGAGTTGAAAGTTTGAAAGATTTCAAATTTGAACTCGTGTAAGACTTTAGAATTTGGCTTGAGTTGATAACATTCTAATAATAGCAGTTTTGGAGCTCTACGGTGGGTCTGCAATTTTGTCTTCGACCATACCTAGTTATAATTTATAGAGCAAGTGCTATACTTTGAAAGTACAGCAACAGTTACCTTTGGTTCGAGATAATGTAGAGATCTCTGCGCGTGACTGTACAGATCGCCGACTAGCGTCACCGGATCGCTTGTGAACTTCACGTTCTTAGACAGACTTAGCAATAGGTGCGCCGCCGCGTGGCACAGTAGGGGAGGCTCCTGAAATGATAGCACACAGATTATATCTTAAACGGTAATGTGATTAGACCGCTAACGCTACCATAACACAATTATTTTTTTGACTTGTTAACGTTTAATAAATTGAAGGAACACCAGCATTCACAAAAAGTGTCATGGTAATATTGCGTGACGTCATGCGTCCCGTTCCCGTTAGGAAAAATAGTATTTAATAATAATATCGCTCATCTGGACTTGTGTAATGGTGACGAGTGACGAATAGAAGACTTATACCTATAAATGAAAAAAAGGGAAAAAATCTCAAATTTTTCATCGTTTTCTTATGACGTTATCACGTAAAATTATCGTCTTTACAGACAACCATTTTTTATTTATCTTTAAACCAAATCTATGGGTTTATGTGCCTGTGAATGAAGAATTTGATTTTAATTAACTTACGGGTGTATCGTGCGGCAAAAGGAACGGTACAGCGGAAGTGAACAGCCCTTCCATGATCTGCACGGAGACTCCGCATTCGCTCGCGTAGCAACACCACGCTCCCATACACGCGAACATTTCTGCGTGACTGAAATGAAACGATTACTGAAATGGGCAAATAGGAAAGAGCAGTGACTTGCACGGCGTTGCTTACTTACACAATTTGACATAAACATGCTCTAAAAGCTGAGGTTTTGAGCTTCGTTGCTTCGTAGAGTCAACTAGAAACCCACCGTCTTATAAATTTATTTATTTATTTAATTAGAACAGTCGTAACAAATTACACTAATTAATTAAAGATAAGTACTTAATTAAAATACAATAATAAGGAAAATATTAATATAACTTACAATTATTTAAATTTAATCTTATTTACTTATTTTATTCATCATTCTCACGATAGATCAAACATACCAACATAAGTTCCTTTCATTCATCAGCATAAACATCACAATCTGGGTGAGCAGTATGTTATTGAGAGTGTGGGGCAGAAATGATTTGGATTTAGAGTAGCAAAAAGCACGTGCCTTCTGCCGCCGGCAAGATATTTGTATGGCACGAATAGTCGCTATGACTTGTTATGAAGGTCAGGAGCATTGATAGCGTTGCGGAGGATATGTAGTTTGATAGTAAAATAGTACAATGCTATGGTATACGTACACCTGAACATGGGCGTGAGCGTGTGCGTGCGGCAACACGCGATGCGGACGTGTGAGTGCGGCACCTGCGAGAGCGCCCGTCACGCGTTCCACGAGCGTCGCGCCCGCACCGCCGCCTCCAATCGTACCGCTATCTAATGAAAAAAAGAACTATTTGAGCATCTGCTTAGAATTAGCGCTTTATATGATATTGACGTGAAATACATATCTAACAGTAAGTGTTTTGTTAGATATGTATTTCACGTCAATACTCCATCTGTCATCTATTCGAAATATGGTATAAGGATGTTACATAAAAATACAGTTCAACATATTTCACGAGCACTTAGCTTAGCATGCAAATATATATAAGGTTTAATAAATCAAAAGTATAATTAGAATATCTAATAATTAATCCAATATCAAAAAATGTTTTGACAGTTTGCTACAGATGTCAGAAAAATGACTTTTTTATTAATTGATATGTGAACGGAAATGGACTGATCATAAATTGAAAGACGTAACCGTCGATAGCGTTGTCCGAGGGTGAATTTAAACACGGGGGCACCTGAATATGTTAATTAGCGTTTGCGGGAGCGGTACAGTCGGGGAAAAGCGCGCGTCAGGGCAGAGCGCGGGTGTCTCAGCGCATTGAGTCAGGTTGCAGCCGACAGAGTTTATTATGCGGTTGTTATAATTACGTAAATTAAAATAAACTTCTCTTTGTAGCCTACTTAGTTCTGTGTCGTTTTAGCGTGTAACAAGTAATATTACTCTATATAATAATGAGTGATAAAGGCAGGAAAAGACAAAAGAGCATAAGTTTATTTATAACCGTTATTTTTGATTTTATTGCCCGTCTGCCCCTTGTGTCCCTCCCAGAAAAAAATCCTAGAGCCGCCTTTGGCGTTGTCTACTATTGTTTTGGTGGTACGTAGTTTTACCATTAAAGAGCGTGGGTGCCAGCCGGCCGAGTACTCGGGTCAGGGTGGCGAGGTCGAGCAGAGCGGCCAACAAGCGCTCTGCGTCGGGCGTGTTGCCCGCGCCCGTTCCAGCGCCTGCACCTGCGCGCCCTGCTGCTCGAGCTTGCACACCTGCTAGGCACTGCCATCGCTCCAACTACAAAAATACAAGGAATGCAAACATTAAAAATAAATAAATATTGCAGAACATTCCACACATCGCCATCTAGCCCCAAGCTAAGTAACTAAACTTGTTTTATGGGTGCTAGACGACGGATATGCTACTTATATACTTTTCTTTTATAAATATACACTTAAAATACATAGAAACAACCAGAACACAGACAAATATTTAAGCATAAATACTTGTCTGAAGCGGGAATCGAACCCGGAACCATGTGTTTGGCAGTCCGGTATGGTGACCATTGTGCCAACTGGGTTAAATTTTCTATGCTTTTCAAAAACACGTAGATAGGCCGGCCGGTACAGCCATGTGGTACGTCAAAATGCAACTTACCACGATGTATGCACATAATAATTCAATACTTACCACACAAGTGAATACATCTAAGGGCGCCAGGTCCGCGACGCGCGCTACACATTCAATACAGTGTTTCAGGAATGTTTGCCATTCAGTTTCGCCCTGCAACAAGGTTTTAAAGCATTCAATTAGTTACCTATATCGAGGTTTTAAGTTAGCACACTCTTGGTAAATCTTTTGGCACACGAGGGTTGTGTATTTTATTTTGACAGGCGTTTTTGTTTTTTAATCGCTCACATCTTCAAAAAAGTGACACTTTAGGATTAGGACATCCTTTGAAAGAATATTTTTTGGTTATAAATTAAAACAAATACTTTTCAAAATTACTGGTGAGGATTCCTAAGTTGACACTTTAAAATATCATATAAAGGTCTCATCAATCAACCAGTTCTAACGAGGCCATTTGTAAAATGAGATGGATTATTTACATCGTCATCACAGATATCGTTGTCCAAATGTTGGAGCTGAGCTTTATTGTGTTGGAACTGTATTTTGTTCAGCACACCATTGACTAGAGCTTGTAACGCCTCCCAATATCTGAAACGATATACAAAATACATGTTTTTATTCTAGTACAAAATATTACTTTAGGATATTACTAGTACCCTGCGGTTTCACCCGCATAAGTCCCGATAATGTAGGAATATCAGGATAAAAATAACCCACGTTTCTCCCGAGGATGTATCCTTATAATAAGTTTTATAAAAACATAACCCTTTCTTTCCAGTCGGGTAAAAATGATTCAGTGCTTGCCAGTGATTCATTAGAGACAAAAAAGAAGAAATCTTTTCTCTTTATAATATAACGTTGTAAAAAAATTCCAAGGAAAAGTAAATCTACAAAATTAAAAAAAAATGCTTGGTTAAAAAAAAAAAAAGCTAAAGCACTATAATAAAATCATTGTATTGCGTACCTAGCAGTATCTTCTGGCTTTAAAATATCAATAAATTGCATCCATATGTCTAAACAGTTTAGGAAAATAGCACACGTAGGCACCTAAAAACAAAGAAAACCATAATTAGATCAAATTAGGATTGTAAATATTTTCAAAAGATTAGAGTTTAAATATTTTTACCTGGAATGTGTATTGGAATAGATAAGAAAGAAATTCAATAGCATCAAATTCAGGCTCTGCTTCCAATCTCTTGAAATGCAAAGATACAAATAGCTTCAGGAACTCTGAGAATTTTATTAAATAGCTGTAACAGAAGACATTATTACGTTAATAACAATTTATATTTCAAGAAAATATAAAAGTAAAACCAGCTGCGCCCCGCGTTTTCGCCCAATTAAGTCCCGATCTCACAGGAATAAAAGGGGATACTGAAAAGTTTTTCGCAGTGACGTAGGTATCCCGAATAAAAGTAGCCAGTCAGATGTTATTTGAGGGATCCAGCTATCACATATTATAATGCCTATTATTGTCTCTGGGACAAATTGATTCAGTGATTTTAAGGTTCTGTACTCAAAAGGTTCGTCCGTCTGTCTATCTGTCACCAGGCTATATCTAATGAACTGTGATTGATAGCTAGACAGTGAAATTTTCACATATTTTGTATTTCTGTTGCCGCTATAATAAAAAATACTCAAAAAAGAATATAATGGTACGGAACCCTACGAGCGCAAGTCTGACTCGCACTTTTAGGGTTCCATAAAAAAGGAACTTTTATTTGATTTACAAACAGTCAAAGTGACGCATTTATGTTATAGTTCTTATAGGATACATACTCGTGCGGCGCATGCGTGAGCAGCTGTAGATGCGCGTGATGCGTGAGATGTCGCAGCAGGCGGAGCGCGCAGTGATGCAGCCGCAGCGCCGTCGCGGCCGACGACGGGGGCGCGTACCGCCGGTACAGCAGCTCGCATACACCGCCTAGACCCGCCAACGCTGCTTCTGTACTCTATAATAACATTACAATCGTCAGGAACCAGAAGGTAATTCTTTTATATTAGGGTTTCGTACCCAAAGCGTAAAACCGGGACCCTATTACTAAGACTTCACTGTCTGTCTGTCCGTCTATCTGTTGGTCACCAAGCTGTATCTCATTAACCGTGATAGCCAGAGAGTTGAAATTTCCACAGATTATGTATTTCTGTTGCCGCTATAACAATAAATATTAAAAAAAGAAAAACAAATTAAGTGGGGCTCCCATACAAACTTGGTACGGAACCCTTCGTGCGCGAGTCCGTCTCGCACTTGGCCGGTTTTATTTTTTCAACAAGCTGCATATTCATTGGGGATTCGAAGAGTTTGTTTTTGTAGGTATCATGTCATAGTGTTACTAAATTTATTAGTTTGAAATAGTACGCACCTGTGTTTGCGTGGCGATACTGCCCCAATAGAAGACCGTCGTGACTAGAGCAGGCGGCACATGCGAAGACAGTGGCAGCCACGAGAACAGATGTTGCAGTGTCGTTAGACATTTTACTATTATCTCAGTATTCAGAGCCCTGTAATAATAAAACAAAATTTTACGTGACTCATCACGCGACTAAGTAGTTCCTTTTGAACGCCAGTATTTTTTTAATGATACTTACCAAAGACGCCAACTCAAGTAAAAGTTGGTTTGATAGTTTAATTAAATTAGTAGTTTTATCCGTTCCTTTATACAAAAAACAAAAAAACGGGCGTGCTTTTAAAGTTAAAAAACCGGTTTGTTAATAATATTCATGCAACTGTGGTTGCACTAAGCATGTAAGCGAAATTTGGAAGCAGTGAAATTTCTCGAAAAGAAGATTCTCGCCTCAAATATATTGATGTAAGTACAGATATTTGTTTCTGGTCTGGGTGTTTTTGTATGTATATTAAGTAGTTAGTATATGAGTATTCTATCTGTTGTCTGGACACCATACCACAAGCCTAGTTACATAGCTTGGGGGTTAGATGGCGCTGTGTGAGGTGTCCTATAATATTTATTTATTTAAATCTGATATCTAATCCCATTATGATCGAGTTACCTTAAAAGCCGGATGCCAAATAAGGCATTATGCCTAAATGGAAGTTTTGCCTAGAAATCGCCCTAAGCGATAGATGCCACTGAAGCAGAATGCCTTCATACAAGAATGAGTTGACCGAGATAAGGTAGGTGATGTGTTTAAATATTAAAGTTCTTACTTATCAAGTGTGTGTACGTCATGTGCGTTTGCTAATAAGTCCGGCAGAGCGGAGGTGTGTGGGGCGCCATTTGTAGGGGACGGTGGAGGATTTGACTGACCTTCCTTTTGTGCGTTCTTTTCCAAAATGGCTGAAAATAAAATAGCTATTACGTTAAAAGTCATTCCAATATCATAACAAACAAATTGAATTTACTGGCAGATTATTTTTTGAATTCTGGTTCACTGTGAGATTTTTTGTCTTCCATACTCATTTTACCACATAATATTCATTCTCTTTTTAATAATGATAAGTAAAATAAGGCAATTTTCAAACAATCTTAAAGTTTGTTACCACTAAGCGCTGCCAGCATTTGTGGCATGCCCTTCAGCATTAACCGTTCGAGCTGCGTGCGCCGAGCTGAAGGCAGTAGGACTCCATTGTCTCGAGCAGATCCTAACTCTTCACTTGCTGCTTGTGCCAGTATCAGTCCCAGCAAACAACGCCGACCGTCGCATTTTATTAACTAAAATAAAAAACTGATTAATTGAGAACCCATCATGCTCACCTATTAGATTCTGCATACATTTAGGTGCAAACACTGCCATGTAAGCAGGCAGCTGAATTGAATAGGGTGCCCTTAACGATTTACATGGCGCCAACTTTTACTGAAGTAACTAAATAAATACATGTAATATACAAACATGTAATACAAATAAATGTATAAGTATTTCAACATGTTTGTTTTGCTGACTTTATTCCTTTACATAAACCTATATTATACCTAAAAAAAGCAAGTTGGTATCTGCCAGTATAGGAAAAAAGTAAGTTTTAGTATATCATCCTTGTAGGTAAGTTCTAAAATAATTGATTGAGTCAGACATTATTAATCAATAATAATAATTAAAATAATGAATTAAAGACATTATTAAATATATTAATATTTCGTTTTCAGTTCCAAGCCTATTGCTAAAACACGAGATACAATGTGGAAGCTAATGAGGCATGCAATGCGGCAATGCAATGATTAGTGTTAGTAACACCATTCATAATTCACTAGACACGTGTTTCGCGAAACGAAATGAGCAATGTGGCTCTAGACTAAAAACTAAAAAAACTAAATAAGAATACTACTACCATATGTAGTAGGTAAAAATTTAAATAAATAAATATTGCAGGAGAACCCACACATCGCTATCTGGGTTCACTATGCTAGACCAAAGCTAGCCCCAAGCTAAGCAACTTGGCTTGTCTTATATAAGCTAGACGATGGATGGATTACTTAAATACTTTTTTTGTGAATTACTTGTTTAAGGCGGGAATCGAACCTACTACCTTCTGTGTCGCAGGCAGGTGATGCGCTCGTGAGGTTGTCCAAGGAGGTACTTACTTATTAGAGTTTTATATCCCTATAATATAAAATTATCATGCCGCGGTGTTAGTTACCAATCTCCACCTAAACGGCCAAACCGATTTGTATGACATTTTTTATGTATATTCATGAGGTTTGAGAATCAAACATATTTTTTTTATTTTTATTCCTTTTTTTGTAAATGGCAAAACAATGTTTGCTGGGACAGCTAGTTATATTATATTTATTTATGTTATCTTACCTCAACAATGTTATCAAAGAAGTCAGTGTAGAGATGGGGCCAATCATAACGAGCTATGGAGACCATTAAGGCAGCTAGTTTATTCCTAATGAAGTACACCATCACCTCATGCTTGGCCATCAGCTCATTCCACAGTGTCATACGTATTTCCGTTCTCTCATTATCATTTAAACTTATCCACTGTCTGTTGATTATATTCTTCAAAAATGTGAACAAACAAAAAAAAATTTCAAATCAGAAATATTTACATTCAAGTTGGTGATAATATTCGTTGTGCGTGATAAATATAAATAAATGTGATAAACAATTATTAAACATCTTGCCCTGTAAAAAGAAAGTCTGCATTTTTGGTACTTCTAATTAAATTGATAAGTGCTAATAAGCTTTATGGACTGAAATATTAAACAGTAAAACCCACTTAGTTGAGTAATAAGATATCTAATAGTTACTTAAATATCAGCATATAATTAAAAGAGATGGGATTTTTGATTTCCAAAGAGTGTGTAAAAATAATATTTTAAATATTTGTGGCTGAAGCTGCATAGAACTTTAGAACATTGTTAGTAGATACTTATTTAATTATAATTACCTCTAAAGTTGTTAAAGTAAACATTAAAACATATTGGTTTTGAGATTTTTGAAGAAACAGTAAACAATGTTTCCAGGAATCTCTTCTATTAGAAAAATTCTCCAGCATGCCCTCAATCTCTCTTTTTCTATAGTTATTGGTTGTGGGCGCAAAGAACTCAGACATGAGAAGTTCTAATGAGGCCAGGGCCTCGTTTACTTCAATATCAACCTGTGAAAATACGAAATTGATATAGATACAGCGAAATGTAGTGATAGGAGGACTCTTTCCCAAAGGTTACAGGTTTGGGTTAATTTCTCACCATGATGGAGACTTTGGATTTCAGTGTTTTGGTTTCTACATTAGTAATTTAATATTACATTTCTTTTAATTATTATTTCCACTTTCAGAGCAAGGGAATATAAACTTTTCCATATATTTTTTCGTAAACACAATTTCGAACAAACCGAAATGAACCCACCATCCGTCCATCGAGTTTTTACCAGTTTGACATTGACAGTGGCAGTAAGACAATTAATAAATTAACATTGATTTAAAAAAAAATCTGAAACCATCAGGGTAGAAATTTCAAAAAATTCTAAAGTCAATTCTGTCACCCTCTTATATGTCAGCAAATTGACATTCATTTGACATTCGCGCGCCAAAACAACGCGTGATTCTGGGTGGTTGTGTGTTGTGGTGTTTGCGTTTTTAATTTTATTCCTTACAATAAAGATTTAATTTAAATTATTAAATCGCTTTCGAAAACATACCCTTTAAAGTGTATTTTAATAATATTTGTGACTGTACGACCAAATATAAATAGAAAAAAAAGACCCCGGTATGTTCACATTAAACTCCCGATAAGAAAATTCTGTTATTCCTATAAATCATGGCCATTTCATGTTCAATTCATTAAAATAAGTATTTCTATCATAAATAGCTAGGCCACATAAAGCTGTTTTAATAAGTACTGTGCTATCCTTATCAATGCTGATTAATTTATTTGAATCCCAGGAGAGCAATGAGCGTGGATATCAAGAGGAGTTGGAGTAAAGATGTTGAAGAATCCGATAATGGTATGTATATATGTAAATATATGTCTTTAGGGTATTTAATAGACATATACTCAAAACATTTAAGTTACTCACTAAAATAGGAAATTAAATTATTTGGTGATAATGATAAAAGTATGATCCAAACATCTAATATTTCAGGAAAAAAGGAGAATGGAAAGCCGGACAGTAGAGACAGCAGTTCAAGCAGTAGAAAGAGAGTCAAACATAATAGTGACAGCAGCTCTGCCAGGTTTGTGCATATCAACTGAAAAATGTATATTATTATGTATGTAAAATGTTTGTTAACCTATTTCTATCATCTATCTATCTATACTTATGTCCCCGCCCCGTCCATCTGTTTTTCTATTGGAACTCAACTCAAAAACCACAGAAAGGATAGTATTATGGTTTTCACTAATAAACCGAGTGATTCATGAGACAGGTTTAGGTATATAATTCATCATCAAAAATGTAGGGGACATGCTTTGCTACCAGGCAAAGCCTGGGCCGGTTGCTAGTACAATAATGCATCATTATTGTACAAATGTATAAAGCACCATCTAGTCTAAACTTAATAATTAGACAATTGATTAAATACATTCTTACTATCAACATTTTTATGTAGTAATTGTATGAGAATGCAATAATTTATTTAACCTAACTAGAAACACTATTTTCAGTGACAAGCCACCTCGTAAACCATTGGAATTGGAAACAGATCCACTGATATTACAAAGACGGCAAAAGCAAATAGATTATGGGAAGAACACAGTGGGCTACTATAATTATTTACAACTTGTACCTGTGTAAGTATATTAGGGGATAAAGCTATAATGTCTATTAGTTTTTAGAGGTTATAATTATTAACTAAAAATGATCTCTTTATTTTCAGTGACCAGCGCACAAAAGAGCATCCAAAGACCCCAGACAAATATGCAAAATACAGCAGGAGATCCTGGGACACCCTCATCAAAATATGGAGGAAGAACCTTCATGAATATGATACCGAAGGCAAAGAAACGGAAACTAATTTAAATGACAGTGATGAGAGCAATAATAGTTAAGCGAGACTGACTGACTTGTAGGCTATTGCGACTTTAGTTATTGCCGGGACACATGCAGACTAGTAACGGAAGTTAGCTATTTTCGCTCAGCTTCCAACAAATTGTATTTACAATATTCATAATTTTTTATAGATGCTAGAGCTAATTTAGCAAGCCAGCATCTCTTGGCAATTGCTTGTACTTTCTACTGAAAGTCAAGGCCAATAGACTGACTTGAAACTATCCTAGCATTTAATAATGGCATGGTGTCCTCTGGCCTTTTAAGTAGATCTTAACAAAAATATTGTGGAAACAATATTATAGTATTGAATTTGAGTAAGTTTAGCAATATGCTGATGGCATAGCAAATAGAGTACTACTGAGTTATTCATATTGGCGTATATTGCAAAAGTAATTGTAATTATTATTAGTGTCCAACATACACTTTGTATTTTGGATCTTGAACTTTGTGTACCTACACAAAACTTGGCATTTTCCTTAAAACCTTATTAACCATTTTATTGCTACATATTTCTATTTACTATACTGACTGACTAAATTTATTTGTTTTCTTTGAATATTTTTTATTTCACAGCATAAAACTACAGATTATTATATTCTTATTTCAGATGATTTTAGTATTACATTTCACTACCAAATAATGGAAACAATTATAGGAATAAAAATAATGTTGATTAAGTATGACTTATGTATTTTTATTTGTCTTTATTATTCTAATTTAAATTAAATTACACACCTATACAAATAAAATAAACTTACACACACAATGATATATTTACAGATTCATATAATACTTTTAATTGATAGGTAATTCTATTTTGTTGAGGATATCTCTAGCATGTTTTACAGCTGCATTACTTTTATTTTCTGTTGCGAGTGTTTGTAATTTTTCCATGTATTCATCAATATTGGCATCTGTAGCTCCTGATGGACCACCTGCAGACAATACAAAATTAATTAAGTTTTACAAATGCATTATACAACTACAAGAAAACGCTCCACCTATGCTACGTTTTGACATTTACTGAGATCTTTATTTTTAGAGCATCAAAAGTATTACTCTTAAAATATACATGTAAATTACAGAAGACTTAAAAATAAGCAATTTCCTTTGATTGGCCATACTATGTTTGTTTACAAAAATTGATCTCTATTAATAACACTATCCATTGGTATAAATGGTATGATGGTTATTTTTTTGCAAAATCAACAGGTTCGATACCTGGCTAGGGCAAAAACTTTTTCGAAAATCTAATGATGCAGTTTTAGTTTTTGTCAAAATTGGGCACGCAACTCCTTTCACCATTTTTTGCTATCTCTTATACTCATAGTTTATGATATAGCATAGAGGTAAGGCAATAGTCCTGAAGGCCCCTGTAAAAAAATCATCCTGTAGGTATTTAGAGGTTAAACCTGGTAATGCAAGTGTATGAAGCGCCTGCACTAGAGCTGCCACGAGCGCTCGGCGGTGCGCCATCAGCGCCGCAGTCCGCTCGGTCGCGGCCGCAGTCTCCGCCCGGAGCTTTGCCGTCGCCCCGCTCACCTCCTCGGCATGTCTTTGTAGAATTGCATTCTGCATAAATATCAACATAAATTGTTGTATAAAATTAATGTTTCACATCTATGAATTTGTAATTTTAACATACCTGTTGTTCATAATCTGAATTAGCTTTTCTCAACTGGCGTAATTCAGATTCCCTCAATTTGTTGTGTTGTAGAAATTGATCTGTGAAAATTGGAATTTCCATTTCTCCAGGGAATTCTTCACCCTGTAACAAAATATTGTCACAACTTTATAAACTTGCAGTTTTACTTTCATACAATACATCCTGTTTCCATGAGAATAAAGAGATAAAAAGTAGCCTAATATTTCAGAGGTCCAGCTATCTACATAATCAAAGTTAGTAGTTTTAATGTCATTGAATTATAACATTGGAAACTGGCACACACAGACCAACTCTGCATTTATCTGTATTTATATTATTAGCTTTGGAGGAATAGGTATGTAATAGTAACTATAGCTTACAGAGGCAGGTGTGATGCAAGGTCGAGGGCGCGGCGGTGTTTGCTGACGCACCACATGCACTGGTGCTGTGCTTGTTATGGTGTTTGTCTGTTGAACTGCTTGTTCCACTGGCTTCTCTGGAACTGTTGCATAGGAAAATTGATTGAATAAATATGAACATTGACATATTTTAGCTCTCCTTTGTGAGGAATATCAGACTCCATAGATTTGTAGTAAGGTTTAAAGAATTTATTTTCAAAAAGACAAATCATGTCACTTGTTAAAAACTAAATAAACATTGCCTAATGGCTATTTATGACCATGTGCAAGTAGATATTATTAATTTAAGTTATATGTGTATAACTAATTTTATAGTAAACTAAAAATATATGTGATATAGGAGAGATGCATATAGGAATGGCTGGTTGACTCCTATAAGAATGACTGCTGTGCAATAGCTATAGATTGTGATCAATGGTAGAAAGGTATAGAGGCCTTTGCCCTGTAGTGGGACAGTCTAGGCTCATAATAATAAATAGTAATGAAAGTCTGTTGTTTTCACCTAGAGGCTGTTTTTCATAAATGCTAGGATTACAATCAAAGGTTTGAGAGATCTCTGGGGCCCGTATTAATAAATCGCTCTCAATATCGATCTTGAGTGCGTATCAATCGAGTGAGTCTTGAGATTCGGTCACTATCTTAAGTTAGGCGTTAATTAATAGATAAAACTCAAGTTTGACCCAGCCTGATATCGCTCTTGAGATTTGAGACTGATCTTGAGAGCGACTTTGAATATAACCCTTTGTTCTTACCTTGAATAATATGTTCTTACCCTATGGTAGGTAGTGTCGTCATATTTTGCTGTCAACTTGTTTTTAATGTGAAAATATTTAAAAAATTGTAAGATTTGTATGGCCCGCAATCAGACTTGAGTTCACGAAACTACATCTTGAGACATATCTTGAGAGCTGAGTTTGATTTATTAATACGGTATGACTCAAGTGATACGTCGCTCTTAAATCGCGTCTTAAGATAGGTTTATTAATCAGCGCAACAACTCAAGAGCAAACTCAAGATTGAAATCGATATTGAGTTCGGTTTATTAATACGGACCTGGGTGACCTAAGTCCTGTATTAATGGGCTACTTTGCTACATATATACCTGTAGTATTGACAGGAGATTCAACAGGAGGTCCTGGTATATGTTTAATTTTTTTCGGCGCCACTACGGCATCTTTCTGTTCTATCTGCTGCTTTCGAAACTCTTTGTAGGAATCAGTTTTTTTGTATTCTGCCCATTCACGAATGTATCTGAAAATATATGGAGAATTTGTGTACAGTTGCTTCAGATAGATAGATAAACTCTTTATTGTACCACATTAAACCTTAATTCTAACATACATTCTGCTACAAAAACAATAATACCTTACAGTATGGCACAATGGGCGGCCTTATCGCTAAAAGCGATCTCTTCCAGGCAACCTTTGGATGGACAAGAATTAAAGAAGGGGATGGGTGGGTTCAGTAAGCTCTTTTCATTGGTATATCAAACTGTTTTTCTTGGTTTTTACAAAACAGTGCTTTAATTAGGGCGCAATTACCATACAAAAACTAGTGTTATCGCGCCCTAATCACAGACGCCCGACGACGAGTTAAACCTTAGTGAATCGAGGCAGTATTGTGTTGTTGTTTGTTTAAAAAAGACAATGAAAATAATTTATTTTTAGTAATTTTTGTACCTTTCCTTGTCCTGATCAGCTGCATCTAAGTATAGTTGTTTCTCTTCTGCTGGTAACTTGCTCCATTCACTGGCTAGTTGCCGAGTTAATTCTGCAAAACCTAAATCTGGCTGGGCTGCTCTCAATTGATCCCGACGTTCATTTAGAAATCTTACATATCCTGAGGAAAAATAATTTTTATATTTAATTCCATTTGACGCAGACTGGCTGCTAATAGCTGGAGTTTGAGACATGGAAATAAGGGTTCCCTTTTTTTTTGAGGTACGGTACCCTAAAAACAAGGGGGGCTTTGCCCAGTAGTGGGCACAAAAGAATTTATGATAGAATTAAACGACTGTCTCATCAATAAAACGATGGAATTTCATAAGAGAATGTGTGTAGGTACCTGTGAGGGGCTGTTTCGGTGCAGTCACATCACGAGGAACTTTAGGCTTCCGTTTCTTAGGTTTTCGTGGTGACGGCTTCGGAGCTTCCCTAGCAGCCACTAGAGGCTGTTGGAGAGCGGCTGCTGGAGCAACAACCTCAGGGTTTGCCTGCGGTGGTTCTACAATTACCAGTTTCGGCTCGTCATCATTTTGAGCTTGTGGTTCCATGGGGCTTGGGCCACTTTGATCAGCTTCATTTTCCATAGCTAGTTTTTTATTATTGATTGATTGAGAAAAATAAAAACAACAAAACCTAAAATTGTCTTTATTTTTTTTAAAAGATTTTTCTTAATGAAGGCAGGCAAAAGATTTTTAGCCCATACAGCCTTGTCGGAGGGAGATTTGTTAATGCAATATGCTGCCACCTAGTGGCGAGTGGCAAACCGGAAGTGAGTTTGGTATTGTATTTTTTAATGTTGGCATCCATTTCATACATTGCGGTGATTTGACGTTTGTTTGTTTTTATGCAGAACTGAAAGTTTATTTTTCGCAAAAAACTAGTTTTCTTTATATCTTGTAAATATTAATTTAGGAAATAATGGCATTGAATAAATATATGCATCCTCGTAATATTTATAAAACTCCACCGAATTTCGAAAAATTGTCCAAAGAATATGAAGAATTCGGTAAAATTGCAAAAACGGTATGTATCTGTTTTATCGAGTATATAGCTTATTTGAGAATAAAATGCGAACTAAACTCACAAATGACTCGCACCGTTTCGGCCATTCAATTCTATAATACCCTCATAATATTGTCTTTTAGCATAACCTAAATGCGAAAGTTTACTTCTTCATACAAAAACTACTGAACAAGAACAATAATGAAAAGATTGCCATGAAACTTGGTTGATAGGTATGTATAACACGGTTATTACGACTGCCCAACCCTGCCAAGAATAGTGACAGAAGGGAATGGAGCATATTTCTAGTGATGCTATTTTGCACACCGTAGCGGACCACCAATATACCATTGTCGAGCCAGTTTACAGATATTGTGACTGTGTTATAAATAGGCTACTTTTTATCTTGTTATGATAATAATAAAATGGTGAAACTGCGATATGCATCAATACAAAATGAGTACAACAAAGTAATAAACTAATAGGGACTATAGACCTCAGTATCTGGTATAAATTTCAACTTGCTAGGTCCACCTGAGAAAATCGGTGGTGACATACGGACATACAGTCGGACAAGAGAGTGATCTTATAAGGGTTTCTTTTTTTACCTTTTGAGCTGAGGAACCCTAAGAAGCAACCTCAGACACACAATAATTATATAATTTCTTTTCATATTCAGGATGTCACTGGTAAAGTGATGATTGACTTCAAAGATCCGAATGCGTTAAGAGTTCTCACAAAATATCTATTAAAGTCTGACTTCAAGTTAGATGTTGAAATTCCGGAAGACAGATTAGTGCCCACTCTGCCTCTCCGATTGAACTACATATTGTGGTTGGAAGATTTAATGAATGCAATTAAAAAAACAACTGAAGTAAGAGGCATTGATATTGGTAAGAAGAAATTCTACTTGTATTCCTGTCCCTACTAACTTCTTGTTTTTGTGTCAAGGGACCTTAACAAAAGGCAAGTATTCTAAGTAGGTAGAATCCTTGCCTTTTATCTATACCTACTAATATAGTGGATAGATTTGATTGTTTGTTTGAATTGAATATGCTCCGAACCTACTGTACCGATTTTGAACTTGGTATAAGTATATATTTATTCATTAGAAGTGTTATAGGCTATACTTTTTATCCCGATATTTCCACGGGTTCGGGAGTTACGCGGGTGAAACTGCGGAGCGCTGCTAGTGTACAAATGTAGGGTTTTTTTAATAAGAGCAGATATGGAAATGAATAAAAAATTTAATAAGTACCTTTCACAGTCTGTAGTGATCATTAAATCATCAGATCATCAAATTAACTTTTCTCAAATTCAATAATCATTCAATAAGTACTTTATAATTTGTCTTTATTATAATTCCCAGGTACTGGAGCATGTGCTGTGTACCCACTTCTAGCAGCAGTTAAAAACAAATGGCAGATGTTGGGAACGGAGGCTGACTCCGTCAGTCTGCAGAGAGCACATGAAAATGTCAACAGGAACAATTTGCAATCACTCATTCAGTGTAAGTAGGTTTTATTTTATTTTAGAAGTAGCTGTTGCCCGCGACTTCGTACGTGTGGTAGTTTTATTTCATGTACCAAAACCTTTCTTTTGAATCACTCTATTTAAAAATCGCATCAAATCCATTGCGTACTTAATGATACATACATAGGGACAGACAGCTGGAAGCACCTTTGTTTTATACTATGTGTAGTGATTGGCTGCTCTCATGTAGCAGTATGCAGAAGTTTAGTAACAATCCTTCCAATCTTAAGAAATAATCATTTAAATGTTTCAATTGACTGTCTGTATGTTTTGTTTTTACACTACCTCTGAACAAATTTTGAGAGATAAATGTGACCTTGAAAAAGGAGGTAAGGAGGCTTTGCAGCTGAAACTGCGGGGCGCAGCTAGTCTTCTATAAACACGGTATGAACTGCAATGCATACTCACAATATACATATTAATTAATAACATATCATGTTTATGCTGCTTTAGCCCTTGACTGTACCATCAAGCAACAAAAATACAGACTCACTGTAGAGTTCTAAAATTATTATTTTAAGAATGTTTTGATCTCATAAAAGACTTTAGTTTAATTTCCTTTAATACAAGCAGGACTTTGAAGTTCTGAAAACATTACCAAATACCATTTTTAGAACTCTAAAATGGGTTTGTAATTATGTTGCCAACTTTACATATTTTTTTATGGAACTAAATAATGAGGTACATATTATTTGATTTTCAGTAAAAAAATCCCAAGATTCAACGTTGATACAGCATTTGTTTACTGAAGATGATGGCCTAACATTTGACTTTTGCATGTGCAATCCACCATTTTATTCCAATATGCAAGAGTTGTATGAATCTAGAAGTCCAGCTAGGTAAGTTTTATTACTTTTATTTTAATTATTTCACACTAGCGACCCGCCCCGGCTTCGCACGGCTATATTATGCACGTATTATACATATAAACTTTCCTCTTGAATCACTCTATCTATTTAAAAAAACCGCATCAAAATCCGTTGCGTAGTTTTAAAGATCTAAACATACATAGGGACGGCGAAAAGTGACTTTATTTTATACTATGTAGTGATAAGTATAGGAAATTTCAATTACCACTCACGTTACCCCCACGTTCCGTAATTGACAAGGTAATTTACATACAACCATTTGTCAAGTTTCAATCTCCAGTCTCAATAATTTCATCAATGTTTTCTTATGACGTTATTACGTAAAATTATCGTCCGTATACCGACTTTACATACAACCATATTTTTTGTAGTATTTATTATTATAGCTGAAACAGAAATACATAATCTTAATTAAGATATAAGCTCGTAAGATTTATAAGATAAATCTAATTTACTTATTACATTTTTTTTTAATATTTTCAGATTACCACCAAAAAATGGCTTCACGGGATCACCTCAAGAACTCATAACTGAAGGGGGTGAATTAGAATTTTGTCGTAAATTGATAAAAGAAAGCATAAACTGCAAGAATAAAGTTCTGTAAGTGCTAGCATGATTATTTAAAAAAATACATCTTAAAGTTACAATGCAACATCAAATAATATTTCTAACAGATGGCATTACTTAAATACACATACTCTATTTTGTATTGGCAGAGTGTTTATCTAAAATTCCACACTTAATTCTACTAATTTTATAAATGTGAAGGTATGTGTGTATTTGTTTGTATGTTTGTTCCTTTATGCAACAAGTACTAGAGCGGTGTTGGCCTAGTGGTAGATACCTCGACTTTCATTCTGAAGGTTGTGGGTTCAAATCCAGGCCGGCCGTGTACCAATGTATTTTTCTTAAGAAAAATTTATGTGCGCTAATTGACATTGCTCTTACGGTGAAGGAAAACATCGTGATGAAACCCGCGGCTTATTTGGCTCCAGAAGTATTGACAATTCTCTCCTCTGGACATGGTCGACTAAACTGAGAGAGTAGTAGGTGCTGGGCAAGCCTACTCCATCTTCACGCAAAAAGGACCCAATTAAAAAGGGTCTAATCGCGGAAAACAGCCCGTTTACAAGTACAAGTACTAGACTGATTGCGACGAAAATCGGTAATCGTTGCCAATATGCCTGGATTAACGATATTTCCGCGGCTGAAACTGCGGGGCGCAGCTAGTATGTTATATATTTTTTTTGACTACTTTTTCTCATCTCAGACTCATTGATTTTAATCCGCTTCCAAGTATTTGTGTCGTCTTTTCCTATAATAAAAGTATAGAAGTATGTATTTACAAAAGAAAAGTATTCTTTCCATTGTCTGGTGAAACATATTACAAACCTAGTTTAGCACTAGATGCCGCAGTGTACAGTGTCGTAATTCAATATTACCACAAACAAACTGCGTTGTGTTGCGTAATATAAAGGTACCTACTTAGTTCTATAACATTATGCCTTTGTTTCAGTATTTTCACAACAATGATCGGCCACAAGTACCACATGTCTGAGTTACAACAAGATCTAAAAGCTCAGAACATAAAACACACTCATACAGAGTTCTGTCAAGGTCGTGTCACTAGGTGGGGCCTGGCTTGGACTTTCCAAGATTATGATATTTATAAAGTTGGTAAGATTTATAAACTACATATTATATTCATTTGCTAAAAAAATCGGCACGGTAAAGAGGTGCTAAACATCCTCTTCTCTGGAAAAACTCTACCGTTTCAGCCGCGTAAGTTCCGATCCCGTTGGAATATCGGGATAAAAAGTAGCCTAAATTATTCCCAATGAATCATCCTCATACCAAGTTTCATCAGTATCAACAAATTATGCTATTTTAAACCAAAACAATAGCGTGAGTCGATTTTTTTTGTGGTATACGTGGATGAATTTTTAAATGGGCCTTCAGGACCATATCTACTGATCATAATATGCTGAAAAGAGTTGTATGCACAAAAATGAAAACTAGATTTTTAGAAAAGGCATTGCAGGAATCGAACCTATTAATTTTGCTAAGAAATAATTATTACAATGCTGTCAATTCATAAGAAATAACTCAAGTTTGTAGTTTCCATGAATATTGAAAGGGGATTACCCCTTTATCTAACTTTTATTCTAGGTTAATTTATAATTTTTCATTTTTTTACAGTACCACCTAGAGAAAAATCCCGTAAGAAAACTGTACCAATAATTTTCCAGCTGACAGAAACACCGGACTGTGAATACAATCTCGATGCAGTTTTTGATAAAATCAAGAATTTACTGAACACTTTGAATATTGAACAGAAGATTATAAATAAAAGAGGCACTACCATATGTCTAGATATAAAAGCAAAGGTAAATACATGGTCGAACCAGAGGAAGAGACGAAGATTTATGCAGAGAGGTGAAACAGAGACAAAGAAAATAAAGTTGGAAAATGGAGAAAGTGCTAATAAAAGTGAGAAGAATGAAGAAAGTTTTAATAAAAGTGGAAACAATGAAGAGTATTCTAATAAAAGTGGTGACGATAAAGCTGATAAAACAGAAACAAATAATACAAAGTTAGAAAATGGAGAAGGTTCCAATAAAAGTGGGGAAACTAAAGAAAGTTCTAATAAAAGTTTGAATAATGAAGAGTTCTCTAATAAAAGTAGAGACGATATAGCTAATGAAACAAAAACAAATAATATAGAAAATGGAGAAGATTCCAATAAAAGTTGGGAAACTAAAGAAAGTTCTAATAAAAGTGAGAAGAATGAAGAGTACTCTAATAAAAGTGGAGACAATAGAGCTGATGAAACAGATACAAATAAAATAAAGTTGGTAAATGAAGAAGGTTCCAATAAAAGTGGGGAAACTGGAGAAAGTTCTAATAAAAGTGGAAAGAATGAAGAGTACTGCAATAAAAGTGGAGACGACATAGCTGATGAAACAGAGACCAATAAAATAAAGTTAGATAATGACGATAAAAGTGGAGAAAACACAGAAAGTCCTAGCACAAGTACAAAGTTACAGGAAACAACTGAGCCTGATAAAAATAATTCAAATTTACTAGAAAAACAATATTTAGATGAAACAGAACAAATCGCTGAAAAAGACCCATTAGTGCAAGCATTTTTAAAACTATTCAAGAAAGATGAAGCAATATTTCTTGAAATGGAATGTGTTGGTGGTAGCGGTGGGAAAGAAAGCTTACATCAGATTATGCAGTACATTAAAAATAATTGGAAATAAAATTTCATTTTTATTTTCCTTTTAAGCGTTACGCACACTGAGGCTGTAGCGTTCCGGGGGACTCCGGTCTGTCACTACGCGGCATGGTGCATAGAAACTCATAACTTCACATTTCCACCCCCGGTACCGCCTCAGTGGGCTTAGCGCTTTACAATTACTATTTTCATTTAATTAATTTTGTTCATAAAAACCATAATTATAAAACCCCACATAAACCAAGGAAAAATTTGTTTACCAAATCACATAAACAAATTACATATCATAGTCCAAACGGTTATGACATTTCATTTTCATGTTCAATGATAGTGAGTGTTCAATGCAGTTTTTCTCTGTTGAAAAAATGTACAATCAACGGTCAAAAGTCTCTGCCCACCGTAACGTGTGTATGTTTACAATCCTGTGCAGCACTACTTAAACATTATAACAACATAACCTGTGGATCGAACCCACGTCCGTCGGTTGGTGTAGCGGGTGGCGGCTTATACCATTCATCATCATCCGAGCTATGTTCCTGGTTGCATCCCTCGCGGCTTATACCACTCACACAACTAAAGACATAGCTAACATGTTGAAAACGAAGGTTGAAAATAATAATCACACTGAGTACCTACTTTTAATTCAATGTTTGTGTGTAACGTCTATTAGAAGGAAGGTCGTAAGTCCAATACTTGTTGATTTGTTGATAGTATTATTGTAGCAAACTGATCATTTACCTAAGACCCATACTGTACATAGAGCTCAGTATATGGATGAAATAAACAAAACTACTGAATTCAAGTAAAACTTGGGGATGATGAATGAGCACAAACCACAATAATTTTTATGGCACAATTTGGATGGCCTTTATCTAATACTAGCTGCGCTCCGCGGTTTCACCCGCGTAACTCCCGATCCCGTGGGAATATCGGGATAAAAAGTAACCTTCCTCGATAAATGGACTATCCAACACAAAAAGAATTTTTCAATTCGAACCAGCAGTTCCTGAGATTAGCGCGTTCAAACCTCAGAATAAGGAAAGATATATTTCTATGGTTCAAACAAACAAACTCTTCAGCTTTATAATTAGTATAGATACCTATAGATGTTTGCCCCAAGGTTTCCCCAGAATGTAATTTAAAACGAGAACATCCTATAAAAAACATACAACATACAACTGAATTGAGAACCTCCTCCTTTTTTTGAAGTCGGTTAAAAATAAAAAAAATATCTGGTTTCAGCCAATCACATGCGCGCTTTGTTTACTAGCAAACATAGGGATTGCAAGTGTACACCTTTTAACGATACGATTGAATCGAATCTTATCAGAAATAAACTACTACTACTACTAACTACCTATTTTAATACTATATTTTTTTGTACACTACACATAAAAAATGTTATAATTATAATAATTTGTTCAAAGTCCATCCTACTTTCATTTGGTTGGTGGATCAAATGGGTCAAAACGAGACATTTTTGTCTCGTATCAAATGAATCAAGATCAATTGGTTTTTTTCTCTCTTGTTTGGCCCCACGAACGTTATGCCAATCAATAGGTTTTTGTATCACTATCGCTCGTACAAGCACAACCTGTACATCCCTCAACAAGCGCCGCGCACGTCACGTCACACCGCGCCGTCCGCCATTTTCTCTTCACTTCACATTGTTCTTTTGTAAAAGGCAGTGCAGTGTCGAGACGTGTTAATTTTATAATAATTATTTCTCCAAATAGCTTTGTGTTATACGTATTCTTATTCTAGTTGATCTATTTAGTTTTCAAAAATGGTGGATAGAATTGAAATGGCCTTAGATGATATCATAAAAGCAAGCAAAAAGGGTGGCAGAGGCGGCGGAGGAGCCGGACGAAAGTTTGATACAAATAGAAGACCAGGAAGAGGTGGCGGCGGAGGTGGAAACTTCCGTAACGGCCGCTCAGGCGGGGTGTTGCGTGGCAGGACCCGAGGCGGCGTATCCAAGTCCGCTAACTACACCAGGGTAAATCCAATATCATTCGATGATATCTACGTAATTGCAAATGGCGATCCAATGTGGTGAAATGGCGCATCATCTCATTGTGAAATCTACGAAGGCTCCTATAACACGGTCAATTTATTGCCTAGTGTGCATCTTATGATCAGTTCGTAAGCGGCAGTCGATCTGTTAATTCATCGCCCTTCGTGTTGACGGTATCAAGCGTTGCCCAAAATTTAGCGAGGGAACGATGCACCATCTGTTGCTCAAGTCCCGTGCTATGCTAGCTAGTTTTCGTTGACGACCATAAAATGATCGTCCAATAACTAACACTATCGGCCTATTTCTCTCATGAAGAAGAGGAGGTATTGTAATGGTTCCTGCCGGCCTTTGTTCTGGCGAGTGCTGGGGATTGTGGTCTGGAGACGACGCGTGCGTTGCTGGGGCGTCGTAGAGCGTGGCGCTGCTGGGGACACGCGCCTCCTGCGTCAATGATCAAGACTTGGGAGGATCAGATCCTCACTAATTCTCAACTCGGGTGCCGATTGTGCTAGTGTTGTGAACCAGTGCATTGAGAAAATAATTGAAGTCTTGTCATCATCATACCTATTGTTTGAAATATTCTGTGTAAACCAGTACCATGTATCCTAAATAAAATATACCTATCACACTTTCATATTGTCAATGTTAGCTCATGTACGGGATGTAATTTAACAAAGTGCAAGTACATGCACATCATTGCGCTGGGTGTGAGCATAGAGTGGCCGATAGGCAAGCTCTATGAAGGACGACCTATTTCAGGGAGATGTAAACAACACTTGGAAACATGACATGTTCAATGATATCGGTGAAAGGAAGATTCAACGTGGAGCCGGTGGCGGCGGCGGAGCTATCTCTACTGGACCCACGAAGCTGCTAGTTTCAAATCTTGACTTTGGAGTTTCTGACTCTGATATACAAGAACTATTCTCCGAATTTGGAATGCTCAAGAGTGCCGCAGTGCACTATGATCGCTCTGGAAGATCACTAGGTAAGATGTGATTCATTTAGTTTCTGTTATTTAAAACTATTAAAAGGTTCCAAGCAATCATAAGACCGCCCTTTTCTACAGCTCTTGTTTCATAAGCTCTTTCTCTAAAGTTTTATCATATAGGGTAAAGGTCTTTGCATCTATTTTGCTAATGTTATTCAATATTGTCCTATTCAGGTACTGCCGACGTCATGTTTGATAGAAGATCTGATGCCCTGAAAGCCATGAAGCAATACAACGGGGTGCCGCTCGATGGGCGTGCAATGAACATACAGCTGGCGACCTCTGAGATAAACACGATGAGGAGTGAGGATCGCGGCCGGCTCGGCGGCGGCGGAGGCGGTGGTGGAGGACCGATCAGGAGGAACTCCAACAGGGGTAAGGAGTTTAATAAAATGTTCATCACTACATAGTATAAAATAGTCACTTTTCGCCGTCCCTATGTCCCTTTGTATGCTTAGATCTTTAAAACTAAGCAACGGATTTTGATGCGGTTTTTTTTAATAGATAGTGATTCAAGAAGAAGGTTTATATGTATAATATGTACATGCATAATATAGCCGTGCGAAGCCGGAGCGGGTCGCTAGTTATCTACAAAGAAAAATGGTTTATATTTATAACAGTTAAATTTAACTTTTTATCTTGTTGTACAGGTCAAAATAGAAGTCAGGGTGGCGGTCCGGGGCGACTCGGCGGCGGAGGCGGAGGCGGAGCGAGACGTGGGCGAGGTGCCGCAGGGGCGGGACGAGGCAAGCGTCCCACGCCCACCGCTGAACAACTAGACGCAGAATTAGATGCCTATGTCAAAGAAATCAAGTGAAACATCTAGTTTACAAATAATGGACAATATAATATAGTTTAAGTGTTTCATATTTGCAGAACACAATGTGTTCATATTTTTTACTCTAAATATAAATAGGTTAATGGACCAAGTTTTTGTTGAGAAAACTAGTTTCCTCGGATTGCACGATGTGGAAATTATGGTTTGATGCGTAATAAATAGAAATTTGACTTAGGATTTGTTGTTTTCAATCATATCCTTTAGTTTTCCTGTTAATGAAGCTATGGACTAACAAAAAATGGGTGCGTGTACTTATGTGAGAAGTTCTTCTACTTCTAGAAGTTATACGTCCGTCTGTCTGTCCGCCATTCCATTTATAAGACGTTTATCACGTCAAAAATCAAGGACAAAGTTTTAGTAGGTACAGTCGGCAACAAAAGTTGAGGCCCACCATAGAGTTCTAAAAAACATCAAAAATGTTTGTGTTTGTATATCTCACACATTACGTATGGACTATCGCCACTCCAACAATCAGGTTTACCCTCCGCCTATACTTAGAAGTATAACTCCAAAAAGAAAACTTGTTACAACTCAGATTTCATTATTTTTTATTCTGAACAAGTGTGATTTCATTTCATCTCTTGGCATTTTGTGAAATAAAATCCTCCATGTGTGTTCTGGATAGTCCTTCCTGCGCATGTCCATCCAGTATGGCGCTGGCCGAAGGCTCCCACGGCCACATGAGTCTACTACAGTATCCGCTCAACGTGTCCAACACCGCTTCCGGCGGCAAGTAATATTCACTACGAGGCTTCTTGTCTTTACCGATACTGAAGTAGTACTTAAAGCCGCTCGATTTCGATATCTGGGCCGACCATGGTTCTAGAAAAAAGTACAAAACAGTTTTATATTTGTACACATTTTAGATAAATTTATTTTATTAGTAACAGTTGTAACAAACCTCTTATTTCTTTGATGAATACTATTGAGCCTACAACATAAAACATTTCATTCCTATTTATTCTATCAGGCGTGTTTATAGTGACCGCCTTTTTGACTCGTTTCATAGCTCTGTACTCTAGATTGTTGATAGCTGTCCCAAATAGTTCCAAATTAAACAATCTTTTACATCGCAGCGGGAGGGCTTGGATGTCGAAGGGTTTGCTTACAGCAGTACAGAATAAATTGCACTGGTTTATTCTGTAAAAAAACATTAAATACAAGCTTATTATCAAATACTTACTTACATTATTATAAGGAATGATGGAAAATGATTCTAACCTTTCACTAAGAGCATAATGGGATATGTCGATTCCTCCCAACACCATCGCATCAATCATGTGTAAAGCTTTTATGTAAATCTGGTTATTGCCTTGACCTTTGAACTCCTTTACAATCTGAAAAAAATATTAGTCAAAAATTAGGTGCTTACAAAATTAAGGTAATGCCACATAATCATAACAAAATCAGATGTCGCCACATTGGTTGGTTACTTCTTGCAAAAACTCCAGAATGGACTGCGATGTTTGGTGCATTTTATAGGACGCTATTTAGTATTAAAAACACTTGGGATTGGTATTAACGCGGAAAAACCGCGTACTGCAACTAGTTGGGTATAATACCTAACGAAAACTACGACATACTTCTCCATAAATCAACGTTTTGGCGGGCAAAGTAATTTGAAGATCAACAACACTCCTCCATCCATTATTTTCTAGTTGAAATACTTGTTTACCACCACAACCTGGAAAAATAATGATAATATGTAGGTACATAATGTTTATTCCATTCGTGACATCATTGTATTATCCTTATATTTTTAAATTCTCGAGTCGCGGTGGTAGTTGGCAAACTCCGACTGAACCGATTTGTATGAAATTTTTTCGTTATGTCTGAGAATCTAACATTTTTTTCCTTTATTTTTTTGTATGGCAAAACAACGTTTGCCGAGTTTCATCATCACTACATAGTATAAAATAAAGTCGCTTTCTCTGTCCCTATTTCCCTTTGTATGCTTAAATCTTTAAAACTACGCAACGGATTTTGATGCGGTTTTTTTTAATAGATAGAGTGATTCAAGAGGAAGGTTTATATGTATAATACATGCATAATATAGCCGTGCGAAGCCGGTGCGAGTCGCTATTTATAGATATTTGTCAAACTTACCTAAGAATATCCTCAAGTCTGGACTATTCTTTCCACTACTTAAAAACATAAAATGCCAGTCATAAACGTTTCTAAATTTGTTTAAATCTAAAGGTTTCTCTAAATATTCTGGTTGTCTGTTTAACACTCCAGCTTTGAATGTATGTGGATTATTACAATCAGGCGGTGGCCTCATTACAGATAAGACCTTCATCAATGTCTCGTCTGGACTTAGTTTGTCTGGCTGTGTCCTTACTTCATCAGGAATCTGTAAGAAATCAAATAAATATAATAATACATTCGTTGGCACAAAATTAACTGAGAAATCTACATTAA
Source organism: Idaea aversata (assembly GCA_907269075.1). Taxonomy (NCBI): domain Eukaryota; kingdom Metazoa; phylum Arthropoda; class Insecta; order Lepidoptera; family Geometridae; genus Idaea; species Idaea aversata. The sequence continues at coordinate 5,889,109 of OU026099.1, read as the reverse complement.
TATAAAGAGGAAATATTTTTTAGTTTGCAAAGCATAAGCTTCGAAACTACTGGACCGATTTAGATGAAACTTGGTATGAGGATACATTGACTTATTGGGAGTAGCATAGGCTTTTTGCTTTTTGTCCCGATATTCCCACGGGATCGGGAGTTCCGCGTTACTTAGTGTATTACGTATTGTAACACTTACTTGCCACAGCTTCAGGCATTGTTCTTTCATCTCTGCTTGAGTATTCTCTCTTAAATCTTTATCTTTACTAAAAGCAGCAATCTTCAACAGATTCTTTATCTGCCTCTCACCAATTCTAAAATTTAGAAACAATTTTACGTTTTGCTTTTAGAACCGAATAACCATGTCGAATTCTGCCATCAATACATACAAACAGTTACTTTTGTAAATGTACTCATAGAAAGTTGTGTCTTCTTGTATAACACTCATTGGTACTAATTGCAGGACATCTTCTGATTCTGAACCATTCCACAGAATTGAGTTGACTGAGAATAGATGCTGTTCCACTGGCTCTGTTCCTGTTCTTTTCCACTTACAAATTAGATATCTCTCAGAGTTTGCTGGCCTCGATGTTACCGGCTTGTGTATACAAACTGAAAACAATTATTTTACTTTAACTTACAATAGAAAAGACTGTACAATCATTTACACAGATGGCCTTGTATACGGGCGGCTTTCAGCAATTAGGCCTTTTTAATTAGACCCCTTTTGCGTGAGGTTCCACTTATCAGTGGGAGAGCCAGCCCAGCTCCTCCATAAATTAGATGTGGTTTCTTCTTTTGGAAGGCTATTGACGTCACCTATTTTCCTGAGTCTAATTTCCGCTAGTACCATGCAATCCAGCAGCACATGCGCGGTCGTTTCTTCAGCCACCATGCATGCTCTGCATAGGGGGCTGTTCGTTATTTCCAAGTTGTGGAAGTGTTTGTTGAATGCGCCATGACCGGTCTGAGCAATTGTAACCAAGCGCATTTGAGATTGGTTCAAGTTAAGAAGGCGTTTCGTGAGTCTGTTGTTTGTGTCGGGGATTGCTATGGCGCTCTTTGCGCAGATGGTCTTTAGCAAGGATCACAAGGGTAAAGTAAAATATTTTTTTTAACTTATTTATGAATAAATAAATATTACAGAACATTCCACTCATCGCCATCTAGCCCAAGCTAAGTAACTAGACTTGTGTTATGGGTGCTAGACAACGGATATACTACTTATATACTTTTCTTTTGTAAATATATACTTAATATACATACAGACACCCAGACCACAGACAAATATCTAAGCATAAATACTTGTCTGTGGCGGGAATCGAACCCGCAACCCTATGTTTGGCAGTCCGGCATGGTGACCATTGTGCCAACTGGGTCGTCAAAATAGGTCAATATAGGTAGTTTACCTTTATCAAAACATCTGTACATGATATAAATCAAGCCGACACTGAAAGGTGTGAAGATGTCAAACAGCTTCACAAGGAAATGTCCCCCAGTCCGAACCAGCATCAATGCAGCCAGACACTGACATAAGTACAGCTGCTTTGATAACACTTCTTGCAAGTTCTCTTGACCTTCTACTGAGAATCCCTGAAATGTAGGTAAATATATTTAAAAAAGTTTAAGCCGCGCAACAATGATTTTTTTTTGCGCTTTGAAATTGCTCTAATGGTGAAGGAAAATTTCGTAATGAAGGCCGCGGCTTAGTTGGCTCTAGACGTTTAGACAAGTACTTTCTTCTGGACATGGTCGACTAAGTTGAGAGGGCCCAGCACCTGTAGCTGGGGTACCCTATTTCATCCTCAAACAAAAAGGACCCATCCAAAGAGGTCTAGATGCGGAAAAACAGCCTGTTTACAAGTAGAAGTAGTACAGGCTTTCATAAGCAAACCTTACAAGCACAAATCATAAACTTTATATGCTGTATGAGTAGCTGTAATCTACATCTACCGTTTGTATGCAACAAATAGGCTCCAAAACTACTAGATTGATTCTACATTGAACTACATTGATTCATTGGAAATAACATAGGCTACAGTTACGCGGGTGAAACCATGGAGCGCTGATAGTATCGTCATAAAATTAAATTCCATTCCTTTTTCCTTAAATGAGCTCATAACGCGAAGCTTAAAAGTAGTTTTGCTATGCCATGGCTCTAACTTGTATACACTTAGTATAAGTTATACTTACACCATCGCCCATTAAGAAATGGACGCCTTTATCATCAGTTGCCTTCAAGACGCGTTCCTTCAAGGAGGTGAGGTTTGCTGGGTCGAATATGTTACCGTCATCATTTACTCCGTAGTAAGGGTTGAACGTTTCCGGAGGGCCGGCGTAGAAGTCTGATAGTTTGAAATCGTTCGGCCCTCTTAATGTAAATCCGAAACCTGGAATTTTATTTTTATAATCAGCAACATTATGATATCTAGCTGCGCCCCGAGGTTAAACCCGCTTAAGTCCCGATCCCATAGGAATATCCCGTAGAATTTTTTTTTGTACGTAGGTCACTTTATATTTGTTACGTTAAGGCATACTATGATACCTCTTCGAACCTTAATGATAAGAATCCATGGATGTGACTTTAATTGCTCCATTTTATATAATACCTTCATATATTTGTAATATTGACCTTCGTGAACATGATCACATGAAAAAAAAAACCCCATGAGTCTCTTGTGCCTTCTTCTCATTGGTGGGCGCGTTCCGAAGGCACACATCGTAACTTAGTTTTTAAGATGTTTCAATGTGATCTATGTATTTATACATAAGCATCGAAATGAATAAAGAAATTTGACTTTGACTTTATCGGGGAAAAAAAGTAGCCTGTATGTTAATCCAGGTCTTTAGCTATCTACATACTGAGTTTAATTGCAACCGGTTCAGTAGTTTTGCGTGAAGGAGTAACAAACATTCACATTTTTAATATTAGAAGGAGGCAAGGCAATACTTGAACTTAATGTAGAAAAAAGATATATAAAAATTTCAAGTGTTTTTCATTTTCTTTATCGGCATCTGACGCCATTACACTATAGGTACTTCAAGAACCTAAACTCCATGCAAACAAGTTATTTTTGTTCTTTAGGAACTTAAAGGTGGACGCAGATTGATACGCGCCGAACGCATCGAATTTTTGCCGTCCACGGAAAAAGGTACCTTATAATAATAGAGATAAGGTATCTACATTTATATTTCCGATGACGTCATCAGAGTCGTCCGCATCGTCAGAGGCGGCCGACTCTGAAATAAATAAATGAATACATGTACCGTATCTCTATTATTATAAGGTACCTTTTTCCGAGGACGGCAAAAATTCGATTCGTTCGGCGCGTATCAATGTGCGACCACCATTATAGAACAGATTCCTATGCTATTTGGGATGCTGTAATGTCTATTATCTATCTCAGAGTACTACTAAAAAGTCAGGTTTTAAAATTAAATACCTTGATTTTATTAACCCCCGACGCAAAAACGACGGAGTGTTATAAGTTTGACGTGTCTGTATGTGTGTGTATGTCTGTGGCATCGTAGCTCCCCGACGGCTGAACCGATTTTGAACTGGTTTCTTATTTTGGTAAAATACAAAAGCTAAATTATGGATTGTTTTGAATAATACCTTTTGCTCTCCATCCTTTTCGATATAGAACATACTCTGAAAATCCTCCTGGTCCAGAGCACACATCAGCAAAATATAATATTTCTTTTTTATCAACTGCATCTTCCCCTAAAACAATAATTTATTATGTTGAGTAGCAGACATCAGACTAGGCTTAGATTTAAGCTTATACAAAAGTAACCATCCAGGTTTATTCAGAAAATCCTACACATAAATGAAGCATAATTTTAAGGCTCTCAAATAATCTTATAGTATATAAATAATTATTGTATGAAACTAAGCAACTAGGCTTGTAATATGGGTAACAAACAACAGCTAAAATACTACGTTGACTTTCCTTTAGTAAATATCCACCTACTTCACTATATATAGTATAAAATAAAGTCGCTTTCTCTGTCCCTATTTGCCTTTGTATGCTTAAATCTTTAAAACTACGCAACGGATTTTGATGCGGAATAGATAGAGTGATTCAAGAGGAAGGTTTATATGTATAATACATGCATAATATAGCCGTGCGAAGCCGGGGCGGGTCGCTAGTATCTTCTATAATATAAAAATGAATCGCTGAATGGTTGCTAAGCGCAAAGCTCGAGAACAGCTGAACCGATTTAGCAAATTATCTTTTTATTGTGTTTGTTATGGTCTGAATAAGGTTCTTATAAAAGAAAAAATAAACAAAGGCGCGCAGAAAATGTATTACGCGGGTGAAACTGCGGGGCGCAGCTTGTTAAATATGGGCCTGCAAAAAGTCGCCGTGGGCGAGGGCCCTATAGCTCCCGATCCAGTGGTAATATCGAAATATAAAATAGCCTATCTATAGCCTTCCTCGACAAATGGACTATCCAACACAATAAGAATTTTTCAATTCGAACTAGTAGTTCTTGAGATTAGCGAGTTCAAACAAACAAACTCTTCAGCTTTATAATACATACTAGCTGCGCTTCGCGGTTTCACCCGCGTAACTCCCGATCCCGTGGGAATATCGGGATAAAAAGTAGCCTATAACCTTCCTCGATAAATGGACTATCCAACACAAAAAGAATTTTTCAATTCAAACCAGCAGTTCCTGAGATTAGCGCGTTCAAACAAACAAACAATCAAACAAACTCTTCAGCTTTATAATAATAAAGTATAGACTAGCGACCAGCCCCGGCTTCGCACGGCTATATTATGCATGTATTATACATATAAACCTCCCTCTTGAATCACTCTATCTATTAAAAAAAACCGCATCAAAATCCGTTGCGTAGTTTTAAAGATGTAAGCATACAAAGGGATATAGGGACAGAGAAAGCGACTTTGTTTTATACTATGCAGTGATTAGTACAGATGGTATAGATATACCTGTAGGCATTTTGGGATTAGTGAACATGAAGTCAAAGACGGCATCAATGTTGGCCATCTTAACGGCAGCCCGGTTCAGAAATATAGCTGCTCCTATTGTTTCATATGGGTTACTTCTGAACCGAGCTCTTCTTAGATCTGCATCATCAAGACTGTCAAATATTGTCTGCAACGTTACAAACATACATAGTTTAAAATTTTACATTATTTGTGACTATAAAATTTATAAATAATTATTTATTTTAATTAATACTAGCTACCCGCCCCGGCTTCGCACGGCTATATTATGCATATAAACCTTCACCTTGAATCACTTTATCTATTAAAAAAAACTGCATCAAAATCCGTTGCGTAGTTTTTAAGATCTAAGCATACAAAGGGAATAGGGACGGCGAAAAGTGACTTTATTTTATACTATGTAGTGATATTCAGTACACAAGAAACAAACAAAACAAAGAAATACATTATAAAGTCGTGACTAAGGTGAGTCTAACCCTGTTAAGAGTTTTCTGCCTAATAAATTAAATTAATTAAAAAATAAATATTAGAGGACATAGCACATAGCGCCAGGCTTGTGTTGTGGTTACAAAATAAGCCTGGTGCTATGTGAGTAGATATTGGATAGAATACTTTATACTTTTCTTTTATAATATACATACTTATCATTAATCCAGACAAGAAACTAATAACTAGAATCAGGTAATCTGTACATAGGGTTGCCAGATGATCAAATCTTGAGCAGTTCTGAGAAACATTCAATGTTTTACACTTTTGAAGTAGATTGTCCACTGCTAGTGCAACTTTAAATCAAAATATGTTTCATCTTCATCTGATTTTGATTTATGAACAAAAAGGAGGACTTACAGTAGGCGAGGGAGGACGGGAGGACAAAACATGGAAAAGGAGAACATATCCTCCTTTTGGATACCATCTGGCAACCCTATCTGTACACCTATTCCACAGAGTCATATTCTTGCAGCACAGTATTGGTTTTTATATCTTTACAATAAATAAGTTGTATGCTATAAGGGCAACTAATTTAAGATCAGAAAATTAAACTTTCAGCTTATTAAATCCTCTCCTACTAAAAATATTATAAATAAAAAATATGCATGTTAGTATGTTTGTTATTCTTACTGAACCAATTGCTACGAAATTCGTCTTCTAGCTGGATACCTAAATTAAGACATAGGCTATCTTTTGATTCCGATATTCCCAAGGGATCCAGACTTATGCGCATGAAGCCGCAGTGCTCAGCTAGTTATAACAATAACTTATTATACCTTGGCTTCCAAAACGCCTTTCAATATTTGCGGGTCAATAAAGTTGGTTTCGTCTTCAACAGTCATTTTCCTAGGCCCTTTCATCAACCAGTCGTCGAGGACATCACCTAGTGGTGGCTCTTCTGCCGCTGGAGGAAGCCACAACTGTAAATGTCATAGACAAACATTTTAATAAAAACTTTGTTGGACTGGACATAACAAAACACTGGATATTATAGAATACTAGACATTTTAGAACACTGGACTTGTCAGCTTGAAAGATTTTATTTTAAGTTATCATAGTACACAAACTTCACATTTTAGTATAAAAAAATATAGGCCGAATTGGCCAAAAACATAACCCTCCCTTTAGGCTTCGCCGTAGTTGGGTCAATAGGAATGAACTGAGACACAACTTTTGTTTAAATTTTTGGCTAACATTTTTAGATGTGAGATAAAATACTGTGAAATTAACATCTTATTTTAGTTTTATAGTGCATGAGCCTACACTGAGCTTTTTTGGAAGTATTTATTAAGGAAAATGTGTCTCAAAGAATTGTTAGATAGCTAATGCACCAATGAAACCAATTTTTCTATATTATTCAAATGTACTTACAACTTCTTCCTTTGCCTCAGGTTTAACATCATCCTCAGGTGTCCATTGGAAGTTTCTTGGTAATTCACCAACAACTGATGGCTTTAGGCCGAGCCCTCGCCGCCCTCTCTGTGTGGAAGCCTCCACTGGCTCTATCCTACCATGTTCAAATTTACCCAAACCTTTCCCTGGCTTAAAGCCCATGTTACTCATCATACGCTTCGACTTCTCAGAGTACTCTCCGCTGTAAGCATCTTCAAAACTTTTGTCATCTGAGCTTTTATTGTAAAAACTATCACTATCTTGAAAGCTAGGTCTCATGGAAACTTCTCCATTGTCCTCGAAACCAGGTCGGAAGTCATCATAAGCGTCGTTAGGCGATGAATAGTTCTCGCTCATGCTGCTCCTACTTAACCTCAAGGTGTTATCTTCAGAATTTCTCTTAGAAAAGTGTATTTTCGCCGGTTTTTGAAAATGTGCATTGTAGTTATCATTAGGTTTGGGTTCTGGTGTTTCATCTTCTGATTCCTGTGCAACTGTAAGTAATTTTTTGGTTAGAAATAGTTATTGATTCACAAGTAATTGATTTGTGCTCTGGTGGAACTCACCAGAGCCGTACGATGTCGTGGAAGACGCTCCGTAAGTGTCAGCCCGCGGGCGCTTCGCCGCCACTGAGCTCTCATCACTACTGGAGTCATCATCTCCTGACGCCTCTAAAACATGATCATTTTCAATGAACATCAGCCTATTTCATGCGCTACACCAGAAGATGTTCCAAGTGACAACTAGATTCATACTCACTAACCTGATAAATTCATAGTGAATAACAGTAAACTTATTGCATTGAAAAACACATCAAAATAATAAAATCTATTTCAATAAACAAAATATTTCCAATTTTTTACTCCGCACCCAATGTCCGCACCACACGACGCTAAATAATGTACTCTGTGGAAGCGATCAATCAAATTAAATGATTTGATTCAATCAATCAAACAGGGAAACTGCTCGACTTTGATCTACTCGAAACTAGGTGGCAGCACCTTCGCAGCTGCCCTTTACCAACATCATGAACCCTAAATGATTTCCGGTTTACAATTTTTCTACTAGAAGATAGATGGCAGCACTACCAGATGAACTTTTTGACCAACATTATAAAATTGAAAAACAGTCTACGAAGCTTCGATGTGTGTTATTTACTTCCGGTTTATAGTTATTTATTCTACTCGATGTTAGGTGGCAGCACCTTGGATAGCAAATTCTTTGCTACGCGGCTACGTTTAAAAAAAAGAAAAAGGGTTGATTTTGTTTGCTCGCGTTTGCTCATTTCTCAGCGGCTATTTCTTAAATATTTACAATATTTTCTTCGCACTACACGACATAGACATTTGATTCCGATTCAGTCAATTATCAAGGAATTGGCCCGACTTCGATCTATTCGAAACTAGGTGGCAGTTCCGTTGCGGCTGCCAACATCATGAATCCTAAATGATTTCCGGTTTACAATTTTTCTACTAGAAGATAGATGGCAGCACTACCAGAGGAACTTTTTGACCAACATTATAAAATTGAAAAACAGTCTACGAAGCTTCGATGTGTTATTTACTTCCGGTTTATAGTTATTTATTCTACTCGACGTTAGGTGGCAGCACTAGACAGCAACAAGCAAGTCATTTGCTTCGTTTAAAAAAACATTTTTTTTGTTGTACTCTGTGGCATAGTTGTGCTCTGTAGTAGCACTCTGTAGTTTTGTTTGCTCGCATACTGTGGAGCGTGCGCATAGAAACATTTTGGACGTAGTATTTAAATTCTCTTTGCATTTTGGGATTGAAAATTTTTGGGTCGCGTTGGCGCATTTCGCAGCGGCTAATTTAGCGGTTGTTTTAATATCTAATCTATAAATTTCTTTCAAATTGCAAATTAGAAGAGCTGAAAATGACAGTGGGAGAAGCCAGTAAAAATCTTCCATGGTATAAAGACATAATCCCAAACTTATTTTCATGCACAGCCTAACCTTTACCTAAAATTTTAATATAACCTGTTGTTTACAGGGTGGAGAAGTATAGACCATCAAAATTAGAAGACTTGGTGTCTCATGATGATATTGTAAAAACAAGTAAGTAACAAGAACTTTAGGAACTTCATAAACTTTAGTCATTAATAAAATAAAATCACTATTATTTCAGTAAATCAGTTCATGAAAGAGAACCAACTGCCTCATCTATTGTTTTACGGGCCACCTGGTACAGGGAAGACATCTACTATCCTGGCATGCGCCCGACAGATGTACACGCCACAGCAATTCAACTCGATGGTAAAATAACCACGCTTTTTATTTTATCAGGTTATGATCGAAATCAATAACCAGTCTATCACTGACCATGGACTGACATTATTTCTGCTATTTAAAAAAAATGCCATTTAACCCACCAGGGTTGGAAACAACTAGATGCACCCCACGGGTAACTTACACAGATAATGTCCTGCAGACTATAGATTATGCCAGTAAAATCTATACTTAACTACATAGTATTAATATAAAGCTGAAGAGTTTGTTTGTTTGAACGCGCTAATCTCAGGAACTACTATTTCGAATTGATAATTATTTTTGTGTTGGATAGTCCTTAGATAGATTTATCAAGGAAGGCTTTAAGCTTAACACATTGCTCGGACGCGGCTTACGGACGCGTCTGACAGCCGCGACTTAAGGCATCTGTAATGTAAATGTATGTAACTGTGCACACTATCGGACGTAAGTCAGGGCCGTAACCTTGGGCCATCCTTGAGCGTTTGGACGTCCTAGAGCGATCTGGGCTGCTGAATGCCAAACGACCGTGCACACTTATCAGCCGCGGCAGTCGGACACGTTCGCGGATGCGTCCGAACAATATGTCCCCAGCTTTTATAACTTCAAGCTGCGACCAATAGGAGCGAAGAATCAGTGGGAAATTATTCATCTTTAAGGGCTTTCGTTTGTTTGAACACGCTGATCTCAGGAACTGCTAGATCAAATCATAGTAACAGAAATTGACATGGACGAAGTCGCGTGCAACAGCTAGTTTGTAATATAAGTTGTAATTTCTATAGGTGTTAGAACTAAATGCATCAGATGACCGTGGTATAGGCATTGTTCGAGGTCAGATACTGAGTTTTGCTTCAACAAGGACAATATTCAAGGCCGGCCCTAAACTGATCATACTCGATGAAGCTGATGCTATGACTAATGATGCCCAAAATGCACTCCGGAGAAGTAAGTATTCAAGTACTTTTTAATGTTTAAACAATTTGGTTTATAACATTCTGGTAACAGTAAGTTCTTTCCGTGATATGTCCGTAGTATAGTTATAGCCACAGTTCTAGAACTTGTTGTTTTTAAGGTTCTGTACCCTAAGGGTTAAAACGGGACCCTTTTACTAATACTTCGCTGTCTGTCTGTCACCAGCCTGTGTCTCATGAATGGTGATAGCTAGGCAGTTGAAATTTTCACAGATGATGATGTTGCCATTATCACAACACAATATGCTAAAACCAGAAAAAAATATTTAAGTGGGGCTCGCATTCAACATGGTAAACCCTTCATGTCTTCTAAGATATTCTATTTGATAATTTACCTCTGAGTTCAATAATATATCCCATTGGTACAGTCTTAACATCAATACTACTAACCTAAGTGTTAGTGTCAGTGTACTCTATTTTGTTATTGACAACTTTTACTGTTAAATCTACGTTTACGTTATTCCAGTAGATATCCATTACAGTGATCCAAACCAGGGGGCCTACCGCGGTAAGTGCGTCGGCTTCAAACCAACGCGTCGGTTTACGCCGAACCGTGCCCCACACTGGGCGAAATTGTGAGCCTGTCTTTCATAGGAGTTTTGAAAAAGTAAGTGGTTTTTGTCATGTGTTTTAAGTACGCAGGATTGTTGAGGACATCAAAACATTCGAAAATAAGTTATTCTGGTTTTGTTATTTCCAAAAAACACTACAAAATATGACTTTCTTTTTTTTTGAATAATAACACCATAATTACTTATTTTTGAATGTTTTGATGTTCCCGACAATCCTGCATACTTAAAACACACGAAAACACTACTTAATTATTCAAAATTTCTAAGAAAAGCAAGCTCAAACTGCCCATTGTGAGACGCGGTTTGAGATATCGACGTCGGCTTGAAGCCGACGCACTTACCGCGGTAGGGCCCCTGTGCATAATGGGCCAGCATTGTAGAGGCCGTAGTGGTGTCTGATGGCTAAAGGTTCGTGGAATGGCGACTGGAAATGAGTAACGATGGCTGAACGTGGCCATCGTGTAGTTGCGTTTCAATCATCACATGGCCATCGCGCTACTCCAGTGCTGGGCCATCATGTAGTGGGGCCATAAATCGCATGTCGCACCGGACTGTCTATTTCAGCATCATAAAACTTTAATGTTTGGACAAAGACAGAGATACTGTTGATGCTATCTGTCCAGTTGTTTCTAAGTTGCGGCAAATATAATACCTGCCCGGTGGAAGATCTTCCGTTTGGAGGTGCAAACTACCTCATACATCTAAAACTCAATAAGTTACGTTCAAATCAAAATGTTACGAGTCCTGGTCAGGCATTATTACTAAGGCGAACTATTTATTTCTTAAAATGGAAAATAATCAGGTACATGCTAAATATACAGAATGAAAAAGAAAAAGCATAAAAAAAGCTGTGATAACATTTGTTTCAGGTAGGTATGTTCTACAAAGCAAGGTCAAGTAAATTATTGATTAAGTTTCCTTCCTTTCTATGATACTTTACTTAACTTTATTACTTACCTGTTTCAAGTTCTAGGTAAAATATACCTATTTAATTTGTTACCATAGAGATTTAAATCAAAACAAATCAAACTAATGCCCCACTATGTAAGTTTGGGCTTGATTAACTAAACGAACTTTTTGTGATATTAGTTTAAAATTTTGGTATGTTCTTACTGTGATCAAAAAGTCTGATAGATTCTGATGTCGTTATGTTTCGTTTGTTTAACGCGTGATCTGTTTTATTTGAATAATAATGTTGTCTGATAGTGATGATGAAGAAGTTCAGTGTAGAATGGTTAAAATAACTTTAGTCGGTGAACCTAATATAGGCAAGGTAAGCTTTATTTACTACTTTGCTAATTTACTTGTTAATTATTTTGTTGATTATAACCGCGTAGGTCTTGATTTCAATTTCGCGGAAGTATTGAAATGGAAAAGTATTCTGTTCTTCTCTATATTAATAATATACCTAACGACTCTTGTAAATACAAACTTATTATATAACATACCCAGACCAGACACAAATATCTGTAGATCAATTAAATATTTTGTTCCACGGCGGGACTCGATTTCGCAACCTTGACTCGATTCCGCAACCTTCTGTGTCGCCTACGACACGCCCGCCGGTGTTCGTTAACTCCGAGTCCAGTACCAACGGGTCGAGAAACCCGTTTGGACTGTAAAGTTTTCACATTTGTAATATTATTAGTTGAGATTAATTCGAATTGCTTAGGTATATTCAAAATTATTCCAACCTTGTTTGAATGATTTAGGCGGGGGATGTTTGATTCTAACCAAGTCGACTGAGCTAATCGGTTTCTGAAGTAGTATGATTCTAGTAAAATATTATTGTAACGTTTCCAGAGCAGTATCTGCACACGTTTTCTGGGCGGTAACGGCGTATCAACCGGCAGTACACAAGGCGCGGAAGTACTAGCCGGTCAATGTATAGCGTTCCGGCCACCCGTTCCGGTGCAACTGTGCGACGTCGCTGGAAACGCATACGACACTCATATGCTCGGGAACTATCTATATGCTTCAGATGTGAGAATTAACCACTTTGCCAAATATTTAACTGCTAAAAAATTTACTCTTCATTTCGAATTTTGATATCTTGTTATGTGTCCCCATATCAAGGGGCTATGGAGGCCCCTTGAAAAGGCGTGCGCAGAGCCAAAGCTAATACGTAGAGGCGTTTTACAATAACAAGTTTAATATCAAAGTATGATGTTGGCAAATGGTTGTTACCGGATTGCAAGAAGAGGGTTATGTTTTTCGCACTTAAATCGTCACAATAATGGGGCGACTCTTCAAGTCGCTATGTTCTATGCCTTTGAATTTATTATTCGTTTTATTTGTGTTTCGATCACGAAATTATTGCCACGGTATCAGTTATTCTATAGTAGTTAAGCGGCCGGAGCTTATTTTTATGTACGCCAGAACATGAAAATCAATTGGCGCTAGCGAATTGCATCATTAGTTGTTCAATGTTTTTAAATAGAACAACAGTGCAAATATCATAAGCAACTTCCACGGTAGCAGGGCACGTTTAGAGCGGTATCTGTTTGACGGAAATGGTTTTAACTTTTGTTGCTATTACATTAGGTGTATGTTTTATATATCAATGGATAGCATTTAAAATGTTCTTTATCTTGTTCATAGACAACTATGGCAAAAAAGTGAGTCTCTTAAAAGTTATATTGCAAAATATAGAATGGCATGTGTTGGGCATGTGGAGAGAAAGTCACATTTTTGAGAATATTTTTTTAACCAGAGGTTTTCGGCACATTATGTCTATGGAAAGGATAAAGTACATTAAATATCTTTTAAGTGACACCTCACACGTGTAAATTGGTTGAATAGAACTCGAGAAATGTGCAAATATCTAAAGTACAGAGCCGCCATCTTTATGACGTCATAAATGCTACTAGTTCCCGGCTTTCGAAACTAAGACAGGCTTATTCGTCATCTAGAGATCTCAAGGAATCCAACGATACCTGTTTTAGTTATACACAGCTCGTGACCACGAAACTCGAGAAATAGAGGACTTTTGGCTGAATGGCCGCTTAACTATAGTAGGTACTCAGCATAATATAGATACACTCCTGCACTAGTTTTATTTCTTTTCAGTTTTTATTTAATTTTCATTTTACGCACTTTTTAATATTTTCATTTTTATGCAGCCGGTTATTTTATTGTTTTAATTATTGTTTTTTTTAAACTAGAATTTGAGTAGGACCTTGACGTTGTCTTGGAGACGGGAGAGTCTACGCCGGAGACCTCGATCTAGAAGAGGAAGGTTAATTTTGGAATAAAACTCCTTTTCATCAGAATGTTCTGTGGGTTGCTTTTTTTTTGTCGGCCAGTGTATATTGTACACACACACAGCGCCGTCTAGCTCTAAACTCAACTAGGCTTGTGTTATCTTTACTACACAGAATTAAAAGCCAATTGTACGGGCCAAGCCGTACACTGTCACTAGTACCCATCCAACAAACAAAACCTACATGCTGACACCGCAAAATAGTCATCACGTGGAGCGGCCACGGGACAACCTTTGTACTCACTGCATTCCTGTACCTTATTACAATATTTTAGTTTAAACATTTTATCAAAATTATAATCAGAATTAAATCATCCACGGAACACAGCACTTGTGTCTTTGGTTTAATTTCTCCGGCCGGTCTGGCCAGGCTGGCCGCAACATCATCCTGTGGGAGTCCACCACCTGGCTCCTACATTTAGTTTTAACATCGTGTGGGAGCAACTCGCAACATCATCGCGTGCGGTGCGAATCTTTTTTGCACGTCTTTTTATTTCATATTTTATCAATCATTTTCCTTTTTTTTTAGTAGGCATCATCATCAGCTTCTAAATAATCTTTATTCAAGTCATACAGGAGCCGACAAAAACAGAGGATGTAAATAACAATGATGCGTCGGTTACTACATCGTACGTCTGTTCTAGCGCGGTGTTCGCGACGCTAGAACAGACGTACGATGCAGTAACCGGTGTCAAGCTGCAGTGAGCTGACCGGCTGACTGCGTCTGTGTATCGCAGCTGCGCCGATGTCGTAGGTTTATTCAAACTGCGAGGGAATCCAACGACGCCCTGGACCGGTGGTACCAGAACCACACCCACACAGACTCCAAGCTTACGGCAGGTCGAGGCCGCTGTTCTCCCTTACCAAGATCTAACCTGAGGTTTTGGACATCTGGGAGCCGCAAGTCAAACAAGAGCCGACATAAACAGAGGATGCTGATCAACATGATGCGTCGGTTACTACATCGTACGTCTGTTCTAGCACGGTGTTCGCGACGCTGGAACAAACGTACGATGCAGTAACCGGCGTCAAGCTGCAGTGAGCTGACCGGCTGACTGCTTTGTGTTGTCTGTGTGACTGTGTGTCGCAACTGCGCCGATGTCGTAGGTTTATTCAAACTGCGAGGGAACCCAACGACGCCCTAGACCGGTGCAGTGGTACCAGAACCACATCCATACAAACTCCAAGCTTACGGCGAGGCCGCTGTTCTCCCTTACCAAGATCTCATCTGAGGTTTTGGACATCTGGTAGCCGCAAGTCAAACAGTAGCCGACAGAAACAGAGGATGTTGATCAAAATGGTGCATCGGTTACTACATCGTACGTCTGTTCTAGCGCGTTGTTCGCGACGCTAGAACAGACGTACGATGCAGTAACCGGCGTCAAGCTGCAGTGAGCTGACCGGCCGACTGCGTTGTGTTGCGTCTGTGTGTCGCAGCTACGCTGACATTGTAGGTTTGTTCAAACTGCGAGGGAATCCAACGACTCCCTGGACCGGTGGTACCCGAACCATACCTACACAGACTCCAAGCTTCCGGCGAGGCTGCTGTTCTCCCTCACCCAGATCTCACCTGAGGTTTTGGACATCTGGGAGCCGCAAGTCAAACAAGAGCCGACATAAACAGAGGATGCTGATCAAAATGATGCGTCGGTTACTACATCGTACGTCTGTTCTAGCGCGGTGTTCGCGACGCTGGAACAAACGTACGATGCAGTAACCGGCGTCAAGCTGCAGTGATCTGGCCGGCTGACTGCGTTGCAGTGTGTGTCGGTGTGTACTGCGACAACGCCCTGGACTAGTGGTACCAGAACCTCACCCGCACAGACTCCAAGGTTACGGGCGAGGCCGCTGTTCTCCATCACCAACTGAGGTTTGGACATCTGGGAGCCGCAAGTCAAACAGGAGCCGACAGAAACAGGATGCTGATCAAAATGATGCGTCGGTTACTACATCGTACGTCTGTTCTAGCGCGGTGTTTGCGACGCTGGAACAAACGTACGATGCAGTAACCGGCGTCAAGCTGCAGTGATCTGGCCGGCTGACTGCGTTGCAGTGTGTGTCGGTGTGTACTGCGACGACGCCCTGGACTGGTGGTACCAGATCCACACCCACACAGACTCCAAGGTTACGGGCGGGGCCGCTGTTCTCCATCACCAACTGAGGTTTGGACATCTGGGAGTCGCAAGTCAAACAGAAGCCGACATAAACAGAGGATGCTGATCAAAATGATGCGTCGGTTACTACATCGTACGTCTGTTCTAGCGCGGTGTTTGCGACGCTGGAACATACGTACGATGCAGTAACCGGCGTCAAGCTGCAGTGATCTGGCCGGCTGACTGCGTTGCAGTGTGTGTCGGTGTGTACTGCGACGACGCCCTGGACTGGTGGTACCAGAACCACACAGACTCCAAGGTTACGGGCGGGGCAGCTGTTCTCCATCACCAACTGAGGTTTGGACATCTGGGAGCCGCAAGTCAAACAGAAGCCGACAGAGGATGCAGATTAAAATGATGCAGGAACTTTTATCACGGATGAAATTAAGCATTAAGTTCTAAGTGATCCCACACATGTTTCACAGACGACTGAAGACCCCCAATGTTTGTTTGGTGCTTGTTGGCGATGTGGAACGCTGTGTGGTGCTTGTTGGCGAGGTGAAACGCTGTGTGGTTCATACATCAATGTTTATATGATGCTTGTTGGCGAGGTGAAACGCTGTGTGGCTCCTACACCAATGTTTATTTGATGCTTGTTGGCGAGGTGGAGCGCTGTGTGGTGCTTGTTGGCGAGGTGATACGCTGTGTGGCTCCTACACCAATGTTTTTTTGATGCTTGTTGGCGAGGTGGAACGCTGTGTGGCTCCTACACCTATGTTTGTTTGATGCTTGTTGGCGAGGTTGAACGCTGTGTGGCTCCTACACCAATGTGTGTTGTACGCGCGGTGGATCACTCTAACTGGCCCCGCTCGCAACGCGATGCTTGATTTGTTGACGCGACCAAACCTGGCCTGTATCTATCGACCGCGACGGTCCTTGTGTAGCGGACGGCGCTAGTCATAAATTTGCACCGCACGCGATGATGTTGCGAGTTGCTCCCACACGATGTTAAAACTAAATGTAGGAGGTAAATGCCAGGTGGTGGACTCCCACAGGATGATGTTGTGGCCAGCCTGGCCAGACCGGCCGGATAAATTAAACCAAAGACACAAATGCTGTGTTCCGTGGAAATAATTTTGTTAATATAATTTTGATGAAATATTTAAACTAAAATATTGTAATAAGGTAAAGGAATGCAGTCAGTACGTCCCCGACGACTATTTTGTGGTTTCAATATGTATGTTTTGTTTGTTGGATACTAGTGACAGTGTACGGCTTGAAATAAGCTTACCAATTTTTATAAAAATGTAATAATTTATTTCCATTTCAGATTGTCGTGTTAGTGTATGACTTAACAAACCTACCGAGTTTCGACAAACTAAAGGATTGGCTGGAGAAAGTATTAAATTTTTTCGAATTGGAGACCAAGAAACCGCTTATGGCGCTCTTTGGTAATAAGTCTGATTTGGAACACCAAAGGGCTGTGAGGTTGTCGAGCGTTAAACAATTCGCTTCAGAACATTTGATGGAATCTTTTAAAGGATCTGCAAGGACTGGTGAAATGGTAAGAAATCTTTTCAAGTAGAAATACTTCTGTTACTGATCCCACTTCTGAGCTAAGGTCTCTTTGAGGAAAGCATTTTATTTAGTAAGCTAAATTGGGGCTCATTTCATTGAGATCGTAATTGATTAATATTCCCAATATCTAAAGAAAAAAGTAATCCATAAAGAATTATTTTTATCTATCCATACTTTGTTTAAAAAGCCGACCAGCTGCATAGCAGAACCAAGTCCAACTCTCAATTAAAAGATCTTTTTAACCCCCCACGCAAAAAGGACGATATGTTATTAGTTTGACGTGTCTGTGTGTGTATGTCTGTGGCATCGTAGCTCCCGAACGGATGAACCGATTTTGATTTTGAATCTTTTGTTTGAAAGATGAATTAGTCGCGAGTGTTCTTAACTATGTTTGATCGAAATCGCTTCAACCATATGAAAGTTATGGGGTATAAAAGTCAGAGTTTTTCAAAATTCTAAATTAAAGTTTTTTATTAACAGGTAAACACAGCATTCACGAGCTTAGTAGCACGTCTGCTAGGCTCAAAGGTTCGACAGTTAACATTGACAACGAATGGTAAACGAACACCGAAGGAACTCGATATGAACGTCCATACTCCACTTCCGTTGCAAGCTCAACCGACGCATTCACTTATTATGAACAGGAAAGCTCTGAGAAAGGCTTCGTCGAAAGTCTGCTGTATACAATAAGGACAATAAATAATTTGTTTATAAATGTTGTTTTATTTATTAGGTGTGCCCCGCGGTTTCCCCTGACCGTAAAAAGGGAACAATTAAAATTTCGCATTTATAATTTGACTCCTAAAGGAATAACTGGTTTTCAATAGCTACAGATCGCTATCTAACTTGTGAGTGCTTATCTTCGTCCGTGTGTCACTTGAGGCTCCTGCTGAAAATCAGCGCTACAGTCATCTGTAGCATATAAGCTGAGCTCGAGCCTTTTCGTAGCAGAATTGTATACATATGCACATTAAGTTTTGTATTTAGTTGTAGGTATAGTTAGGTAGTTTAGGTTATTCTGTGTGTTTTTATCTTTTTTCTGGCATGAATAAACTTATTGTTATTCTATTCTGTCTATGGAAGAAAGACGGATAGGCATTTGCCCTGTAGTGGGAAAGTGAAGGCTCTTAATTAATTGACTTATAATTTGTAGACATGTCCCGCAAGTTCATCTGCGTACAGTGTTTAGGATCTCAACTCAGTAGCTCAAGTTATGCATTGTCCATAGTCGGGCAGAAATAAAAAATAAGTAGATTTATTAGGCCCGCCGCAGCTCAACTGGCAGTCGATCTAAAACAGGTCGACCGCCATTGATTTTCCGAGCAGCGCCATCTGTCTGCCAGTTGATGAAAGTGCATCCGAGCCTTTCAGTCGCTTATATTATGGTCCATTAATGCCACAAATGTTCCAGTAATAGAAAAATACACGGAGAACGTACGTTTCTGCATAATATGCAACTACTTGGGCAAGATAATACCGGCTCTGCAGTCGCGCTGCACGAGGTTCCGGTTCGCGCCGCTGCAGCAGAGTCAGATCGTGCCGCGGCTCAAGGAGATCGCACTCGCTGAAGGGTAATTACATACAATAATATTTTGTGCGATAGCCATTTGGAAAATATTGTTATTCAAGTTTCCATTGACACATACCACCGATCAATATAGTGGGGTGGTTTTAACGGAGCTTCAAAGATAATAACTAGATTCCCTGTAGCTGTAAAACGTTGAAATAAACATTAATGACAAAAATTAAAGCTTCATTCAGCTTCGCCTCCTCTAGTTGGAATAGCACATATCAGTAGCCTATGTGTTATTTCAGGAACCAGGTATGCTCATACTTACCAAGTTTCGTCCTAATCAGTAGTGTGAAAAGTAATAAACATGCATCACATTTATAACTAACTGCGCCCCGCTGTTTTACCAACGTAAGTCCCGATCCCACGGTAATTTCGGGATAAAGTACCTATCTTATCCATCCCTTAAATTACCACTATGTTGATTTTTATCCAAATCGGCCCAGTCGTTTGACCCTGAAGAGGAAACAAACTTTCTTGTCTTTATATATATGTATATACATAACTCTACTGTACTTGTGTAAGTCACTCTTAAACAGCAGGACCGATTAGAATGAATTTTTTGTATGCGTTTGGATGGCACCCTGGATGGTTTAGATACACAAATCAGCCCTGTTTTTTTAAATCGTTTAACATCGTTTGCCGGGACAGCTAGTTTAAATATACCTAATATTATTTTGAATTGGATTAGGATACCCTGAGTAGATTTTAGTACTAAGTTAAGTCTCTATTTTCCAGTGTGAAATTATCAGAAGACGGCGTGGAAGCTCTCCTGACTCTATCCGGCGGTGACATGCGTAAAGTATTGAACACTCTGCAGAGCACGTGGCTCGCGTATCGTGACGTCACCGAGGACAATGTCTACACCTGCGTAGGGCACCCGCTACGATCGGATATCTCTAATATTATTAAATGGTTATTGAACGAGAGCGACTTCGCTACCTGTTTTAAAAGTATCCTTTTCAAATATTTATAGTAACTATGTTCTTTCTTTCTTTCTACCATTATGCCGCTTTTCACCCAAATCGGTCCAGTTTTATAACCGTGAAGAGAGGACAAACAAACTTTCGGATTTATAATATTAGTTATGATGTAAAAATTACGTTTACGATGGTAAACTTATCACGCGTTGGGTACCTAAGTTAGCCTAGAGGACAGTAAACGAGGTTGAGGCAGACCCCAATGACGATCGAGGCATTTTGGGGTGAATGGCACAGATCTGCTGTAGAATGGGGGAAATAGGAAGAAAGTTTGAGAAACCTTTGATTTCAAGTTCCGCGTTTGTCCTAATGCCAGTGTCCTAACCCAGGTTGATATATTAGGTATCTATGTTTATTGTTTTGGTCATGAATTTCCTAAACTTCACTCAGATATTCAAGATCTGAAGATAACTAAAGGTTTAGCTCTCGGCGACATTCTGACTGAAGTTCATACAATTATCCAAAGATGTAAGTTAACACTTTACCCCCAATGCAACCAATAACGAGAAATAATAAATTTTATAAAACTGGCTCCGAATTTAATCAAGCAACATGGCAGACCAGAATCGTTACGTTGCAGAAAAATTACTTATGGTCTGCTATCATAGGTACCATGTTTGTTACTTCTTACGCAAAAACTATTGAACCGATTGCAATGAAACTTGGTATGTAGCTAGCTGGAGTTCTGAATCAAAAGGAAAACTGGTCGTTTTTTTCCACTTTTCCATCTTCCTACCTTCGCTCGCGTTCCTCGCAGGTCCCCGTTTATTTGGGGGTCTTTTGAGTCACCAACTTCTAGGAAAGCGTGTTACATCTTAGACCTCATCGTCACTTCCCACCGTGTGAGATAGTGGTCAAACGCTGACCTATTTATTATTTCTAAAAAATACATATAAGCTACTTTTTTCCTGATATTCCTATGGACCGATCCTGATTCAAATAAGGGCTTGAGATTCAAATAAGATCGGAGGAACCCCTTGACAATATTAAACAAAATGTGATCACCTTTCTAGTGAAACTGCCCCCGGAAGTACTAATCGACCTGCTAATCAAGATGGCGGATTCCGAAGCACGCCTGTCTACCGGTTGCAGCGAGCGTATAGAACTAGCCTCGCTCATAGCTGCCTTCAACGTCGCTCGGGACCAGGTCAACCTTGAGGAGATCAAGTAGGCCAGTCTTGTACATATTTTATTATTGGAATTTACATTACAAACTGGAATTATTCACCGTGAAATAACTAACACTTCGAATGCTTTAGTGATATCGAGAAGACTAATTAACAATATTGCTGAATATTTATTTTAAAATTAAAACTTTAAAATATGTACCTGTTAACCTCAGTCCTTTGCTGACTGTACTTACTTATTTTATTATTGTTTACATTATAAACCGGAATAACAAATATATCAAACTAGTTCCTTAGCAGTTACTCGAATTGATGTCATACAAGCAATACTTATTACTCCTAAGTTTAAAGTCACCTTATTATAAGACTTTAGAATAAACATGTGTTGCCTACTGTAAAAATGTTTTGTAAAAATTGAAATAAACGGTTCCAAACTTAGAATTTTTGATGTTATTCAAAATAAAATAGACCACATTCAATAAATTAAAATTTATTTTAAATTAAGATTTAACTTAAATTAATATTTACAAAGAAGCTTAAAAATAACAAAATTACGAACTAAAATACCTACAATTAACATGATTGGAATGTTAGTTGGGCAGTCTTTTATTTGTAGGTCCTAAAGAGAGCGAACGTAGATAAATCCTACGTAAATCTGAAGAAATTAATCTCATTATGTAACGTGGGACTAAATAATACTACTTCTAATACGTGTCTTTTTAATTTGACCATTCGGAAGTTGCAGCAAAAATCATCGTAATTGCGAAAATTAGGTGTCCGCGTCCACCAATAGGAATGCGCAGTTTTTTAGAACTTTAATAGTGCGTTAGCCTGCACCGTGCTTTCTGGAACGGTATACAATAGGTTGCGAGTTCAAGTCTCGCCACGGTGCATTTTGGAGACGAATTTTTTAAATTTTTATCCTGCACAATTGTGGCTGCAGCTTCATACCGGTCAACTTATTTCCGCTTATTGTACATTTAACCAAAGAAGTTGGAAACTAAGCTGTTAAAAGAGTTAGTGATTGAGGCGAATATGCCGGGGGACTGCGCGGGCGCAGGCGGTAGTCTCGGAGGAGGCGGCCCCGGACGGTAGTACTGACCATCTATACGCTGGAAATATAAATAATAATAAATAAATATTGCAGGACATTCCACACATCGCCATCTAGCCCCAAGCTAAGTAACTAGACTTGTGTTATGGGTGCTAGACAACGGATATACTACTTATATACTTTTCTTTTGTAAATATATACTTATAATACATAGAAACAACCAGACCAATATAAACACAACATTGAACTATTCAATAGACGAAACTGCATTTTCAGTAAGTAACTATTAATATGATTCGTTTGTACTTTTACATGATAAAATGATGAATGAGTGTAGCCATGTCTTGGGTTAACTTTCACAACAAAAATGAAATATGAGTCAGAGTGTCAAAGTGATAAAATAATATCACCTTGTTATTAATTAATAATGAAAATAAATAAATTCTTAAAATAATGAAATTCTTAATTGTAGACTTTTTATCCAGGTATGCAATAAGTTTACAAAACTATGTTAGACAAAACCAAAATTGAATTGAAAATTGAATACCCGTTTGCCCGTGCATTTAGCCTTAGCTAAAGTTTGAGCACAATCTCATGCAAGCCGCCCTTGTTTTTATCCTTTGCCGCCTTTAAATGACCATGTTATGCTAGTACCAAGTTGCATTAATATAAATTGTATGAATAAATAGGTATTTCAAGTTAACTTACCTCACATTATCTTGAAGCTGCACCTATTAATTGTTTAGAAGAAGCTTGTTAATGAAACTAACATGCAATTCGTACATCAATTTTGTTATTTCACTCTCTATGCATTAAAATAATATAATTTATTGTACTCACATATCAGAGGCTAATACAAATATACGACTTAACTCTATTATATTTTAATAATCCATTTCGTATTGTCATTCTATACAATCTAAAAATAGGAATTTGCTTAAATAATCTTTACGCTTCTACTGATTGTTTTGTATTTACTTAAAGCATTTTTTTTTTCATCTTTATTCAAGCATTTCTTTGATTGCATAATTTTGTACAGTCTTTTGAGTAATTGGTCCCATATTAATAAGTATGGGACATAATGAAGCGGGTTTTGGGGACGTATCAGTGAAAAACATCTTGAAAATTGTTCAGAAGTTATTTAACCTGCACCAATCTTTACCCGCTACAAAATTATGCCCTCTAGCTATGTCCCCGCAATTTTATTCGCGTGGACAGAAAAAAATATTTCTTAAAGTGATCAATAATCCTCTCACTATAGACGATAGAGAATAATTTCTTGTTTTTAGTTAATGTTCTAAAAATTAATAAAGCAGAATTTTAATTTAAGAATTTCTGTATTAGAAGTAACTTAGACCCATTTAGATCCTTCTCCGCAGTATAGGCTATGCTTGTCTTTTCATTGAAAGCGATCAAGCCGTTTGACATTGAACAGCAAACAAACAAACTATCTTTAGTATTTATGGTTTAAGTTGAGTTGGAATATCGAATGCATCCCGACTAAAGTCACGGGTGCCGTAAGACGGCTGTCGAAATCAAGGCACACTCGGACGATAGTATGACGATCTCGATGCATTTGGCGGAGACTGGCCAAATCTAGCCCAGGACCGAACTGCTTGTAAAGATGTTAGGGAGGCCTTTGCCCAACAGTGGGACAATTAACAAAAAAAAGGATATGTTAAAGTAACAACCGCAAACAAATTATACAATGCTAAATGACTAACCGAAACCTCGCCTTGCTCAAACATTAGAGAGCTATCTAAACAAGTGAAACCACACCGAGTCAGTCTTCGGGGAACACGATAAGTCCTTCAGTGATGTCGGGGACAGAGGCTGTGGTCCGAACAGCTCCGGGACCTGGTCTCGGCTTGAAAGCAGGCTTCTTTGACGACCGGCTTGGAACGTAGCCCTACACCAAATACCACACCGCTAACTACACAACTATATGTACACTACAAAAGTAATAAGTACCTATATATACAATACCCTTTATTCTAAAACGAGGTTTAAGGATAGTCCGAGATGTGGATTTAAACCTTAGATTTCGACACAGATTTACACGTTAACTTTAGTTTAAACACTATCCCTAAATAATTGATAGGGATAGTGTTTAGACTATAGTTCCCCATATAATCTATAGGGATAGTGTTTAGACTATAGTTTACGAGTAAATCAGTGTCGAAATCTAAGGTTTAACTCCACATCTCGGACTATCCTTAAACCTCGTTTTGGAATAAGGGGGAATGTGTTTTAGCGAAGGGGTTTTAATACGAAAAGGGGTTGTTCTAGACGTCTAAGCGAACAACTTTTGTTCTTCGAACTTTTTTTTTCGATAATTCTGAGGGAATTTTTACTTGAAAATCAGCTGTTTCATACAAAAACTTCGAACGAAATGTTCGAATTTCCAACAGTCGTAAAACAAAAGTTGTTCGCCTAGACGTATAGAACAACCACCTTTCGTATTAAAACCCTTTCGCTGAAACACATTGTAAAAAAAGTAATAAGTTTAAGAAAAAACAAAACGTGTCCCGGGACTCGCGTATGGAACGAAGTTCCTTTAGACAGACAGACAGACAGCTGTTTGGATATCCAGTCCTTGGTTTTAATAGTACAGTCAGCAAAGGACTGAGGATAGCAGGTGAATATTTTAAAGTTATAATTTTTATAATGACGGTTCAATAATTTTTGGTTATTCTGCGTGAAATAACTAACACTTCGAAAGCTTTAGTGATACGAGTATCAAGCAGAATAATTAACAATGACTAAACCGTTTAAAAAAAAACTTTATAATATGCACCTGTAACCCTCAGTCCTTTGCTGACTGTACAAACCTTTACAGTTTTTCCTACGGTTTTCTGTTTTACAATTTTTTCGTAACGCTTAAACTGGTTTGAACTGGATTTTTTATGGAATAGGTCCCGTCGCAAACCCGCGATAAGGAACTTCGTTCCAATTATATTAAGTAAGTAAATTAGGATAATCAGTGGACAGACAACTACACCGTACTTGTCTATAGATTAAAGAGGGATTCAAAAATTCCGAAATAGATTTTAATTCGCTATTGTGACCATCACCTTTGAACCATATAGTTATAAACATCACTAAAGCTGCTTTAATATTTACAATTCTATAATAAATAAGGACTCACTTTAGCAGAATGTAATGTTACGTTCAGTAGTGTCGGATGGCTGTCTATGACGATGAATTCAACTTCTTGTGGCAAGTATCCTTCAGCTGCAACCTAAACACAGATTATTGAGAATTTAAATAAATATTGCAGGACATTCCACACATCGCCATCTAGCCCCAAGCTAAGTAACTAGACTTGTGTTATTGGTGCTTGACAACGGATAATAATATACTACTTATACAGGATACTGAATTTTTTAAAGTGGCCTTCAGGGCTATACCTATCCTAAATTATAAGAGTTAGCGAAAAATGCTAAAAGGAGTCGCGTTTTTGAAAAAAATTAAAACTGCTTCATTAGATTTTTGGAAAAGTCATTACCCTAGCCAGGAATCGAACCTGTTGATTTCGCAAAAAAAAATCCTATATTTTTAAAACAATCGACAGTCTTGCTGATAGAGACAATTTTTTGGAAACAAACATAGTACTTATAGTAAATCATAGCATAGTAATAGCTGAAAAGTACTTAAAAATAATCGCTATTACTGCAAAAGTTGTTCAAATCATGCAAAAATGGCAAATTTTGATCCTTAGAATAAGATTTTTTTTTATTCCGAAACCTATTACCTAATATCAGAACGTCAAGTAGCAGCTATAAATATGATGTAAAACCCAATTATAAACTTACATCGATTCTATAAGTACCAGGAAGTAATATCCTCCAGAACTCTCCATACTTAGTGGTGTGGTATGCGACGTCACGGCCTTTCACCTTGATAGCGGCTCGCTCTACAGGATTACCGTTCTCGTCCATAACGAATCCGTGCGCACCGCGGTGCACTTCCGCGAGATATTTTATCAATGACTGAAATAAACAAAAAATATTTAAAGGTTATTCAATAAAAACCGGCCAAGTGCGAGTCGGACTCGCGAACGAAGGGATGAGCTTAAAAAAATCTAAAACAGTTCAGTGCTTAACGGTTCCCCTGCATGGGGAACATAGTCCGGGGGTCCGTGAGATCTAGCGAATTTATTTTAAATTAGCTCTAATTGATCCTCCTATAGACCGTTAATCATGAAAAGTTCTTGACAGGGGAACCATTATCCGTAGGGCGATCGTTAGGTTAGGCGGACTGTTAATCGTAAAACAAGCCCCAAAAATCTTTTTTCTGTTTTTAGTATTTGTTAAAGCGGCAACAGAAATTCATAATCTGTTAAAATTTTAACTCTCTAGCTATCAGGTTCATGAGATACAGCCTGGGGACAAAAGTCTTAGTAATAGGGTCCCGTTTCGTCCCAAAGGGTAACTTTGGGTGCGGAACCCTACAAACTGTAAAAATCTACGGACTTGAAATCTCAGAAATTATACGCAAATCAATAAATAGAATTACATAAGTAGGTAGGTATTTATACTAATTAACATACTATGAATTTGATAATAAAATCTATATCACGATTATAGTTGATAATGATTATTGATTTAGCAATTACTATTAACTTTATCTACACATACTTGAAAATTCGCATACAATTCATTGGTTTTAGTGATTATAAGATAATTAGTCTGGTATCTAAAATTCCTTTGGGTATACTAATAATTAATATGATGAGTAAAATCTTAAATTTGTGGCTGGCAGTGTAAAACTATGGAATCAATTTTGATGTTTAATATAACTGCTAATTTTAATAACAGCTTGCCGAACCAAAGTGACTTGACATGCAAAGACTCGCTATAATAGCGGTGCTATATAGCGAGTCTTATAGCTATTGAATGAATAGACGTAACCAAGAATCACAGGGAACCATTCATTTTATCTGGACTCGAGACTAACGCGGGCGAAACTGTGAGGCACTGCTGTGAGCATAACAAATCAGAGATCACGTGTGACTTTCACAATCTGATAATGGTATCAGTGAAGTAGGCACATTTTTAGACAGATAAGTAAGGTAGTCTATCTTGAGATTTTGTTCTAAACGCTCATCAGAAAAATGAAGTTACTTAAAAGTTTTTTATTATTATTTTTGTTTTTCATTCATAACGTTAATTGCCAAAGAAGAGCAGTAGCTCACCTAAATAATGATGTTATTAACGGTACCGTATATTTTACCGAGACCGACGACGGTGTTAGAGTGATGGGATCAATTACCGGTCTACAGGCTGGCGAATACGGATTCCACGTCCACGAACTTGGTGATACTAACACGTGTGTTGCAGCCGGAGCTCACTTCAACCCGGACGATCACACACACGGCGGTAGAGACCAAGATATAAGACATGTTGGTGATTTGGGTAATATCGTATTTGCGAGCCCTAATGCCGGTGACGTTCCCATAGCGCAGTTTGATTTCGTCGATTCTTGGCTCTCACTTCGAGACCGCAATAACATCTTGGGTCGTACGCTGGTCCTACACGAACAACGGGATGACCTCGGGCTTGGAAACCATGAGGATTCCCTAACCACTGGTAACGCAGGTGGACGGGTTGCGTGCGGAGTTATCGGTATTTACGGTGATGTTGAATATTGGAATGCTGCTACCTCGATTTCTGTTTCAACTGTGTTGTTCTTTTTAAGTATATCTTTTTGGTTAATTATTTTTAAATAATTGTTCAAAAGTAACAAATGTCTTCATATTTCTAAAGCACTGCGCAGTCTAAAGTGTTCATGTCACAAAATATATACGTTAAGGTACAATATCGTTTATCATTTACCAATTGAAATGCCTACCTGTTTGTTGTCCTGCCAATACTTTGGAAGTTCGTGTGCTGGAGGGTACTTGCAGCATGAGATTTCTAGGGTGATTTCCATACATCCGTGCCATAAATAGTTGTAATCTTGCATACCACCTGAAGTAAAAATCAATAAGTTATGGTCTAACTGGTATTTGACCACAGAAAACGAAAGGTTAAACAGGGGCGTGCCGTATTAAGGTAGTTGCTAATAAAAACTTATAAAAAATAGGAAAAACCTAAAACAAGTAGGTACTAAACTATATCTGGTTTTATCTTTATCTAGATAAGAAACGATATTAGATATATCTCAGACATAACATTTGCGATATGATATTACGAGACTTGTATATCGTTTACAGAGTAGGTATAGTAAGTAGGTACCTACATGTTACAGGAAAACTTCTATTATTTTACAAAACATGTTTATGATCATATTGAGACGTGTTGTATTTTTCTTATATTGCTTAAAATTATTGAGTAGATTATTGGATAGGTTAAGTATTAGTAAGTAAGAGCCACAAATATTGATTTTCACATCTGCAGCACTTTAATCACGGATTAAAGACCAATCTAAACTTATGCAAAACATTATTCCCAAGGGAAATAGTGTTTGTATGAAACTCCGCTCTAGGGAAATAGGTTTTGCCTATAACATCAAATATCTTCGCTGAGACGGTGTGAAAATAGAGTATACACCTCGGGATAAAGCATGTCATCGTCTTGGGCGGCTTAAACCCCTCGCTTCACTCAGGACTCTACATAACTCCCGAGCGAATTGCGCCCAATATACCTTCTGAATTTGACAACTGTTTCCCTGCTACCCTGATATTCTAAAAATACAACGTGACATACCAGTAAGTGGATACCAAGCAGCACCATTGGTGATTCCGTTCTCGAACCTCGGCGAGCCCGACTTGCAAGACACCCCGCGCGCCATCTTCGCGTGGTTCTTCGAGTAGACGAGCGACAAGTGGCGGAACACGTCGTCGTCGGGAGCTATCGACGGCGTGTGCGCGTAGCTTTGGAACACTGCGTTTAGGGGATATGTAAGGGAAAACAGATTGTTAATTTTTAGTTAACACTATTGTATTTTTAGTGAAAAGAAACTACCTACTTTAATGCAGCGGAACACTAATATAGACTTGTGAAAACAGATCCGATTGTGATCAATTAAAAACTTTTTTGTAAAACATAAACAGCCCCCTGATTCACAAACCGTCGGAAGGCAACTGAAACGAAAAAAAAATTAGCTCCTATTTCACTCCCGCGACTTTTGACATGTTCATTTTCGTTTCGGTAGCCTTCCGATGGTTTTTGAATCAGCTTACACACAAATCTAAAAACTTCCTATTATTTTTATGTAAATCGTGACGAGAGTCTTGAAAGGAATTTAAAGACCACCATTGAAAAAAAACAATTTATGTCTAAACTGGCAGCGTTCCGCGGTTTCGACCGCGTAACTCCCGATCCCTTGGGAATATCGAGATAAAATGTAGCCTATGTTACTTCCAATGAATCAATGTATCCTCATATCAAGTTTCATCAAAATCGGTCCTGTAGTTTCGATGCCTATTCGTTACAGACAAACAAGAATCATTCCTTTTTATAATATTAGTATAGATTAAATGTAAGAATAGGTAGTTCGGTCACTTTCATGTCAGTGTTTGTCTTCTATCCTAAAGAATATGTAAATACTATACCCGAACAAGACACTGATGACCTGCATATTCCTGGTTTTGCGTGTAAAATAACAATTTAGTTATTATTGAAATAAAAATGTAAAAAGAATGCGGTAAATGCGTCTTTCAACTCACTCAATTCAATGATTACGTAGTTACATACGTATAAAAGTAATATATTCATAAAGTAGGTCAATAGAGGGATTTATTGCTTCATAGTAAATAGGCCTTCATAAAAGGATGTCAAAATAAATAATGACAATCCTGTTATTCAGAGTGATTCAATGTTTTGACACCATTGTACGAGCGCGAGCGTACTCTTTTCATTCATTCACGCTTTGTTGGTATGTAAGTAAGCGTGTAGAGGCAAACACGTGATTGATAATGATCAGTGAAAGTGCAGTTTCTAGGACACCTTACGCCCCATTAGTAGGTTGATGTAGATAGAAATTACAAGTTGTTTAAAGATATAATTCGAGAAATCGGAAAAAGGGCGGACAAGACATTGGGTGTGGTCTAAGTGAAGAGCGTGTAGCGATTAATTCAATTCTATATACTAGCTAGCAGTGCTCCGCGGTTTCACCCGCGTAACTCCCGATCCCGTGGGAATATCGAAATAAAAAATTGCCTATAGCCTTCCTTGATAAATGGACTATCCATCACAAAAAGTTTTTTTTCAATTCGAACGTTCCTGAGATTAGCCCGTTCAAACAAACAAACTCTTCAGCTTTTCTATATTTCGATATTCCAACGGGATCGGGAGTTACGTGAGTGAAACCGCGGAGCGCTGCTAGTAAATAATATATATGAGCTTCTGACACAATTGAATTAAATTCCCAATTAATACTTACTAGCACTAGGAGTGTTATCAAACGGGTAAGAAGCGACGAGTGCTCCGCCATGCAGCGAGCCGGAGAGAACGAACTGGATCTTGCTGATCCATTCCTTGACAGCCTCCGTCTCCGGTTGCGGCTGCTTCGTGTTCGCTTTGAAGTAATCGGGGAAGTTGCGGTTCAGGTCGTAACGACGAGAGTTGTGC
The DNA here is from genome assembly GCA_907269075.1 of Idaea aversata. Lineage (NCBI taxonomy): Eukaryota > Metazoa > Arthropoda > Insecta > Lepidoptera > Geometridae > Idaea > Idaea aversata. The sequence goes on along the minus strand of OU026099.1, from coordinate 5,858,214 downwards.
CTAGTTCATGGATAAAAAAATGCCTTTAACGTTAGATAGATTATGGCTGTTGTATTGCCTCTAAATTATGAAATTTACAAGCAGTCTGAGCCAACTCAGTATAACCAAGCTTTTCTTCCTATTGCTACTAGAGTGACCTTGATACCAAGGATAAGTAAGCTTTTGTCATACTTCAATAGAATAGGTAGAAAAAAATGAAAAATAAGGTACATCAGTTATTATACCTTCCATGTATGGTGTCGCACTGTCCTTCATTAGAGATAGAGAAACCGTCTGGATTCATTGACGGCATCAGATGAATCCTCGTATTATCCAGCAACCATTTTATGTAAGCATCCGTGTCATATGATGTTACGAGGTACTGAAAAGAATAAATTAAAATATATAGATACTTCTTTCAAATTAAAACCAATGAGTCATTGAGTTACACTTTGTTATTTTTTTGCATTTTTTTTAGACTAGATACCCGTATTTGTTAGTGTATGTATGTGTAGTGTGAATAGGAGAAGGTCGAACCAAAAATTTGTTGCTCCGATTGCTCAGACAACCGTGAAGGACACGATCTATATTTGATTTGCTATTATTTTGCTCCTCGCTTCATACAAAAAAACCTATGGAACTTATTTAATTGTAATTAACTTACTTGTATAAGGTGCAAAAGCAATTCGCGACCAACTGCCTCGTTTCCGTGTATATTGGCTACGTATTTAACATCGGGTTTTCCGATCATGTGTTCATATGGTGACGCAGACACCACCATCACCCACAGATCACGTCCTATTCAAAGAAAATGCAAAATAAATATAATATAAATAAAAAGATGATTAAATGATTGTCTAGGTATTGGTACATTGTTAGGTATTCAAAGCTTCATGCTACTTCTATAGCCAACTTTACTTGTGTCAAGGTTTCTATCGTTCCGAGAATCGTTAAATCGTCTGTTGCATTCGTCGTCCTTTTACTATCGTAGCCTACCTTAACGTGCTAAAACCTAAGATAAACAGATAGCTTAACTTTATACTTAAGGTTTTGCCTATTACCTACGATAATAAATAAATTGTCAAGCAGCTTTCTTAGGTGCATGGGTTACTTTCATTAAAACCTTCACTTTGTGGTTTAACTACATTCTAATAGTTAAATCTGATGCACTCACCCTTTTATTGTTCACAATATGTATTTTATTGTTATGTGCAAAGAAAACATTTAACTTTCTCAAATTTAAAATTCTTAAACGTTGTTGTCTAAGATAGGTTTACCTTGTACAGATTTCCCGATGGAATAGAGCGCAGTTAAGGCGGGGTACTTGGCGGAGACAGCTCGTAGATATCTCGTGAGTTGATCGTGGTCGTGGTAACGGAACTCGAGGTCAACACCGTTCTCCCTGGACTCCACCGCCTCGCCTAGGTTCGTCGCTATTTCTTTACGTAAACAACATACAATTATATTAGAAATCTACGTACTATGTTCGTTGTATTGCAAATTGGCATTATTACAATCTCCATACAGTTCAGCGGCCAATATAGATGTCATCAATTATACCATTGCAAAATAAGATAGATTTTTATATATGTAAGAATACGCACGAAATACTTGGCGCGCAAATCCGACTTACACATTATTCGTATAATTGTAATCAACTTCAAAGGATAACAGAACAAAGTGATTATTTATTTCTCTTCTCAGTTATTTTCGGAATCATTAAATTTAATATTTTAATGTTTACCTGGAAAATTGTTCGTGGGACTTGGATCCGGAAATGACTGGGAGCATGTTGATCCCAATAGCGCCAAAAATAAAAAGGAGCGAACCCCTGTTTTGATCCAGGATGTCTGAAACAAAAATTAATAACTTTCGTGGGACAAAATTAATTGTCAATGCAAAATTATTATCAAAGTTGCAGATTATGCAACTGCTAATGATAAAACATTATTTCATGACGAATTCTAATGGCAACTAATAGTTGACGGTTGACGAGTTTTTTCGAATAATTAGTATATTTCCTGCTCAAACCTTGACATTTTGTTTGCCAAATGCAAATGCTCGCCAACACATTTTCATTTGTCGATGCAATTACGGGTAGTGTTACAAACTAGACAATACTATACGATTTGGCTCTTCGAGGATAAGAATAATGCAATCGGAATCCACGGTACCGTTCCTGTTAAACCTGTATTTTTTATGTTCTGCGAAGAAGATCGGTCCACTGACCTAGTGACCTTCACTAAAGCAACCGGTTGCATTGGCGCAACCATAAAAAAGAGCAGACAAATTCAATATTATAGATGTACTTTATCTATTAGGTATTGACAAAAGTACCTACTTTAACTTACTAACCTAATAAGTCGAGTAATGGATAAAGGATAAACTAAACTTTTTTAGTAACACTTCTGCCTCTTTGCATAATATGATCAGCCTATTGAGGACAAGACCTTTCTTTAATTGGGGTCTTCAACTAAAAAGGGATATTTGGCCTTTGAAAGAGCCGATAAAAGACATCTAATTGATCTATCGTTAGTACTAGGCACCTGTAATTAATCTGTGAGCCTTGAAAAAGGTAAATGTTTTAAGATATTCGATCGATTTGTTATGGTTTAGTGTGCATTATAAAACTGGACGTGAAATGAACTGAATTGTGAGATAGATAACGGTTGTGTCAGCTTTCCTTCCGCTTTTAGCATTGACACATTAACCCTATTGTGGAACTCCCGCTTAACTTTGAAACTTTCGTTTTCAAAATTATTTATTCTAGTTTTAATAAGATACAATCACACCCACATTGTATAAATAATTATCTTCAATCGGAGTCGGAATCCCTTATTAATAAAGAAATATTGAATACTTCGTCTACTGGTTTGAGGAAAAAGAGTGATGCGAGAATAATGCAACGAAAGACAAAAATAAAACAAATCGAAAGTAACTTTACTATAATCTCCGATTTAAGAATAAACTTTCTCAAATCTTGAACCATCACGATAAAAATAATGTGAAATTGCCACACTGCATCGTATATCAATAAACAATGCAGCACACTTTTTTATTTTGTGAAAGTTAAAAACAATAGCGTTTTGAATTATGTGTGTCGTGTGAGATGACTCGATCCGAATATTAATTTATTTTGACAATTAAAGAGCACTTGTCTTTTTAGATTTTTGTTTCTATTTACCTACTTGGACATCCAACTTTAACCAATACATGCCTAAATATGGTTCCTGAGTACAAAGTTGTAGACCAACGTTATAGCTTTTATGTACGTTTCTGTTAGTTAAAGTTTAGTCAAATACTTAAAGACAATTTAACTAGGTACCTAAATAATTTATTAAGTTACTATTTAATTAGTTTGTTAAGCCTAAAACGTTTTTATTAGAAATAATCCCTAATAATTAATAATTAATTTTGTGAGACATAATTATCGTCTGAATGACTTTTATGACATAAAATATAGGTAATATATATTCGAGATTATTAATCAGCGTCAGTACATAGTCATTATTATAAGGTTATGGCCATACTAACTTCTATTACACCCTGTAAGTAATAGATATTTATTAAGGCAAATTGTTAAAATAAAAAGTTTTACCTGCATATTGACAGTGTTATTTACTAAACCGTTTCACAATTTTTCAAATTCGATGACATTTATGCTGAGAAAGTTGATCACAGTAACTTCGGTAGTTAGTTTCGGAGATCGAAATGTTTTAAATAAAAAGCACTTGACGTAGTCCTTGCTGGCGAGCGGACCTCTCTCGGCCGACTGGCAGCCGCGGTCGCGGTCGCGGCGCGCTGGAGCTCGACTTCACACTGTCATCTGCGTCATCCAACTTGGCACACAACCGGAAAGTGCTTTCTCTCACTACCATCCAGATAAAACTGACTTAAAAGCAACACGATAAGGTTTAATTCGCTTTCGTTATCGGCCAGCTTCGTCGACTCTACGCATTTTCACCCTTAATCTATTAGCTTTAAAATTACAGATCAAATTCTATATCGGTAACTTTGTTGTGACGTTCGTGGATTTTAACCTTTACGTTCCGTCTGATCTGCTATACCTTGTCCCGCGTATTTGATTACTTTCTGGAGTAGGTGATATTTAACACTGACTAGATCTACGTCTCTGCAGGTACCTAACTGTTTACCTAAGTGTACTTAGAAAACCAGTGAAACTTAATTATTACGTAAAGTATACTATTCATCCGCAACTTGAGTCCACGCTTCCTGAGTGATTTGCAGCTCAAATTATACTCTAATGTTAGTATCGAGTCTTTACTATACCTGTTACAGGTTGTTGCAAAGTTACTGTTCTGATAAATAGGGACCTGGGACACCCTAACACATCGTATAAATACAGTATATTTCCCTGATAACTCATGATTTATTTGATGTTAATTTAATTTTTAAATAAATTATTTTCAATTTTGCTCGCACCAATAAAGTTAATCGAAATAAACGACTGATTAATTATACCTATTTAATCTTAACTTACATTGACTCACTTAAACCTACTTACCGATCGATAATGTTTCACCTTATATATTTTCACAACACTTATCCGCTGTCGCTTGTGCCTTACGTACTTTCTAGAATCGTTGCAAAGGCAATAAATAGCCTATTTTAAATTATTACTGGGTGAAGTAAATTAGCTTTTTCTCTTTTTAAAGTTAATAATCTTATCTATACTATTAGCTAAAAATGAATTGCCGAAATGTTCTTTTTTTTTAAAGGATAATTAATTCTTTTTTTTCTGATTAAAGAAAATTTTAAAAATCGAACGCATGAAGATCCAGTAGCGCTAGTTAAATAAAGGAAATTTGTTAACGAAAGCTTTTCTGGAAAGCACCTCTCCCAAAACGGAAAATAACCACACCCGGACATATGAATTATATAGTATATTTCTCATAAACTTTTATTTTTATATTCTTGTATCGTCAAGAGAGCAATTTTTCGAGAAGATGAGATCGGATTCCATTTCATGAATCGAGGATGACCTTCAATCCCGAATCTCACGAGGAAAAGTATCGTGGAAATTGATGTCACTTGAGGGTACTTGACATTTCGCCCACGCGCATGCGATCGTTCTAATTTCTCCGTAGAGGTTCTTACGTACTTAGGTCAACAGCGACGTCATCATAGTCGTCAGGGCCAATTTTAGGGTGGTTTTTCTATGGGTTTTCCCGAAAAATTAAGTCTATTTTAAGATTGAATATGCCTAATTTTAGGATAAATTTTCCTTGGGTTTTCCTAAAAATGGACGACTATTTTAAGATTAAATATGTCTAATTTTAGGTTGATTTTTCCGTAGGGTTTCCTAAAAAATTAAGTCTATTTTAAGATTGAATAAATGAATATGCCTAATTTTAGGTTGGTTTTTCCGAGAATTTTCTTAAAAAATAAGTAGTTTTTAAGATTGAATGATTATTTGTTTTATTTTCTTCGAATCCGAGGTGAATAAAATAAATAAGGAAATACAGACAGACAGACCAAAGAGTGAAGTGATCTTATAAGGGTTCCTTTTTATACCTTTTGAGGTACGTAAACCTAAAAATGAACGTTACGCTCTTTTCTGCTTACTTAGTTAGATAACAGACAAAATAAGGTAACCTACCCTTTTGGCTTCGCGTAGTCGGGTTAAAAGAACCCAACGATATTTTCTGTCGTAGTCTGCAGTAGGTACTTAATTTCTTTAAATTAACTGGCGATGCCTACAACTAAATAAATACTTAATTAACCTTTCCTAAAAATATGCAAAATAAGTAGGTAAACAATTTTTTACAATATTATCAGATTATTGTACAGAGTTCCTTCCCCTGGATACTGCCGACTTTGTTAATTGGATGGTATAGGCACATGAGATGAGACCTAAAGGAGTATAGGTTCTGGGGAAGCCTACTCCATCTGATACATGTCCGAGGCACTACAGTGCCCTGAATAACATGGATTATATGTAGTTGGTGCAGCTGCTGTATAAATAATCTAGAAATGTACAGAGCACATATCACAGTACAAAGAACAAGATGTAGATTTCGGTATACTGCGGTATAGATAATACATTCGTGGTTAACTAATCTGTTAATTTAGCCTAATTTATCTTATCAGCTAACGGTGTTCACGGAGGAGTGGGCGGGCCGGCTCACTAAAAATTCCAACGCATTGAAAGTATTAGAATCAGGTTTATGTTGTCAAGTGCGAAATTCGGGATCAAGGACGGCCTTGAATCTTAATGGGAGATGGTTGTGTGTTGTGTAGCTGTAGTATGACGTGGGGCACGCGAGGAAGTTGAAGGACCAAACATTGGGTGGAAGGTAAGGTCGACGGGCGCAGCGCAGGCGCTTTGCAACGCGTGGGTATCGATCGTCGTTCGTAGCCCCGCCCGCGCTAGCGGCCACAGGGCCGGGCGCGGCGCGCTCTGCCACTTTCGACCTAAAGCTCCACGCCCACAGAAAGCTCGCAGTTTTTCGCGCAGAGCCGCGCAAGGCCAAGACGCGGGGGGCGCAGGGAGGGTACCTCGAGGGCGCGAGCTCACCCCTCACATTACATAACTCGACACGCACAGAACGGCGCACAAACAATGTGATTTTATTTATTTTTTTCTTCGATTTTTCTACTATTTTCGATTCATTATACATAGTATATTTTAGGATTAGCATGTGATATTATTTTAAGTAAAGTTTTTCTTCGAATAGTGCTATAAAATTCGCGAGGAGCTGCAGTGATATTAAGTGCACATTAAAAATAATATTCTAATTGCGCAATTTATTAAGTTGATTTGACGTCAAATATTATTATCTAAGTCTTAATATTAAAAATACAGTCCCAGAAAAAAAATATGTTTCTGAGGATAAGACGATCGATGTGTTTAGTTGTTCAGGGCCAATGTTAAAAAAATAGTTTTGCTTTAAATAAATATTGACTGGTAGATTATGATAGCAAAACAGACATTTCTAATTGTTGGGCTTTGATGAAGAATTGAAGCATACCTACAAACTGGTGAAGGTTCCTGGAAATTGATTAGATTACTTCTTCAAAATGACTATGGGTAAGTATTTTACATTTCATACTCGTAAATACCTACTATTGGCACCTACTTGTTTAAATGTAAACTGTTATTGATTGTACCTTTGTTAGTAGTAGTATTTGCAACGAAAAGCTACCTACTTGAAATTGATTTCACTGGTACATTGTACCTAGTCCCCTCAATAATTTAACCTACTTCTTTAGCGCCTGCTCAGTTGCGTCGTTGTTCGATTGGGCGGTAACGTTACTTCTTCTTGCATGGGTTCTGATTGTAACATTGTATGTTCTAGAACATACAATATCTACACTAAATAATAAAGAGGAAAGATTTTTTATTTTTAGGGTTCCGGACCTCAAAAGGTAAAAAAAGGAACCCTTATAAGATCACTCTCTTGTCCGTCTGTTTTTGTTTGTAACTAATAGGGTCCGAAACTACTGGACCGATTTAGATGAAACTTGGTATGAAGATACATTGATTCATTAGGAGTAACATAGTGCGCAATAAGTAATACTTATATAATAATTTTATGCACTGATTTACATGACTTGAAACTAATTTGTATAACCTAATCTACTTAAGGTGAAAGGGTACCTGCGCACTCTCCATACAAACGTAGTCCACTGTTTCCTCCCTGGATAATGACACTAGCACAATTTTTTTTGTGCCCTAACTACAATGACTATGCCCCTATATTTTATTTTATTTTTAAGATTCTAATTATCATAAAAATTAAGATAAAAACATTAAAAAAAAAAATAGGGGCATGGTCAAGGTCATGGCAGTTATAAGTTTTATGCACCAAAAATATTTGCTCTAGTGTCATTATCCAGGGAGAAAACGTTTGTAATAGTTTGTATGGACAGAGCCCCCGGTACCCTTTCCTCTTAAGAGGGTACGTGGGTATTATAATGCTTCTAAGAGCATTTTTTAATAAAACCTAAGTGTGTTGTTGTACCTACTTATTGAAGGAATTATGACCTTCTAAAAACCTAAAAAATAAAATAAATCCGCGACCAATTGAAAACCTGGCCTCCTTCTTTTGAAGTCGGTTAAAAAGTAAATTCACAGAGGCATAATATATGTACTTACAGCAATTTTTTTTAAAATAATTATTGCTCTAGAGGCGTTATTCAGGACATAAATAGGAAAATACATTTGTATAAAGAAAGCACTGCTAGGATACCGCCTTAAATGGTGAATTAATTATTTTTTCCGCTCGTTGGCCACATTTTTTGGATATTATTAAAGTATTATACCTAATTAATACTTACTAATTAGCGACTTTTCCTGTAAGGTATTTCATATTAATGATCCAGTTACTTGCCACCAGCCTTCCTTGCGTGGATTAGGGTTAATTTGGTGTCGGTCAGCTATTTACTTCAATTCACCTACAAAGACGCGTTATTAGGGCCTCGCTCACAAGCTTAATTGCCTCAAATTTTAGATGAGCATCTATTTAGCTAGTTAAATAAAAGTGACGCAATTTAACGCATCAAACCTAGCGGCGATCTAGCAGCCAGTATGCGAGTGCGCCCGCGCACAGTGCGAACGTGTGCGTTCAGCGGAAACTCGGTCCACCGCGGCACGGGCCCGCTCATCAACGCCTTCCGCGCAGTGTTTCTTTCCATCGTGAGGTCATGCAATCATCACTTAATTCTAAAATTGTTGATGTGATAAATCAGAAACATACCAACTCATTTACTACGAAGATGACGTCCAAGATGGAAAAGAGTGATTCTTTCGCTATCATTGATATCAATATTAGCGATAAGATTAATACGAACAACAACGGCGATAATATAAATTCAATATCTGAAGACAACAACAACAAAAAGAAATCACCGTTCACAACTGTCATAAAAATCCGTAAGCTCAATCATAAAATATTCTTACTTAATCCACTATCAGTAATTAAGTTTATCTTCTCTTCTATTTATCAGTAGGTAGGTATATACTTACCTACCGATATCGTAACACTAAGTAAGTTGCAGGTAGAGTTCTGATGTATCTAGATACCCACTTAAAGTGCATTTCCCTGGCATAAGTTTAATTACCTAAGTACCTACTTCTTTTTAGGTCATTTACAGTGTCTAAAGAATTGCAGAGAATCTAAAGAAATAATAAGAAAAAAAGCAACACCAATTTGCTACGTTATGACACATTCAATTGTTGTTTTCTCTAACTAAACTTTCCCATATTTACTAGGATAATCTTTGGAAACTATTCCCATTGTGTTAACCGTGGGAAAATCTAGATTTCTATTGATGATAGTGTATTTATGTTTCCCATGCTTTACCTAGGCTAATATTTACGCAATTTGTAAAAACATGTCATCATATAACAAGGCACCTTTCTATTATCTTTTATTTTTACCGATTTTTCGCTGAAAGTTATAGCTTTTTCTTAGTATTATTAACACCTATCTACTTAAAGTCGTATTTCCATATTCAAAGATTAGTTTCTTAACATGCACCTGGGCGATAGAACCTTGTTTTGAATTCATTTATAGAAAACCAGTGAACGAGGCAATATAGGCTCGCTTGTCCCCATATCATAAAGTAGATGGCATAATTAAATTGCGTGTGTTTATTAGTGTCAAGTGATGATCACGTAGTATGTCTGTCGTATCCGCTATATGTCCCCAATAACTACACACATTATAAGGTAGATACCTATACGTCAGGCATGTTGTCCCTGAGGGCCGTCTCACCAGGGAACCTGTTGTGTTCCACTCTAGCGCACTTGTAGCGCTCTGCTTCCCCATCTCTAAAGATACAAGATTTCTTCCTCATATCCACGTCTTTGAAATTGTATAAGACAGCGTAATGCATTTGTAATTAAGGTACTGCGTTTTTATGTTCGTTCTACGTAAATCGGTAATTACACCTTGAAGACGATCACCGAAGCGTATTACCTCGTTTGATTGATATACCCCTCTATGCACGCAGTGTTGATGCAACGGTGATCACAGGAAATTGTGCAGAATGATTTACCTACTCACTTTGTAGGTTCAAATTTTCAATCCTCAATTCATTCCTTTTTCAACTGTTATAGTAGGTATTATACTTACCTAAGTGCACACTGCACAGCTACGCCTTCTAAGAAGATAAAGGATGCTAGACTTAAATTTTAAATTATCCATAGAATTTCACAACAGTCTCATCTCCTGTTTACAAACTATCAGCGATGAGCAATCTCATGATACAGACAATATATTTTATTTACATAACAAAACAACACTGTTATTATTTTATGATTTGTATACGGACCACAATAGAATAATACTAATAAATAGGTAGGTAGGTATTCGATTTAAATAAATAAGTACATACCTACCTAAAATTAGTAATTAAGAGTATCTAATTTTAGTCTAATTTAAATTATTTTTTACTAGAACGAGATCGAGGTGAGCGTGACTACATCGGGTTTGCCACACTGCCAGAACAAGTCCATCGCAAATCTGTTAAAAGAGGCTTCGACTTCACTCTGATGGTTGTTGGTGAATCCGGTCTAGGGAAGTCCACACTCATAAACAGCTTATTTTTAGGAGACCTTTACAAAAACAGAAAAATATCGGATGTTCAAGGTAACTATAGACAAATCATCCATTATGGAAAAATGTCGGTGATTAATGTATCAATTTGGTAATAATTTCGGCGATGTTACCTATATTTGTTTCAGATAGGATAGAAAAGACGACTACAGTCGAAAAGAAGACTATGGAAATCGAAGAACGTGGAGTAAAGTTACGTTTAACCATAGTAGATACTCCCGGTTTCGGAGACGCTATCAATTGCGAAGATTCGTGGAGAGTTTGCTCCGCGTATATCGACGAACAGTTCAGACAGTACTTCACGGACGAAAGCGGCCTGAACAGAAGACACATGCAGGACAACAGGGTTCATTGTTGCCTCTACTTCGTACCGCCTTGGGCACACAGGTACGTTGACTTCATCTTTTGAAACATATTTTCCTATTGTTCTGTCAGAAATTGCAGCGACATCAGTTACTTGTACGCGTTGTGTTCAATAATAACATACAGAAAATATTTTCTTTGTTGCTTTGACCTATTGTTGGTTTATTTTACTTGTTAACATGCTGCAAACTAGAGCTGCATACAGGGTACCGATGCGTTATGTAGCAGTTGGTAGGTGGGTATTAGACGGATGTCGTATGAACGTAGACCCTTAACCTATTCTTTCGTGCTCGTTTATTATTGGTCAATCGTTATTGTATTAACGCGCGGCTTTAGACGTGATAATAAAAAATTATAATATTTAATTGATGCCTTTGATTTCTATTCTAAAAGTACATAGGACTGCTATTCTGCTACTAGGTACTGAAAATGGTAGATAAAATATTTTGAACAAGTGGGTTACTTATCTAAAATACTTAAGAATTCCGTGTCATAAGGTCGTAACGGCAGCGTCACAGAAATGTTATCAAAAATGTTGCGAAACTAAATACACGTGTCTAATATAAACTGAGTCATAATGCATGTGATAAACTTTAACCATCATCTTCAAAAGAAAACGCTCTGTTCCCGAAATGAGGGCACGCAACGCACATCGCAGTTAACCATTGAGTAAATAATTTGCCTTATTTAGCTCTCCGCTTTACTTGCCTAACAACAAGAGGAGTGTTTATGAATGAAGGTTTGTTGTTTTAGTAAGTTAGTGTTTTTTCTTACCTTTTGTACCAGTTTGCGTCAAGTAGACTTGGAGATGATGAGACGACTACACCGCAAAGTGAACATCGTCGTGGTGATCGCGAAGGCGGACTCGCTCACAGCTGCAGAAGTAAAAAGACTTAAAGCACGTATTCTTACCGACCTGGAAGATAATCAGATACAAGTAAGTTAAATTTTAAAGAAAATGGTAATTTATTTAAATACAAAAATCTAGGCTTCCTAAAATGCTTAGTATAAGTACCCAAACTCAAACAATTTTTATCGCATGAAGTCACTTTTTCAGTGTCTTTGACGACTGGAAAACATCTTAAAATTAAGTTGGGATGATGTAACCCCTAGCTGTATCAATCACCCTGTAATTTTATTAAAATATTCTTGGAAATCGATTTCTGTCAAAGTTACTCCATTGAAACTAGGTATCTTATTTGTAGGGCGAGGCTGACGATTTTGGAATGTGTTGCTTTCGTCGGTTACTCAGTGTAAAATGCTCTTTTCGTCTTTTTACATGAATTATACCTAAGTCAGAGAAATGGTACCCTATCACGAACTCAAATTCTATGACCTAAGTATATTCTGTACCTACTCCTAACTTCAGCATATCTGTCCAAGGTATACCAGTTCCCGGAATGCGACAGCGATGAAGACGAAGATTTCAAGCAGCAGGACCGCGAGCTGAAGGCGGCCGCGCCCTTTGCTGTCGTGGCAGCTGACACCGTGCTCGAGGTGGGAGGCAAGAGGGTGCGGGGCAGGCAGTATCCTTGGGGCATTGTTGATGGTAACTATACCAATTATAGTACGGGATCACTTTAAGAACGACCTTCATCGAGCTGTTTAATGGATCCTAAGTATTTTATATCAAATTAAATAGGTCAATAAATTACAAATGAGTTGCCTAAAAATTTCAGACCAGAATGTTTTTTATTTTTTAGACTTTTAACTGGTTTGGTTAATAGACAAATTTCATACCAAACCAATGAAAGGTAAAACAAAAAACAAATTAAATTGTTAATAAATCATATTTTGAACTGAAATTTTATAGACAACCTATTTAAATAGAATAGAATATTATTTATTGCAACAAAATAAAAGATTACAAAGTCTTTAAAGGTTAATAACTAACAATTGTTGCAAAACGGACCCCAACTCAGCGAAATGCTAGTCTTATAATAAATAATAACAATATATTGCAAAAAAAATTTTCTATTATCTATATTATAAAAATGAATCGCAAAATGTGTTGGTAAGCGCATAACTCAACAACGCCTGGACCAATTTGGCCAATTCTTTTTTTGTTGTGTTTGTTATTGTCAGGAGAAGGTTCTTAGGAAAGAAAAAATTAAGTAAGTCGCGTAGAAAATTATTACGCGGGTGAAACCGCGGGGCGCAGCTAGTCTATAATATAAAAATGAATCGCAAAATGTGTTGGTAAGCGCATAACTCAACAACGCCTGGACCAATTTCGCCAATTCTTTTTTGTTGTGTTTGTTTTTGTCAGGAGAAGGTTCTTATGAAAGAAAAAAATTAGAAAGTTGCGCAGAAAATTATTACGTGGGTGAAACCGCGGGGCGCAGCTAGTATTTTATAAATACTTTTCATCCATTGAACAGCTCGATGAAGGTCGTTCATAAAGGGATCTTATACTACTTTTTATATATTGTTGAGTTCAAGATGCAGTTTTTCTAATGACTTTTGAAAGTTGTTAAGTAGGTACTTAATATTTTTTCCTTTGAACAGTTGAGAACCCACGACATTCAGACTTCACAAAGCTGCGTACGATGTTGATATCGACTCACATGCAAGACTTGAAGGACGTCACGCAGGATGTCCACTACGAAAACTTCAGAGCACAGTGCATCTCGCAGATATCGCAACACGCTATGAGAGAACGAGGGTAATTCTCTTAAACAAAAAAAATCCGTCCTCTTTATAATATTACATACTTAGTATAAAATAAAGTCACTTTTCGCCGTCCCTATGTCCCTATGTATGCTTAGATCTTTAAAACTACGCAACGGATTTTGATGCGGTTTAAATAGATAGAGTGATTAAAGAGGACGGAATTTAGATATAATACATGCATAATACAGCCGTGCGAAGCCGGGGCGGGTCGCTAGTAATATTATAGTGTAGAAAACGTGGTACGGAGTCAGTAGCGTAATAGATAGAGTGGCGAAGGTGAAAAATGCCATAGGCCCAGGCCTTTGGAGGACCAAAGCCGCGAGGGGCGGCCCAGCACAGGAGGATCCCAAAAATTCCAAAATTTCCGATCGCTTGCTCTATTTTCTAATAGATAAGAGTTGAAAATTTCTACAGTTACTTTTTTTTACCCAGATAAGCCAAAAAAAACAAGATCTAAAGTCATTTATGACGTAATAATAATAAGTAGTTTTCGAGAAAATAGCCAGAGTTGCGTTTTAAATCCTGTCCAAGACAGTGAATTCGAATTGCGCGATTTAATTTGTAAAATGGTTGGTAGGTAGGTACTCAGCTATGCGCGAATTTGTGTGCATAAAGTTGATTGGAATGGTAATTAATCAATTTTTAGGATTCCGTACCGTAAAAAAGGACTTTTATAAAATCACTCTTTTGTTTTTTAAATCACGGGGTACGAATCGCGACGTAATCGCCATCACGACAGGCACAGAGTTTAAGGTCAAATTCTTTACTAACTTCTTATTTTTTTGTTTTCAGAAAATTGAAAAGGGATTCAATGGGCAACAACAACGAAGTGGACACCGACAGATTGCTTCTGCAGAAAGATGAAGAGGTATGCCTATTCTTCATTATTGGCTTAGCTTACTTAGAAACTGACGTTTCGATCGAGTTACACCGATCATGGTCACTGGTTGTTGGGATGGTGCTGCTGTCTATCGAGGCATAATAGGATTAGTTTTTTTAGTAAATTTTGATACATCAACTTTACCTTATCAATTTTTTTACAGATCCGTCGCATGCAAGATATGCTCACACAAATGCAAGAAAAATTGAAGGCATCGGACAAAAAACACGACAGCATCATCGACGTGTAGTATTTAGACGACAATTTTATCTAGACCTAAACATTGTAGACAAAGAGGTTTAAATTATAATGGGATAAAGATAACATCCAAATATCTGCCAAATTAAATCTCTCATCTGCGTCGCAGGCGGGTGTTCACCCGCCTGCGACGCGGTTGCGGGTTCGATTCCCGCCTCAAACAAATATTTATGTTAAGATATTTGTTTCTGGTCTGGATGTTTCTGTGTTTATTTACATAAGAAAACTATATAAGTAATCTATCTGTTATCTACGTCACCATAACACAAGTCTAGTTGCCTAGCTTGGGGCTTGCAACATTTATTTACCTTACCAATGCATCAATATGAAGTATTCCAAAGCGAGTTAATGAAACTGTTTGTAATGGTTCAGTTCAGATGTTGTTTCTATTCCACTATTGTATTAAATCTCTTTGATTGTAGAAAATTGAGAACATAACACATAAATCAACGGAACGATAAACCTCTTTAGAATATTTGGATGAATTTAGAATTTTTATACAGGCTGATGTTATTACTTTGTATAAATTGGGTAACTGCAAGGAAACTATGTCTCAAACTTCCCTGATTCTTTCTCTTTACGATTCATCCGTGTTTCTCTATATACAAAAAAAGTGGCTGTGACATACGGCAGACAGACATGACGAATCTATAAGGGTTCCGTTTTTTGCCATTTGGCTACGGAACCCTAAAAACACCCCCAAGTCGTTTCTCAAGCCTGGCAAGAATTTGAAGACATGACATAACAATATGAATGGCCGAATGCGCAGACCGCACGGGGACTATTAATCGAGGAAAAACTACCTATAACTCCAACTCTCCATACTATCTTTCTAAAAGACTATTAGTAGTTATTATATTCGACCCAGTTGGCACAATGGTTACCATGCCGGACTGCCAAACACAGGGTTGCGGGTTCGATTCCCGCCACAGACAAGTATTTATGCTTAGATATTTGACTGTGGTCTGGTTGTTTCTATGTATTATAAGTATATATTTACAAAAGAAAAGTATATAAGTAGTATATCCGTTGTCTAGCACCCATAACTCAAGTCTAGTTACTTAGCTTGGGGCTAGATGGCGATGTGTGGAATGTCCTGCAATATTTATTTATTTATTTTATTATTCCTTGTCTAGTACCAATGTTAGAAGCTTAGTTGCCTTGTGGGACTAGATACCGCTGTATGCAATTTCGTACAATATTTGACTAGTAGGTAGTTAATATGTAAAAGTATTTAATCCTGCAGTTACCCAACTTTATATCAATGTTTTTGTATAAGGAATTTTCAATAGAGTAAAAGCTTTGCTAGGGAAATTCCACATTGAATCTCAAGTATAATGTCCATTCTTAGGCTTAGTATATATTTCACCTTGTGTTTCATTGAATAGTCGTCCCAAGCGGGAAGTTAACCAAATTATATTAAGTCATAACTGCAAATTATATTAAGCAATAAAAATTATATTATTGATTTTTTAAATATATTTACGAAGTACTAGCGCGTAACTCAGAATCTTCTTTGGGTAAGATGGCGGTAAGCAGGATGTATGTTTTGCTATCGCGTCAATGTAAACAGTTAGGTATCAAAGGAACCTAGTTACGCGCTATCCCTTTATTATTTTTTATGAGGGACTGTTTATTTATTACTTATTTAATTTCGGTGGGTTTAGGGATATTTTTGCATGTAAATGTAGAGACCAAATATATCTGAACAGTAGCACAGTGTTCATGTGAATACCTACCAAAAAAGTGTCGTTTAATTTCATTACATTCGTCTTGATTTTGTACCTATATCAGACAAAACGCCTTTAATTTTTGGCTATTTAGAACGATTTTTTAAATTACGTACCTACCTACAGAAAGTAGTGCGTCATTTGAATAGAATTTGTCATTCATGTACAGTTCGGTTTTATAACAGAATTATAGACCCACTGTACAGTTCATAAATCTATATTAATTGAAATGTTCTCATCCTAATAATGTATGTATAATAAATTCATGAGCCTTTAAGCTTTAAACTTCAACTTGAGCTGGACCTTAGAATCTTGCTTGAGTTGAAAACTTGAGTCTTAATTTTTGTTACTTGATTTTACTTATTAGGTACATAAATAGTTAAACATGTGCATTTTAGTAAGCTAGAGAGTAGAGTTCACATCACACATAATTATAGAAGTAGGTACACGGTTCGCAAAAAAACTAGAACAAAGTTGGTGGAACGGTATTGCGTATGACTTTTCCATAATCTATATACCTAAATAATAATGAATCGCCGAAATTTACGTACGCACATAACTTCCGAACGACTGCACCAAATTGGATATTTATTTTTATTGTGTTTATTATTGTCACACAAGGTTTGTTTAAATGAAAAGTTGAAAAAATCGAACGCTGCTGGTGAAATGGCGCGGCGCGCAACTACAACTTTCCTGCACATTTTTTATCGTTGTTTTAGTTAAAGAAAAAAAGCCTATTTTTACAGGAGAATTGGGCTACTAGTTAACTATGTCAATTTTGTTTCAGCTTTATTTTAAAGGCATACGATTATGTTTTTATGAATAGGTAATTAATTTTTACAATACAAAAACAATATTAGTATGACAAAATTTTAAAGTGGTCTGTTTTTGGGCATTCTCCCTTTGCAAACTATTCAGACAAAAAACATGGTGTTTTTTTTGACTTCTCTATAATTATTGTTAAATTCTAATTAAATTGTTTAATTTATGTGGATATTAATGCAATTTATTATATTGAACAAACACAACACAAGTGTAGGGAAGATACAATTATTCATATAATTATGTGCTTACCATGATTATTCGTGATGCCCTAAGGCTTCAGATACAGTTCAAGTAATTTAGCCACCCTCATTACCTCAACTTGGCGCAAACATTTTCCGCCCAATATGGGCTACAACTATGTACTATAATGCAAATATTTTGTTTAATACTGGATGCAGAAGTAGTGCGAAGCCATTGCTTGAGTGAAAAAAATATAAACGAGATAGTAAATGTATTTTGACCCGTGTCTTTAAAAATTGAAATTTTTATGGCACCTTACCAACGCTTATACCAAAGTTTACTCAGTTTTGTATTTATTTATTAACTTAATTGTAAGTTTTATTAATTAAAAAATAATTACGATTACCTAATGACTTTTTTTTTAGGGTTCCGTACCTAAAGAGAATAAAACGGGACCTTTAGGGGATAACTCAATTGTCCATCCTTCTGTTTGTCTGTCAAGGCGTTCACAGGAAAAGTTTTAAATCGCTCCGCTAATCGCTTATTTTTGTACCACAAAAAATATTTCTGAGAAGGTAGACAGTCAACAAAACCGCGTGGCAGTGGTATTGTAACACAGTAGCAAGCTTAGAGTTGCAAGTGTTAGAACCTAGTAGTAATACTGGTAATACTTGGTCCAGGGTAAGTATCTCAACCAAATCTCAATGTTTGAATCTGCTCAAAACGTGTTTTTTCACCAAATAAACTCCACTAAGAATATTTAACTTGAAGTGTTTACCCTAAAAAGGTGTCGTGAGCTCTAAAGTCAAAATTGACAGTTTGTATAACTTGATGACTTTGACATATTTGTGACAAATATTGTAAGGAGTAAGAGAGAAATGAACGAATTTTGTGAATTTTTGCTTACCGATTGTGCTGAAAAATTATTAAATATTTTTACTTTACAGTGTCGTATTGGTATAATAACTGAACTTTGTGTTATTTGATTATGCATTTATAAATTTGTGGTCTTCCTTGCATAAAAATGGCTGGTAGAGATCTCTCAGTGGGTCCCCGTGAAGGCGTAACCTATCCCGTGAAAGTTCAGTATTGTGGTAACTGTTCTATGCCAATAGAATACTGTGAATACTATCCTGAATATGATAAATGTAAGCAATGGCTGGAGAAGCATTTACCCACTGAGTTTGAAAAAGTTAAAATAGGTACGTAGAGGTTATGTTCAATGTTACCGTCACTGCCTATTATGTTACTGTAGTAGGAGTTTGATGCGTTTGTCACTTGTAATTTGTTGTTAACACTTCAGATGAAGAAGAAAATGCTGGAGGGGAAGAGGAAAAGAAGCGACAGAAACGTGGAGGCAAGGGTATGCTGAAGTCAAAGAAAAAGGAAGATGTACCCAAGCTAGTGCAGGTGTCCAGAGCGCCTCGAGGCAAGAAGAAGTCGGTCACCGTTGTCTCAGGACTTAGCACTTTTGGTAAGAAACTGCTTGAACTCCTAGATTTCTTAAAATTTCCAGTAAATCAATTAGGTACCTTCTCAGTCCCTGTGACACTAATGAGCCATTCTTAAAATAGGTATTGGCTACATTTCATTTACTAATCTTTGAATTTCTAGATATTGACCTGAAAGTGGCAGCCAAATTTTTCGGAACAAAGTTTGCTTGTGGATCGTCTGTTACTGGTGATGATGAAATTGTAATCCAAGGAGATGTTAAGGATGATCTCTTTGACATTATTCCAGATAAATGGCCAGAGGTAACCATTATTATTTAGTGTTATGTAATTAGTACATTTTTTACTGAAACTACGCATAGTTCTGTAAAAAATAATGCTAAGGAAATCACTACATAGTATAAAACAAAGTTGCTTCCCGCTGTCTGTTCCTATGTATGCTTAGATCTTTAAAATTGTGGCGATGGCCACTGCGCCTTAAATCTCACCCTACTCGCAACAATACTGATTAAAGTCTGTCATAGACTGATCTCAGTACCTCAAACAAAAAAAAATGTTCTATAAAACTATGCACCGGATTTTGATGCGGTTTTTTTAATAGATGGAGTGATGCAAGTCAAAGATTTAGTATTTAAACAAACTACTATGCATACAAACAGCTAGTTTAAATATATGTAAGAAAAATAAATTACAGTAATAATTATGCCTCTTTTTTTTCAGATTGATGAAGATAGCATTGAAGATCTCGGAGATCAAAAAAGATAGAGTGTTCAACTTATTTTGTAATATACTAACAGCAATGCTCTGTTTCAGCACAATCTAATCGTCTCAGTGAATAAAAAAGATATCATTTCTTCTAGAAATAAAGCATTGTATTTGTATAAATTATTTAATTTATGAGCTTCATGGTGAAAATAAAATTTTGAACTAAGTATGTACGTAAAATTCATTATTTATTGCATCAGTCCATTGTATACTAGAGATAGTAGATCGCTAAACTTTCATAAGATGACCTTTATGTTTAATGTTTTGTGGCTGTACACTATCCCATATTTTACACAACTTTTTCGATTTCTTTAAACAAAAATTAGAGATAAAATGTACGAGTGTAAAGATTGTGAATTTCAGTAGTAACTTCCCTATTTCGTTGCTTTCTAAGAGTTTAGGTACTAACTAGGTAAACCAAAAAATACTGCACGACGAGGTTTTCACTGGCTTAATCGAAAAACTGAAGAAAAAATAACAGTGAGTCATTGCGTCGAGGCTAAAAAGCCTTTTGCCTGGCATATACAAAAATAATTTAAATTTCCCGCAAGTTTATTTTGTGATGGCAATTTTGAAAGCTGCTTCTGAAGGGTTGCCAGTTAGTTGAATAAATGGTAGAATTAAATTGACCCTAGGGAAAAAAGTGAAACAAATTAGTTGCATGTAAGTTTTTGAACAAGTATTTTATTGTTACAAAACTTACCTTATTCAATATCTATGTTCCGAAAAAGAGTTGATTAATTGAAAGAAAAGAAATGATTAGGCTTGTGTTAGGATGATGGCTAGACCACAAATAGAATACTTAACTTTTCTTTGTAAATACCTACTATCTCTAAAAAATGGGTGCGTGTACTTATGTACGCGCGTGAGAAGTTATACTTCTTTGGCATTATTAAAAAAAAAAAAAAAAAACGTCCGACAAAAGACTCGTCCGACAAAAAACTCGTCCGACAAAAAACTCGTCCGACAAAAAACTCGTCCGGCAAAAAACTCGTCCGACAAAAAACTCGTCCGACGAAAAACTCGTCCGACAAAAAACTCGTCCGACGAAAAACTCGTCCGACAAAAAACTCGTCCGACAAATATAAATAATTAATTACATTAAAATAATTATGTAGTAGTAGTACCTCTTTGTACTTACTTAAACTATTTGGTTTTATGACAGCTGTCATCTTGCGGTTTGCGGACAACTTCAACATGGTTTGCGGTTTGCGGACAACTTCTCCCGTGAGAATTTTGTGTGACGCTTTTGTAAAATTTCACTCTCATCATTTTTTCATAACGCGCCTAAAGAAGTATAACTTCAATAAATAAATAGAATAGAATATCATTTATTTTTCTATCTGTTATTGAAGTTATACTTCTTTAGGCGCGTTATGAAAAAATGATGAGAGTGAAATTTTACAAAAGCGTCACACAAAATTCTCACGTCGGACGAGTTTTTTGTCGGACGAGTTTTTTTTTTTTTTTTTTTTTTTTTTTTTTTTTTTTTTTTTTTTTTTTTAATAATGCCAAAGAAGTATAACTTCTCACGCGCGTGAGAAGTTATACTTCTTTGGCATTTCTTATTTTATTTTAGTTATTTGAAGCAGGCATCAACTCGTATTTTTTGCGTAGCAGGTGCGTGTTGTTTGTTCGCCGCTTTTTATTTATAGTAAGGCAAATAACATTATTTCCAAAAAATTTCGTTACGGAATTTCTTGATTCGGTCGCCGCGCTCAAAGCCCGCGATAAAAGCTATGCAATAGCTTAAAAAATTCAAACCTACCAATACTAAAATAAATTGGCAGCCTTGGCCAAAGACAATCCATTTATTTAGATGTTATCTCACTATAAGATTAAATTGTATAGTTTTCATGGCAGGAATTGGTAGATTATTCGTTCGCGCACGGTATACGGTAGAATTATTTTTACAACTAGTAACCCTCATCATCTGTACTTCGCAAAATCAAACACAAAATAAAATCACTCTGTTCATTTTGCATTCATCGTGTGTTGTGTTTTGGTGTAGATAAATCTAAATAATGATAAATGTTTATTAGTGCATAAGCAAAAAAACTATCGATGGAAAATAGGAAGTGATTAGTAGCTCTATGTGTTCAATCATAATGTAGCGCATCGCAGTCAAGTTCCGAAATCCATATTCCTAAATATTGTTATTGATCTTTGTTGTGTGAGACTGTAAATAAATACAAACTTTTAAAATGTCTGTGGTCAAAGGCAAACTAGTTAAAATGGAAGTTATCCAAGTGGGTGAATATGAATTCACAAAGCAAGACATTATAGGTCACGGAGCCTTCGCCATGGTTTACAAAGGAAGGAAGAGAAAGGTATGATCTCAACTCAGCTCACTATTCGTCATCGTCACACCACATTTGTTTTTATTTGCACTTTCTTCCTATCCTAGAGAGATTTCTATCATACTAAATAATGCTGAATTGAATAACTACTTTGGTAGGTAGGTACCTCCCTCTACATCTATCTACCTACCTATCTGGTAAATTTATTCTTAGCCTCTGTTTAAATTTCGATTCTCCTTTGTGGTATTATTGTGAAGAAGTCTTATAGGTCATAAATCTGCAAATATGGAAGAGTATGATGCAATAAATACCACTACACCGCTCATCTCCCATAGGTACATCACTATAGTAACTATGTTAAATCAATTATAATTTTGGCAAACACCGCATTCAATGCCAAAAGTATGAGTACTCTAGCGGCACCCAGTTTTACCCACATTAACCCCGATCCTGTGGGAACATCGGGATAAGTAGTAGCCACTAGCCAAAGATTGTATTTTCATTAAGTGGTTATAGTTATTCCTTTATAATTCAGTATCTTGGTGGTTTTAAATGTTAATTATACTACAACCTTCTCAGAAAATACAGCTATTCAGTAGTAAAACCAGATTTATATCAGTTCAGTAAGTTTTTAATTGCATAGGTAATGGGAAAAAACATACAGACATGACACAAAACAAAAACTGTTTCTTATTTTTCTTATTGTTGCTTATTCTAAGACTTTTTTCTTCCTAGTAGGTACAAACTTTTTGTCCATTCTTTCTTGGTTATAAGTAAAATACTGAAATCCTTATGATGTATAACTTATCTCATTGAAATTGAATAAACTTACTATAAATGTATTAGCTAAGCAGTGATCATGAGCTACCTTGACCATATTTGTGTGATTTCATTAAACGGGGTAATTTATTTGACTTTCTGAGTATAAAAATGTCAAGCGGCAATGCACTGTAAAATCACATGGTAGTTTTCTCTATGAAATAGCATGATATTTTTTAATTCTTATTTTAAAACCATTACTTTTATCCCCTTTTGTACTTTTCTTGAACCCCTATTTCTGTTATCTCACTGTTAACACTATTTCATAATGATATATTGTATTGCTAATTTATGTTGTCTATCTACTAGCAGCACCATGCGATTTCACCCGCTTAACTACTAATCGCGTGGGAATATTGGGATAAAATGTAACCTATGTTACACTCAATACATGAATGTATCCTCATACCAAGTAACATTAAAATCCATCCAAAAGTTTAGAACCTATTTGAAAACAAAAAATACTTTCCTTCTTCTTATAATGTCAATGGTCTTTTTAACATGCTTTTATTAGTTTCACCTGTATGTTTGCTTGTATGTATGTATGTTACCGACTCCTTGCACGATTTTGCCCTACTTAGAATGATCAGATTTTTTCTCGTAATCTAAATAGGGAGTATTTAGATTAGGAGAGTATTTAGACCAGAAACTAGCCACATTTAAGGCAGAGTCTGACCGTAAAACTTTCCTTTGTTTAGCTTTATTTCAATTTCACATATTAATGTTTGTTTTTGTTTACTATTGTTGCAAAACCAACGTTAATTTGTATGCTTAATGTCATCATTTTTAGTAAGTAGGTACTTACTTTATCTTGCTAAATTACTTACTGATAAACAGTCAAAGGTACATTTGTATGTTTACTAACAAAACTTCACTGTATTGTATATATCTTGGTAATTGTGCTAACTACCTGTATGAAAGTTTATTTTGTAAACATGGTCTTCATCTATCTATAAAGCTTGAATTCAGGTTCTCATGAATCCTACTTATAGCTTTGTTGTTAGTTTGTCATCCAACTAGAACTAGATCAACTACTGAATAGCACAGCTGTTGTAATCCAGTTTTTAACATCCATTGTCCATCTGAATTTAATTAGGCTGTCACTGTACATGCAGCTGCTGGCTGAACCTACAATAATTGCATGTATGACTGTGAGCATTATGACCAGTTATAAGTTTAATTTTAAGTACCTTCTAAAGAAAGATCTACGGATATGAAGGTAGCTCTTTGTTTATTGTCCCTTAGTTAATCTTACGGATAGAGTCAGTTGCGGTACTGGTCGGTCCAAATAAGGCGTGTGGTCAAGTACCTGCGACGGCATAGTACGTAAGCGTTGGGTTACGTCGCTTTGTCCAAAGCCCCTAGACAATGGCAAGCAACCTCCGCGCACAATACGACACGCACCGAGAGCTACGCCCAAGGGCAATAGACACGTGCGAGACGCGACGTTGACGAACATACATAACTATTCCTAGATTAATTTACAATCCAGAATGTATACCTATGCAAGTTTATGGAGTAAATGTGATCGTTTGACCTTTTGTTGAGATGGGTGCGTCTATATTATTACAAATAGTTGCCAACGGGTGTGCCAGTTTCTTCACACGGCGCGGCGCAGCAATATAACTAGCTTAATTACATATTTTCCTTGGCAGACTTTGTGTCTGTTGCTTTTAAATTCAAATCCTGCTATACTACTTTCTAAAGCTATAAAATAAAACCCAATTCAAAAGTTTATTATATCCATTTTTGAACTCATAAAATGCTAATTAAGTAGGTACCCATATATGAAGAAAAACAAATTTCATTTCGTTTACTTACTTACGTGTTCAAATAAAACCCATGCGACTACGACGTAGACATTTATCACAACTGGTGGGTGCAATGTGTTATGGTAAACAAAATCAAAATTAACCTAGTTTTTGGAACCGGCTTTGGACTGAGGACTGCGACAATTTAAAACGCTTTTATTCGTTTGTTGATAAACAATATTATTACGTTACGAACAATATTAAATGTTAGAGAGAATTACCAAATAAACATAATAATAGATAGTGTTGTGCTAGCCACCTACGCTACGCTTACGTTAAACTTGGCAAACATGATGACAGCATGACGTTTTCAAATGAGAATCACATCACAAAACCATTCGGCAGTATAAAAGTGGACATGACCGTGACCGCTCCATCTGATGATATGTTACTGCATGGAAGATTTACACTGAGTACATACCTTCTATCTAATTTAATTATATTACGTCGGTTTCTAATACTAGCTAATTATTTAATAATCGACGTGTTACAAGGAATCATATTATAATAACGCTCGCTAACATTCATTACATAGCATTGCATTGATGGCAGCTAGCATTGATATTATCTTTCTGTTGTATAACTGCTCTGTTGAAGTGATCCCGAACGAGGTTCCGGGCTTCTGATAAAATCGGGTCAAACTCTAATCGCAGCTCGATCGAGCCTACGGAATGTAGGGCGGGCTAATGTTAGAATATCGGCGTCGTCGTCGGCGCAACATCAATCTCCTTCTGGATAAAAGCAAATGGAAGCAAAATGCGCACTCGCCTGCCTAAATATAGAATAATTCCTTCATACATTCTTGCTCATTGCTGCAAATATTATACATAAATTAGTTTCCCAGGGTACCATGTCAACATTAAAAATGTATGCGCAAGGGTTGGATTGCATTTTCGTCTATTTTATTTTCAATTTTCGTCTAAGTATTCTATTTTTAAATGTACTTACCTTACTTTATAAGCCTTACTTTATATATAAACAAACACAAACCTAGTTAATAGTATGTTAAACAGTATTATTGCGTTAATCAATTACACAAACAAGTCAATAATTATTGTATGTCCATTGTTTCATCGATCGTCGGGAACAATATACTTATCATACCTTCGTATTCTGCAACAGCCAATGCAATTTCACGGCTGGCGTCTTAATACATTATTATTGAATTTTAAATAATTTGTATTTTGTTCCTCAGAATCCGTCCCAAGCGGTTGCTGTAAAAGTTGTGACTAAGAAAGGAATACAAAAAGCGTCAGAAATTCTCGTGAAAGAAATCAAGATACTTCGAGAGTTGACGGCCCTTCACCACACAAATCTCGTGGCAATGCACGACTGCATGGACAGCCCTGCCTATGTCTACGTTGTCATGGAGGTAAGTTACGACAGATTCATCTTCATTTAGATTAGAACATAGTTTTAAGACGAAGCTTCAATTCTTCGTCATTCTGTTACCATATCTAATACCGATTAGATGTTATGTATATATCAAGTATAATATTTGTAATATTGGTATTTGCGTTATTCATAGCGAAAACTCTACCACGCTCTTATAAACAATTCCTTTTTTCTTTTGTATATCTATTCCCACGCACCTTTGAAACCTTACTCCGCCTCAGTCATCTATATTCCGCATTATAAAAGTCTACCATTTAACTGTATTCAACAAAACGGTATCTAAAGTTGGGTAAGAACAACAAACGAGCTAGCTATTCGTCAACGTCGTGATATCGCAATGAATATAGGAAATTATTCCCCTATTCTATTCATGATTACTGCCAGCCTAGAGTAGTTAACCATTAGAGCGGCTGTACAGTGTAATATACCAGTGTTGCAACTGCCATAATCGAACACGTGATTGCTAGCTAGGACTAGAATGGTAGATAACGTTAAATAGTAGTTGATTTTTGGACTCAACCACATTAATACCCAGGCGTATTTAATTTTCTGCAAAGTTTATTCAATTTTAGGCCCAGTCCCTACGATGCGATTGTACGGACTGGACCCAGCTGGCACTACTACAGGGAAGAGGGGAGGGAGGCCTTTTCCCTGAAGTGGGACGAAATAAATTTTAAAAAAAATTGACTCCTAAAATTAAGTAAAAACTGATTCTGAACGAATATGACGTAGCGGCAAATAAAATTAAATATCCTGCTTTGAATTTTACGACATACGGAATTAAACACTATTAAATACAATTTAACTTTGTTCGATTAATCTTTACATTAACCCTTACATATTCAAAGGAATTATGTGGAATGTTAATGTGTCGTCGTTATCGCGTTGGATTAGGCCAAGGCCATTGTGTTACGGGTAAAGCTAATTGAGTTCCTGATCATCAGTCAGTATCTATGCCCCTTGTAGGTATATTGACTGGGAATTTACGCAGTTACTTACTTACGCATTTTATTTCAAGATAATTTAATGAAATCCTATCAAGAGACAAAGATGTAAGATTGAACTATTACAAAATGTTTCCTTAGATCATTCTTTGAAACTGTAAAATAGCATAGCATGGCAAATATTTCTAAGGAAAAAATATTTATTTCTATTATGTTAGTGAACGATAAGAAAGAATAGATATTAAAAATAAAATAACATTGGATATTGTAGTTATTTCAATGATTCACTTACTAACGAAACCTACACGTGACTGTACGATTACGTCCCAAATCAATCGCTACGCAAAAGATGAAAACCTATTTGGATTGGGTTGAGCGGCCGCTCGTTCCGTATGTCCATTTAACGCGTGTGGATTTAAAGCAAGGTCACCACGCATTAGATAAATAGAACCAGCACGCACATCAGGCGTGCCTTATGTCGTCGTGTCTCTTGTGCTACCAGATTACTTTACCTAAAATGACATCGTAGTACTCTCTTTTTTGTATATATGTATGTATATCGCAATAGCATTAAAAACTACTGCGTATTTTGTAACGGGTCAAGGGGATAGCGACAAGAATGCGCCATCTATTTATCAACATATAACATGACTAGACAGACAAAAGTTCTTATCGCATTTCGCAAAACTGATAAATCCCTCGCAAGTCGCACACGCAAGACAGATCGCACGTATATGTGCTCCACTAACCTCTTTATCTTTCACAAATAATAATACCAAATTTTAAGCCAAACTTTATCAGCTGCTCAAACACTAATTAATATTTAAAATTACAAAGATATAGTTAATATAGTTATGATTAATTTTATGTTAAGGGTCACTTAGGCCACTGGTCGAATACAATCGTTATTTGACAAGCATATCTTATTTTATTTTTGGTTTTTGTTTCTGCGTTTCTATTTGTATGAATGATCATAGTTGACGCAATAGTCGCTGTGGTTACAATTCTTCATCCTGAAAATCGGAATACAGAATCCGCAGAACGCATTCCTATTCCGCGAACGCTGTGCAGTACTTGTTGGATTAATATTATTCCGATACCACGACCTTCCTAGAAAATAGAGCTATCCAAAATCCTCATTTCCATACCTATCATTATATTAATTTTATTTAGAAAACCTCAAAACATTGTTAGCACAGTTGCCAAAATGAACACCGAAATCATTCTACTTCATATCACGTGATACTTGTCTACATCTGAGTGATTCACCTAATCTGTTGTTAATCTCGAAGGTTTCAGCCCAGTCAATAATACAGTAATTGGTCTTTCAATTTCCAAAGTTTTCAGATCATGTTTCGTAATGAATAAACGAGAAGGCGACATAAAGTCTGGTAGTGATTTCTACACGTGTATTATATGCATGTCGCAATAGCTATATTACCTACCGTCTGCCACGTGGAAGATGGTAGGTAAATCCGTATTGATAAATAATGAGTATTGCGCAGAATTTGTTTACTTACCTAATACGAAAGCCGGGAACGTGTAGGCTCTCGTAATTATTATGTCAGAAGGGAATAAATTACATCAGAACTTAAATATTTCCCTACTGCGTCATCATAATTAATGCTTTGTGCAGAATGGTTTTTTCTGCTATATTTACATACATTTTTATTCCATGTGCTTTAGTAGGTCTAGCTAGATATTCATTGTTAG
Organism: Idaea aversata; assembly: GCA_907269075.1. NCBI lineage: Eukaryota > Metazoa > Arthropoda > Insecta > Lepidoptera > Geometridae > Idaea > Idaea aversata. The sequence continues at coordinate 5,829,545 of OU026099.1, read as the reverse complement.
TGTTGTTTGTATTTGATTAATTGCAATTTAAATTAATTTAATAAAATAATGTTTTGTTTCAACTGAGGTTGCGTTTCATGGTAATTAATTCCACGTTGACATCGTTAATTGCTCTTTAATTAAAGTAATGTTTCCATTATTCCTCAAAGTATTGAGTGTTAATATTTCAATGCTTTAGTATTTATTTTTTTTAACAATTGTAAATGTCACAAAAAAAACCTTAAATATATTCAAGGGCAGGGCGTGCGGCAGTAAAGGACGTAGGTCATTGAATACTTGTACCATTGAAAACTCGTAAAACGAATTACGTAGATAAGGTTATTTGGCATAATCTGCGCAAAGACAACATAGCATGAAGAGCTGAAATACTCAATTAGAACAAGTCTCAATGCCCTCGACTGCTTGTCAAGTACTAACCAAACTAAAGCCAAACCCAAGTTCATTGGCACGGTTTCCTCGCAGTCGCACGATATGCGCTGATGGTCGCTATGGCATAGAACGTGAGCATGATTTCACTAATTGGCAACGTTAACATTTTTTGACTATTTTATTTATAGAAAAATCAGACTATGAAGTATTTAGAAACAGCTTTTTGTAATAGGTAAGACATGAATAAGATTTTTTTTATCTTGTTTATACATATACAAATGACGCAGTAAAGATTAAATGCTAAAGTGAAATCATGCCAATTGTTTTGCCTGCATTTTCATGTGTTTACGTATTTAGTCGTTGGAAAAGTCGCATTTTACGTGTTGTTTGATAGAGCTCCTACGCAGTTAAAGTGATAATCAAATTGTTATGGATTTTTATTTATTTTGACTTTCGTTTACTACGTTTTTTATCTGAATCTATCAATAATATTTCTAAACACACTTTGTCCAACGATCTTAATGTACTACGTACTTTTAGATCAATGACTCTGTCACTTTACAAACCTTTTGCTTGTTACACCGACCAAACTATAAAAACTACACCCGGAAGACCCGCCATCGCTTTTGCGTAGTTAGATTCATAGCCTCCGGTATTGTTATTACCTACTAGAACTTTTATATTTATGAAAAATATTTTGATAATATTATTAATATTTTCTGCTATGCAACAGGAATAGATGTCGTCTCCCCTTTCGATAGATTCCTGAACTAAAAATACTTTTAAAATGTAGGCGTAATTTAGTTACACAAACTATAATAAGCTAGTAATATGCCTTGCTGCATTGCAAAAGACGAAGGACCACTTTGGCGCACGTTTAGAATGAACGTCAGCTCGGTTGTAGTCTGAAAGGTCAAATCAATGCATCGCACGCACACTATTCGTGTTGAATGATATTGGTATATATTTTCTTCTCTTTATCTAGAACAAAACTTTCACGTTTTGATTAGCTACAATTGTAATGTATTGCGTAATGTAAAGCAATTTTTTATCTGTGCCAAGCATTAAAACAATATACCACGACGACGAGCTCGATTCTGAATAAAACCCTAATATCATCATCATCATATCACCCCATACACGTCCACTGCTGGACATAGGCCTCCCCCATACGACGCCACAAACTGCGGTCCTGAGCCCTAATAAACCCTAATATCAATTTATTTCATATACCTAATCATATCCTTTCTGTTTATAATATTGGTTGAAATACACATTATTGTGTAATCTAATTTGACCTCATTTTGAACGAGCAGCTGTGCTAAATTTCAACAGCTTCGTAAGGTATATTTCAAAGTTCTGAAATAGAATAAATGCGTGTGTGTTTAATCTCTTCCAGAATCAGTGTATACTTCAGTTTAACATTTATAATGTGCTAGTTTCTAGTTTACCTACTCCTTTAACTACACTGGTATCTTTGGTGTCACTTATAGGTGCAAGTTTTTGTTGACACAAAGCGGTCGTTCTAATATATATGTGGCATGCACCGGTATTGCAAACAGTCTTATCTTCTATGGAGCTTATTGTAGATTCCTAACCTAGATGGACAGGTACCGTAAAGCTTTGTGTTGTAGTTATAGCGGTCACGTTAAGTTTAATATGCAAATACACTTTTTTAAAGTTAATTTATTGCTCTGCTGGTTAACTCACTTCGATTAACATTACCCGGTAAGAAATGTTACTTCCCGTTTATGTTTAATGTTATCGGAGAGACGTAGAGTTGCGAGAGCAAATTGTTGTGAGTTTTGCACTCTCGATGGAACTTTTACTACTGCACTCTCGAATTAACTGGAGAGTTTTGCAATGGAAATTGCAGCTTTCTTCCAAACCCTTAATACGATTTTAATAAACCCAAGTTATTTTCTAATTGCTTTGAAATAGCTAATCGGGGACTTTTATTTCCTATAAAATATTTAACGTTTATTGATCAAATGCAATTTTCAGTTCTATGTTTAACAAATACGTCATCCATCTACCGGCTTCTTTGTTTAGTGAGTAGTAGGCACTCTTTGTTTTCCCAGGTAATTCAATGGAAACAACGGCTTTTAATCTAACGTTATCTCGCACTCAACCTACTGTTTATGTACATGATTTCTACTTTCCAATGATTAAAGTAAGAACATTGAACCTTGACACGAAATCGATATACATACTTACTGCAAGAAATTAAAGTATTTTTCGTTGTTTTACAATTAGGTTAGGACATTTCCTTAGGATTGTTGAACTTTCAGTAAGTACAAACAAAACGGGGGCAGTGCACTTGAGTCATATCTTCCACTTCGTTGATGGCGGCGTCCGATTTGAGATATACCTACCTACACATATACATATTGAGAATCACGTACACATACTTGTTATTTAGACTGTATTCTTTACCTAAAATTGCCGACATACCACGTTGTTTACTTTTTTTTAGTTTCGGACGAAGACCTTAATAAACTGCGTCTGATGAAAGTTAATGACATTTTATCTACCTAACTACTTACTGGGTCACTGTATACTAATTTAATGAAAATATTGCGTTCTAGATTTTGACGTTAACGTTGCTTTCCTAAAGAAATCCCTTGAACAAAAATAGACCGAGGATAGAATAATTATTATTATCTATTATATTACAGAACTGAATCCTTTTGTCAACATAAACTTTCATTGATAGAATAACATAAGTAATTGATACAATCCATTGTTGTGGTTCTCCTCTCAGGGTCTTCTCCATCTAGTGAAAGTTGGTTGTTAGTTTACTTGCTCCATATAATATTATGAAATTAATAATATTCTCTTTAATTATAATATATATATAACTATAAAATTAATAATTACTTAATTAATTAATAAACTCATTTTTCACGCCTACGCAAGTTTTATCTTTTCTATTCAAGGAAAACTTGCTATTAATTCCACCAAGAATTACACGCAATAAAATACAGATTGCAAGGAACTGCTTTGTTATTACGTTTTTAATACTGTTCGTTTAAAATATAAAATTATCAAGGTAGATAAAGTAAAGTAAATTAATATTTTTGTCATTAAAATATTTCTTTATTTCATAATAATATATGTTCCTTATCAAACTTATTAATTATTTAAAAGTACAAAATGTATCGGACAAAGTGATGGTTCACTCACTAACTACTCAAAGCTTTTTTTACATCCTTCTAATCTCATGGCGTAACATGTACTGTACAAACTTAAACTATTCATTATATTTTTTATCACACTAGTGTTTCATTAAAAAAATTGATTCAGAGAGAACTGATGTTATATTCTTTTCAATAAATAATTTTGTTTTACAGTCAGATCAAAACCGTTCACTCCAAAGACCATTATTTATACAACGCAATAACAAAAACACTTAACATACCTACTTAGTAATTAGCAAAGTTTTAAACAGGAGATTTTTCCTGTAGTGGAACTTCTTCCGGAGCTGCTCCATTTGTATTGGCAGCATTTCTTTCGGCAGGTCGCGGAGAGGAGCTAAATCTCTTTTTAATTGAACTCCAGTTCTTTTTTATTGTAATTCCTGCTACGACTACCACCATTCCAGCAATTATCATACCAATCACGCTTTTGTCTATTCCGCCGGTCTTCGAGTCTGTAGTTGTAGCTCCAACTGCTACGTCGACTTTTTGATTTTCATCATCTGTATTTTTAGGTTCCTGTACTAAATTATTCAGTGGTGAATCACCCTGAGAGTCTTTATTGACTGCTGTTCGTAGAGAAAATTCGTTGGTTGGTGCAACATCATTTATATTTCCTTCTTGTGTTTCTGGAGTAGTCTCTACGTTGTCAGTGTTTGTGTTAGAATTTCCAGTCATAAAATCTGATGCTAATGCAATCGTTCCGGGTAGAATTATGCTTAGTAAATCGTCACCCGCAATTGGTTCAGGAGCATCAGGACATTCATAAGATTGAGCTGTACAAGAGTCCGTGCAAATTGTTTCTAAAGTTTCTTTCAAGTTGTTGCATAAGTTTTCTATTAATTCATTGGTAGTTGTTGGAAGAATTAGTTTTTGAAGAGCTTTGAAGCTCGAAAACGTTTCTGGGCTCAGGCTCTGGAATATATTAAATAAAAAATAGTTAGTTTCCGTAAACATATACAACTGTTACTTACTAATTAATTAGTAGAATATAAGTTCTATCTGAATTTTTTGTACTTATAACTATTTTGTTATTGGGCTCGTATTTAACCCCATTTCATCCGATCGACGATTAGGGCTGAATATCTTACAATTAAATTCTCAGATAATCTGAAATATTATTATTCAAATATGCTTACCGTTCTCATGTCATTGCCTCCTAAGTCGAGTTCTTCCAGTTTTGTCAGTCCGAATCCATTTTTTAAGTCTTGGGGATATTCAATCAGACGATTTTTCCCCAGTTTTAAAATTTTCAATTCAGCCAGCTCACTTATAGACTGAAAAATAAAATAACATGTCATTAATTGACGTAAGATATTAAAAAAACCGAGCACTGTTTTAATGGTTCCAAGTCCAACGCATAACATTTTTTATAATGTTTTCTCGCCATAGTAAGTAGTCAAACAAAAACCTATTTGTATATTATGTTCTAATTATTTTGGTCTGGGTGTTTATCGATGTATTTTTAGGTGTTTGTTTACAAAACAAAGTTAAAAACATAAGTATTCAATCTTTTGTCTGGCACCTATAAAAGTTAGTTGCTAAGTCTAAGGCTAGATGGCGCTGTGTACAATATCATTGAATAATAATAATTAAGTTTGTTACATATTCGTTTTATTACTTACCCCAGAGGCTAGATCCATAATAGCGTTGTTCTCTGCATTTAATTCCTTTAAACTCTTTAGCTGTGAAATTTCTTTTGGAATTTCGGTTAGTTTGTTGTTCTGAATAAATAAGCTTGTAGTATTTTCGTTGATTGGACTTGGGAACTCAGTTAATCCATATCCTGAACAGTCTACGATAAAATCATTAGATTCTCCTTCGATACGGCACACGCACGGCTTAGGACACGACTTGTCATCATCAGAGGCCTCGTTCACTGTTTCAGCATTTTCTGGTATAGGTATATGTACTTGTACGTCTTCAAGTGGTATACTTGATGCTGTTGTTACAACGTCGATGGGTTCTTCTATCGCGCCAACGCCACTCCCTTCAAAGACTGGTTCTTCTGTTTCCGGTATGTTATCGGGAGGGAACTGATTGTCATTCTCAACGGGGATATGTAATTCATCTTCACTTTGGGCTGCGACACATCTGAAAAACAGCATGTGACTTTAGCTATTAATCTATAGGTAGTTGATACATATTAGCTTTATCGTTAGCAAGGTGACGCAAAATTGGAATAAATATGTAAAAGATAAAATTTGCGATAACTGAGGAGTAGGTACTCTCCAAGGGCGTGACTTAATGACCGAATTTTCTATATTTCACATATTTTAGTTATATTTTATTAATTTTTTTCGTCAATTTACACTCGCTCACTTATATAACGCTACTTGTATACAAGTAAGAATGATATAAAAGTCTATTATTAAAACGAGGTTATAATGAACTAAGTAATGTTTTCTTTCAATTTAGTTAATATTAAAAGTAATTTAACTTACGCAATAACCGCTAATAGAAGTAGACAAAGATGTTTGAACGTCATGGTCACACTTTAACTACACTGTTGGACAACGTGCCAACTGTTTTTAGGAGATGTTACCTGTGGCGACACAACCACTAACGTACCTAGTGTGTAGCTCTTAACTCACTGACACTTATAACTATTTATCACTCAGTGATAAGATTACCTACGGCATGGAAAGCTTATCGCGAATCAACCACGATAACAGAATGCTGCAATATACGAGAGAATATTCGACTAAACATTTTCATTACCGCGCATTTTATCACTCACTGGTCTTTCTGCTGTTAGATTCTCACGGTATACGGTAGCGTAATATTTCAACTACACTGACACCGCGATGAGGTGAAATCCGGTTACTATGAGTACCGAACAAAAGAATGACCTGAAAATTATCAGATACATAATATTATTTAGAACTACAATCAAACCGGAAATATATGTTTGATTCATATTTACTTACTGGAAATTGGACATGACGTTCGAGATAAAAGAATTTTAAAGTGTAAATATTTTCTCTGAAATTATTTTGCGAGAATTTAGGTAGTTCCAAAAAGTTTTTGTAAGTCCTCTTATCTAGTGTCTACGTACAGGTATTTTAATCCAATTTATAAATTCAAATGCGTAGATAATACAGAATAATAACCTGTTTTATGATCCGTTTAAGGTCATTTTCAAAACAATTTGGTACAACGCTTCATAAAATCTTGTGCATGTACTCTAAAAGTACATAAATATGAGTCAGTATCATCCATTTAATACTAGACTTTATAGGTTAAATTTGTTTGTATTATGATAATGATAGTAATGAATCCTTTACATAATAATATCATCCTTGTGTACCTACCTACTCATACGATTTAATGTTTGTTATGTATAATAGAGATACTCACAGTAGGTACCTATGACATCCATAGTAATCCATATCCTAGCTCCTGAAATAAACCTAAAATCTTCCCCATCTTTTAAATATATTCTTGATTATCCGCCCCTTCCCACATCCATGCAAACAGGCCAAATATTAACAAAGGACATCCATAAAAAATACCCAACCAAATTGAACATTAAATTAATTGTACAAAATATTATTGTGCTGGGTATTAACTGTTAAGTGTTATTGTTTTGTTGCATAGTACTGCAATGGCGGCGACCTGGCGGACTACCTGCAGGCCAACAGGCTGTTGAGCGAGAGTACGATCCGGCTTTTCTTACGGCAGCTGGCAGACGCGATGCATGCCATCCACGCCAAGGGCATTGTGCACAGAGATCTCAAACCGCAGAACATCTTGCTCACCCACGACGTCGCGCCACCTCGTACTCCTCACGCCTCAGATATCACGCTCAAGATAGGTAAACAAAACAACCAAACAAACCTCATGTTAACATATTGTTTGTCTGTCTATTCTCGGTAGATGCTTTCCAAACTATGAAGTTTTACATAAATATCCATTTACCTACTTTCTAAACTGGCTTTTGTATGCTTTTGTATTGTGTGTGATAAATCGCATTATCAACGACCGGATATGTAATTTCTTGTTTTCTACTTTTGATATCAATCTAAAACCTGAATATAGATAACCTCCAATTCATTATTCAGTTATTTTATATTTAAAATTTGTTGCAGCGGACTTCGGCTTCGCTAGGTTCCTAGAAGAGGGAAATATGGCAGTCACGCTTTGTGGATCCCCGATGTATATGGTAAACTAACTAATAAACGTTCATTAATTATTATACATTATGTTAACTAGTAAAGTAATAGGTACTATCCAAATTATGCGTCATCCTTTGCTTCATTCATTCGGATTATTTACCTAATTGCTGTAGTTTCTAACGTATACAGGAAACTTGAAATAATATTCTGTTGCTAGTAAGCGCGCGCGTGCTCTCTCGTCCGTAAAAGATCAAGCAGCAAAGTAACTTAGTTATTATATTACTTGCTCATTGAAGCATTTTTAATTGGATGCAAATATGATTTAATAATGTATTTTCTAGGCACCTGAGGTGATAATGTCGCTGAAGTATGACGCTAAGGCAGATCTGTGGAGTTTGGGGACTATAGTATACCAGTGCCTGACTGGGAAAGCTCCCTTCCAAGCGACCACACCTCATGAGCTCAAAGCCTTCTATGAAAACAGTGTCGATCTTCAACCAAAGTAAGTATAACTTTTGAATAGTTAGAATATTGTTCAGAATATTGATATTCTGAATAACGGTAAAAAAGATGAAATCAAAATATTGTTAAAACTCATTTGTAATTTATCTACGACTTGTGTGACGATGTTTTTTAGTGATACTTTTATTTTAAATCTGATCTGTAATTTTTTCTGTTCTCTACTATACGGGAAGTATTGAGTGGATGCCACAAAAAATGAAAGAGGCAGGCAGTGGACGGATTCAAGGTCTCTGAATCTATTTCGGAGATATCATCCTATATTATGTCATGTCTTTGAAACGTGTTATATTAATTCCAAAGAAATGTATGTATAAGTTCGGGTTTCTGTACGTCTGTCTTCAATCAAACACAAGTAAAAAACGCATCTTAAAATAGTGATCTTTCTATGGTCGGACATTCGGGTGTTTTTTTGCCAATCATGTTTTCGTTCCACGTGATCCGAGGCCGATGGCCTGTTGATGATGGTGCTCTTTGAACTTTTTACCACTTCAATTGTAATTATTGTATGATTCTTTTAAATTAAAGTTGAAAGTCAATGACATTATTTAAATAATTAATTTTTAACCGTGAATAAATAAGTAATTAATATACAGAGGTAGGTAAATTAATATGTATTATCTACAGAATGCCGGCTGGCACGAGTCCCGAGCTATGCAGCCTGCTGATAGGGCTGCTCCGACGCAACCCTCGGGAGCGCATGCCCTTCGAAGTGTTCTTCAACCATCCGTTTCTTCAGAGACCGCGCAACTCTTCCATCCACAGTATGTTTCCACTTACAGAACACGTGCTACACCAACGCAAAGCTTGCTTCCCCACGTGTCCGTCTCACTAACTAGTTTCACACCATTTTCATATAATTTATTCATTCACAGCATACATAAAAATACAATTTTTGTTAATTTATAGCACACTTTAGAATCTGCAATTTAATTATGATTTTAAAGCGCATACCTACCTACTCATTCGAGTTATATTAATCGAAATATTCGGTCGAGGTTTTTAGGTATTTTTTTTTGTAGCTATAACCTTAGTCTTGACTTATTTATTATTGATATCCCTGAGTTGTATTTTGAAATGCAAAGTATCATTGATTTGACTTTACAAAGTAAATACATGAAATTCGAATCTGGAAGGTGACTAATCGTTGGTAACCTTACTTCGTTTTAACTTATTGTCTGTATTCTTTCGAAATGCGTATAATGTATTGCGTAGTACATTTAATTCTCTGTATTTACTCGGAGAATATTGCTTTATTATTTAGTCAAAACCACAATACAATTTGAGTAAACCCATTGCTCAAGTGACTACATAAAATATATATTTTTATAGCCATCGACATTACAATAAATAATAATATCACCCACCAGTCATTATAATACAATAATAATTAACTTTCACCTCATAGTGCGAACACACGATCATAGAGCGGTAGAACCATAAATTGCCCCCTAACAGATACGGCATATATAACAACAGATGCACTCAAACTTGTTTTAGTTCGAAGTCATATTGAACAATAGACTTGGTCGATACTGATATCATAATTGCTCGCGTCACTTTAATGATTTAATACGTTTTTGTACTAAATCAGTATGTGTAACGTGCAATCGTGCATGGGAGCTGTGTTGGCCTAGTAATGTCATTCTGTGGGTTCGAATCCCAATGGATTTTTTCTAACAAAAACCGACGCGCCAAGAAAGTGGTCTTATAAGGGTTTCTTTTTTACCTTTTTGGGGTACAGAACCCTAAAAATTATGGGCGCTAATTGGCATTGCTCTTACGGTGAAGAAAAACGTCGTGATAAAAATCGTGGCTTAGTTGGCTCCAGACGTATAGACAAGTTCTTTCCTCTATACACGTTCGATTAAGCTAAGAGCGTAGTAAAGGTGCGTTACGCAAAAAGGACCCAACCACTTGCAGAAAAAAGCCCGTATACAAATACACGTGTTGCGTACTTCTGTTGTTCTCTATGCGGCATCTATTCCGGTGTAATATAAGAGTAGAAAACATCTAGTCCATGGATTTTTGAACATACTCTTAATTAACTCGCCAGTAAACACTCATTAACACATCTCGTTTGTTAAATACTATAAGAACACGTGAATATTGTTCAGGTTTGGATTCGGACCTTCCCGATATATTGGAGAGTGATTTGGAAGGTCGCGTCGATACTAACTGTTACCTCGAAGAGTCGTGGGAGAGTCAGGGTACCGCATTTTATTAATACATACGCTTTCATCGTGCATGGGGTGGGTGCAGTGAAGTCAAATCTAACTCCTCGTCAATAGTTCACTCTAATCAAAGAGATATACATAAATATTCTATGATAGAAAAGACATCTGAACATTTTCTTTAACAAAACTTTGAACAAAATATTATAAATTAAAGTTGTTCTAGGTAATTGTTTGAAAAGGTTCTGATGTTATCTCTATATCTCCTCTTGTAATTTAAATCTCTCTGAATCTAATCGATAGAGCACGCTGCCCACTACTCGTACGGCATGGCTTCATTATGCAAATGTATGCACATAAATTAGTAAAATAAAAATATACATAGAAACTAATGACGACGGACGATAGACACTTCGCACTGTTCAAAAATTTCAAGGACTACGAGTTCGTTTCGGTATCATCGCTTTGGTCATGCATTATGTCGATGCTGCGCACTTTGCATGGAGTTACTTACTGGCTCAGCGACCCTAAGAGACGCCATTGCACCCTTTCTGTGCCACTTGTGTTGGCTGCTTAAAGGGCTTGCAGGTTTTGTTGGCCTTTGTGAAGCCCTATCTATGAGCATGGAGTTGGATTATTGAATGCTGTGTGTATAGCTGCTTATCATGGTACTTGTGTACGTACAGGAGCTAGCGTGGGGTCGGCGCAGATGGCGGTAGGAGTTGCCGCCGGTGTGATGCGTGCGCCCGCGCAGCGACACGTACCTTCGACCGCACATCAACAGCATCACCAACAACAACAGACCCTGATACCACCGAAGAAACCACAGCCGACATCCTCCGGTAAATATTATATTATAATAAATTCTACCTAAAGACTAGTATGCAGCCACTATTGAAGCCAAGTCATTACATAATATGTGTGAAGGATATTATTATAAGTAAGATAATTTTTTCCACATTTCATACAGGCCCTACGCAACTAGGCTTGTGCTATTGTAGCCAGAGTACGATAACATTCAAACAGATATTTATGTCGAAGCCTCTCTATAATTGTGTAGATATTTTGTCTCTAGAATTCACAAAGGACAATCTTTGAGCAATATTTGTGAATCTAAACTTACAACTGATCTAACGAAGCACTAAATGCGGTCAGCCAAGTACATACGGTGACAATTATTTAGGTTGATTTTAATTTAATTTAAAAACCCAGAAATAAAGTAGGTTATTTAAGATATTAATACATTTAACCTTAAAACTACACACGGGCGGAAAAATTAATGTGGACTGGTTTTAAGATCTCTCGATTTATATTGTATAAATCTACACTAATAATATAAAAATAAAAGATATGTTGTAACGAATAGGCCGAAGCTACTGGACCGATTTTAATAAAACTTTGAGGTTATGTTATTCTTCTTCATCATATCGATAGCACAAATTGAAGGGAGTCAGCCCACTCCAGTGTGCTTCCAGGTCTTTGGCGTTGTTTTTAACTGACATATTATGTCAGCGAACGTACAGCTATTAAGCCTTAAGAGGAAAGGGTTCCGGCTCTCTCTCCATACAAACTGTTTCCTCCCTAGCGAGATAATGACATTATAGAGCAAATATTTATGAAGCATATAATTTTTTACTGCCCTGACCATGCCCCTATGTCTTATTGTTTATATATATTTTGTTTTTTAACTCTTACTTTCTTTCTATGATAATTAGAATACGAAAAAAACCAAGACATAGGGGCATAGTCATGGCAGTTATAGGTTTTATGCAACAAAAATATTTGCTCTAGTGTCATTATTCAGGGAGGAAACAGTCGACTACGTTTGTATGGAGAGAGAGCCGGGTACCTTTACTCTTAAGGGATAGGTCTAGAGTTGCAGCATAGTAAGGATAGAGTGGTATGGTTAGTGGCATGATGGTGGTGAGGATATATTAATTTTATTGGGAGTAACATAGGTACGTTTTACCCTGATATTCTCACGGGATCGGGACTTACGCAGGTGACACTGCAGGGCGCTGCTAAATAAAAACAAGTTTAATTTTTAAGCTATTGCATAGCTTTTATCGCGGGCTTTGAGCGTCACGACCGAATCAAGAAATTCCGTAACGAAAATAAAACCTAACACCCCCGACTCCTACCATGTAGCTCGGCCGAGCGTTCGCTATGCAATAGCTTTACCGCGGCATTCCCCGAGTGTCACACGTTTTTTTTTATGTAAAGATCATTAATTACTTCTAATTAAACTAGTCAGGTTTTCACTACTAAAGTTATTTAGATTTTTTATCAGGTTTTGTTATAATAGCATACAGAAATTAAATGCTTGACTGTAGCTTATACTCGTAGCTGAGGTCCACCCATTTGGGACAACACACAGCTTTTCTTTCTTTTTAGGGATCAGTACCCAAAGGGTAAAAACGCGACCCTTTTACTAAGACTCCACTGTCTGTCTGTCATCAGGCTGTATCTCATGAACCGTGAACAGTTGAAATTTTCACAGATGATGTATCTGTTACGCCAATTACGTTGTTTTATGTCCTTGCCATTTATGTGACTTTCTTCTGTAACTATGATCCTCGTGGGTTTCGTCTTAAATAAACTATTCTATTTCAAATTAATTTAATGAATGCATTAACTTACATATAATTATTTATATATACAATGTACAAATAATGCTACCGCCAGACATTCAATGTTAAACTTATTAAATTAATTATTTAAATTACATCTCCTTATAAAAAACTGGTAAGTATATGTATAATCGTTTCTACGCAATAGGCAACATTCTACTAGCATTAATAAAATACGTCTGTGATGCTATAAGTTATTTAATTTACTGAATACTATCACCGCGCCGCGGTTTCACACGCATAAGTTCCGATTCCATGGTAATATCAGGATAAAAGTCCTACGATTCAATGGGTCCTCGTTCCAAGTTTCATTAAAATAGATTAATTTGATTACCCATTACAATCTACATTTAAACTTCACCTCTTGTAAGGACTTTAATTATTCTTTGATATAACAAATACTTACAAAAAAAAGACTGTAGTTACAAAATTTGCTATTTCATAGACACAAAATTACGCTTTGCCTACGATTTCTCCTCAGGATTTGTCCATACATTTATCATATGCAGACGAAAATCAAATCCTTGATAAAAACACACCTTATAACAAAACTAAACTTATCTTTGAGATAAAATAAATGTATGCGTTTTGTTTTTGTAATGTTTTAACTGACCCAAAAAAAAGGATTCTGATCGTATCATAAATTGCGTTGGCCGATGACATCGAAAAAAAAAACAATAGCCAAAATTAACCAAGGTACAATCTCTTAGCTAGATATACCTATTGCATAAAACAGATTTCTGTTTACCTAATAATAAATTAGTTCTATTGGCACAAAATGTTGCCGAAAGTTTTTGCGTTGTAACATCACGTCATTCATTATTAAAAAAACTTTCTCTGGCAGAAACTTGTCTTTGTCATGGAAAATAAAGTATAAGTATAGTAACCTATAAGTAATTATCTATGTTATGTAATATTCTTGTAAGTCTGTTTTCTCAATTTATGTGAGGAAATTAAATTGTAACAGAAATACTGTGAATCATTGTCCTTTAGCGCCGCATACAACGCTATACAAAGATGCATTGTTTACAAAATCGATGACCCTCGCTTACTTACTCTGAGAGAGGCGATATCAGTTGTTAAGTGAACTGAACTGCAATTAACTATCGTAGTTTCCGAGTTGAATACATTAGAATACATATTATTGAACTAACTTATCAATATTAAATTTTATTTACCTATAAAAATAGTTCTTATAAATCTTTTGTTTTCAATACTAAAATTATTTACTCTAGTCTATATTGTTGGTAAATCACTGCTGCAATTAAGTATTTGAAAAGGCTATCTAAGCCCTTAAATTAATCGCTATAAGGTCACTAGAATAGTCGGCTGCACTAACTAGGTGACACAATGGCCGTAGAATTGCCAATTAAAACGTCCATTCGTCCAGTAGGTATACGCAGATAACGTTTATTATGCTCTTTGATGATTATAAATTATGATGCTGTTATCAGCTGATATATTCAGATTTTACAGGGTCTGAGTTATAGATTTTCTTTAATGATATTTGAGTTAGACAGATAACCTCTATGGAGGCGTTCAAACACTTTCCCCCTTATTCCAAAACGAGGTTTAAGGATAGTCCGATATGTGGATTTTAACCTTAGATTTAGACACAGATTTACTCGTGAACTATAATATCTAAACACACTATATGTTCGCGCATGTTTTTGATTATTTCTTAGATAACGTCTACCAGCTACCCCAACAGAGAGCAAGAGCTTCCTCCCAGAGATATGTTGTCACGACACCACGCTCTATCTGGGTTACTAATGAGTATATGTGTTGTTTATGTACAGCCGAGTCATCGGATACGACCTGGGCGGGCGAGGATGACTTCGTGCTGGTGGAGGCGACGGAGAGCGGCTCGGCGGAGTGTTCGTCGAGCGGCAGCGGTAGCGAGGCGGCGCCACGGCCGCGCTCGCTCGCCATCGCCGCGTCTCCTGCTCCACAGACTCCTGCGAACGTCGCGCCGCCTGCCAACAACAACCACACGCAGATGCATCACCATCCCCCGCCGACGCGAGTACTTAGTCGTGATACTCGCGACCGCGAGGTAAGTGTCTACTTCCATACATTACAATCAATCAAACAGTAATATACAATATATTGAAAAATAGAAAAACTATTTTAATATGCACTGCTAAGAAATTTAAGTTATTTATTATGCTGTACATAAATACACTTTTGATTTTGATTGTAGATGATGATGTACCTAGTTGTAGAATGTAGATAGATCCGTTTCAATCCTGTACAAAACTCTGCTTTACGTGATGATTGTCTTAATAAGTAGTTCATACCATGTCATTACTAATATCCATCAATGTATATGTATATTGCAGAACCCTCTCGCTATAGCGCCTAACAATAACGTACCTCGATCGCAACCCATCGACGTGCTCCGATCGAACTACAGCCGTAACGCCACCAACATCGGATCACTATCACCGCCTACTGTGAGTCACATATCTATCTCATCCTTCTACTTACAAACTACAATAATTAATTTAACATTATAATTAACCTGACCAGCAATAGAGGATTAGTGCGATTGTGTGCTGTCACAATCCATGTTGCTGTTGGCTGTTACTAGAATGCTTATTGTGCCTTCTGTTCTTTGGATGACCTAAACTATGCTGCAATTACACTAGCCATTGGGCTGTACAAATGTAATTAGGTCAAACGAAGGGAAAGCAACTTTTGTTTATTTCGAAATGTATTTGGTACCCAGGTTCCATTCACAATGACTCCTCCTTCGACGCGACGCCGCAGCAGCAACTCCGGCAGCTCGCCTCCGCCGTCCCTGTGGCAAGTTTCGCCTACTAACGCCAGCCCGCTACGCAGATCTGGTAACTATACAATATTAATATATCGAACATAACCCCTCCAAGGTCGAATACCTCCTGGAGGCCGCTATTAAAACAGCGCGCAACGGTCGCATCCTCCTGGAGGTCGATAATTTGGCTCCTATTTCAATCTCAATGTCAAGCTTTTAAAAATATAGCTAGCTTGTTCGAACAAAGACAATGTGAAAGAGAAAACATTAAGTTGTTTATACAGACTCATAGCTACCAATATAACAACCGGAAATATTACTTTTTTCGCATTTGTTGAGCGAGTCTGAGGTCAAGTGGGAACGTCGCAACCGCAACGGCAACTTTTGCACTTGAGCTTGTGTTTTGTGAACGAATAAAATAATTTAACCAAGCAAAACATGGATGGATGAGTTCTAAACAGTTTTTATACCATTCTATAGGTTTTTAGAATAAATTTCGTAAAGAAATTGTCAAATACATCAACCAAGTCACGAGACAGCGCCAATGGCGCGACATTCTCGTAGATATTTATTTATTCCGAATAAAAATACACTAGTGGATAGATAATCTCGACAGTAACAACATATCTTGATACGTACTAATCATTCAATTAGCGTAATTTTGGCTTTATTTCGTGTAAATAAGCTCGAAAAAAACGAATAACCTCCTAGAGGGCGGCCGACCGTTCCCACGGTCACTAAAAACGGTTTTCGAGTGTTTGGTTTTTTGTTCATACTCGTAAACAAAGCACTTCAAACAACCAACCTCTTGTGTAATGATTCATGACAAACTAAACTGTAAACAAAGTTGTAAAACGAAACCACTTAGCGCGGCAGTGTTATCGTAAATGAAATGTAAACATAAGAATTTTTTGCCGACGCGCGCGCCCGCGACGCGGGTGGTCCACTTAAACGGCCAGATGGCTTTAGTCTGCCAGGGCTATAAAATATCGAGTAAAGTAGTTTCTTTTGACCTACACTTGTAAGTTTTGAATTGTACAAGTCATATAAATTTTTTTTGTGGAATAACTCCTTTAATTTTTAAATTATAACTACGTATGTAAAACAAACTGGAGAAAGTGGAGAAAGTTCAGTGAAAGGACTTTCACCTTAGAATTAATAATACATAACAAGATAAAACTGCACTAATGTATATATAGGTAGGTAGTGTACTTCATACCGATTCTTTATGACATAGGGTGTATCTAGCTCCCATTCATAACTTCGCTGTTATCGCTATTTTAATGACCCCCCTCGGGAAATCCCGATCTCACGGGATTTCCCGCGGAAAATTCGACAGACCCGGACCTTTTGAAAAAACAATGGACGACCTCGGAGGAGATAATAATACTGTGCATTGACTGTACTAGTAGGTTCCCTAATTGTTGGATAGCTGGACTCGTGGAAAAACACATAGGCGGGCAAAATGCAAGATGCAGCAAGTTTTTTTTACGGAAACCGAGGCGTTTGAATCGGCTTATTAGCCCTATTTTAATGTTAATTTTTTAACGATCTTAATGGTCTAAATATGAACAGTGCGCAGCAGTAATATGACAGTGTTTACAGGTTCGTCGCCTCCCGTGTCGCTCGCACTGAGGGCGAGCGGTGAGTCGTCGACGTCTCCGAAGCGCGCGGCGACACTGCCCGACGCACCGCTGCGCGGCATCAAGCTGCACATACCCAATCTACAGGAGGAGACCATACTCGCGGTAACTAACCTCATCAACACTCGTCACTTATTGTTGACAAATGCCTACTTGTTACTTGTATTTAATTTTGATGACGTCAATACCTACCTATTTCTATGTAATCGTGCTACCGATCGATGCGACGGTCTCTTTTATAAATTTTTTGATACGACGGATTAAAGATTGATATCACTGCAGTTAACCAGTATGAATGACAATTTGAGCAAACAGCTCGCTGATATAAGCACTTACGACTTTCTTATATGACCAAGATTGTTAGAAAATATCCTGGACATGATATGCTGACTATTGCTGATCTATAAGAACATCATGAGGTTCGTGTGACGAGTTGCGAAAATGACGAGTTGAGAAAATGACGAGTCGCGAAAATGACGACTTGCGCATGAGTGACGAGTTTGCGTTTATGACGAGTTGCTACTAATCCCTTCTATGGAGAGGCGGGCGCGGACGCATATTATGATTCATACATACCTATGTATAATCCGCGCGCGATGAGAAGGGGATGGAACCTTGTCAAAGTAAATCGAAAATGACAGTTTTCAAGTAGCGTTAGCATAAAAGTTCTGATTAATAGGTACTTAGTTTTGATTTTTTTTATTTAATAATTAATATTTTTTTTATACAGGGTTATTGGAAATTAATTGACACTGCGTTAAGGGCTTCTTCTGTGCACCTTAACGATCAACTTTTGTTCTACGACTTTTAGAATGAATTTATAAAAATATTCCATACAAAAATAAAAAATTAAATCCAACAGTTCAAATAATACTCAACTCTACGTCTACGTCACAGAATCAATCATAGTAGGTATGGTACAACCCGATCGGGTCGTACGCAGTGCGCCCCGTGCCGATCGCGCGCGCGCACTTGCCGCATAGACATAGAAAATTACCAGACAGTACGAGAAACACTTAAATATTTTTTTTGGGATACGTATTAAGTTTCGACAAAAGTCGTAGAACAAAAGTTGTTTGTTAAGGTGCACAGAAGAAGCCCTTAACGCCGTGTCAATTAATTTCCAATAACCCTGTATAATCTGGTAATTTCTAAACATATTCGTGTGGACCTCGTTGAAATCTATTAGGTAGTGAGATTAGCTGGTTCAAACAAACAAACAAACAGACAAAAATTCTATACTCTATTCTATCGTGTTCAGCTAACGATTTTAAAACGACCTGTGTATTTTTTTTCTGGATATTTTACAATTACAGATTTTTTTTATTTCTACAGATTTATTAAATTAGATATAGATTATTATTCAGAACTTTTTTGCTAACGCTACTTTTCTGTCATTTTCGATTTACTTTGACAAGGTTCCATCCCATTCTCATCGCGCGCGGATTATACCTGCGCACACACATAATACCTACTAAATGTGCAACAGGTGCAACTGTACTCTGGCCTTATGTATGACTTTTGACTGTACCTACAGGAGGAGCACAGCAAAGTGTTCTCGCAGCTGAACTTCGTACTGATGTTGGCGGAGCTGCTGTCCGACCTGGCGGTATCTTGCGGCGCGCCCATCGCCGCACTCATGGACGCGTCGGACGAGCGTTGCAACGAGAGCGTGCGGCTCGGGCTGCTCGTGCAGGCCATGCAGGCGCTCGCGGCCGGTCTGCGCCTCGCCGCCGCCCACTACCGCTCGCGCACGCTGCAGCCCACGCCGCAAGTGCGGCACGGTACGTTGCCATCATACCACACCATACTTTACGCATACATATGTGAATACAATCTCATAAAATTAAAAGTTAAATAGACTTATAGCCTTCTTCTTAGATGAGCGGACAATACCACATGAATAAACATTCCCTTCCGTACACAGGAAGACACAAACTATCTATTCACATTTGTGATTACAATCGAGTAGAGTCGTTTTCCAGCTCAAATGGCTCAACGCTAACCAATTTATCCCCCAGCGCATAGTCGTCCGCGGCGATATAATCAAATCGCAACATGTAGTTTCCATTATGTAGCTTATTTATTGATGTGTCAATATATTACACATGTTACGATATTATGAGTGATATAGTTTTGATTATTGTTTCAGTGGTCTCAATAATGAACGGCAAGTACAAGTGGATCGTGAACGAATCCAAGCGACTCCACGAGGCGGGAGTCACGCCCGCAGTCTGTGATAAAATACTTTACGAACATGCTATTGAACTGGTAAGTAACAAATAAGAGTACCTTGCAACTGCTTCTTTTTACTTATGAAGTTAAAATTAGCATCATTTAATATTGAATTGATGATTACAGTGTCAAATGGCAGCCATTGAAGAGTTGTTCGGCGACATGAAGGAATGCGAGCGACGCTACATGTCCGCCCAGGTGTTGCTGCACTCGTTGGTGCAGCGTCACCCGCTGCATCCACAACACCGTACTACGCTCTCCAAATGTATGTTACAACAATCAACCAAACTATATCAAAGCATATCAAAGATATTTTAACAGAATTAACAGTAATTTTATTATAATTTTGTTTGCAGACCGAGACGCAGTTCAACGACGGCTCAACTGCATCAAAGGGCCGCGCAAGATAATGGACGTGAAACTAGAAGCCGGGATCTCATAATGCAATAAGATTAAATGTAAGCACACATGACGCAACATGAATAAGTGATTTTATTTTGTTAAAAAAAAGACTCAATAAAAACAATTTAACAAGAGAAAGTGAAGAGTAAGTGTATTTACTTACTTTATAGAATGAATAAAAATGAAGATTACCAGAGATTGCAATATTGAATTCTATTTTTTTAATGCCTTGCAGAGTTTGTAGTTAACATTTAACGTTTTATCATCATAGAAATATTGTATCGAAAACATTTTGCGTATTTTAGTAAAACGCTTTAATATAAAATTTGAGCTTCGTAGATGTGTTTGAATTATTTTTTATTATGGTTGTATCATTAATTTTCTAACGATTGAAATTTTAGTATGTAAGTCACAAGTTTATTCTGAATGGAGTCAGTGGATTCCTTCAGTACCTCTATCTTATTATTGTAATGAATGGAAAAATGTGTTTATATTTTCCAGTAATGTGTTCGGAAAATAAACACTAAAAAACTATAAAAAAATAACTAGTGTAGATGCTGTAGTACTTTTTCCAAATAAGTATCGTAAAAACGTCTGTAGTAAGTAAAAATATGATAAAAGTAAATTGTAGGTGTACCGCCACTACCAACATCAAACAAAGTGAAAAGTAATGCTATAGAGATCTCATTGTCGACCAATAACAATATGGCATTTTTAGGTTTAAGATATCATATAGAAAGTATTTTCTTGACTACTAAGATGATCGAGTGTTTGAAAACGTTTTGCGTAAGTATTTTAATTTCTCAATGATTTTCTTAATTTGCCAAATTACTATCCTAATTATTTACGACTCTGAATACGTGGAATGATTTACTGGTATAAGAATAAAGAAAGACTGTTGTATTATAATATTATTTTGTTTCGTTTTATTAAAATACCTATTTTAACATTGCAACAATTTTGTGTATTATTTTCAAGTCAAAGTCCAATAATTGTTAATATTTATGATGAGGTGAAATAAAACAATATTAAATCATTCATTAGTTTTTATTTATCAGTTATTAGTTGGTAGTATTAACTTTAATACTGAACAAAGACGCCAGATGCTTGTTTCAATAGTTTGTATGGTTTAGCTCTGTTTCTTCCACGAACTGGACTAAACATTACTTTGTCTGGCGGGAATTCTGAAGATCCTGATGTCTCCAACAGTATATCGAGACAAGTTAATAATTTCATGATTTGGTCCGAAAGCTTGCATCTCTTTTCTTCCTTACACCAATCTGTATTTATGATCCTTTCGATGTCGCGAATATCGTCATTGATACCTGCGTGGTGGGTGCCATTCCAGTGCAATGTTAGTGAAAATATTGGAGCCTTCTTAGGATAATCACTTCTCAAAACTACAAGTGCTACTAGCTTAGCAGACTGTCTTGTAATAATGGCTCTGCATAACATATCATTAGAATTTACCAATCCTTCATTGATGAGGAACTGTGTGGAGGGTGACTGACAGTATTCTAGCCATCCAATAGATTGCCACTGTGTCAATGATCCTGATAACCTTACTGCAAATGCCGATTCACTCTTGGATGGTAATATCTTTCCAGATTCCAGATCTTGTAATTCCTTCATTAGTTCCACTCTAGATTTCAGTCTCTTCTTGAGAGTAAGAATAAAGTTTTCCACTGTTGTTACACTCAGACTCTGACATGGTTCAATCATCTTATTCTTTTGATCATTTAAAACAGCAGCCATGAAATCTAATCCGCACATTCTCTGAGCCCAAATATAAGGTCTGCCAACTTCAGATATGAAATGACTGAAATGTTCAGTTGTTCCAGCTGATTTCAGCAAGAAGGATGTTGCAGGATGGGGAGAATCATCTCCAGTGTCTCCAGGGTAGAGTTCATTCAAGATACAATGACCATTCAACACATCTGCTGCTGATACACCAGTAATTGGTTTTGGCAAAGACACTGTGAATTTGACCACAACAATCTTTAAGTGTATTAGGTATGAAAATATCAGATTCAATGCTGTGCCATCGTTGACAAAGACAGACACCTGCACACTGAGTGGAAATTTTTTGAACACCTCTTTCTTTTTTGCTTCAGCCTTCTCTTCTTTAGAGATTTTAGCAGTCCTGTGATGACGCTTCTTTTTCTCTCTTTGATCTTCATCATTGTTATCTTGATCTGAATCTGAGTCATTGGACACCACAACATCACTGTCTGATGTTGACTGTTCCAATCTACGAGCTTCATCTTCATCACCAGATATTCCTATAGACAAAATAGTAACAAATAAGTATTTTAACAAACAATGATATCTTGTACTTGTTCCAAAGTATCTTTATAATTACTCACCCACAGTTACAGTTTTAGCTCCTAAAGCATCAGAATATGCGCTAGCATTAGCATAGAGCAAGAACAGTTGTGGGGGTAAAACTGATGCAGCCCGAGCGTCATCTCTTTTATCATCCAGCCGTAGAGCTAAACATTCTTGAAGTGGTTTAGTGGCTTTAAGAACTTCGCTCAAGTGAGGGGATAGTGCATCGAGCCTTGATCTTGCAGCAGCAATGGCCGCCGCAACGCGCTCTTTAGAAGAAACAAGCTCACTGCAGGCTCCAGCTAGTTCACGCCTTTGCCGTAGTTCCCACTCCAGTCTTGCTAGTTGTAACTGATGTTCATCTGTTTTTGTGATTTCCTACAAATGTGAAAAGCAATTAAGTTATCTTTCTTGTGGCAGCCCCAGGAGTATCAACTAAGGCATACCATAAAACAGCTAGAATTTTAAATTATAATAAACAACGTACCGGTCGGGATACATCAGAAGGTGCATCTTTATAAAAGTCTTCAAGGGGAACTAGTTCAATTTCTTCATCCTTAGACTTAAATTGCAAGCATTTTGTCACTTCTTTATTCAAATGATCAGCTTCATAGAGCAGATTCTGCAGAAGCAGATGTGTGGAGTCTACCCTTTGCTTCTCATTGTGTAGGGCATCCCGGCCAGCTCTAGTGCGTACTTTTTCCAAGCGATTTAGCTTTTTTAAAGCCACTATGTTCAAAGATGCTTCTATACGTTTTGCATTTATTTTTTCTTTTGCCTGAAAACAAACATTATTATCAAAGGCATGTATAAACAAATCAGGCGAATACCCATATACAATGCAGAAGATTGTTTGGTTTGGGTTTGATTTCCGCCACAAAATCTTTAGATCTACAGATATTCAATTTTATTTCTGGTCTTGGTATTGTATGTTTTTATGAAGGAAATGTATCCTATTCATTGTCTGGCAACTTTGCAAAGGGTCTATCTACCTTGTCTCAAAAACAAAGAATGAACTCACCTCTTCGGTGTCCTTTGCTTTAAGCTCAGCTATTTCTGCTAGCAACTGACGGATATCTTGACAAATCTTTTTGAATATAACAGCATCTTTTTCTGCAGAACGATGATTTGCCTCAGTCTCTTCAAATTCTACAACTCTCTGAAAAAGTGTCAATTTCTCTGTTAACATCTAAGGTATCCCTTGATAGTTGTATGTGGGTTTTGTACACCAAAGAGCCCATATAATGATCAAGAAGTGTAATTATTTTTAAAGAGGTTATTAATTTCGTTTTCTTTTTTTTACCTTATACACATCTGTAGGAATTGGTTTAGCTACATCTGTTGAGGAGCTAGTATTTAACTTTCTTCGTTTTTTCGTGGAGGCTTCATCTTTCCCCATATTTTAAGGTTAGATTATACTGTAACGTGCAGGCAGCCAGAACAGTCACTTTACTTTAACAATTATACACACTATTTTTTTAACGTAATCTCTAAATCAACTTTTTATAATTTGGCTTTTTAATTCAGGTTTTTATTGAAATAAAATTAAAGACCAACTCCACAAGAGAAAAGCAAAGAGAATTTAAATACTGAGAAAAGTACAAACAAAACAACCATTAAGTGTTGCCATTAAATCCAAATTAATCATAACAATTTTTGGAAAATGTCAAAGGTTAATGTAATCTAAATTGCTCTAAAATATTTTATTACATTTATTTTTGGTTGAAGATATAAAAGCAAGACCAAAATACCTGTAATAATCTTTTGATATTCATAATAATATCGTAAGATCTTTTATTATTGAATTACAATTTAATTTTAAGTTTTGTAAAATGTTTTATTATTAGGCAACACTAAAAAAAATATATTCAGTTGGTTGACAATGACAACAATCTAACAAATGACAAGAGTTATGTCAAAATTATGAAAAAAAAATTAAAATCAACAAAATGTCAAGTTGTTTTTAGAAATTTTCTCCAAATTGCAAATTACAAAACCAATTATTATTATTACAACAATAGACCGACCAGTCCAGCCAAAAGAGTATCAATATGGTGCGATTATCTCTGATGTTGTCTCGTGTTCCTGTTATAAAATTCCGCAAAGGTGGTTCCGGATCTGCACAACCTTCAGCGCCACCTTCTTCGGGCCTTCGCGCTGGTTCATGCGCAATGCCAGTAAGAATAATTATCACAATATTATTTGTTACTTATATACGGGCTGTTTGCCGCAACTGAACCTAATTGGGTCGATAGAGTATGGTTGCCCAGCATCCATACTACACTTTTAGTCGCTTACCACCTTAGTCGACCATGTCCAAAGGGAAAGAACTTGTCAATACGTCTAAGGCACCATCAAGATTTTCTCCTTCACCTGAGCAATGTCAATTAGGGCCCAAATGTTTCGTCTGGCTGGGATTCGAACCCACTACCTTCGGAATGATCAAATCAAATCAATTTATTTGTAACTAGCAGTGCTCCTGCGGTTTCACCCGCATAATTCCCGATTCCGTGTGGATATCGGGATAAAAAGAAGCCTATGTTGTTCCCAATGAATCAAATCATAACAAATTGCATCAAAATCGGCAAACAAAAAAATCTTTCCTCTTTAATATATTAGTGTGGATGAAAATCGAGATATCTACAAATAGGCCAACACCACTCTTTGTTAGATGGTTATCTGAAGTCACTAACTTATGTTTCTGCAGCCACCACAAGCCCAGCCAGCAGCGGCCATGAGCAGTGGTGCAGCCATCCCTGACATAGACCTCCCCGCTCGGTACAGACGAACACCACTATCCCAAGAAGAAATCGATCACATCAATGGAGGAGGCATTGTTTAGTCACTCACATAATAGAGTAGATGCAGTCAGTAAAAGTAGTTTAATATCTTAGAGTAGAATATTATTTAAATGAAAGTCATTGATATTAATTTTTGCAATACCTATGAGTTCTATCTTAAGTCTCAATGATGTGATGTAGATAGATAGTAACTTAAATAAATATTAAGATCCTGTTATACATCAGTATTTTAGTAATACCTACTTCATAGATATTTTTGTTTTCAGAAAGATGATAGACCACAACAAACACAAGCTCCTCCTAAAGTTTTGGGTGTTATAAAGGTACCTAAAGGAGTTCTTATTGACTCTGGCAGACAGAAAGAAGTTGTGTCTTTGAATATTGTTTTGCAAAAAGTCCCAGCACCTAATGTGCCTAAAAAATGTTAATATTTAACCAGTGCCACCTCTTAATGATAGTTTTATTAAATTAATAATTATGCCAATCTCTTGTTTATTCAAGAGAGTAAGTATAATATATTTGTAAATACTTAAATCAGTAACTAGGTAGGTACCTGAATCAAATTGATAAGTTATATCTTGAAATTTTTTTAATTGAAAATATAAATACAAAAATCTATTAAAGTAACAAATTTTGTTAATCATAATTCACATTATTTAGGAGTATAATCAATATAAAGGATGTAGAGAATGTATATCAAGGAGATAACAAGAAACAATCTAATAAAACCGTATGTTGAGTTTTTCCTTTTGGCTGGTCCACATATGTGCAGCTTGCCCATCATACACGACATTGCTGTTGCTTTCAAACTTTATTATTCCGAATTTGGCAAACTTAGTTTTCCACTCTGGCTTCTTGTGTACATTGAGAAAAATATCAACTATTTTTTCCTTTATGTTGCCTGTAAAATGATGTAGTTTTGGTATTATACTATTGATTATTTTGAATTCTAACTGATAGAGCTTATCTGATTACCTGATAATTTTGAGTTAACTACAACTGGGTATGGTGGAAGCCTTCCCAAGGTTTCCAAAGTTATTATATCTTTACCGCCATCGTACATCTGACTTTTGCAATGTAACAGTGTTGTTGAATCAACTGCAGCCCAATCTGCCTGTTTAGATAACACCATTTGTGCAGATGCCAAATGTGAACCAGATCCTTTAAAAAAAAGAATTATGAACACACACTGAACTTGAGTGAAAATGACACAATCTTTATCATCATGTTATATTTACTTAGTAAAGATCCGAAAAATGACGCATTTTCTCCCTTCTCTTTCAATGTTTTCAGTACGATTTTGCTCCCGCTAATAGATTCCTCGTCACTGTAAGCGAAGGTGCAACCGCGTAGATCCACTAGCGTGTTTACGTTGTGCGCTCTGCAATTATTAACTAACGCGTTTAAAATACGAGAGAGCTCTAATAAAACAGCATATTCACTGGTAGCTAATTGAGGAATAATAGAAATATTTATCTACTCATTGTTATCAGAGTCAATGACATGATTGATAACATTTTTATCGACTCTATTTGGTTTAGTTGCGCTCTCTCGACGAACGTACGAATTTATTTAGGGTGACAGACGTTAAAATTATAAGTACTATTGTTCTAAAATATAATAAATGAAGGTTCAAAGTTCTTATTCGAGTGCTGTATACGTACTTCTTATCGCTATGAATGATTACATCAGAGAAATATCCAGGCTTGTTTTCAACATTCATTTGGTGAGCGAAGACCGGAGTTACAGGCAACAGTTCGACATATTCATTTTTCTGACTTCGTAATTTCATGTAGGCTGTAGCAGTCATAAAAGCTAGAAATATAATATAATAAAGGTACTATAAATTTAAAGTCGTGCGTACTTATAATTAAAACTAAGTACCTACTTAGGTAGTAAAATCTATCTATTTATATAAAAGAAGGTCATTTTACACCATTTATAACTCGGGAACGGCTGAACCGATTTGGCTGAAAATTCGTGGGGTGGTAGCGGCTTAGAACCAAGTGAACCAGATATGATCCTACGGGATCGAGACTTACCATTCATTACCCACCGCACTACAGTCGACACTACCGGTAGTGTCGTAGGGAATGTTTTTCCCTTCTACACTACACTACTCGTCAGTAGTGTTAACATCTCCGTGCATATTACAAGCTTTTATTTAACTTGCACTGTTCAATGACAAGTAAGTTGTCCGTCAAAATTTGCAAATTAAATTTGACCCACTTCCCGGTTACCGATTGAGCTGAAATTTTGCATACATGTGTAAATCGCGTGACAATGCAATATTATGAAGACATGGTGCTGATCTGATGATGGAGCTGGAAGGTGGCCATAGGAACTGTGCAATGAAACGACGCAACCCCATCGAGTTTGGGCTCGTTAGAATCGTCTTGGCGAGTAGTTTGTCTTTCAATGGTAGCCAGGGTCTGATGATGGAGCTGGAAGGTGGTCATAGGAACTCTGTAATGAAACGACGCAACCCCACCGAGTTTGGGCTCGTTAGAATCGTCTTGACGAGTAGTTTGTCTTTCAAAGGTAACCAGGGTCTGATGATGGAACTGGAAGGTGGTCATAGGAACTTCGCAATGAAACGACAGAACCCCATCGAGTTTGGGTTCGTTAGAATCGTCTTGACGAGTAGTTTGTCTTTCAATGGTAACCAGGGTCTGATGATGGAGCTGGAAGGTGGTCATAGGAACTCTGTAATGAAACGACGCAACCCCATCGAGTTTGGGCTAGTTATAATCGTCTTGACGAGTAGTTTTTCTTTCAATGGTAATTAGGGTCTGATCTGATGATGGAGCTGGAAGGTGGTCATTGGAACTTCGCAATGAAACGACACAACTTGATCGAGTTTGGGCTTGTTTGAATCGTCTTGGTGAGTAGTTTGTCTTTCAATGGTAACCAGGGTCTGATGATGGAACTGGAAGGTGGTCATTGGAACTTCGCAATGAAACGACACAACCTGATCGAGTTTGAGCTCGTTTGAATCGTCTAGAAGACGTAGTAAAGTGCGCTCATTAGATCAATTTAAGACTAAAAAGCATAAAATAAAAAAATAAATAAAAAAAGATTTTTAAAAACAAGCTTTTATTTGAATAAAAACGTAACCCAAAAATTATATTTAAATAAAAATTAAACATGAAAAAAAAAAAAAAAACTCGAACTAATTTTTTTAGGCAATTTTTTTTTTGTTAATATACTCCCAAAAGTGCAGGCAAGACTTTTATTTTCAATTCCTTTATGGCCATCACATAGTACTTTTTGAGGAGAAAAATTGAGAGAGATAAGTAAATATTATTTTTGGGTTACGTTTTTATTCAAATAAAAGCTTGTTTTTATTATAATACCAGCTTAGTCAACCATTTGCTCTTTAAAACAGTAGTTGGTCTGTAAAAAGTACTAGGCAATCAGTAGTTAGTAGAAGGTACCTACAAATCACACTTTTAACGTTATCTCTCTCATTCTTCAATTTTTCTCCTCAAAAAGTACTATGTGATGGCCATAAAGGAATTGAAAATAAAAGTCTTGCCTGCACTTTTGGGAGTGTATTAACAAAAAAAAAATTGCCTAAAAAATAGTAAACATGAAAATAATCTAAAATTCTTAAAAACTCACAAAATATTTACATTTTCTTTTTTAGTAAGTACCTATTTGTTGTTATAGCGGCAACAGAAATACATCATCTGTGAAAATTTCAACTTTCTACCTTTTTTAGGATAGGTCAGCGTTTGACCACTTTCACCCCTGCCTGATGGAAGGTACGTGACGATGCGGCCTAAGATGTAACACGCCTTCCTAGAAAATACCTAAGTATTCACTCCCGACCTATCATGATTCATGAGATCTCTGAACATGAGATACAGCCTAGTGACAAGACGGACGGATGAACAGCGAAGTCCTAGGAATAGGGTCCCGTTTTTACCCTTTAGGTACCGAACCCTGATAAAACTGAAAACAATTCAATTAACTCGACCATGATTTTTGACATTAGATATCTGACAGTTTTTTGTAGGATACCCTCTACTAAGTTCTGATTGCCTGGTACCATAAAGACCAAATTACTATCAAACAATTTACACGGTAACGGAAAGAGAGCAGTTGAAGAAAGAGAGAAATAGCGTTATAAATGTGATTTTATACCTTCTACATGCCTTCTACTGACTTCTGATTGCCTAGTACTTACAGACCAAATTACTATCAAACAATTTACACTGTAACGGAAAGAGAGCAGTTGAAGAAAGAGAAATAGCGTTATAAATGTGATTTTATACCTTCTACTAACTTCTGATTGACTAGGTTAACCGGAGCAGTGTAAAACTGAAACTTATTTAATTATCCCTAACTAGTTGTGCTCCGCGGTTTCACCCTCATAAATTCCATTCATTGCCCACCGCACTACCAGTCGACACTACCGGTTGTGTCGTAGGGATTTTTTCGCTTCTACACTACTCGCCGTAGTGTTTACATCTCCGTGCATAATATAATACCAGCTTAGTCAACCATTTGCTCTTTAAAACAGTAGTTGGTCTTTAATGGGAACTGGGAAATTCTATTTTAAACTTACCTACCGTAAACGTCAAAAATCGTTGAGGAACTCCCACGAAATACCGTTACACTCCTCGTCAGAGCAGGAGGTAGAGTACCTAAGTTCCTACCTACTTGTTTATTACTAAATTGCATCCATCCGTTGTTCCGACACCGGCATAACGCATATTAAACAAGTTTGCGAGTGTGCGACTTACCCAAGTCCACTTTATCAGTGGAAAATGGATCAGGTCGGTCCGGCAAAGGTCCAGGTGTTCGGCTTTCATATTGCAGGGTAGCATAGCAGTTCAACTCGTCTTCTAACAACTCTAGTATTAACTCGTACAGTTGCACCGGATGTGTAGGGCACATGTAGGTTACTACACGAATTTCTGGTTTTACAGACATTTTAATATAAGCTCTACTTTCAATAACTTGCGAACGTAAAGTGATTCTGCTCTCCAATAATCGACTACAAGATTGTTTATTTATTATTTATGTAATGAGTCGCTTTCTTTATCTAAAGACACGCGCTAAACACTGTTTGATCATGAATAACAATCCGGTTTCTGTAAACCGAGCGAGTAGCCCTCCTCCTCGTCTAGAGAGTGACGTCATATTATCACGCAGTGAAAGCGTGGTTACCGTTTATCTTTACAGCAATGATTGACCTAGGTTATAGACATATCCGTTTAGTATTTATAGTTCTACCTAAGTACATAAATAAATTCCCTTAGTATTTACTTATCCGACTTCCCTCATAATGGGTTATGTACAATCCACGGTCAAAAGTTTCTGCCCACCGTAACGTTTACAATCCTGTGCAGCACTATTTGAACATTATAACGTAACCTGTGGATCGAACCCAAGTCGGTTAAATGTAGCGGGTAGCGGCATAAACTACTCGGCCAACTAAAGACATAGCTAACATGTTGAAAATAATAATCACACTGAGTACTTTTAATTTAAGTTTGTGTGTGACGTCTATTAGAAGAAGGTCGTAACTTCATTTGTTGATAGTATTATTGCATAGTTATTGTAGCAAACTGATCAATTACTTATGACCCATACTGTACCTATACCTAAGATAGAAGTGAGGGTAGTTTAAAAACTTTTTGCACTGTGTTTGATTGCCTACCAATGTCGCTGTCCCGTTCTAATTTTCAACATGTGAAATTACCCTCATTTGTAGGTGCACGTAAGTAAAGACATTAATTTTTCATAATAATTTATTAAACTTTATTGATTTCAATTACATACAATAACTAGGGACCGATCGAAAATGAAAAGTGGCCAAAGATGCAGTTTCAGCTAAAATTCTGTTTCGGTCGGACACTAACAATAACATTATTCTTAATTTTAAATTTTCCATACATTCGACACATGTACATTATTGTACATTTACATACTTGAAAAGTCAATATTGATTAAATACATTCCTTTGAACATTCTACACAACAATAATGCGATCGCATTTTGTATTAAATACGTAAGGTGTTTAATATTTAGACTGGGTTGCGGAAGTTCTTGCCGGCGTACTTGGCGTTAGCGCCGAGTTCTTCCTCAATGCGTAAGATTTGGTTGTATTTAGCGAGACGCTCGGAGCGGCACGGGGCGCCTGTCTTGATCTGACCAGTCGATAGTCCTACTACCAAGTCGGCGATGAATGTGTCCTCGGTTTCTCCAGACCTTAAATAATATTATGATCATTTTAGTATAGACTAGCTTTTGCTTGCGACTTCGTCCGCGTAAAAGTCGAAATGGACCAAGGAAACACGTCCCATACAAACTTTGCTAAGGGGTAGAATGTCTGAAAATCCTCTCTTATCGAATGCCTACGTCATACAAAGAACACACCCTCCAAGTTTCAGGTCTCTACGATCAGCGGTTTAGGCTGTGCGTTGATCCGACAGTCAGGCAAGTTTAGATTTCATTAGAGTTCGTGTAAAAATAAACTGAAGTCACAGTTTATTTTAATCACGGCTTTGAAGTTGCTGTGAGCGTGACTGCACAGGGATATAGTACTTGAAAATAAGGAAAGATCATAGGTAACTCGCATAATTGAAAGATTGCCCGTGCTGTATGAAGGGTGGGGGCAGTCATTGGCGCACACTTGTGCACGTAATTACGTGGGAACATGACCGCGCGGGCGATCTTTCAATTAAGCGATTTACCACTAATCCTATTAATATTATAAATGTAAAAGTTTGTGTGCGTTTTTGTTACTCCTTCACGCAAAAACTACTAAACCGATTGCAATGAAGTTCGGTATGTAGATAGCTAGAGACCTGGATTAACATATAAGCTACTTTTTATCTCGATATTCCATGGAATCGGGACCTATACGGGTAAAACCACGAGGCGCAAAATCTTGAGTATAAGGTGTTATAATTTACCTGTGGGAGACCATCGTGCCCCATCCATTCTTCTTGGCGAGCAAGTGAGCGTCAATAGACTCGGTGACGCTTCCGATCTGGTTCACTTTCAGCAACAGGCAGTTGCAGGCCTTCTTTTCAACAGCTGTTGTGATACGTTTCGGGTTTGTCACCTAACAACAAATATTATGATGAAATCTTAGTACTTTATTTTTTTATATATTTCAACAAAAATATTTTTATTAGATATGGTTTTATCACTTTGAAAATATTTTTGACTAGCTGTGCTATTAACTTTTATCCAAATTGGGTCGGGTCCAAATATGTTTGATGAGAAATTTGTAAACAAACTAAACTAAACAAAACAAAAAACCTTGTACCTACCTACTTACTTTTCATTTTGTCTGTCAGTCTGTCTCTAGTTTCAACAATAAGTATAGATAGAATACAACAACTTACAGTAAGATCATCTCCTACAATCTGGATGGGTGTGCGACTAGTCAGGTTAGACCAGGCCGCCCAGTCGTCCTGGTCAAAGGGGTCCTCAATGGAGACCATCGGGAAGTCTTTGCAGAAGTCCAAATACAGATCCGCCAGCTTGTCAGATGAGAGGTAGTCAGCCGGGTTTGACTTGGGGTTCTTGAAGTCTAAGTCATAGGTGCCGTTCTTGAAGAACTCGGAGGCGGCGACGTCCATGCCGATTTCAATCTAAAAACCATAAATCATAAATACTATCATGAGTTATATTAGTAAAAATCAAAAGTTTCCATGTATTCTTTTTTTTTTTTTAATTATTTGCATTTATTATTTGTGTACCGATCACGAAATTATTGCCACAGTATTAGTTATTCAATTGTAGGTACTCAACATAATACCTTTAAATAGACCCCTGCACAGGTTTTTTTTCTTTTCAGTTTTTATTTAATTTTTTATTTTAACGCCTTTTTATTTTTAAACAATTTCATTTAGCTTGCTATGTTTCGGTCAAATTTATTATAATAATCAAATTAAATTAATTTATAATAATCAAATGTCCATTTGCACTAAACTCTTGTCTATACCATCATCTCTTTATCATGTAAACATTAATTTACCTTGCCAGTGTATCCAGCCTGCTGGATAGCATCTTGGATGAGGTAGAGAGCGTCCTTGTTGTTCTGAATGTTGGGAGCGAAGCCACCCTCATCACCGACTGCCGTTGAGTCAAGTCCAAACTTCTCTTTTATTATCTTCTTTAGATGATGGTACACCTCAGAACCCATGCGCATTGCCTCACTGAATGTCGATGCACCTAGAATTGTTGGTCATTTTTTATATGTTTGCATTTATGTTTATTAGTCTTTAGCCCAAATTGAAACTACTATCTTAAATGGCGATTAAATTGACATTAAGGTTGAATGTTTCGTATCGCTAAGCAAAGTATTCCGCTAGATGGCGCTTGTTTTCCCCGAAAGTATATTTTTATTTTATTTTGCTATAATTGACGTGGAATTAAAGTATTTGTATATATGTTGCCTGTTTTCTAGTTTGCTCTGAACATATTTCAAACATAATTTAATTTTTTGGAAGTCACATTTTAATGTATTTCCAAAGTACAATTTTTAACTCTTGTCACGATATAAATGACACGCACACATACAAAACAATAAACTGTAGCAACTATAGACTATATTTGACGTAGTCCTACAGATACCGATTGGTGTAGTCATTTAGAGCGGCGGGGTAGTGTTCTGAAGAGCCCCGGTTCAAATCTCGATACAAATATATTTTATGAAAATATATTTTTGAATAAATTTTCAAAAACAGGATCAATTTTATGGTAGGTACTGTTAGTAATCATTTTTTTTTAAACTAGGACGAATTCTGAACTATGCAAATTGTACTAGGTCTGAATGAAAAGAGAAAAATAAAGACAAAGTAATGTACAAAAAGATTTATTTATTTAAAATTAGTTCTATCTTATCTTATATCGCGGGCTGACATAGCCAGCAACACTTCGACCCCTTGGGATCGATTAACGCAGCGATCCCACTAAGAGGAAAAATCCTATGTTCCTCGAATGTAGTAGCCCTTCACTGATTTCCCACTCTTGCGTGTGTTTCTTATCAACGTAATCCTTTACGGCCTTTGTGATTGTGCATGCTGGCAGGCCCGTACATGGTTCTGGTCCAAGCATAGCACTTGCCGATCCTGTTCTTGCAGCTCATCAGCCTTTTCATTTCCTGCTATTCCTTCATGGCCTGGGACCCAGAGTAGTCGTAGTTTGTTCCTACGGCCCAACTTGTGTTTAATAATTCAATCACTTACAAGACACTAAAATTTCCTCAAGGTTTATTTTCAGTAGGTGCTCAGATGGATGACACTTTAAACACAATAGTAGGAATATAATAAATGATTATAATATTTTATTTTTGGTTTTTCTATTTATTGACTACTTGACATCTCTGTTGACTCTCCGTTACCTAGGTAACAAGCGCGCATCTAGTGCGAGGCAAAGTATCGACTGGGTGTATGTTGCCAGTGTGTACAACAAACAGTACCAAAAAAACAACAAGACTGCTTGGTTTTTTTTCTCGCGAATTACTATACTTCATTTATATTTTATTATATTTTTATACTATTAATTAAATGCAAACAAGTATAAATGTTTATTTATTTATTATATACGTAAAGTGATCATTTGATAAGTCTATCAAAATAACGTATAATTCAAGTATCAAAAGTGACGCGACAGTGCCAAAAGTTACATAAAATCTTGCAGGTGTAGGTCTGGCAGCACTGAGTTGAATATCATGCAATTGAAAATATTTTGATTTTTATTAGACAGATTAGACGGAGAGGCAACGTCGCCCTTATCCAGCAAACTGTATTGCGGCTCTGCTCTAGCGTAATTGCGTGTTCCTGCTTCCACACACAACGCGACAACGTCGCGTGTTTCCACACATCTATGCGTCACTTACACTATGACCATACGTCAATATAACCGTGCACCACTACATACGTAAAATTGGTCTCTTTTTTCACGCTGAAACAGAGTACTTCCTGGATGTTAAACAGTGATATTTTTGGTCTGCCCCTACAATAGCTTAAATTAGGCCTACTTTAAGTCATAATAAGTTAAATATCTCAGTATAAAACGTAGGAATCTCTAAAACATTTAGTAGGGAAAACGTATAACCAAAGGGTCTCACTTTTTCATATTTAGTGGACCCCTTATCATTTGAGTATTTGGACATTAGTCTTTCACCCAAATACTGAAAGGCTACTTACTAGGATAGGATAGGAAGGTCCTAAATATTTTAGAGTTGTTTGAGTATTTGGGCATTTGAGTTGAATCTACATCATGCTACATTATGTAAAATCAAATGTGCTATGAGTATAGATGGTGCAAAGTATTATTGCACCACATAGAACTTGTTAATTGTATAAACATCGACCTAGGTGATTTTTTGAGTGTAACAAAGGAACAAATATACATAGGCTGATGAACACAGTACCCTCCTTTGCAACGCACAGCCAAAAATAAGTAATAATCTAAACTAAAGATTGTTTCAAAATACCTGTAGGCAAGATCATGAACTCTTGCATAGCAAGCTTGTTGCCAGCATGAGATCCTCCGTTAATGACATTAAAAGCCGGCACTGGCAACACAATGTTGGCATTTCCGGCCAGATCAGCCAAATGCTTGTACAAGGGAACTCCTTTTGCAGCAGCTCCAGCTTTAGCGACGGCAAGAGATACGCCGAGGATGGCGTTGGCACCGAGTTTAGACTTGTTATCTGTTCCGTCCAGTTTGAGCATCAGTTGGTCAATCTGTTAGAGAGAAAGGTTAAGAATATTATTATTGCTGTATATCATGTTTGTACATTTTTTTAAAAACACTGCATATTTACTAAATAATTTTAATGGATAGCTCATTCCTCATACATAGCTAACTATGTAAAGAATATTCAAGGTGCTTATAGGAACCTAAAACAAAATGCCATTAGTATATTATTATTAATAATGAAGCGACTTTGTTTTAGGCATGGAAAATTCTTATCAGTACACCAAAATGTAGGAAAAGATCTCACCTACAAACAGATTATGTTACAAAAATAATTTTCAAACCAAAAAACTAACTAATTTTTGTTTTCACCTACAGGCATTTTGCAATTGACACGTCTAAGCACCCTAATTGGATCTGTGGTTATTTAAAATGAATTTATAAAACCTTTGATTTCTTGAAGGTAGGTTTGATAAATAGAACTTACATCTCTCTGCTGGGTGACCTCAATTTTGGAGTTCACGAGTTCAGGAGCAATGATATCATTGATGTTTTTGATAGCAGTAAGGACACCCTTGCCATGGTACTCTCCCTTGACATTGTCTCTCAGCTCCAGGGCTTCGTGGACTCCAGTCGACGCTCCAGACGGGACAGCGGCGCGGAACAGGCCTTTGTCCGACAACTAAAGAAGATTATGTAATTTGTAACATTGGTCTGCTCATACAAAAGTTAGGTAAAATAGGAAATGTTTACTTACCAAGTCAACTTCCACGGTTGGGTTGCCGCGGGAGTCGAAAATTTGACGGGCCTTGATGGTTATGATCGGCATTCTGCGAAATTATAAATATTTTTTTACTGGAAGTGGAAACTAGAGGTTAGCCGGTAGACAATACGAAAAGGTCAAGTGTAGGTTGAAGATGATGGGATCGATATTCTATATTATTTGAATAGTTTATTATAAAACGGCATTGGTAATACACAAACATAGTGAAATATAGCATTCTAATTAGAAAATGGAAAGGATCAACACGAAAAACAAGATTTCATATTGATGGAATTCAAGAAATTATAAATAATATTTGTTTTAATCATAATTGTACTTATAACTTACCTGAATTTATTCGTCTTATCTCACAAACAACAAGAAATTCACACAAAAAGTGGAAAGAAACCGCAAAAAATGCAAAATCTGGAAAATCGGCAATAATGACCTTCTCAAGGTGAACTGACTAAACCACAGCTTAAAAAAAATATTAATTTTCGTTTTTATAGCCCCTCTTCACGATGGGCCATCATACTGGCCCACTAACATGGGCCAGCATGTGGAGGGCGTAGTGGTCACTGGTGGCTTATGGTTCGTGGGCTGGCGGGTGCCGGGATGGCCACGATGTCGATTTTTCGGTCGCACATCAAGGAAGTGGGCCAGCGATGACGGTACTCATCTACTCGTGGTCCATTCATAAGTGAGTGCTCGAACCAAAGAGTAAAGTAATATGCTCGAACACTGTAGAGGACGTCTGTACTTTGTTCTAATTTTCACTTTTTGCTTTCAATAAATTTACAAATTGTAAAGAAAATAAGTATTGCAACGCGACATTCCACTCATCGCCACCTAGCCCCAAGCTAAGTATTTAGACTTGTGTTATGGGTGCTAGACAACTCATATACCTTCTACTTATAACATATAAGTACTTTTCTTTTGTAAATATATTCTTATAACATAGAGACAACCAGATAACAGACAAATATCTAAGCATATACTTGTCTGAGGCGGGAATCGAACCCGCAACCCTGTGTTTGGCAGTCCGGCATGGTGACCATTGTCGAATATTGTGTGACCTGATCATGAAATTATAATCTTTTTAGAATTATATCGGATAGAAAGCGTGATTTGAATTCCCAAACATAAACAACATAAAGATAAAAAATAAATGTATTTCCACATTTATATTTTATTCAATGAATAAGATTATGAAGCCGACATTTTTATTGGTATTTCTCCTACAACCGCTGTCCAAAAATTTTTTTTTTATAATATTACAACTCTTGATGGATATTTGCGGTTCCTATTTAAAAAAAATATATTTAAAAGTACATAAAATATGAATTAATTATATACCTATTATTAAATTATATTGGAACGTGGTGTATAGATAATATATTGCCGCACGCAGCGGCTAATGCTGGAAGCATGCTGGAAAATGATGGAATGCTGGAAGCATTAGCCATCCATCTTGAACCATCTCCAATTTACAACTGAACGTGGTCATCGTGAAGTTGCGCTACAAAAATCGCTTGGCCATCTCGCTGGGCCAGTGTTGAGCCATCATGAAGAGGGGCCTTAAACTCACCAAGGAGGATTTAGTTTTATTTCGTATTGGCCACCATTTCCGGTTACATGAAATAATAACTGTAGTCAGTCAATGTCAAAACAGGGACAAATGACGTTGTCACTGTCACTTGCTAGTGGTGTATGTTGTTTTTGTTTGCGTTGATTTTTATAAAACACGAAATTATCTAAAAAGTTATTGCACGAAAACAAAATGAGTGATAATGAATCTAAATCAGAGGAGAAAAAGCTAATTAAAATAAAAAATGCGACTGATTTACAACGGCTTAAGTTGGAAAAACTTATGAAAAATCCTGTAAGTACTTACCTACTTCGTTTTTCTGCGAACCTGCTGGTTGGAATCCTGGATTACTCACTATATTTTATTTTCTAAGGATAAGCCCATACTAATTCCTGATAGACCCAAAGACAAGTCATTGACGGCACCTCCCGATTTCGTCCGCAATGTAATGGGTTCGAGTGCTGGCGCTGGCTCCGGAGAGTTTCACGTTTACCGTCATCTCAGAAGAAAGGAGTATGCCAGACAAAAGTTTATTCAAGAAAAAAGTGAAAAGGTAAGTATTTTTTTTGCCAAAAATGCTGTACCCTGCCGCATGCCGAGGGACGCTGATCCCCTAAAAAAAATATAGGCCTTAACAATATCTAATCTAATAATCATGTCCCTGGGACGTATATTAGATGGAGTAGCACTTATACCACCCTCTCAGCTAAGTTGACCATATCCAGAGGAAAGAACTTCTCAATACCTCTGGTGCCAACTGTGTGGTCCCTTATATATCTGTATACAAAACTGAAACTAAAAATCGTACTAGGTACAGTCACATTACCAATTAACTGAAGCCCACGTGACCTTGAGCTCACTCGCAAATCTGTTAGGTTGTAAAGTAATGTTACCTGATTCTGTTTTTATTAAACAAACTATACAATACAATATGCAATATCAAAAAAATAACATAATAGGTAAATACTATATTTTTTACAGATATGCGACCTCTGGGTCACGTGGGGTTCAGCTAATTGGTAATGTGACTGTACATACTTCCAAATTCTGATTAAATTCTATTTAAAAACTTAAAATTCTATAGAAATAATTTACCTATGGGGCCATCAACTATAAGTATAACCTACCTATTTACATTTTGCTATTTTATTTTAGGAAAAACTTGATGATGAATATCACAGAAAGATAGAAGAAAACAGACGAGCAGCTGAAGAAAAAACAGCCAAGAAACGTGCTAAAAGATTAAAAAAGAAAAAGAATGCAAAGTCAAAGGGAAAGAAACCTAAGACTGATAGCAAAGCGAACACAGCCTCACAATCTGATAGCTCTGATGAAGGAAATAGTTCAGAAGAAGAATCAAACAGTGCAAATCAGCCTACAGAATCAAAAAACTCAACAGATAAAGATAACCCTAACGTTAATGATAATTCAAGTGATGATGATACAAACAATGAAAATAGTAGCTAGATAATATTTATTTAGAATTTTGTAGATTAAACATTGATTATAATCAAATATTTTTAATTGCCTCTCAAAAGACAATTTCTGTTACCACCAAAAGTGCTGACAGTTAATTTTACTTCGTACTTTGTTGCATAGGCTTGATTTAAGGTATCAACATAACTTTATGGTTGTAAAAAAAATATTAACTTTAATTACATAAAGAATTTAATGTTTAACTTACACATACTCACCAAGTTAAACACTTTAATTGATTATTCATGAATATTATCAAGCACAAACAGAATTGTCATTATAATAGTTGTATCTAGACACAAAGTAATAAGTAGGTAGTGGTGGCAAAGACAGTGATAGACTGTCTTCAAAGTAGTGAACCGGACCTGCCATGTCTCTAGCAATGATGTATTGGCTATTATCTCGGTTCCTGAGACGGCGGCAGTGGACGATAGCTAGTCTGAAAATAAAGAAACTATTTTTTTCTTCATAAAAATGTGTTCCCTTATTTACTTCTTGAATTTTTTTAGAGCAATCATTTTTCTTTATCTATAAAACTTATGTTTATTGTGCACAACTGCACATGCACCTCTGGTTTATTTTTTAATAACTAATTACTTACTAAAGAAAATATGACTCTCTGAAAACTTTACAGAGCATGTGTACCTACAACAAACCTTGGCTTTATCAAAAAGAGTAAATGCTCTAGAGGCTATTTAGGAAGTAAATATGGGAATCCTTTTATATAGAGAAAGCGCTCCTAGGATATCGTCTTTTATGTACGCCTAATTTTAAAGAAACAGTCAAATTCATCAAATAGTAAGACTAGCTCGCGGTTTCGTCTGCGTATACTGCGTATAATTCCGTGAAATCTATCGGGATAAAAGGACCGGGGTGCTTATTTTCTCAGGTGCTTATGGACCGTAGTGATAATATCACCCAGTCCTTAAATTGGAATAGACCGTTAATCCGGGGTTTCAGTTATCAAATTTCATCGCAATCGGTCTAGTAGTTTTTGCGTGAAGAGGCAACATACGTAAATTTTTACATGTCGTAATTTTATGGATGATTTGCGAAAAATTCAGCTTTATAAAAAAACAAAGTGATGAGTTTATTTTGCGAGCTACAGGCCACAAACAAAACTCATACATTAATCACACGATCAATCTACCTCGTAAGCGCACAGAAAAAAGGGATGTACCACAGACATGAATATATCCATGTCTGTGGGATGTATACCTATTTAACATTTTACTCACCCAATTATAAGAGCAAAAACTGCAATAATAGCAATACAAATGAGAACAATACACTGCCAAAAAGCGAGCATTTCAATATTTTACACTGAATCTATGTAATATTAGGAGAATACAAAATCAAATAGAGGGTAGAATAGAAAGTAGGTACATGCAAGATTTAACTATCCGGATTTTCGAACTACCTTCAAAATATTTAAGAAATGAGAGCTAACAAGAACATTACGATATTAAAATTATATGGGTACATAAATATAACTTCTTTATCTATGTAATTAAAATGTCGTTTAGATAGAAGGTATTTAAATACCTATCACATACCTATTTAAATACTATAGAGTTGACACTATCCTAAATACATTCATTGAATGTTTATACATTCAGCTAAGCTGATATCAGGGTACAATTTTAAATAAATATTTAGGAGTCGCTAGTTATACCACATACAGGCAGACTGAAGTCTGAGTAGGAATTTAAATAAAATATATCAACACTAGCTGGGCTCGCGGTTTCACCCCCGTAAGTCCGATCTTTCTCAGTGTTAAAACCTTCCCTGGACTACGACAAACATTTCAGAACCGAAATCATCTAAATCGGACCAGCCGTTCTCGAATTTTAGCGAGACAAACGAACAGCAATTGATTTTTATATACATAGATTATTATGTAGGTGGCGCGGGCTGGCCACTTGTGCCGAATGCATGCAGATAGGGGGGGCAAACAAAGTCACCCAGTGGGTCCATCAAAACGGCAGGCGTCTTCGTTGAAGACAAAAACTATCTGGATGCATAGAGGTCTGAAGATCGGAACACATGGAGGGAAATGGGGGAGGCCTTTGCCCAGTAGTGAGACACAATAGACTAGAAATAAAATTAGTTAAGTATGTAAGTATAATTCTATTTATTAGAAAGAGAATACATTAAATCAGTAATTATAATCTAAGCCAGACTACTCAACGGAAGCCATAACACTGTCTTCGTTTTTCTTCAGTATGACAAAGCCCTCCATAACGGGCGAGAGGGGTATGTACTCGTCGGTGGCGAGCTCAGCGCGTTCACCGAACGACAGTAGAACGGGCGTTGTGTGGGTGTGTGAACCGGCTATTGTTTTAGGTGTACCGGCTTTACCGATCACGTCTACCGCCTGAAAAGATACAGTATATTGGAGGACGCCGCACTTTGGACCAGTATATAGATGACTAGCTGTGCCCCGCGCTTTCACCCGCGGAAGTTCCGATCCCGAAAAATAGTCTATGTGTTAAGGTCTCCAGCTACCTACATACCGAGTTTTATTGCAATCGGTCCAGTAGTCTTTACCTTCTTTCACAACTACTTATACATATATACCTACATACATTTTTCATATATAATATTATAAAGAGATAAGATTTTTTTGTTTGTTTGTAATAAATAGGCTCTGAAACTACTGAACCGATTTTGATGAAACTGGGTATGAGGCTCAGAATACAGAACAAAACTGAGGAACTTAGGCATAAAATTTTAAAAACCAAAATAAATGTTATAAAAAAATACAAGTGGTACCGAACGTCGAAGACACAGAGGAAATAAAATTGTCATTGAATTAGCTTAAATTAAAAGTTAATTTCGATCGTATGTAATGTACGCCAATTTAGACGCGTCGGTCGCCATACATTTTTTATGGTCACTAGACTTGTAGTGTTTCTTAATTATTGTGTTATAAGTTATGCCTTTTGAGCACACGTGACGCGCTTTAATCTAACAACTTCAAGGCGAGTATAATTACCTGTCCAACTCGGACGCTAACGTTGAGAGGCTGGAGGTTATCGTCGAGGGTGACAAGCCAACGGGGCTGCATCGCCGTCGCCAGGACGTACAATAGGTAATGAGATTTACCGAGGATTACTGGAAAACAAACGTAAAAGTCAACAAACATCATCAGAATCAATGGTAATATTGTGTCACTTAGATTAAACTTGGTGCACTCGGCGCTTAGGTATGAAACGACAAGTACATGGACCCGATTTCTCGTATAATGCCACGTCTTTAAGTGCTAAGTACACCGAGGCGGTATCGGGAACGTTCTGTAGGGAATTAAAAATAAAGATTTTCTATGCACTGAGCCACACAGAGACCTGCCGGTGTTTAAGTGGCATGGTGCTTGGAATCACGGTGTGCTCAGCACTTTAAAGAGATGAGGGTGACGACATACATGACATTGTATAGAAGGTACAATAGATAGAGAGATAACTTTATCGCTAAAAGAGATTTCTTCCAGGCAACCTTTGGTTGAAAAAGAACTGATTCAGCTTTTATGGTAGGTTGTAAATAACCATTTTTTTCCTTTGTTAACCTATATCGTCCCACTGCTGGGCAAAGATGTTAGGGAACATCTTTCCAAGCATTTCGGTCCTGGGCAAGGTTTATCCAGTCTGTGTCAAATGCATCAAGATTGTCACGCCATCGTTTACGGGGTCTGCCTCGATTCCGACGTCCGTCCTCCGGCACCCAATGCGTGACGACCTAATTTAACATCATCACTACATAGTATAAAACAAAGTCGCTTTTTCTGTCCCTATTTCCCTTTGTATGCTTAGATCTTTAAAACTACGCAACGGATTTTGATGCGGTTTTTTTTAATAGATAGAGTGATTCAAGAGGGAGGTTTTTAGATATAATACATGCATCATAATACAGCCGTGCGAAGCCGGGGCGGGTCGCTAGTAATTTATAATAGGGGACAATATTGTATACTAACTGTTCTTGCAGTCTAAGAAAGCTGTAAGTACAACGAGTAGCCCGGCGAGGGCTGGTTGCGAGACGAGCCGGCGGTCAGCGTGCGCCGGACACAACGTCACAGTGCCTTTGCCCGCGTGGCACAACCCTTGTGCTAGGCGCACCATGAACAGGTGCACGGGGGACTTGCCGTGGTAGAGTGCCAGCGCGCGGAGCATAGTCGCCAGTCTAAAAAATAAAAATATTAATTCCGGTTACGGCGACTGAAAAAATGCAGGCCTTATGGATCTTCGTCGCCTTTTTGGACCAATTTGCCCACTTTAAAACCCCCAATATACCCACTTAAAAACTCTTTTAGTGGGTATACAACAATACCTATTTAACAATATCTTTCAGCATAAAGTTGCGCAACTTTTAAGTGCACTGGCAGGGACAAAATGTACCCTATGTTTTATTCCAGAGGTCCAGCTATTTACCTAAACATTAAAGCTTTTAAACAAACAAGTCTCTCGCATTTATAATATTGATAAATGTATGCGATAACCAATGACCATCTGCAATTACTCCCGTTTGATAAACATTATTTGTAACCTTACCTTGCATTATTGGTGCCAGCACCAACAAGTCCCATGGCGAATATAGCATTATAGGCGACGTCGTTGTCGGAATCGTGAGAATATTTGTTCAAGACATCGATCACTGAGAGTTGCGGGTTGGAGATGGAACCCAGAGCGATGGCGAGCGGTACCGCGCGACGAACTGCTGGCTCACCGTAGCGACCCTGAGAACAACATTCCTTGTTATTCTATTTTTAGTATAATGCCACGTGGGTATACCCTGCATAGATCCAATTCCGAATGGTAACATTTGTGTGATA
The DNA here is from genome assembly GCA_907269075.1 of Idaea aversata. Lineage (NCBI taxonomy): Eukaryota > Metazoa > Arthropoda > Insecta > Lepidoptera > Geometridae > Idaea > Idaea aversata. The sequence continues at coordinate 5,785,027 of OU026099.1, read as the reverse complement.
AAATAATTACGTAAGGTTGATATACCACGATGTCAAAGGTCAATGACCATAATAACCTTAGATTAAAGTTCAATGACCTTAAAAATACTTCAATCCCTTAAATTTATTACTAGCATTAGCCAGCGTTCCACCTGCGTAAATGTTATTAATGTTCCTTATATCAGAATTCATCAAAATCGGTCTAGTACTTTTAGGGAATTTAGAGCCTATCATCATCACTTCACTTCACTAAATAGTATAAAATAAAGTCACTTTTCGCCGCCCCTATGTCCCTTTGTATGGTTTTTTAAATAGATAAAATAGAAAAAACCGCATCAAAATTCGTTGCGTAGTTTTAAAGATTTAAGTATACAAAGGGATATAGGGACAGAGAAAGCGACTTTGTTTTATACTATGTAGTGATACATGCATAATATAGCCGTGCGAAGCCGGGGCGGGTCGCTAGTTTGTTATAAATGAAAAAATATTTCCTTTTTATAATATTCAAGATAGATGAAGCGATAGTTATCGTGTCGCAGCTAACATAACATAGCTGAACAAGACAAGCTAGCTGGAAAAAACATAATTAAACTTAACGTAATTTGTAAATAGTACTGACCAACTGTCCAAATATCCTGTTACACATTTCAGCGCCGGTTTCTTCAGCGAAAGCAATGACTGCGACACCCAACGTGGCGACTGCTTGAACTGAAGACAGCTCCTTGTTTGCATCCTTCTCCTTTTCTTTCTCCTTGCTCTTGCTGTCTTTTGACTTGCCTAAAACAAGACACATAATATTTAGATAGGTTATGTAATTCATCAACTGCTCCGTCCGCTAGATGGCGCCATATTAAAAATGTATGAAGAAACCGCCGAAAGGATTAAATCTTATATCACTTTACTAGCGACCCGCCCCGGCTTCGCACGGCTTTATTATGCATGTATTATACATATAAACCTTCCTCTTGAATCACTCTATCTATTAAAAAAACCGCATTAAAATCCGTTGCGTAGTTTTAAAGATTTAAGCATACATAGGGATATAGGGACAGAGAAAGCGACTTTGTTTTATACTATGTAGTGATTTGTAACGAACAGGCTCCGAAACTACGGGACCGATTTTGATGAAGCTTGGTATGAGGATACATTGATTCATTGGAAATAACTTAGGCTACTTTTTTGTCGATATTCCCACGGGATCGGGAGTTACACGGGTGTAACCGTGGAGCGCTGCTAGTTGTATATAACACTGCTATTAATTTTCTGTATTCTCTATCTATACTATACTCAAAAAGAAGAAAGAAAGAAAGAAATAAAACTTTTTTTTCTGAACACAAAAAAAAATAGACACGTAAAAAAGCACAAGAAAAAAGTAGAACAGCGCCCAGAAAAAAGGTTACAAGCAACGAAAAGAAACGGAAGGAACGGAAGGTTAGAAGGTACTAGATGATGCTCTTTGCAATATTTAAATATATTGCAGGACATTCCACACATCGCCATCTAGCCCCAAGCTAGGTAACTAGACTTGTGTTATGAGTGCTAGACAACGGATATACTACTTATATACTTATCTTTTGTGAATGTATATTTATAAAATAAATAAATAAAATAAAATAAATGATCTTTATTGCAGGCATTGAACCACCCATAAAATAAATATTACATTTACATTAGTCAAATGCTCTAATTATAATTGTAAATTGTGCCTAGAATATAAAATACCTAATAACTGAAATATCAATATAATAATATAATATTATAGTAATAAGTAAATAGATTAAATTAAATTAAATATTTAAATATTTAAAATAATACTAAAAGTACATATTCAGTCCATTATTTTTTGTTTCCGTTCCGGTGAACAGTCCTCCAGTGGTCATAGATAGGACTATTTACATAGTCATACATACTGTGAAGTATTTCATTTTTTGAAGCACGTAGCCCATCCCAGAAGGACGCAACTTTTAATTTTTTTTTATAATACATAGAAACAACCAAACCACAGACTAATATCTAAGCATAAATACTTGTCTGAGGCGGGAATCGAACCCGCAACCATTATGCCAACTGGTTCGTCCAATTAACATAAATATACATAGTTATGTCACAGTATAAGGTTTTACTACATCCTTTCCCGTGATGACTGAGGATTACCACAGTTGTTTCTGGCTTTCCAATGTAAGCTTTAAATAAGGTATGTATTCAATGTGTTTTATTGGTCGGTAAAACACTGCTGTACATTTTCTGTTTATCATCACTACATATTATAAAAGAAAGTCGCTTTCGCTGTCCCTATATCCCTATGTATGCTTAAATCTTGAAAACTACGCAACGGATTTTGATGCGGTTTTTTTTAAATAGATAGAGTGGTGATTCAAGAGGAAGGTTTATATGTATAATACATGCATAATATAGCCGTGCGAAGCCGGAGCGGGTCGCTAGTATGGCATAAAATACATATGGCATGACCCAATTAGCTTCGTTAAATCGGCATAAAGTTTTGTTTTGTTGTGGTAATTAAGTTACAATCACAAACATTTTACAGATAACCATATCTAAATCGGGTTAGCTGTTTTGGAGATGGAAACATTTGAGTGCATAAACAATCAAATACCATCTCATCCTAAATGCATTGACCGTCCTCTGTTCCGTCGCGGGTAAAAATTACTTTTATCATAAAGATGCATAAATAAAAACTTACTTTTGTTCTTGTCATCTTTAGAGCTGCCGGCAGCAGTAGTGGCATTAGCGGTATCCTTAGCTTCTTTCTTATCTTGTTTTTTGAAAGCAGTGTCTTCAGTTGAGGATTGTTCATTCTGTTGGAGGATTATAATATACAGTAATTATTATTATTACTCAGGTGTTGTTATATTAGTGCTAGCTACGTCCAGTGGCATTATTTCTATGGTGCAATAGAGTGTTCATTTATCTATCTATCTATGTGCAGGATAACAAGTTTCTCTCTCAACAGCCGTGTTGGCTTAGTGGTAGATACCACGATTTATTTCTGAAGGTCGTGGGTTCGAATCACCAATGGATTTTTGTAAAGAAAATTTTATGTGTGCTAATTGACATTGTTCTTACGGTGAAAGAAAACATCGTGATGAAACCCGCGGCTTAGTTGGCTCCAGAAGTATTGACAAGTTCTCTCCTCTGGACATGGTCGACTAAGCTGAGAGAGAAGTAGGTGCTGGGCAAGCCTACTCCACCATCACGAAAAAAGGACCCAATTAAAAAGGGTCTAATTACGGAAAACAGTCAAGTTACAACAGTAACAAGTTTGTCAGCTGCTCAAGATCAGTAATAGTAGACTTACATCGGTATCATAATGTTTGGAGCAGATATGCAACATCTGCTGCACGACGAGGACGTCGCCGGTGCCTGCGAACGCACACATCGACAGCGTCGTCTGGCAGAGCGACTGTTGCGGCTCTGGCAGAACTTCCAGCGCTGCACTTGTTGCTTCCATCTTTTCTTTACAACCTGTGTAGGTAAAAATTAAAGTAAAAAATCGTGCAGGTTTGTTGATAGTACCCTGCAGTAGTTTTGGTTAGCGGAGATAGTATGAGGCATGAAGGACACTAGAGTATAGGGCGGAGTTTTCATAGTGGTTATGTTATAAACTAATCCGTAAATATGAAGTTCAAACTCCTGACGACGCAACGCAATCACATAGCTTAAACCACTGCAGGTCTTATAGACATGAAATTAGGAGGGTGTTCCCTTATAAAGTCCCACACGTGACCCCTGGATAGTGCTGGAAGAGCAATTTCCTGCTGGGAATCTTCGACTAGTTACCACCCACCGCCCTAAGTCATATCTCCAGCGTTTAGCGAGTCAACATCTCGGGGAGCGACGTCGCATCTAACATTTGTCGTCCAAATAGCGCGGTCGGGGTCCAATCCTGATGATGCGTCGTGGAAACACGCGTCGAGTCGATAATGAATGGTGACCCTGACACTAATTATTGCTTATCCGCATGCAACGAGGACACGGGCGGGAGGGCCAAGCATATTGGCACTAGGTTCGGAACTAAAAACTAAATATTAATACTTCCATTACAGATATGGAGTTCCGAAAATGATCTAAGTCGTATCGCTAAACGGACTTGTCAATGTTCTGATACGTAGGCCTAGTTCATCATAGTTCACTAGGCTTACAGAGAAAAACAATAGTTTACCTAAGAAACAAAGCCCCAGGCCTAAATACAGGAACCTGGCGTATGTGGACGAATGTAGATCCTTATTGTCATCAATAAGGCATTGAATGATTGCACATGAAACCTGTAACAAAGACAATACAATAAGTAATCAATTAACATTATAACAAGCAAGTGAGTCATTTTTAACAGATATAGTGTGGGTGCATGTTCTGATGTTAGGCACAATGTGGGAATAGTAAATATTAGGAGAACAACCGTCCGCCAACCTGCTCCACTCCCACCTGTCCCTGTGTAAAGCCGCGGTCGCAGCTAACAAACAACTTATTCATTATGACATTAACGCTATACTTCCGAGGCGCTATCACTCTTTGAGAGTCTTGGTAATCTCTACGTTCTTTCGCCACTTGCTTCGATCCCCGGCTTTCCTTATTGAACTCGTATTGTCCAGATAGACGCGAACTATTATTTATTGTACACAAGCTGATTTTTGAAGTGAAAACTTCTTATGGCGCGTTGGGCACTTTTGTGGGTGAGCATTTTCAGCCGTTCTCGCGACAGACGACAGATTTTCTCGCGACAGATGAGATTTTACACAGATATACAGTTTTTTAATTTGGCTGTGAGTGTATTAAGACGTACATATGGTATTTTTTAACGGACGACTATTGACGGACGACAAATGTCGGACGACTATTTGTCGGACGACTATTGACGGACGACAAATAGTCGTCCGACTATTTTTTTTTTTTCAGTAACCCAGCTGTATAGATACCAAGTTTGATTGTAGTTTTTGCGTGAAGCTTTCGTGTAAATAATATTATTATGCCTTACATCAGCATTGCATGATCCAACGGCAATAAGCCCGCAGGATATGGCGGCGAGTGCAACGATCTCGGGCGCAGCGGCCGTGTCGCTCAGCACGGGCAGCAAGTGAGATAACACGTCCTCGCGCTGAGTGCCCGCGTACGCTATACCTAGACCTTAGAGATTTACATATTTATTAATACACAGTATACTGATCTATCTAAATAAAAATAAATTTATATTTTCCTTTATCACGGCAACAACAGCTGGACCAATTACGCTAATTATTTGTTGTGTTGGTTATTGTCAGGAGAAGGTCTTTATGAAAGAAAAATTAAGAAAGTTGCGTACCTAGTTTTAAATTTAAATTTCAGGAAATTTCACAGCGCCTTCTGACCCCAAGCATATGTTATAGCGGCTAGATAACGGACAGAATGCTTATACAGAAATACCTAGACCAGAAACAAATATTTTACATAAATATTTGTTTTCAGACGGGAATCAAACCAGCAACCTTCTGCGTCGTAGGCACCCGCCCACCGCCCCACATAGGTCGTCAAACGTAAAATAAAAATTATAAAAAGATATATTATCTTCATATCAAACACATGCGTAAGCCCCGATGCCATGGGAATATCAAGATAAATAGTTACTCCCAATAGGATTGAATGTATTCACATGCCAAGTTTCATTGTATTCATTAACAAAAAATATAATTGAACAAAGAGCGGTCCAAACACTTACCTAAAACACTACCAATTCTAAGATTCGAACTAGAATGCAGCACGTAATCGGACAACAGAGCGAGTGCAGGATCGCATTCGTTCCTCACGCCACAGTTAACCAATCCGAGAGCAAGGAGCGCTCCCGCCTTGATGTGTTCGTCAGCGGTATATAGGTACTTGTCGATTGGTGTCAGACCGCCGTCGACGTCCCATAGGTGAATCATACCGAGAGATGCAGCGGCCGAGAGCATACCTGTTGGTATTTTACACATCATTACATAGTATAAAATAAAGTCACTTTTCGCCGTCCCTATGTATGCTTAGATCTTTAAAACTACGCAACGGATTTTCTTTCTCTTTTCCTTTTCCCACTTTAGGTGGGGTCGGCTCTCCTAATTATTTTGCGCCAGGCAGTTCTGTCCTGGATTGTCCGTATATCTATATTAGCCTGTTTTATGGTTCGGTTCCTTTAATAGATAGAGTGATTAAAGAGGAAGCATAATACAGCCGTGCGAAGCCGGGGAGGGTTTTTTTAAGTTTTTAATAACTGCATAGCTTAAACTGATGTGTTTAGAAACTTCATTTTTTTCTGCGATTCCTTTTACGATTACGACATAATTATGGTACTATGGTTCGTATGCTTGTACTGTTGTTAAACTTATTAGAAGCATTTATAGTATGTTGCCAGTCAGTTGCCTTTCTATGTTTGAGAGTTGCCATCTAGGAAAACCATTTATTTTCTTCTTTAGTAGAAGGCAAAGGGTTAATTTTACTAGCCATAGACATCTGTTATTTTTTTTAATCATCTAGAAAGATGGCGCAGTTAATTTTAACTCGGCCATCTATCACATCTGGGACATATGAAATTAACTTGTCTTTTAAAGTGAGCCTTATTTAATCATCACATCATAAACAACAGGTACTAAATCTTAAATTTAAACTCATGAGTAAGGCTGTCTCACCCTTAGGGTATATGAACGTAGTAGTTTATTAGTAAAAATTCAATGCTCACCGTGATCTTTATTCTTATACATCCACTTGTTACCATCCTCTGTAGTAACTAGTTTGTCGCGTCCAAAGCCAGCGTTTACGAACGCGTTGACAAACGTAGCTGATAGGTTCTGTCTAGCAGAGTCTACAGGGTGCTCCGTTAGCAGGGAGGGGCGGAGCGCCGACCCGGCCGACTCGAGCCAGGTCTTGTATACCTCTTCTGGTGTTTTAGGCTCCATGATATCGAGCTGTTAAAGTGAAAGTATGGTTAAAAAGATTTCAATTTCATTTTAATAAGGCCATTTTAATTTTGTTTTATTTTATTGTAATTTAGTTTAGTTTTAACTAGCGACCCGCCCCGGCTTCGCACGGCTGTATTATGCATGTATTATATCTAAAAACCTCACTCACTCTATCTATTAAAAAAAAAAAAAATTGCGCACTCCGGGAGTGCAGGCAGAAGTGAAAACAATAAACTTGTTATTTCTCATAGAATATTTCTTGAAACGATCTGCTACTGCCATCTATTAGCACTCACTTAAACAAATATAGTTTATTTTTTATTCGCTAGATGGCAGTAAAAAATTTAAATCAGCGCCATCTACATTCGAATAGCGGTCTTTCTAGAAACTAAGTTTCTCAATTTGTGTAATAGATGGCAGTATAAGTTAAACAAAAAGACTAACACAAATAAAATCTCATCTGTCGCGTCAAATCTCATCTGTCGCGTCAAAATCTATCGCGAGAACGGCTGAAAATGCTCACCCACAAAAGTGCCCAACGCGCCATAAGAAGTTTTCACTTCAAAAACCGCATCAAAATCCGTTGCGTGGTTTTAAAGTTCTAAACATACATAGGGACATAAGGACGGCGAAAAGTGACTTTATTTCATACTTTTTTAATAAAAAACAATTATGTTTTCCTACTAATATTATAAATATGAAAGTTTGTGTGTTAGTATGTGTTTGTGTATGTTTGTTACTCCTTCACGCAAAAACTACTGAACCGATTGCGATGAAACTCGGTATGTAGATAGCTAGAGACCTGAATTAACATATAGGTTGTTTATCCCGATAATCCCAGGAGATCGGAATTTACGCGGGTGAAATCGCGGGGCGCAGCTAGTCACTATCGTTACATAGTATAAAACAAAGTCGCTTTCTCTGTCTCTATATCCCTTTGTATGCTTAAATCTTTAAAACTACGCAACGGATTTTGATGCGGTTTTTTTTACTAGATAGAGTGATTCAAGAGGAAGGTTTATATGTATAATACAGCCGTGCGAAGCCGGGGCGGGTCGCTAATTATCTATAAATGTCAGATTCAAAGTCTTGACCGACTAATATATCAACACACAGCTCAAGCCAATGTCGGGCTAATTGGAAAATAGATAGCTATTACGACGTAGGCCAGATGCCTAAGGATTTTTGAAGATCCCTACGTGGACGTAGTCGTGAGTATAAGCTTATACTATAAAACATAGTATGAAACAAAGTCGCTTCCCGCTGTCCGTATGTATGGTTAGATCTTCAAAACTACGCAACTGATTTTGATGCGGTTTTTTTATATACATAGAGATAGAGAAAGAGAGAAAGGTTTTGGTACATAAAACAAAACCACCACGTACGAAGTCGCGTGCAACAACTAGTATACTTTAAAACGTTTGCATTTTTACCCCTTGAGTTAGAGAAATCTAATCTTTTTGTTACTTGTTTTATTAATATTTACCTCTCTAGCTAAACTGAGGAAATGATCATTAATGTGAGCATTCAGTAAGATAGTCTTCTGATCTTCGTCTTCAAATTCTAACGGCACATACTGACGTGCCAGCATGTAGCACAGTTGCTTCTTTATTAACCTGTTATATAAATAATTGAGGTTGAAATAAATAAATTAAAAATATTAAAACAAATAAATGATTGCTTACAGCTCTTGCATCTCAAGAAGCGACCTAAACATGATATGTGTTATGCTTAATGAAGTGAACAATATAATGGAAAAGTGTACAGTACAGTCCTGATGCTACTTGCCTTTATGAACAAGTTAGCATATCCAACTTCCTACTAATGCTACTGTTATCATAAATGCAAAAGTCTGTGTGTTAGTTTGTTATATCTTCACACATAAACTACTGAACGCATTGCAATAAAACTCGGTATGCAGATAGTTGGAAACTGGTTCAACAAAAAGGCTTATTTTATTCCGATATTGCCGTAGTATCGGGATTTACGAAGGTGATAACGCTGGGCGGAGTTTTATACGTAACTAGCATCGCTCCGCGGTTTCAATTCGTAACTAGGAGTGGGAGTGTTTTAAGTAACAACTGGGAGTGTTTTAAGTAACAATAAAACGTTACTTAAAACACTCCCAATTAATCAATGTTTCGGAGCCTAAACTAAACAATGCAAACGAACAATCAAATCCTTCCTATTTATAATAAGTATAAATTAAAGCTTGTGTTACTTGTTGAGATGCGAGAACTATAATTTTAAGATAAAAAATTCTAGAATTAGACTATTTTGAAACTTACGGATCACTGCAAGCATTGAAGGCCTCCTCACACTTGGCTTTGTCATGCAACTGCATAGCAACAAGGAGTGCCCGAGGGTATTCATTGAATCTCAGGTAAGTGTCGAATACACCTTGGAGGATCTGAGTTGATTCTTGCTCCACAACATAACTTGCACAACTGTAATCAGAATAAAACATGACATTTTCTCAATACCTGGAGTATTCGAATAACCCAAATTAAATTTTCGATCTGATAAAACTATGACTTGTTTTAGATTCAACTAAAACTTAATTTTCTTTCAATCATCTACAATTAGTACCTAGTATTCAAGTAAGAACTTTAACTTGTGCTTACCCTTTATGCACAACTCTGTCAATTCTAGTGGATTTTAGGCTGTCTTTTAGTATAATTTAAAACAGTTGGAGAAAATGCAAAAATTTTAAATTCCGTTTTCAGGAAAATTTAAATAATGGCAAGTGGAGCTGAGTTGGCTTAGTGGTAGATACCTCGAGTTTAATTCTGAAGGTCGTGGGTTCTAATCCCAGCCGGCCGTGCATCAATGGATTTTTTTATGTGCACTAATGGACATTGCTCTTATGGTGAAGGAAAACACCATGATGAAACCCGTGGCTTGGTTGGCTCCAGAAGTATTGACAAGTTCTCTCCCTTGACATAGTCGACTAAGCTGAGAGGGTAGTAGGTGCTGGGAAAGCCTACACGATCCTCACACAAAAAGGACCCAATTGAAAATTGCGGAAACCAACCTGTATAACCAACCAACCAACCTGTGTGTGTGTGTATTTTTTTGTTTTAATATCATGTAAGTACTTTGTTAGAATTAATTTTGTGTTTTGTTTTTATGATACAATAAAGTGTTTATCTATCTATCTATCTATTCAAGTACATTATTCATTAAATGTATAAATACTTACCCAATAAGATACAAGCAGACTCTCGGATAATTACTCTGGTCCATATGCTGCGTGAGAAGATCAAGCTTATCTATCTCCATGAGCAAATCACACGCTTGGATCTCGGCCGAGTGCTTCATATCAAATGATATGACATCGCGAACTAGTGGTAGTAAGGCAGTCTGGTTATCAGCATTCCATTCTTCAGCTATTTCACCTTCTAATTGTCTGTGAGGTAGTTAAGATATTGTTTAAATTTAAAAATGATGTTGCAGGACATTGCACACAGTGACATGATGACCAGTCAAAGGATATAATAGTGGTTGACGCTAAACGGCTCTCCTAACGGATCACCTACTATCAACGGGCCCCCTGTTGAGACCTCATCACGCTAGAAGAGACGATAAGCGCAAATTTGTATTAAGATTGGAAGTATTCGGAAGTCACCTTTTTGTAATTTATGTTATTGTTATAAAACGCGCGTAACTCCCGATCCCGTGGGAATATCGGGACAAAAGTAGACCGTAGACAAAAAAATAACACTCCCAATGAATCAATGCTTCCTCATACCAAGTTTCAGTAGTATTGGATCCTATTCAATTCATACAAACAATCAAGATTTTCTCTTTTAATATTAGTGTAGATACAGAAACATCGAGAATAGTAACAAATATAAGTTTTAACATACAAATATCTGTACACAACTATTATATAATGGCAGGAATTGCACCTGCAACCTTATGTGTCGCAGGCAGTTCATCCACTGCAGCATAGGGGTTGTCAAACACTTGACACCGACATGTGTTTAAAATTGTAAGGATTTAAAATATTTAGTGTTAAGTTTTTACCTGACGTATTCATGACCCCAGTCACCAACATTTGACATAGTTCCAAGTAAACAATATTTAAGACATTCTCTCTTTTCAGCAGCATCCTGCAAAAAAGTTCAAAATGTTGAAAGCCATTGCTTACATTTTGGGGACAGGTTATTGCAAATATGTGCAAGATTAAACAAATAAATTATTTCCTAAAACTTCAAAGTGGGTTAGGTTAGGAGATGATTACTGAGTGAAACTATTCCCTCACAGGGGGTAGTTTTTAAATGACTTTGCAAAACCCCTTTTAGGGTTTTAGGGTTCCATATCCAAAGGGTAAAAACGGAACCATTTTAGTGTCTGTCTATCTGTCACCAGGCTGTATCTCATGAACCATGTTAGCTAGATAGTTAAAATTTCCGTAGATGATGAATGGAACTTTTTGTGTGAGTTCGCCTTGCACATCTTTATGACTTTGCAAAATCCGTTTTTAGTAACAATTCATAGAAAACTGGTTTAGATTAGAAATTAGTTTAACTTACTTGTGTACCACTGACACCCATGGCAAGTACAGAAACAACATCAGCACAGAATTTCTTTGTTTTGGGCTCAGTGATTTTCTCATACACTTGTTTTAGAGCAGGATAATGCTCTCGCAGGAACTTCAGGGGTTTAGGGACTGATGTCATGGATGTTGTAGACGTTCTGATAAGGTTGCTGAGCATTTGCAGCGCAGGGAAGTACAATTTGACGTCAGAACCCTGAAATTTAGCTATAGTTAGGTTGGAACTTACGGAATAAAAATAGTAAACAATTTTGACATAAAAAAGCATACCAGAAGTTTGTCCACGAGCATATTGAGCTCTTCTTGAAGACGTTTATCTTCTTCCGACTGTAAATAAAATAAAAACAATGAGTACAAGAGGGTAAAATAGGCATTCACCTAACGTTGTCGAATTACTCACCAAGTCATCATTAGGAGCTGCTGCTGGCTCAGCTTTCTCCTTTTTTACAATTCCTGGTTCTTCTACTTTATTTTTTAACGTCATTGTAGTTGATTTCAGTAATTTAATTTGAAACAAATACAACAAGCCTTCTACCGCAGCGATGAGTTTCACAATTTTTGACAAGTCATAGCACTCTTCGGCCCACAGACTATTAAATTAAATGGGGTGACAATTACAGAAAACTACTAAATCTACCATTGATGGTAAATTATTAGGAAAATATTTTTTCTTTTTAATAGGATCTCTTATTAGTTATCTATCTATCTATCTCAGCAGTATGGTGCTGTTTCGGAAGACCCAATGTAGAGGGGAAGAGAAATACAAGGTGCAATTACAATTACCTACGACAAGTCTTGATTTCCCAAAACTTCTCGAGATTTATTTTTATTTTACCTGGAACTCTTTCACATTATACTCTGCCACATGAACAAATAAAAAAAAAAACAAATAAAATGCAAAAAAAAGGAAAAAAAAAAATTTTTCCTCGTTTTTCTTAGGACGTTATCACGTAAAATTATCGTCCTTAAAACGACTTTACAGACAACCATTTTTGTTCTTTTAATATGAAAAAATATATACATACACGTTAAGCGAACGCTCGGCCGAGCGACATGGTAGGCGGAGTGGGGGTGTTAGGTTTTATTTTCGTTACGGAATTTCTTGATTCGGTCGCCGCGCTCAAAGCCCGTGATAAAAGCTATGCAATAGCTTAAAACGTCATGAGAAAACGATGAAAAATTGAGATTTTTATTTTTGTTATTCCTATATATATTTTTTTCCTTGTTTTTTTCTTTTATGTTTTTTTTTTCATTTGTTTAAGTCTTCTATTTGTCACTCGTCATCATAACACAAGCCCAGATAAGCGATATTATTATTAAATACTCTGTTTCCTAACAGGAACGGACGCGTCATGATCATGTTACCATGACGTATGACGTTACACAATATTACCATGACGCATGACGACACATAATACAAACATAATATTACCGTGATACTTTTTTGTGAAGGCAGGTGTTCCACCAATTTATTAGACGTTATCACGTCAAAAAAGAGTCATAGAAATTAGATCTTATAAGGCGGAGATATTCAGTAGGTAGCCCCATTTTTGCCTACGGCATGACATTTATATTAGGTTTGTCAGTCTGTATCACTGCAAACCAAATTTTTAAACTACATTTTTAAAAATGTTCAATTTGAAAACTTGATAGTCCGCACTCCACACCCAGGAGATAAATTTCCTGCTCTAAAAACAGAGTGAATTTTAAGATCAAACCAATCTACTTAAAAAAAATACCCTACAAAAATACCGAGCCAAAAGTAACTTCATGAATAATTTTAATATTACCTACCTACTTTTTGCCTGCCTTCCAATAGGCAACGGCGTTATTATTCTGTTTTAAATATTAAAATTCAGACAAGGATTTCTACAGTCAACAGTCATATAAATAATTCAATGATTTTTTCTCATCTAGAACCGGAGCCATTTCTTTCCAGTTCACAATAAACTGTTGAGGTGTCGAATAGTTGTTTACGTTGTGTCTATTGTTTCATTTTACTATCAGTGCAGTAAGTTTATCTATTGTCTAGATTTAGTTTAGGTACAATTAAACTCTTATAACGAGATTATTTATTTTCATTTTCATCTAAATACTAAGTATAAAATTTATTTCTACGAGTGTTCGGTTTTATTATTTATTTCAATTGTTTTATTTCTTACAGACCAACAGTTCAAAATAACTCCATGAAAATGAATAGATTCATCAAAATTGGACTAAACAAAAACATATTGAAAATGAATAAAACTTATAGCGCTACTATTCAAAATAGTCCTAATCCTTTGCTACTAGAAGACATGCCTCATCCTAAAGGGCTGCCGATATTCGGAACCAAGATAGACTTGCTATTGGCTGGAAGCGGAGTGAGGTAACTATGCATTAAAAAATCAGATTATTACAATAATCGTTATAATTCCTATACCTAATACCTATTTACTTTCTTTGCCAACGTTCTAACTCATGGCATGGTCATGGTAACCAGAGTCCCCTTTTATTGTTTTATCTTATTTTCTAAAATCAAAATCTTTTATTAAGTCAATCAGTAGGTAGGTACCTAATTTTAATTTTCTTTTAGATTGCATAGTTACATTGACAATCGGCACAAGCAACTAGGTCCAATCTTTTATGAAGCCCTCGGTGGAACCAATAAACTTGTTTTTGTAAGTGATCCTGACATGATGAAGTCAGTGTTTCTGAACCTGGAAGGGAAATATCCCACACATCTATTGCCAGATCCGTGGGTACTTTACGAAAAACTATATGGATGTAAACGAGGACTGTTTTTTATGAATGGCGAAGAGTGGTTGGCCAATCGACAAATAATGAATAAGTTTATGTTAAAAGAAAATGCCAATGCATTTTTGGAACCTCCTATAAAAGAGACCATACAAAAATATATTGAAACTTTGAAGGTAAAAGCCAAATATAAAATGATAGTTCCGAACTTAGATTCAGAACTTTATAGATTTTCTATCGATGGTGAGTATTCCTCTCTTGTTTACTAATAATTTCTTATGATAAACACAAATTAATAAGTTGTTTATTCAGGTCTATGTACTTATAAAAAATAATAGGTATCTAAGAAGTCCGCACCTACAATATTTCTTTCTATATTTTTATATTTTACAGTTCTAGTTTCCGTTCTTTTGGGAAATGATTCCGCACAGAAACCAACAAAACACTTTAATGAACTACTTGATACCTTTTCGGAATCAGTAAAACAAATTTTTCATACGACAACCAAGATGTATGGAATACAAGCTAAGTGGTTTCAACTTCTTAATTTGAAACGTTGGAGGGATTTTAAAGAGAGTGTTGATACGTCTCTTTTATTAGGTACCTAATTTTAATTAATTACAATTATAACGCGTAGGTACCATTATTATTATTTTATATTTTGGTTTTCATCTATCATTTTCTCTAGGCCAAAAGCTCGTTGGTGAAATGCTGGAATCAAGGGATACAAATCAAGGTTTAATAAAACTACTGGTAGACGAAAAAGTTTCTGATGAGATAATTACTAGAATAATAGCTGATTTCGTTATAGCAGCAGGCGACACAGTAAGATCTTGCCAATATTTAAATAATTCCATGTATTTTTCAAAATTTTAATTCCTTTTTATTTTTAGACAGCATACACCACTATGTGGATACTTTACATATTATCAAAAGAAAAAGAAGTAGTTCATGATATTCGTAACAAAGATAAATCATACGTAAATCATGTTGTAAAAGAAGCAATGAGACTATATCCAGTAGCTCCATTTTTAACCAGGATATTACACAAAGAAAGTATATTAGATAACTACAAACTTTCAGCAGGGGTATGTACAATATGTTATTAAAATGCTACGTTAAAATGTATTTTGACGTCCGTTTTACTCTGAACATAGCTTAGTTTTAAGGCAAAAAAGAGGGTAGAAATTTGATTTTTTTAATGACAACCCAGTAATCGTCAATGCTAATGTCAAAACTGAAAAAAACGTCATTGTCAATGTCACAAAAAAGTTTGTTTTTATGAAAAAAAGTTAGGTTATGTTGTGGTGAGAGACAACGAACATTAGAATATTTATTATTATTTAAAAAATGAGCCACTGTAGCTTATTATTGAAAATTCGCCTTAGTTCGCCATCATTTTACATCAGAAGTTTTAGTGAACTAACTATCAACAACTCAGAACGAACAAGAAAACTTTTTAGAGAAGACAACAATTTTAAAACCCCTCTTGTTACAAAAAGCCGAAGCTTCTCCTTGGAAGAATTTGGTAAATGGCAAGAAGGGATATACACAAGCATTTCAAACAGTACGCCCGTTCATTATATTCAAGATGGACTACTTTACTACCATGATGTTACTGGCCTTCCTTGGTGGGCGACTGTGGTGACTTCCACGATACTAATACGAACGCTAATGACGCTACCTCTTACAGTCTACTCTAACTATATCTTAGCTAAAGTAGAGAACATAAGCCTAGAGTTTAAAGACCTAATGAATGAGCTAAAACGAGAAACTGCAATTGCTAAGAAAACTTACAATCTAAATGATAAGCAAACAGCTTTATTATACAAAAGGTCACTGAAGAAGCAATGGGTAAAGTTGATAGAAAGAGATAACTGCCACCCCTTTAAAGCAAGTATGATTGTATGGGTACAAATACCTGTATGGGTTTGTATGTCATTTGCATTGAGAAATCTTGTTTACATGGCAAGTGGAGATCCATCTTCAATGGTCACGTTTATGGAACTGTCTACGGGAGGAATTGGCTGGATCCCCAACTTAACCGAGCGTGACCACTCTTGGATTATCCCTGTCGCCTTCGGATTGACCAATTTATCTATAATAGAGATACAGAGGATGTCAAAATTGAGGAAGCCTTCTAAAATGTATAATATATTCACAAATGTGTTCAGAGTATTCTCTATTGCAATGATACCTGTTGCTGCCAGCGTACCATCCTGCATGAGCCTCTATTGGTTCACTTCAAGCAGTATTGGACTATGCCATAATCTTATTCTTCTATCTCCTTCATTGAGAAGAAAACTAAGAATACCTGAAGCGCCAAGCGAGATTGAACAACCCTACAATCATATTAGGAATGAAATAAATGATTCATTTCAAAAATTGTTACCAAAGAAGTAATTAAAATTTTTAAAATAGATAACTAAGTACTTAATTTATTATTAAAATATTCAACTAAACTAATCATTTAATTACCTGATTCCAATATAAAAGTAATATTGACCATATTTGAAGTATAGACCGTTAGGTAGGTAGGAAAGTCCAAAACAAGTGAACTTTTTTGCAATCAAACTATACTGTCTTACAGTATTTATAGGACATGATCTGATAGTGATTAAACATAAATTCTACTTGTTATCAACTGCCTATGATGAATATTTCTTTTTACAGAATATTTTTTTCTGATCATTCTATTATTATTATAAATGTGAAATTTTGTGTGTTTGTACGTTTGTTGTTACTCTTTCATGCAAAAACTACTGGACCATTTGTGATAAAACTCTGTATATTATAGATAGCTAGAGACCTGGATTAACACAAGAATACTTTTTATCCCGATATTCCCACGGCAATAAAACTTATTATTCCAGACGCCTATCATAGCATCTATCTACACTTCGGGGCGAGATGAACGTAATTTTTCGAAAGCCAATGAGTTTCTCCCATACCGCTGGGACAGAAAGGATTCAAGGCGAGAAGAACTGACGAACCACGTACCGTCAGCGACGTTACCTTTTGCATTGGGCGCTAGATCTTGTATCGGCAAAAAAATTGCTATGATACAAATGACAGAGCTTGTTTATGAGGTAAATATTTACTAGATATACCTACCTATAATACCTTTCTATACTCACTGACAGATAGACGACATAGCAGTTAGGTTGCTTATTCTGCTACTTTAGGCTTGGGCTTATTTATTTTGTCTTTTGGTGTGTTCTATGAAGTGTTCTAGTATTAGAGTTTTTATAGTGAAATCTATATAGTACATACAGCCTTAATTGGAAATACATTGGTTTTACTTGAAATAAATAAACAGAACGTTTTTGTATGTTTTCAGATCGTAAACAACTTCGACTTGCACTGTTTAAATACCACTAATGTAACAGCGATCACATCGCAGGTCCTTGTGCCAAATCAAGAAATAAAAATAGCTTTGTCTCTAAGGAGCGCAACATAAAAAGTTATTTATGTATAAGCAGTAGTTAGAAAGTAGACATTTTTTAAGTACCTATCTCAATTATTATTAAATAAGTTGTTGTACAATTCCTTCGATTAGATTAATCAGTCGTCCCTTTTACATGCATTCTTCTCTCTCACACATTTCCGTTTCCTTCTTCTAAATAGTTTCTTTACCTACCTACTTGTGAATGTTTAAGTTTTACAGAGGCTGCCTGTCCACAAAAGCGGAGCGCGCGGCGGCATTTTCAGCCATAGCGTTCCGCAAAAATTCCGCGTGCGTAGTTTTTATGCAATTCCATTGGTGGTAACCGCTTCGCTCCTCTCCGCTCTGCTCCTGTCAGGCAGCCTTTTACTTGAGTTTAAAAATGGCATATAAAATACATTAACATTTTAGACATACATTGGTTTTATTCAAGCTTCAAATACGTAGGTATAATGTTTACTCATAATATATAAGTTGGGTAGCTAACAATATTATAAGTACTTAGGTACCTATGGCATGGCAAGCAAGTATTACAAATCATTGTTTAGAAAAATGTAAAATACTTAAATACATCATATAATATACAGGTTGAATTTTTTATATAGGCCTTCAGGGCTATTATCATAAACTATGAGATTCAGGAATTGATCTGCAAAACTACAGTAGTACAAAAGTATAGAAGTTATTTTTTTTGAAAATTTACAGGTCCAATTCCTTGCTAGGCTAATAATGACTATTTCAAAAATCAGGCACGCAATTCCTTTTAGCATTTTTCAGTATCTCTTATAGTTGAAGATATGGCCCTGAAGTCCAATATAAAAAATCACCCTATATATTTTTACTTAGTGACTACTACCTAAGTAAAACTTTAGTTCATTTTTTGCCACATTTCTGAAACTGACATGACATATTATGTCCATAGCCTAAACTCCTGACAGTACATTAGATAATACATCAAACTACTTACACTGTATTAAATATGTAATAAATGATTGACTTATTATAAACTTAATGCATTACGGTGGCACTTGCGCCCGTATACAAACAGTACATTAGTTGCTCTTGGAGAAGTAAACGCAATGCGCAAAATGCGGCTCTATTATTGGTCAATTTTGGGCTGCTTCTTCACTCTAGCGAATTAGCGTCTTATTTACGGCTCTATGCGTTCGCGCGCTCTATGCTATCTCATAGGGTGGATCACGGGGGTGGATTGTGAAACTTTAGTTCATCAAATCTTTGCCACATTTCTACTGACATAATTATGTCTATGACCTAAACACTTCATTAGATAAATGCATCAAACTACATTGTATTAAATATAGTATAACAAATTGACTTATCATAATGCATCACAGTGGCATTTAGAAAAGTACCTAAGTGAAACTTTAGTTCATCATACCAAAACATTCGTTAACCACTTAGTTGAGTAGTTTGACTACGAAAAAAATTATTTCTTTTGGACAAACTATTTTAACCAGAAAGTTTGATCAGCGGGAAGGTACCCATTTCTACTAACATCAACTGACATATAATGACTATCACCTAAACACTTGACAGTACATTAGATAAATACATCAAACTACTTATATTGTATTAAATACTTATTATAAACTTAATGCATTACGGTGGCACTTAGAAAAGTACCTAAGTAAAACTTTAGTTAATCAAAGATTTGCCACATTTTTGCTGACTTTCACAAAAGCGAGTCAGAGCATGGATTTCATTCAGTGGCGGAGCGTTGGTAACTGTTGCCCGGGCGGAGTCATAATTTGCCGCCCTTTTGACTTCATAAAAATAATAATGTAGGCAATCTGCCGCCCTTTTGATGTTATAAAGATAATAATGTTGGTGTTGGTGAGAAAAAACGTAACGATATGAAAGAATCCGTATAATCCCAGTAAGACAAACAGCGATGAGGGGGTTGGCGATCCGTGCCTTGAAGTGGGGGCAATAACATCCTAGTCGCCCCCGGAGGCAACTGGGACTTTTAGTCCCGATTGCCACCGGGTGGCAAGCCATGTGGGGGCGACTGGGATTATACGAAAGAATCGGGGCGACGCGTGGGTGTTCTAGAACTCGCGTAGGACAGAGTATGCAAAATTTCAAAATTCTTGAAATATTAACTGTCTGACCGCTGCCAGTGACCGCACAAAATATTTTTTCACTATTTTGCCGCCCTCGCTCTCTTGCTACGGTCTACTGATTGATTTACTAATAAGTTTTATTTAGGATTGTTTCTGAGTACGGCCGTAAAAGTCTAATACAAGATTTTACCTCATTAATACTAAGTTCCTTTATTCATAATCAAGTAGATAAAAGTAATAATCCTGTAAGATAAGTAGATAAATTGTTAAAGATCATTTTTAGGGTTTTGTACCCAAAGTGTAAAAACCGTACCCTTTATTAAAACTCCACTGCATTGTCCGTCTGTCTGTCATGTCTCATGCTAGACAGTTTTTAAAACAATAAATTACTTCTTATGCTCCAAATGTCTAATTAAAATCGATTTGATATCATCAAGCCATTGATCTTTATATTCAGAGTCTAGTATATTTTTAAAAGAACGAATCCTTTCAGTCTCGTTCATTTTACCGGTTAATAAATACGCTACAGATTCAATGCAAAGGAACCCCATACCTTCATTCAACGACCAGACATAGACTTTATCAATAGTTTGAGGCGTCAATTGAAACTGTATTATCGCACTGTTCAACAAACCTTTTAAATTGTCAAATAGAAATCTATCAGCTAACAGTAACACTTCTAAATTAGTCTCCAACTTATCTGCCATTGGAAAAACTTTAATATCACATCTAGGTTTATTGATACCGAAATGTAGAAGAGTAAAAAGGTATTCTAAAGCCGGCTTGCTAACATCTTTTAAACGCACGTTATTTTCAATCGATTCTTTGAAACAGCCCATGAGCATAGCGCTGAATACATCGGAGTTTTGACACAAGAATACCCTATTCGCTTTTACTGTCGATGAATCGTCTAATTCGAACGTTACTATTTCATCGCTCGACAAATTGTCGAGTATAGGATCGTAACTTACGCAGACTTGCTCTGTAAACCTGTTTTCCAGTACTTTAGGATCCTTGATTTTAATATTGGTTGCTAACTTCACAAGTGCTGTTACGAAGTGATTGAAATCTTCGTCGGATTCTGTGTTGATTGTGAACAGCAGGGTTAAGCCGTTACAGTCAATGAACAACGTTTTCAGCGCCTTTTCAGCCCTAAAAGTAAATATTTAACAAATTATTCCTATACTAGCTTCGCCCCGCAGTTTCACCCGCGTAATAATTTTCTACGCAATTTTGTTAATATTTGCTTTCATAAGAACCTTCTCCCGATAATAACAAACACAACAGAAAAAGAAATAGCGAAATCGGGTCAGCTGGTCTCGAGATTTGAGCAACACATTCAGCGATTCATTTTTATATCTATAATATAAAAATGAATCGCAAAATGTGTTGGTAAGCTCATAACTCAACAACGCCTGGACCAATTTGGCCAATTCTTTTTTTGTTGTGTTAGTTATTGTCAGGAGAAGGTTCTTATGAAAGAAAATATTAAGAAAATTGCGTAGAAAATTATTACGCGGGTGAAACCGCGGGGCGCAGCTAGTTATAGATATAAATATGCAGACTCCAAGCGTTATAAAAAGCTAGGTAAAAACTTAAGACCAGTGTAAGGCTGTAAATTTCCATACAAAAAGCGGTAACGTTTTTCCCCCCCCCCATAAACGAAGTCCGATTTTGATAATTTTTGAAAATGTTCTAGATCTAATGAAAAACTAGGTTTAAATGTTTTTATTTTAAAGAAATATTGCCTAAGATACAAGTTATTAGTGTATCTATATCTGAATATCTATATTTTTGACTTAAAAACTGTATCGAGCGTTTCAATTGTTTTTTAATAGACTAAACTGAATTACCGAAAAAGAAAAACGTATAAACCTAGAAAAAGATGCAGTGAATTAAATGAGACCAAATTTATTTCATTTTGTGAAGGATAAAGGGGGTAAAAACGTAACGGCCCGCAACATTATTTGAAAGCAAAATGAAGGCAATTACGTCCGAACTTAAACTCCACTCTATCGCACGATACGGGTCATTTTTGAAAATACCTGCTCGCGCCGCGTATCGAAAACTCATGATCCTCTTAATGAATAAATAAATAAGTTTTGGTTACTTACTTCACAATATAAGGCAATGTTAAGCATAATGTCTCTTTCATGTCAGACGGCCCTCTCTGGAGTTGATAACTTATCTCCCCAATGCAATAACTTGATTCTGCTAATAAAGTCATTTGTGACATTAATTGTCCACTTAATTTTTTGATCTGAAAACAAGAAAAAAATCTTAAAAAGAAGTCAAGAACGAATCAAATCACAATAAATGAAATCCTTTCGTAGGAAAAAAAAAAATAGAAAATGTACAAATTTTATAAATACCCAGAACTATTTTATTTTTCGGGTGAAATTACTTTCGAATGGGTACTATAATATTATTAATGTAAAGTCGGATTACCAATTAGCTGAACCCCAAATAACCAGAGCTCACTCGCACATCTGTTAAAATGTAGTGTTTATCTATTTCGTTATTTTTTTATATTGTACTAGCTGCGCCCCGCGATTTCACCCGATTATACTCACCATTTAAACATTCCCTGGACTAAGACAAACATTTCAAAACCGAAATCATCTAAATCGGACCAGCCGTTCTCGAATTTTAGCGAGACAAACGAACAGCATTTGACTTTTATATATACATATAGATATTGTATCGTATAGTATTTTTTTTTTTTTTAGCCTATTCCGTTCCACTGCAGGGCAAAGTCCTATTCCGTTCCCTCCTTCCACTGTTCCCTGTCTAGTGCCAGCTACACGTCTAACACGTCTAAACCTCTCCCAAACACTCCATTATGATTAAAGTCCATATTGTATAGTATATTGTTTAAAATAAACAGAATCAGGTAAAATTACATTACAACCTTACAGATGTGCGAGTGAGCTCTGGGTCATGTGGGGTTCAGCTATTTGGTATTCCGACGACACGGTGGTATTTCTCAACAGAAATGATTTTAAGTGCGTGTGAAGAATCCACCTTTATTATGCTACACTACAGGAAAGTCACTGTGCCTAAATAAAGGAATCGGGTTGTTTGAACCACTCACTACTGGTACCTACTAATAAAATAAAATATACTTACTTCTCTACATTGCTGGCATCTTGATACGGGATGTCTTGAAGTGACTGACATCTTGTACAAACGGAGCGGCACCCTATGTTTCAACATGTTCATTAAGCCCAAGGCATTTCTGTAAAGAGACATAAAATTTTTATAGCCAACTAGATACATACTATTCCAACATAACTTATTATCTTATATCAGGGGCTGACAGAGCCAGCAACACTTCGAACCAGTGGAACCTTTTGTGATTACCCCTACCTTAATGGCGGTGATCCCACTAAGAGGAAGAAACCATTGGTGTTTTTATTTTGACATTTTATTTTATTTGTTTTAATTATTACTATTATTATATTGTTGTGTATTATGTTCTATTTGTGTAAAATAAATAATTTGATTTGGAAGAAACCTATATTCCTCCGGTTTAGCATACACATTCCCAAGGAGCTTCATTCGCTGCGTTAATCGCTAATATAACTAAGTAATTATTTTATATTTATATAAATAAAAATCAATTGCTGTTAGTCTCGCTATAACTCGAGAATGGCTGAACCAATTTGGCTAATTTTAAGGCCCGGGAAAATGCACTAACCTTTCATTTTAACAATCATCATAATATCTTACCTGAATAACCTCGTTAATATTTTAGCAGCCCTTCCAATAGGTTTCTTACTCCTCTCCACATAATCGAGCAATGCATTTAAACATTGGTTTTCTGTAAGCAACTCTACCAAATTGTTGGCTACAGGTTCTTTGGGAAGGCCATAGCCGTCGCAAGCGCCGTACAATAGACGGAACAGTAGAACGAGAGTGCACGCAATACGAGACGATTTCACATTTACTGTGAACGCATCATCTGTAAAAAATGAGAATTTACAAAGTGGTGGTGTCAGGGGCAGTGTTTCCTGCTGGGTAAACCTTACCATTATATCTAAGATGTTGACAAAGACTTAGGCTAGGGGGGGTGTTGAGGGTGGCTTGCCCCACGCCTTTCAAAAAATAAAAAAAATCCATAAAACGAAATCACAACCAAGAGCAAAGATATGGTAAACGGTTCTCCAGGACACTAATATTTTAAAGCAAACCTTGAACTCTTTGAGAATATTATATTGCGATATAGAATATTGCGGTCGCTTGATTTATTCGTTATCGTAGATCTTGTAATTTAATGGTTTTATTTAGTTTTTCCAAATATTTAATGTGTCCCAAAATAATACTTTTAATTGCTATATTATTAATTCTCCTACAAGCTGATCTCCAAAAATTCAAAAAATTGCGGTCGCTCGCTCGGTTTTCTTCTTCAAAATTCTTGCATTTGTTTTGCGAGCCCGATTGTTAGTAAGTGTGCGGTATCTACTTCTACTGCAGCTGACGTTTCCTCTTTGTGCAATATCTTCGGTTTCATGCTATATGTATAAACTAGAAGTACAAATTACCTTCAGCGAGCGGATCGTAATTATCCATAAAGCCTTCAGCGTCATCCATAACCAACTCGTCGAGCGCCATTTGTGCCGCGTCTAGATCTTCAGTATCGATGTCACCGTTCTGTGAATTATCTTCGTTTTCATGCTCGCTGCAGATTGGGGAGTATCGGCCTGATATGTTGGAGTCTGATGAATCTGATTTTAACATGAAGTGAAGATTAAAGGTTTATATCTCTGTCAAATTCAAGTTAGTTTGCTTAAGATTTAAATTCTTGAATTAAATAAAATCAAAATCAAAAAAATCTTTATTTCCTCGGATACTTAATACTTAAAAGTATACAGGATCACGTAAAATCGTCTTAAATTTACCTTCATTAACACATAACACAGGCGACGTAGGTCCTGAACTGCTAGGACTCCACTGATACTCTGTCCAATAGGGTGACGAAGATTCCCCCGTACCAACACCTGACTCTGGGCTTTGATCCCACTTTCCCCTTTTACTTGAGTACCTATACTCTGGGCTGAAACCTGATTGATTGGTATCGGAAAAGGGAGATAGCGGCCCATTATCTGGGCTTTTAGCATTACGGCAAGATTGAGATGTTGATGGCCATTCAGAACTTTTCGGTTCCCAATAAACACTGGCCGACCATTCCTTGTTTTTTCCAACATTCTGAAAATTTAATAACTAATATTAGGAAGTAAATTGTAGGTACAGGTTTGTATTATACTTAATCTTTGAACTTGGGTCAAAATACGCTACGCGACAGCTAATTTATTAGAAGCACATATGCTAATCCGCTAGAGTATATCTATAGTATGCTAACCTTTGTATCAGTGCAAGGGCTTTTAGATCGAACCCGTTTAATGCCCTTACGTGTAACGTCATCGGTCTCACTATCATCAGAACCATCGCTTTCAGGAGGGTCGATAAAACCGACGATCATATTATCTCTTTCTATAATGACTTTTGGTTCATCGTCACTTGTGTTCGACAAAGGACCTTTACGCCTCATAAACAAACATTCTTTTTCATATTTAGGAAATTCTTTTACTACTTCTGTTGTTTTTTTAACATCGGTAACTTTGACTTCTTCATTAGTTTTTGTAGGAGGATCGTCTTTATAGTAATGCTCGAATTCCATAGTTTTTACATGTGTGGTAAGTGCGTCAGTTAGTAACGGAATAAGGCCTCCTTTTACCAAGATTTTAAAAGCTGTAAAAATATCAATTAGTAGGTAGTATTAAAGTAAGTAGAGAAAAATAATTCAACCAGATCAAAATAATAGAAGATTTTGAATCTTAATAATATATAGAGCCATTAAACAGAAAAAATGTCAAATTAAATCTAGATGTACATTGTACAGTCACATTACCAATTAGCTGAAGCCCACGTGACCTAGAGCTCACTTACAAATCTGTAAGGTTGTAAAGTAAAGTTACCTGATTATGTTTTTTTAACAATATAACTACTATACAATACAATATACAGTTTAAAAAAAAAACAAAATAGGTAAATACTATATTTTTTACAGATATGCGAATAAGCTCTGGGTCACGTGGGGTTCAGCTAATTGGTAATGTGACTGTACATAGTGCTTAAAAAGAACATTAAATTATTCTGCAAAAGGAATCTCATCATCCCACTACTTTAATCCTACTAATATTATTAATGCAAAAGCTTGTTACTTCTTCACGGAAAAACGAATGAATCTATTATGAGAGTTACTATATAGATAGTTGAACTATGAAATTGCACATAGGATACTTTTTATTACGAAATATCTGCCGGATCAGACTTTCGCGGGGAAAACGGCGAGCCCATATAATAATGTTTTTTTAAGAAAAAATATTTTTCAAAGTTTTCTCCTCAGTGGGATTTAAACTTAAGACCCCGCACTACATCACATACCACCTATTCGAAACTAATATAAGCTTTGTAGATGTCGCTGGAAGACTAGCAATGTAGTCAAGCATGCTTTGATATGGCTTCTAGGTCATGGCAATTTTTTCTGTATTTGTCAATTTTGTGTCTTGTTCTTCTGTCCCTATTTTTGTCATGTGTTTGTTCTCAAATTTCATTATATTTACTATTTACGACTGAAGCAGTAGGCGGCTAGTAAAATAAAAACTTACACATTGTATCAAAAACATATTGCAGTATAGAGCGCATCGCGTGCATATTAACTTTGGCAGCGGCAACGAGTAAAGGAAGTCCGCCGCAGTGACGTATTCGCGATCTATTTACGGATTCGCCGCTTAGATGCGACAAAGCCCGGGCAGCGCCTTCAGGCCAGAATGATACCTCTGTAAACATTAAAGTTTAAGTTAAGGTGTATTTGAATAATTTAAAGAACATTCATCAAAGAAAGAACCAAGGAATTACTAGCATTGATCGACCCAAAGGGATTCAAAAACTATCATCTATAGAATAATAGTTTCGTTACCCTCATTTAAAGTAAATTCTTCACAATTTCTGAGGAACAAATTTTTATAAGAACCCGTTGAACAAGGTGCAAGCAAATGCAGCAAGGTATAGGGAAGTAGGGATGTTCTTAATCTGTGTTTCGATCAATCAAAATAGGCAGCATAGTATAGGTAGTATACAACCTAGTACTAGGTTTAGGTTGAGCGCTCCGATTTTCGCACTTAGGCATCAAGTCAGCCCATTGCGCGTGAAAAAACCTATAGGTACTGACATTTAGAGACTAAATATTTGATTGACCTGAATTCTTCTGTAATATTCCCACTAGACATTCAACGAATCCTGCCGTGCCTATCGAAGGTCTACACGGAGACAGGTAACATAGATTCATTAGACATTTCAATGCCAAAGATTCGTATGTCTTAGTTAGTGCTACAAGGCATTGGTAACCTCTGCCATCGCCTTGTATCTGGAAAATGCAAAAATAAATATAATTAAATAATATTGCAGGACAGTGAAATCTAGGGCCCAAAATAAGCTACTAGGCTTGTGTTAAATCTGAAGTTAATTAGATATAATAACGTTGCGGGGTTGATTACAAAAGAAAAATATACAGGGTTATTGGTAACTATACTAGCAAGCCATTGAGGGCTACCTTAATGATCAACTTTAGTTCTATGTCTTTTGGAAATGAATTATGAAAAAATTCCATACAAAAATAATAAATTAAATTCAGCAGTTCAAATAATACTCAACTCGACATAGCCCACAGAATCGATCATAGTATGTATGGTAAAGCGCAAGAGGGATGTCGCAACCACCCGCGCCCGCGCCGCGCGCATTCTGTGCCGCATAGACATAGAAAATGGCCAGACAGTACTAAAAACAATTAAATATTTTTTTGGGATATGTATTAGGTTCTGACAAAAGTCGTAGAACAAAAGTTGATTGTTAAGGTGCACAGAAGTAGCCCTCAACAGCTTGCTAGTATAGTTGCCAATAACCCTGTAAGTATAAGTATTCCATCTGTTGTTTAGCCACCAGAACACGAGTGTGTAATCATTTTAATAATCATTGAGGAAAGCATTCCGGGCGTGACCTATTTTGTGGATGTAGAAGGGTTAAAGTGGAAACGACATGTGAATCAAATGTTAACATGTTCGGATAAGTTAGAGTAGGCAATTTACTAAGTTTAGAATAAAAAAACTAGCGTTAAGTTAAGTCACTGTATTAATTTAGTAACATATTTAGATTTGGTACAATTATGGGGGAGGAGAGTGTGAGATATGATCTTGAACGCATCGTATATAGTCTAATTGGTAGACTGTCAATGTCAAAGATCTCCCCCTCTCTTCCTACCCGGTCACCACAACCATGTCATGTGCTCTATAAATAAATGTCCGTAATTAATTAATTTGCGGGTTTGATTTGAGACACCACAATGAGCTTAGTTGCTTAGCTTGGGGCTAGATGGCGCTGTGTGATATGTAAAAAAAAACATTTTTGTTACTAAATATTACCTGCTCCCCACATTGTATAGTGGTATATGTTGAAAAGTAGCTCAAACATTTTAATATCCCACATATGAGTTCCTCTTGGCTTTTCTTTAATTCCTTTTCATTTGGCACATCTCCGTGTGTTTTAGTCTTTAGTATTCCAGCTGATTCACATTCGGTTATCAGTAATATTGCTACGCATCGGACTGAATTCATTCCGAGCATTTCCTCACGCTTGTCTGTTACCACCCATAGTTGTCTGTTCAATTAAAAATCACATAAGTCCTACTACTAACTTTTACACTTCAAGTTCAATACATATATAAACAATTTTATTTATTTTTGAAAGTTTTAGTATGTAATCTGCAATGAGGAATCTCCTTTTTCCAGTGATCTTCGGAAATTGGCAGGCCATACATCAGCAGATAAACTTATCACTGAAGACGGTAACATTTTTGATCAATTGTCTAAAAATAAGAACAATCTGTATGCCTTCATAATCTGCTTGTTTTTGTCGGTCCTAATTACCAATGCCCTACTGTACTTATGTTTAAACTAAAACTGAACCATTTGCGATGACTGTATGTAGTCCAAAAATAGCACAGGCTCCTTTTTATGTCAATATTCTCATGGGATTGGGGCTTATATGGGGCGCTGGTAGTCTATACTAGTTTATAATGAGGCAACTGCTGGACCGATTTTGATGAAACTTGGGATGAGGATACATTGATTAATTGGGAATAACATAGGCAACTAAGGTGAAACCGCGGAGTGCTGCTAGTGGCAAATAAAAAAGGATGATTCAATCAGAATGTAAATATTGGTACCTGATAGCTCTAACAGCCATTGTAAGAGTAGGATAAGAAGTATTCTTGTCCCTGTGTTCAATAAGAGTGACCAAGGCAGATACGACACCATGGTTGTGGAGATCCTCAGCATTTGATGTCAATTGCGCTAAGTTTCCAATCACTCTACACGCTCTACCGACGATACTGTCGCGGCACACATTCTTTAATACATATATTAAAGGGCCAGCGACATGCAATTGGCCGACCTAGGATAATAAACAATGAAAACAAAGTAATTTAAAGTAGGTACAGTTAACTTTATTCTACAAGTTTACTATTTATGTAACTCACCTCTATGTTGCTTTGCTTCTCTAAGCAGCAGTTTCCAAGTATGCTAAGAGTTAAATCTAATATCCTTTCGTTAGGTTTCCTGAGATGTGGGATTAGTTGACCCAGACCACCACAGTCTCTGAACAAATGGATGCCATTTCTTTTCACGATAACTTTGCTTCTTATATTCAAAAGAGTCTCTTGAACGTTACTCGAAGAAGAAGATTTCAGTTCTTCAATAAGCTTTGTAACGTATGGTTTATCCATCTTTAATTCAAAACTTTAGATTTTTATTCAAAATTGAATTTTTTTCCGACAGTACATATTTTCCCAGTTGACGGTCAAAAACTGACATTGACACTGCTAATTAATCGATAAATGGACAAAGAGAAAAATACTACCATGGACGGGCAAAGCACAAGAGCTGTTTCGCCACCTTCGCTTGAAAAAATCGAGTGTTGATGTCGTGGCGTGAATGGCTCTTGCTTGAGGGGAAAAGTTTTGATTGTCTGTGAAAAAAAATTGCAGTCTATTTTATATAGTCTGTGTAAAAATATCTGTGGTTTTTGTGATGCGATGAACGACTGAATTTTGTTCTGAATTTTTACACAAAACTATTACGTTTTTAGAGTTGTAGCTGAATTATTCGTAGAATAGATTTGTCATGAAATCGTTTTGTGAGAGATGAGTGTCTTTGGTGATTTTCAACGTGTGTGGGTGCAACGATTTCCAGAGAGTGCTCTCCCAGCAGCCTGGGAAGAAGATGTCAGGGCCAATTTGGCTAAACACAAACAAAAAGTAGCTATCCTCAGAGAAGAGTTGGAAAAAGAGGAGTTCTACGTCGAGTACTTGGAAACATTGCTGTCAGATGTTGAAAAACACAAAGCAGCTGCAGAACCGGACCGAGGGGCTCCGCCCTCGGGAGCTGACGTGATCGATCCAGACGATAGATTATTAGAAAATAAACAGGTAGGTACCTACTATAATTCCCACTGCCTATTTATTATAGCATTTCTTTATTAGATTTAGTACAGGTATACAATAGTAGGTACATCTCCATGCTTTTACTTCCTTATCTTGACTATCTAGTAGGTAGGTAGGTACAATAATTATTATCTTTGAATCATTACCTGATATCTAGGTACAAAGAATATTATTACAATATCTAACTAATGTTCCTTAGTTTAAATTTAGGAGTGACTTAGTTAACTAACCAGTGAGTGACCCATCTGCACAACTTCAGCACTAAATTCATGATAATTTTTCGTTTTTATTTTTGATTTCTTGTGTGCTTTTCGTGGTGCAATAAATTAATCAACTGTCTTGCTCTTGTGTGTTATATTCAACTTCAGTGTAAATATGAAGAACATACTCATGGTAAATCATAATAACTTATTATTACATCTTGGACATTGTTATGGCAGACGCCATAGTCCCCATAGTTCTCTAGTATCCAGTTCCACTACCATCCCATTATAATAGCCCTAGTTTTCTCCTGTAATTTATCAATAGTTTTATCAAAACCAGAGTGTGTCCTATCTACATCATAAGACCTCTACATGTAAGCTGTAACTCCAGGAACTCCTTTCAAAAGTCCAAGGCTCCATAGCCTCATGATATGGGACACCTATTGTACTTGTATATAGGCTGTTTTCCACAACTAGAACTCTTAAGGTGAGTCCTTTTTACGTGCAGATGGAGTATCTATACCTCCCTCTCAGCTTAATCAACCTTGTCCAATGAAAATAACTAGATAATACGTCTGGAGCCATATAAATAATGGGTTTCATCATCATTTCCTACACCGTAAGAGCAATATCAGTTAGTAGGACACGTATTGTTAATAATCTTTATCTAGAATTTTGGTAATTGACACAATTGTCTAATTATTATGTAAACATGAGTATTCATTAGTTATGTCATACTTTACTTACAGTAGAATTTTCTGTATTCTTGTTAAATTGATGTATTGTTCATAACGGAACATGATACAATACATATTAATGCTATGGTAAATAATGGTAATGCTTACACTTAATTGTTTTTTCACTGTTTATCATTAGGTAATTGAAGCATGAAAATAACTGTGTTATGTATCATTTATTGATTACCTACCTAACTGACCAGTCATGCTGATCTATAGGTACCAATAGGTATATATTTTACAGTAGCTGCACATCGCGGTTTTCCCTACATTAGGTCCGATTCGAGAGCGGTATTGGCTTAGTGATAGATACCTTTACTTTCATTCTCAAGGGTTCAAATCCCGGCCGGCAGTGCACCGATGAATTTTACTTAAGAACATTTATGTGCGCTAATTGACATTGCTCTTACTGTGGAGGAAAACATCGTGATCAAACCCGCGGCTAGTTGGCTCCAGAAGTATTAACAAGTTTTCTCCTTTGGACATGGTCCACTAAGCTGAGAGGGTAGTAGGTGCTGGGCAAGCCTACTCCATCCTAACGCAAAAAGGACCCAATTAAAAAGGTTCTAATTGCGGAAAAACAGCCCATAATACAAGTAGGTCCAATTCCATGAACATTTCAAGTAAAAAAGTTCCACAAATGTTATTTCTATTATTCCGTATTACTATTTGATGTCGTTCGGAGCGAAATAAGACTTCAGCATTTTTTTAAGACTAGCAGCGCTCCCCGGTTTTACCCGTGTAACTCTCGATCCCGTAGAAATATCGGGATAAAAAGTAGCCTGCGTCACTGCCAATGAATCAATATATCCTCATACCAAGTTTCATCAAAATCGGTCCAGTACAGTAGTAGTGGTCCTATTCGTTACAAACAAAACAAAAAAATCTTTCCTCTTCATCAATATTGGACACATACAATGATTGCATCATGTAAAAATGTGTGTAAAAAAACTCACAAAAAAAAATGAAAGTTATTAAATTTCATTATAGAATATTAACTAATACTGTTCTGTTCTCAATAGTATTATGAGTATAATCAGTGTCATATGAATAACTTAAACTAATCTCGGCTCACAAACTTGCATATCAGTTGAAAGTGGGTAAATAGAATGATTCATCAATGAGTTTAATAGGTGAGCAAGTTTTAAATGCAAATATTCTTTGATAATATGGTTGCCCCGTCTTAATCATGATGTTATCTAACATTTTGTCATAGGTGGTATAATATTTAAGTTCAAACTCTACTATAGAATATGATTAACATAGTTTTATAAGCCAGATTTGAATAAATCTAGCTTGTTTTACAATTTCTATAATGTATTTAAAATTAAGAGATTGTTCCGAAACTACTGGACCGATTTTGATCAAACTTGGTATAAAAATACTTTGAAAACTGGGGAATAACATAGGCTAAGTTTTGTTCCGATATTCCCTCAGGATCTGGAGTTACTTACACGGTGAGACCTTGGGGCGCTCCAGTAATTCATATAAAATTCTATTTCTTGCAGTTTTTTTTTTACTTTTATACATACAAAAAGGTCCCCCTATGTTTGAGTATAAATACTAAATGATTTTTTTTCAGTTTATTTTTGAAGTCTATGGCTGTATGCTGTAAAAATAATTTATTTTATTGAAGTTATACTTCTTTATAGGCGCGTTATGAAAAAATGATGAGAGTGAAATTTTACAAAAGCGTCACACAAAATTCTCACGTCACACAAAATTCTCACGACGAGTTTTTTGCCGGACGAGTTTTGATTGTGTTGACAATCCTTTTCCAGTCCAGAGTTTTTTGTCGGACGAGTATTTTGTCGGACGAGTTTTTTGTCGGACGAGTTTTTCGTCGGACGAGTTTTTTGCCGGACGAGTTTTTTGTCGGACGAGTTTTTTGTCGGACGAGTTTTTTGTCGGACGAGTTTTTTGCCGGACGAGTTTTTTGTCGGACGAGTTTTTTTTTTTTTTTTTTTTTTTTTAATAATAATGCCAAAGAAGTATAACTTCTCACGCGCGTACATAAGTACACGCACCCATTTTTTAATAATGGTCCCGTTTCAGAACCAACCATGTATAGAAGATGAATCTTAAGTTTAGTTCATTTAGTTCTGCGATAATCAAAATAAAACACATTTATTTTTATTGTAAGTACTGTGCTACAGGCAGGAATATATTATACTTACAGGAATTGATCTTTGGTTTTGTACCATGGGTTTTCATTGGTGTTTTTAGTTTTTTTTTTGTTTTAGATAGGGCCTATTACAAAATATTTAAATTAGGTATTTTACTCACGACTTCGTCCGCGTGGGGGTTGAATTATACCCTTTCTTGGCCGATGTATACGTCATAATAGCTATCTGTATGCTAAATAGCCTGATCCGTCATTGATTTGACCTGTGCGTTGATTTATCAAGTAAAATACAATTACTCTCGAGTCTAGAGTGAGGACTTTGAATCATAAATTTAATTTATTCTCAACTAGCTGCGCGGTCTCACCCGCGTAACTCCTGATCCCGTAGGAATATCAGGATAAAAAGTAGCCTACGTTATTCCCAATGAATCAATGTATCCTGCTACCAAGTTCCGTCAAAATCGGTCTAGTAGTTTTGGAGACAAACAAACAAACAAATCTTTCCTCTATAAAATATTTGTGTAGATGTGAATGAATAGGTACTTACTTATATAAAATGTTTGTTAGTCATGCCTAGTGGTGAGTAATTTATAATATAACTAGCTGCGCCCCGAGGGTTTTCCCGCATTAGTGTCTCTATAAATATGCATTAATAGTATCTATATAAATACAAACATTGGTAGCCGTTTTACCCTTAAAGACGTTGAATTTCTAAGAATCCTTTCTCATTGCCCGCCTACGTCCTTTATGGAACCCCATGCAAAGTTTCTGATTCGTAGCTCTTGTAGTTTCAAAGATTTTCTTATGTACTTCATATAGTATAAAACAAAGTCACTTTCCGCTGTCTGTCCCTATGTATGCTTAGATCTTTAAAAGTACGCAACGGATTTTGATGCGGTTTTTTTAAGAGATAGATCGATTCAACAGGAAGATTTATATGCATATAATACATACATAATATAGCCGTGCGAAGCTGGAGCGACTCGCTAGTAAACTTATATAGATAGACTGGTAAATACTTGTAAACACAATTTTAAAAGGGAAGCAATTACTTACCAGCTATTAGCACATAGCATAACAGTAGTTAGTGCAAATTAATTAAGCTAATTGGCACATTTGTGTAAAAGCCAATGGACTGTTGGCCGGCGCACCTATAGGTCACATGTTATAATGGGATAATGTGGAAGGGTTTGGTCAAGGTATGTCAAGGTTACGTGATAAAAACTGGCAGGTGTAGTAGGTATTTTAATCACAATTACAATACACTTCAAGGGGTTTCATACCGCGTATTTTTCCATAGAAAAAGAGATTGCTCTTTTCTTTCGATTCCGATGTTTCTCTTTTATGTGTTACCCAATGAATCAATGTATCCTCATACCAAGTCTCATTAAAATCGGTAAAATAGTTTCGGAACCTATTCAATTCAAACAAATAATCAAATCTTTCCTCTTTATAATATTAATATTATTCACTCGCGTAACTTCCGATCCCATGGGAATATAGGGATAAAAAGTATTCTATGTTACTACCAATGAATCACAATGTATCCTCATACTAAGTTTCATCAATATCAGTAAAGAAGTTTCGAAGCCTATTCATTACAAACAAAAAACTAAGAAATATTTCCTCTTTACTATAATAGTATAGATTTTAATTTCCTCAGATCACTTAGAATTTATAAGTTAAAGTTATATTTTTTGAAATAATAAAACATGCAGGTAAGCCTAGAATCAAACTATTCAAGCGATTGACATTAAATAACATAACATTTTGTTGCAATTTATGAAACGAAAACAGATATTGGCCCGGAACGAAAATTCCATCGAAAAAATGACATTGGTATAACAAGATAACTATAGTAATTTAGCATGACTTAAAATATTTTTCGAGGAAAAATCCATCTCTATAATTTAGCACCACGTCGAGAATAGAACGCGCGACCTTCCGCTAACCGTGCAGGTGCGATAACTGCTACGTTACGCGGTCAAGTAACACACAAGTAACATGAAATTAGGATATTATAATGCACCTTACTTGTTTTTCTAAGGTTCGTTAATGGGTCTACAAAAGCGGTGCAAAAAAATTGCATTTTTGCTTGAAAAATCACATAGTTTAAAACAAAGTCCCGCTGTCTGTCCCTATGTATGCTTAGATCTTTAACTGGATTTTGATGCGGTTTTTTTATTAGATAGAGTGATTCAAGAGGAAGGTTTTTTTATATAAAACATACTACTACGCGTACGAAGTTGCGGGCAACAACTAGTATAATATAATTTAAGCATTTTTATTTTTAGTTATCTCGGCCCAATTTGTCTATTATCATCAGAACTGAATGGCTATGATAGCTACAACAAGCCACTCCTATCAGTGAAATAAACCCTTTATCGTGTTTTAGTTAAAAGCTATAGTTAAACTCAATTGTGTGGTATAATAGTGTATAGGTATCCTAATCTAACCTTCAGTTGTGTTGCCAATTGGATCTGAAAAATAAATCCATAATAATCCCATCAAAAACATAACTTGTAAAAAAAACCAAGTCTCGCCACCCAGTTCTTCTACCGTAAAAAGTTGTGAGATCCATAATATGTAATACCAAGTCGGTTAATTTATTCAGTCCCGCTAAAGGGACTTTCTGTCTAAGTTATTTCGTAACAGATTGACTTGGCAATCGCACTAAAAAATCTAATTTAATTTTAGTTTTATCCACAACGAAGTTATACGTGGTCGAAAATGGCCTGAACTGTTTCCAGAAAAGGATGGTACGGCCGTGCCGCTTTTTTGCTCGACTTGGCGGGGGCACTGCCGTGCCCCCAGATTATATTAAAAAGCTGAAGAGTTTGTTTGTTTGTTTGAACGCGCTAATCTCAGGAACTACTGGTTCGAGTTGAAATAATATTTTTGTGTTGGATAGTCCATTTATCGAGGAAGACTTTAGGCTACTTTTGATTTTGATATTCCCATCGGGATCGCGACTTACGCGGGTGAAACCGCGGACCGCAGCTAGTATATCTATACTTATATTATAAAGCTGAAGAGTTTGTTTGTTTGTTTGAACGCGCTAATCTCAGGAATTACTGGTTCGAATTGAAAAATTCTTTTATCACAGTTGCTCATATAGTGGATCTTATTCAACCGCTTTTAGGCTCATAATCCAACGTATTACGCACGCGTGCGTTTTACATTACCTTGACGCCACTCAGGATCAAATTATCCTATGTTCTTCTACATTCCCTAAACTATACCAATTTTCATTCAAATCGGTCCAATTGTTTGGCCGTGAAGAAGGAACAAATAAACACTTAAATAAACTTTCCGATTTATTATATTAAATTAAAATAAAATAAATAAACAAACTTTCGGATTTATAACAATTAGTTATGATTAGGTGTCTAATTACCTAGTTATAATTTAAAAAGTTAAATATAGATTTCAAGAAAAATGAGCACTTTTTACACTACTTTCTTTCTAATTAATAAATACTTCTGTTTTCTCGTTCTTACATTTCATAAATCGCAATTTCACGCAATTAATGAATAAAAGATACCTATTGTGATTGTAAGATTCTGGTTTTACTAACATAACTAACGAGTTTTACGTTAAACTGGTCTGTGAAAGAATGTTGGGATAAACATACGTGATTTTTCAGGATAAAAAATCGGCTTATTCCGAAAAAGCCCAAAATACCTACAAATCCATAGTTCTCTATACTTTTGAAGTTCATACAAGTATGTCTAACCGTCCCGGGAAATATTTAGCTATAAAAATTAAATTAGAAATATTTTCATACATCGTTTCCAATTTATCCCACGGTGGTTCTAGTACGGTCAGCAAGACAAGTTTTATAACAAGTAAATAATTGATTTGAATATTTATTATCCACATTTAATAAAAAATAAATATTGTAGGATACTTCACAGCGCCATCTAAGCCTAAGCTAAGAAACTATGATTCAGTTAGATTGTGGTGACCAGTCAATGGATATAATACTTTATATATTTTGTAAATATACCATGTGTTTCAGCGAAGGGGGTTTTATAACCAAAGGCGTCTAGGAGAACAACTTTTGTTCTACGACTTTAGGAAATTCGAACTTTTTTCGGTACTTCTTAGGGAATTTTTACTTGAAAATCAGCTGTTTCATACAAATACTTCGAACAAAATGTTCGAATTTCCAAAAGTCGTAGAACAAAAGTTGTTCGCCTAGACGTCTAGAACAATCCCCTTTCGTATTAAAACCCCTTCGCCGAAACACATTGTATACTTAACTAATAGCACTTCGCGGTTTCACCCGCGTAACTCCCAATCCCGTGGGAATATCGGGTTACTCCCAATGAATCAATGTATCCTCATACCAAGTTTAATCAAAATCGCTTCAGTAGTTTCGAAGCCTATTCGTTACAAACAAAACAAAAAATCTTTCCTCAATATAATTATTATTCTTTTTATGCCGATATTGCTATGGGATCGGGAGTTACACGAGTGAAACCTCGGAGTTTTGCTTGTGTTTTTTATCCAGTTTGTTTTTGCGAAAATCTAAATCAATAAAAAAATAAGTAAAAAAAAGTAACGTTTAAAATCCTTTAATCAATTTTTACTTATCAAATCAACCATATTTGGTTGGTTATTTGGTTGGTTTGTTTACTTAAAAAGTAGTTAAAGTAATATTTTAGAATCATTTAATTCAGACTTCAAGATTAAGATTTATGGACAATGATTCAATTAAGTTTAATGATAAGCATAAAATATGTAGTTCAATGACTGAGATATTTCATTTTATGGAAGTAGTGACTCACTTTTGTATTATTATTGTTTGAAGCGTAACCATAACCATTCAAGTTTCTACGAAATTCCTATTAATTTTGCCTATGAGGAAAATAATAGACATTTTAACATGTAAGTAAATAATTTAAGCAACAAAAAGTTGTATCTTCTTACGTAAAATATAAATAAACTAGCTACCCGCCCCGGCTTCACACGGCTATATTATGCATGTATTATACATATAAACATTCTTGAATCACTCTATCTATTTAAAAAAAACCGCATCAAAATCCGTTGCGTAGTTTTAAAGATTTAAGCATACATAGGGATATAGGGACAGAGAAAGCGACTTTGTTTTATACTATGTAGTGATGATAGTGATAGCGATGAAGTGATAGTGATATTGTAAGACATTTCACACAGCGCCATCTATCGCCAACTAGGCTTGTTTTATGGTAACCAGACAATAGATAGAATACTTATACTTTTTTTTGTAAATATAGTGTACTTAATCTATTCTAATATTATGAAGCTGAAGAGTTTGTTTGTTTGAACGCGCTTATTTCAGGAACTACTAGTTCGAATTGAAAAAATCTAAAAATCTACTTTTCATTTTGATATTTCCACGGGATCGGGAGTTACGCGGGTGAAACCAGGTGGAACCGCGTAACTTCCGATCCCGTGGGAATATCGAAATTTAAATTACCTATAGCCTTCCTCG
The DNA here is from genome assembly GCA_907269075.1 of Idaea aversata. Taxonomy (NCBI): domain Eukaryota; kingdom Metazoa; phylum Arthropoda; class Insecta; order Lepidoptera; family Geometridae; genus Idaea; species Idaea aversata. The sequence continues at coordinate 5,746,194 of OU026099.1, read as the reverse complement.
ATGATTGGACTATCCAACACAAAGATAATTTTTCAATTCGAATCAGTAGTTCCTGAAATTAGCGCGTTCAAACCAGGTTCAAACTAACAAACAAACTCTTCAGCTTTATAATATTAGTATAGATACAGAAACACCCAGAAAAGAAACAAATATCTGTACATAAATATTTGTCTGAGGCGGAAATCGAACCCGCAACATTCTGGAGAATCTAATTTTTGATTACGTTCAAAATGTAGCGAGTTCCTAATGTGACTAATTCTACAATGTACTATATGTATCATTTATCAATATTAGCTGCAATGATAAGTAAAAATAAACACATTATAACTGCTATCTATCTGCTTAGATACCTAGGCATGTACAGACACATTACCAATTAGCTGAACCCCAGGTGACATAGAGCTCATTCGCATATCTATAAAAAATATAGTATTTACCTATTTTGTTATTTTTTTAATATTATATATTGTTAAGTATATTGTAAAACATAATCAAGTAACATTACTTTACAACCTTACAGATGTGCGAGTGAGCTCTGGGTCACGTGGGGTTCAGCTAATTAGTATTCTACTGTCTATATGTAATCTATAGTCTTTATTTAGCAAACCTTTCTCTTGTATACTATTTCCTCAAACAGTAGGAAACTACTTATAGCGTATTTATACAGTGAATCACGTGTCTACATATATCGATTTAATCGTCTTATAAAAGATGCAGAAAGTTGCGGCTTTGCTTTCCGCCACAAATAATTGTATGGTACTCGAAATATGGCTTTAAATAGTATGCAAATTGTCCCAAAATAATTGGCCTTTACATCTACAATTTAGACGAATTATCTATGTTATTCAGGGCGCTATAGGGTAGAGCATGGATTAGATAGAGTAGGCTTGCGCAGCGCCTAGACTACGCTCGCGCTCTCAGCTTAGTCGATCACATACAAAATACAAATATATATATTAAAACTCATTTTACATAATAAACTAAGCACTCAATATTAAAGAGAACAAAAATAACACATATGCCTGAACTAGGTAATCCTGTATCTCAGGCGAAAAGGGACTTATATTATATAAAAAATAAATTAAAATAAGACATACGGAGGGAAAATAACTCTTCAATACGCCTGGAGTAACTAAGCCGCGAGTTTCATCACGAAGGTTTTTCTTTACCGGAAGAGCAATGTAAATGGCGCATTTATTTTTTCTTAAGAAAAATCCATTGGTGCACTGCCGGTCGTGATTCGAACCCATGACCTTAGGAATGTATGGTATCTACATTCTAAAATGGTCTTTTGTCTCTTGCAGGGTTCAAACACAGACTCATTATCAAAGAGAAGCGAGACAAGCACGACAAGTAAGAGCGACGAATCACCAACAGAAGGCGTAGATGAACCAGTGCAATTGAGAGCCAAGTCTGTCCATGTAGCCGAGCGGAGTTCAGTAAACCAATGTATCAATGAACTATCCTCTTACTTGAATGCTGATGCACGACGCAGGTGCAATAGCGAGATTGTTCAGAGAAGTGATAACAGTAAGGATACAAATGGTAAGTCTGCTTGACTAATGTATTCATATAATAATCAATGTTGAAATAACACCTATCCATGCTAATAACTCAAATAGTGACGCGAGAAACTGATGTCACATAATTATATTTTAAGCATCATATTTTTATTGAAAAACGGTGGTTGTTTTGCAGTCGTGTAGTACCAGCTGCCCCTTTCTCCTGCCCCTTTCTCAGCTCTCATCATTAAAATTATGAATTTATCAGTTTTAAGACTTTGAGGCAAATCAGCCAATAATCCTGTGTTATTCTATGAGTCTGGCCGCTACTGTCCACATACTAATTTTACCGAAATCGGCTTAGCATGTTTAAGCTATGAATTATACGAGTGTTAACAAGTGTTAGTAATGTTCTTAAACATTAGTTTAGTTTAGTTTTACGGAGCTGTTTTCGCACTTAACCTCTTCAACATTAAAAGCCCATAAAAATAAAAATTTATGTTGAACCTCAATTTCCGTTTAAATTGGATTCAAATATTATATTTTCCCCAAGTAGGTGTAGATAAAACAAGTCCAATTCAAGCAAAGAACCGTCCAACGTCACAAACTGCTGATTTTGTAACAGTCATCGAAGTAAATGGTCTGAAGTTAGTGGAGAATGCCGCTAGGAAGGCCGACGAGTCGCCGCAGTCTTCTGAGAGCAGTCCCGTTGATCCAGTCGTTGCCGCTAAGAAGAAAGTTCCACCTAAGTAAGTTTACATTAGCATTTTATAATTAATATATTTATTACTATTTTTCACGCTATCATTTTTTAAAGTTACTTAATAGAACTCTAGGGAATGGTTAATATTGCGTTAAAATGGATATTCTGCATTGAGGTACCTTTAGACATGTAATGTAAGTATGAACTAAGTTCAGACTTTTGGAAATTCCCGAATCAAATGAGTAAAATATCAGTTACTTTTACAAACATGGCATTTCGCATAGGGGTTCCTCAATCACACAACGAAGTTGAAGGAATATTGTTTGAAATATTATTTGCGATTAAAATCCTTTAACTCAAATACGACTTTGGGCTGGATGGCACTGTGTGCATTGACGTGCAATATCACTATCACTACATAGTATAAAAAGAAAGTATGTATCCTTAGATCTTTAAAACTACGCAACGGATTTTGATGCGGTTTTTTTTAATAGATAATATTGTGATTAAAGAGGAAGGTTTTTAGATATAATACATGCATAATACAGCCGTGCGAAGCCGGGGCGGGTCGCTAGTTAATACTATATTTTATTCACAAAAAAGTGTATATAAGTATTCTATCCATTGTTTGTCTACCAAAACACAAGCCTAGCTACTTAGCTTAGGACTAGATGGCGCTGTGTGCTACGTCCTGCTATATATATTTATTTTTCCATAACAGGCCACCACCGAAAGTATTCAGTAAACGTGGAGCGTCATTACCAGAGACTGGATTAGCGGAAGACAGTCCCCCTTCATCGTTGGGTCGCAGGATACGCAATGCTGATTCACGCGAGTCCATTACTAGTCGGGCGTCTACGCCCTCCATAAGCGAAAGGGTAAGTTACCATAATATTACGTTACTTTTTAAAAGTAAGGGTCGCAGCGAAATTGAAAAATCTCGATTAAACTAATCTAGGTTTAGTCCATACATTTTTGACAGAAAGGTATAATTGAGCTTGACAAGTCTAGATTTTATAATAGAATAGAATATAGGTTATTCAAACCAACACACGACATAGTATACACACAAATAAAAAAACAATAAGAGATAGTTACAGAGAATAGTAAATACAAACAAAAGACAGAATAAGTAATAAGTATCTGAGAAGTCGTGTGTTGCCCGAATGGGTAAAGCAGCGTGTGCTGCAGATACGCACGTACATCTGCAGCGCTGGTCTTCCGGCCGCACCCTGTGTGTGACTTTTCCGCTCCCAAGAAACGGCTTGGTCACCAAAAGAATAAATAAATAATTATATTAGATAAAAATAATAAAATAGTAATAAATAGATAAATAGTAGTAAATAGTCAATAAAAATAAATAAATAATATCGAGAAATCACAATTGTTCTGCATGTGCATTCGTCTCACAAATCTAAGGATTCTTGTCTACCGGCCTACACCTCACTCATTTTGGTGAAAACAATAATAAATTACACCAAAACATTAAACGCCTCTGTACCTTCTTAGCCTTTGGGGACTGTCACAGTGTAAAATATTTAACATTGATCCAATAATTTCAGGTGAAAAGCTACGAGTCTATAAACTCGTTGTCATCTGAGAGGAAGCGATCCGGCGGCGCGGCCACCCCTCGGTCTATAGACGAGGAAGCTACTTCAACGCCAGACATGGGCGAAGGGACTGACGCCGACAAGTCTGCCCCGATATCATTGGAGAGCATACCCGCTACAGTACCGAGTGAAGACGAACCGTATTACGATCAAGTGCCCGTTGACATTAATGATGGCGAATATGTTTATATTCAAGCAGGTAAAGTTAAAACGCCAATAATATTAGGTCATAGATTACGACCAAATAGATGCTGCATATAAAACAACATATGCGCGCAATACAGTTGTTTTAGTTCAAATTGCATTTAACTCTTCCATATCTATGAGTTTTAAGAATGATTCTTATTAGACCGGGCCAAGTCCGGAGCGGAGCCCGTCCGTGTTGCACGTTTATGCAACACGGACGGCACGGATCATGCACGGTGTAATATACATTTCTTTATACAAAATGTATGTAACGTTTCAAATCAGTGCCATGTCCGGGCTAAGTACACGGCCCGGTCTAATGAGAATGATCCCTTAAACGACACTATGTTTCCATTTGTGCTAGCTAAAACAAGATAAAGTGACACGAATAGTAACGACATCAGTGTCGACCTAAATCAAGCATACATGCGGAATATTTTAGGGATCAAATATGCCGTAGATGCATTGCGCATCGACATCGCTCAAGTAGCCAGAAGCAGTGCGGCGCGAGCAAGATGAGGCGCGGTGACCTTGTTTTGACCAATCACAAGCCTGACCAAATATATGAATTTCATCGCAGTGATGCATTTTTACTCTCTAATTTCATACATTTTTAACATGGAAGTGACATTGATTATATGCCTTAGAGATAGAATATAACACCCGCATATAAGTCGCGCAAAACCGCACACTTACAATCTGAACAGCCATTACAGCTTAATTGGTATTCTATGATTCATGTTGTAAAACGAGAGTTGAATATTAAATTCAGTCAATAGAACGTAAATAAAATATAGTTTGATAGAATAGTGAAATCATACTATGTATAGTTTTTTGTCACAATAGCCTTGTTTACGCAACTCGTGATCAACTGATCACACCCGAACAAGTGTACCTTATGACTACTAATGCGTAATTTTAACAAACAAACAAATTGACGTGTTTCCATTTTTAATACGTAATAAATGTCTACGGAAAACAATTAAGTTTTTTCCTGTTTTTATAGGTAAGTTAAGTATAATGCGGTAGTCAAAAACTACTTAATTAGCTAATTAAAAGCGAAGTTTTTGAAAATGTGTCTATTTCGAGAAAGGACACCTTTTCGAAGAGTAATTAGACGCTAATTAAAAACGAAAGTGTTTAAAAACTGTCCTTTATAAGAAAAATAAATAAATAAATATTGCAGGACATTCCACACATCGCCATCTAGCCCCAAGCTAAGTAACTAAACTTGTGTTATGGGTGGTGTTATGGGGTACTACTTATAGAATAGAATAGAATTTATTCAAACAAACACACGATCTATTTTGGACACAAATAAAAAACAGTAAGAGATAGTTATAGAGAAAAGTAATACAAATAAGAAACATATATACTTTTCATATACTTTTCTTTTGTAAATATATACTTATAATACATATGAACAACCAGACCACAGACAAATACTTAAGCATAAATACTTGTCTGAGATGGGAATCGAACCCGCAACCCTGTGTTTGGCAGTCCGGCATGGTGACCATTGTGCCAACTGGGTCGTCAAAAAAAGTAAACAATATTTTCAATAACTTTCTAAAACTTATTACCTACGTCATTATACCTTTGAAAAACAGGACTTTTGATGTCGTCACGAGACATAATATAAAGCCTTTACAATTATACTAGAATAGCCACGGTTTTACACTAGCAAGTCCCCATCCCGTTAAAATCTATAAATATGGAATTCAAGGTCCTGACTGATTGACTGGCATCAACGTACAGCTCAAACTGAAGGAGGATCAGAAGGCCAATTCTCGTAAATAACATTGTTAAAATTGCATTTCAAAATCATTCCGATTGCATTTCGATTGCAAAAGATACCCTTAAAGTTATTTTTTTTACGAAAACCTAACTTTTAGGTTATTTTGAGCTACTTTGAGGGTATTTTTTGTGATCGAAATGATATTGAAATGTAATTTGAACAATGTTAATTACGAGAATTGGCCTTCTGATTACAACTTCGCACATATATAGCTAATATGCTAGGTAGTAGCATATTAGCTATAGTAGGTATCTGCGAAAGAATTTTGCATATTCAACCCCCACGCAGAAGAAGTCGCAGATAAAAATTTGTATCAGGATAAAAAGTTTTTGAGTTTTTGTTACCCCCTTTACGCAAAAACTAATGAACCTATTGCACTAAAACTTGGTATGTAGGTAGCTAGAAGCCTAGAATAACATATATACTACTTTTTACAGTTATTAAGGTGAAAGGGTACCTGCGCTCTCTCCTTACAAACGTAGTCGACTGTTTCCTCCCTGGATAATGACACTAGCACAAATATTTGTGTGCCATAAAACCCATAACTGCCATGACTATGCCCCAATTTTTTGTTTTTTTTTTTCATTTACTAATTATCATAGAAATTAAGATTACAAAAATAAAAAACAAAAAATAGGGGCATGGTCATGGCAGTTATAAGTTTTATGCACCAAAAATATTTGCTCTAGTGTCATTATTCAGGGAGAAAACAGTCGACTACGTTTGTATGGAGAGAGCCCCTCTTAATATCAGCTGTATTTTTAGGTGGTACAGGTTCAAGTACAGAAGATGCGTCGAGCGGCGCCAGTACGTTACCCTGTACTGCGCCGACAGCGCCGCGTGCGCCGGACTCGCCCGTCTGCGCGACCGCACCTAACTACGTCAACATACATTATTTTATACAGTAAGTATACCTAACTGTATACGATACGAAGATAGGGTCTGGCTACCGAGTCTTGGTCCTGGAAAAAAATACATACAACCGAATTGAGAACCTCCTCCTTTTTTTTTAAGTCGGCTAAAATTACTTTATTATACTTACCAATTAACTAGGTATGTAGTATTAATATATATAAATTACGTGTCACGTTGTTTGTGCGCGATGGACTCCTAAACTACTAAACCAATTTTAATTTAATTTGCACACCGTGTGCAGTTTGATCCAACTTAAAAGATAGGATAGCTTACATCTTAATTCATCCCGATATTCCCACGGGATCGGGAGTTACGCGGGTGAAACCGCGGAGCGCAGCTAGTTAATTATAAAATATTAATAATTAATTAATTACCAAGTATTAAAATAGGTTATTCCAATTATAGTAATTGACTTAGCTCTAAAGAGTAAGATCCCGCCTACCGCCAGAGCAACATTATCGATTGATACAAATATATAGGCGATTTTATATGATTTTATATTAAACTAGCTGTCCCGGCAAACGTTGTTTTGCCATATAAAAAAAACTAAATCAAAATCGGTTCAGCCGTTCGGGAGCTACGATGCCACAGACAGACACACACACACACACAGACACGTTAAATTTATAACACCCCGTCGTTTTTGCGTCGGGGGTTAAAAATCATACAAATCGGTTCAGCCGGTTAGGTGTAGTTTGGCAACTAACACCGCGGCACGATTGACATCAATATTTATACGTCACTCAATTGTTTTGCCTTCCCGGCACCTCTCCATTAAAACTTGAACTTTATGTTATGGTATTAAAGTTCTTATTGACTTGTATTATTACGAATCGTTTGTATGGTATGGAGTATAGAAAAGTGTTGTTTTTAGACATTTTCAGGCAATTTTTTAAATTTTTCTCTCCGTAAGAACCATCCTCGTACCATATGGAATATTCTAAAAAAAGAATTGGCCAAATTGGTCCAGGCGTTGTTGAGTTATGCGCTTACCAACACATTTTGCGATTCATTTTTATATTATAGATTAAAAAGTTGGCTTTGGCGTTGCTACCTGATACTCTCCAAGCCACAATGGTCTTCAAAATTGCACAACGTTCTTAACTGTGCTAGAGGCTAAGTAATTCTCAACTTTTGTAAATCACGAAGGTCTGGCGTTAGGCGGGATCTTGGGCTATAATAAGATATCTGCCGTCCGTCGATGCGTTGCGAATAATTTCAAAATTACCCTCATTCATTTAGTTGAGTATGTAAAAAATTTGAAGACATCTTATACCAATTTTATACAGTGCCTTAAATGTCATTTCATACAAAAATCTTTCGATTGGTGATATCGCTAGTGGTAAGTAATCTTTTCTAAGGGGACAGATATTTGTTTCTGGTTTAGGTGTTTCTGTATGTAAATCTATACTTCTATACTTATTAATATTATAAAGCTAAACAGTTTGTTTGTTTGTTTGAACGTGCTAATCTCAGAAACTACTAGTTCGAATTGAAAATTTATTTTTGTGTTGGATAGTCCATTTACCGTGGAAGGCTATAGGCTACTTTTCATTTTGATATTCCCACGGGATCGGGACTTACGCGGGTGAAACCGTGGGGCGCAGCTAGCAGCCGTAAATGAAATTAGTATTTTATCCGTTGTCAGGCCATCATAACACAAGCTTAGTTGGTAGCTTGGGGCCAGGTGCTGTGTACAATTAACAATATCCTGCAATATTTATTTATTTTAAACTCATCTCCGAAGATTGCTGGTTTTTTACGGAGTATTTTATCATATTTTATCTATTTGCGTAAATGCGCCTTGCCATTATTAAGTATTTAAGTTCTAACTATTTTTTTTCACTTATTTTATTAGACAAACGGCAGAAGGCACGGAACCGAGCGAGGCAGGCACCGAGGCGGACTCTAGCGATACGCCCCTACTTCTAAGGACTATATCTTCTGACACCGAAGCGAGCGCCACACCGCCTGCGCTAAGAAAACTACAGAGCCAAGTTAGTTTTTTACTTATTTGTCTATGGCAATTTTTAACTTAAAGGTGACCAAAGGGCTGGCTGCTACTTTGGCCAACGGATCGGCATTGCCATCCAAAGAGGCAATGAGAGAGAGAGAGAGACTTATTTAGATTATTACCTTTGTTTGATTTCTTTCTTTTTAATTAATGTTCCTATAGAAGTTTAATAAATTTGTTTACTTAAAGGTATAGAAGTATAAACTAGCTAAAGCATTTCCTCGAGCAATCCTATCCTACCTCCTACTAATATTATAAATGTGAAAGTTTGTGTGTATGTTTGTTACTCCTTAACGCAAAATCTACTGAACCGATTGCGTTAAAACTCTGTATGTAAATAGCTGAAGACCTGGATTAACATAAAATCTACTTTTTATCTCGTTATTCCCACGGGTTCGACACTTACGCGGGTGAAACCGCGGGGCGTAGCTAGTGTTATATAACGTTCTTACGAATAGGACAATACAGGCAAATGTTCAAAGTGTGATTCGATTACATTTTAAAACAGCGAATGCTCGATCGATGTGCTGCTATTAGTTAATGCTCTAGTCTATACCCGTCTTTATAGAACTAAAGGATCAAATGAAGTGCCACCTTTAATTTCCTCACAAATAACAAATCGCAACTGCTACCACTAAGTCTAAGAAACGTAAAGTTTTGTTTTGTTTATTGTCTGGTGAGTAATATCATCGGGTAAACCTGCGGTGATAAATATAGCTGCCTATTAGGCACAGTACGCCATAAAGTTAACTATTAGTTAACTTTATGGCGTACTTGTTTTAAAGAAAATCTGAAAAGTCAAAGGATTTATCGTTATTTATTTTAGCTACGCGTTAAAGTTCGGGATTATGATTGTAAAAATATAGCACTTTTCCTCCAAGGTTCCATCTATCTCTATATCAAATTTTATCAAAATTAGTTCAGCTGTATATGCGAATACGTATTAGACGGACAGATAGAGTTACTTTCGCATTTTATAATATAGGTAGGCATAATTTCACCTCACAATTACATGAATATTTGACAAACCTCTGTCTAACAAAACAATCTGCTTTATCTAATTACGATAAAAAGCTGTATGAAAGCTTTCACAATCTCAATACTTGTCTTTCTAAGCCCATTGTAGTCTCTACGTTTATCCTGCATAATTCTTATCTCTAAGAGATAAGCGAACTTAGTTCAACTGTTTACCTGGTTTTACGTTCTAAACGTCACATAATTTCTAGAATAAAACGACTATAATTATATTATTTATTTATTAGATTATTGTCTTCTAAATTATCACTGTTTAGTTTTAAATTGAATTTACTGTTATTGCGATTAATTCTATTTTGCAAAAAAATATCAAATATACCAGAAGGTTTGTTATTTGAACACTTCTCTTCGCTCGAAAGTAAATGGTACTTGCAGTAAAGTACTTTGCAGTTATCTTGAGTACATATTGTATAATAACATATACCTTCAACACAGAATGATTCTATACCCGTGTTTTGTATTAACTTGTTCATGAGTTTTGTTGCGTAATCTTCTATGATTGAAGCAATTTGACCTGATATTATAATGTCCACGTCTTCGAAGAATGAGGGAATTGAAGTTCGAGAGTTTTCTGAAGTTGTTAGACCTGAAAAGGATAGAAGTTTTAGTTATGTGACGTTACAGGAAGAGTGAAATATTTTTATTTAGCCAAACAAGCTTTTACCTTCTGCTCGGGAGTGATGGCATCTGCTTTTTTATCATCAGACACTTTTTCGTCTTTTTTATTGACGGTTGAAGACAGAACCGATTCCAGTTCTAATGGGTGTTCTTCGACAACTATACTCTCCTTCTTCGTAGTAGATTCAGGTGTAGTCGAAGGTTTTGTTGGACTCTCTGTCGGTTTCTCATGAATTATAATCGGTTTCGGCATAGGTTCAGTGGGTTTTGGCGAAAGCTGCGCTTGCGTAGATATCGTATTGTATTCTCTACATTCGCCCATCATATCGGTATCGTAAATGTTACACGTAACGTTCCTACACAGGAATCTGTCACATTTCTGCGTGGTACAAGTCTGATCGTTGCACCATATGGTCACGTTGCGCCGTTCTATTTCGATCGTATCTAGAGGACCGTAGGAGGGTGATGATCCGATGAGGTGATCGTTCACGGGAGGTAGTTCCGGTTCGGATGAACCCCACCAAGAGAAAGGATACGTAAACCAACTCCATAGTGTTGAACCGATACCGCGCCCCTCTGTTAGATCATCTGCAAGCGTTAGTATGTATTAAAACCTGATATACGTATGCTGTAAAAAACAGGGATGGCTAAGAGGTCGACCGTGAAGGCGATTTACCCCGCGAGAGTTAATAAACTAAATAGAAAAATAACATTATTTTAAATTGACATATTCAAGCCAACTACATACTAGCTACACACGCGCTTCGTTCGCAGTACAATGGTACTCCTGTTGCATGTGAGTTTAGTGTTTGCGCATTGCAGTTACACCTTACACTCCCTTGTGGAGAATATACATTGTCAAATATCTATCGAAAAACGTTAAGGCTTAACATTTTTGGGTGGATATTTGACACCCAAAAACCGCTAAGCGGAATGAAAAATTCTAATTTTGTCATATAAACTTACAAATTTTCCCTTGTAAGCTTTACCTTACAGTCGACAAGAAATACTTTTGAACACAAGTACCTATACCTCACAGGTCAAAAGTTTGGCCACCCCTGCTGTAAAATAATAAATTATTAATGACAAATGGTACTTACGTTGTGTAGGTTTGCTCAAACACTCGTGCACAAAACAAAACACAAAAATGAACACGTAACGTTTCATTTCCATAGTAGTATGACTCTTGGAAGATTTGATGGGAGTAAATGTTTAAATAGTTTTGGCTTACCTTTATATACCTGGTTAGTTGGTACGTCCCTATCTTAAACTAGATAAGGACGCTCTCGGGAATGTTTACATAATGAGATACTAACGACTTAGACAGGAAACCTTTTAATTTTACCGGAATAACTTCATATTCTGTTTACGGATGTCAAAAATATTTTTAGTAAAAAACTAGCTGCGTTCCTCGGTTTCACTCGCGTAACTCCCGATCCCGTGGGAATATCGGGATAAATTTAGATGTAAGCTATCCTATCTTTAAAGTTGAATCAAACTGCACACGGTGTGCAAATTTGATTAAAATCGGTTAAGTAGTTTTTGCTACTTAACCATTGCGCACAAACAACGTGACACGTAATTTATGTATATTAGATATCAAAATGACCCAAAAAAACTAACGTAATATTTTTTTTTTTAAATGTGGCAATCCATTATATACCTAAGGGCCTGCTGCCAATTGAAAATTCCTTAAATTTTCAGTAAATTACAGTAATTTTCTTAAACTTTGTAATTTTGTAAATAATTCTGTTTGGACAAAAAAAATTTACTAATGTCCTGACGGTACATGAGTTAAATTGTTTGTATTAAGATAATGAACCTAATATACATAATTAATAATTATGTCTGTGGTCGTACAAATGTGCTGTTGATACATCAATACACTGTGTTGCGGTTTTAGGCGATAGGCTTAATTTAGTTTCACATAAAGTACATGATCGCTTTTCTGGCTGGCAGTATAGGAACCTGCACAGTGTTGTCGATTCGTTGCAAACTGTTAATATCTTTCTTTTTTTCTGATTTTGGTGCACAGATTGCATATTTCTAATATATTTATGCATATCTTCTAAAATCTGCGTCATATTCCATGTATAAGGATCTTCGCTTCTAAAGGCTACAATACCGTTTCTATGCTTAATGACATGTTCCAACATTTTTTTGTAACTATGTAGACTGTTACGAGGAATGTTTTTAGCTACCGCGTCTCCGTTTGCATCAAATGTTATTATTTGGGGTTGATCTCTCTTTATGGCAGACCATGGATTGATGTAGAATTCTTGACTGTCCTAGATAAAGTTAAAGATCAATTATTTAAATACAAAAGGAATTTAAAAAAATGTATGTGTGTATACCTGACTTGTAAATCCATTTTTACCAATAAAGAACCTTGAACCTTGAACCTTAAAAAACAATAAAATAATGTCCAAGTACTAACCTTTGACATAATTTTGTTTGGCAGAGTCATAACTATAAGTGAAAGAGTAAGTATTACTAAATTTCTGAACAAATGCCTCGGTGACGAATCCATTGTAGGCAACGAACTTAAGTGACTGTTCACGTTAACCTTATCAGGACTTACCAATGGTGTATTGATATTTTTAAACAACAATCGATTAACCACATTTATTATTTACTAAACAAGTTACGTCACAAGTACATTACTTAACTTTTACCTCCTTTGTGTTTTTACAATGACCTAAAATGTTTAATTCTTTTATCGTACATTTGCTCTTTAAAAATGTTTTTTTATACGCGCTTAATGTCATACATTTAGAACTTATACAGAACGTCACTTTGCCAAATAATTTGCCGATCATTCTTTCTTCTAAAATACCGACGATTTCGTATGCGACATTTGATGGCAAATCCATTATTGATGTCATTGATGTTACACTATCTGAAATTGTTAAATAAGTATGTAATTACCTAGTTAGTAGGTACTGCTTAGTTTAAATATAAAAATACTAGCTGCGCCCCGCGGTTTCACCCGCGTAAGTCCCGATCCCGTGGGTATATCGGGATAAAAAGAAGCCTATGTGTTAATCCAGGTCTCCAACTATCTACGTACCGAGTTTTATCGTAACCGGTCCAGTGGTTTTAGTGTGAAGTAGTAACAAACATACATACACACACAAACTTTCACATTTATAATATTAGTAGGATGTTAGATTCGGCTTACCTGTGTTATTTGATTTTATGTTTGTTGTACAATGTCCCTTACTATTAATCCGATCCGAAGGCTTACAAACCCTGTAAGCACACATTTCCAATGCACATTTCATGGAATGGCAATCTCGATCAGAACACATCGTCAATACACCGGTTATATATTTCCCGATAAAAGATATAAACGCAGGAGCCACTACGTTTAGGTCTACGTTATTCCACTCAACATTTCCAAAAATAGCTTTTTCTAATACTCGTGTATGATTTTTCCGCAACGCTTCGTTGGTAATGTTAATTTTAGCCTTTTTATTTTCGCTTTCTAATATCATCTTCGTGATTTGCCCGGTTACGCCGTTTTGTCCGTTGTTCTTGACGTCTTTTGGCCAATATGTCAATTCTTCATCGCTAGGTATACTTTTTTCTATTCTCTTGGTTCGATTTTTTGCTTTGGAAACTTTAGTTTTAGCAATAATTTGTGTAGCGTTTTTAGTAATCGGTATTGCTGTTTTATTTTTATTACTTTTAGCTGTTGCCAGCTTAGCTGCCACCGTTGTTTTATTTGTGACTTCACGTTTTCTAAGCATATGTGTCGATTTATCCGTCGCGTTTATGTAATCTGTTTCTACACTGTTTTCAGTTTTTGTATATTCTTCAGTTCCATTTACAGGAGTGCTAGATATATTGACCATTATGAATATATTTTCTTCTGTATGTGATTCTGTATGATTTGTTGCTTCTAATTTTTCTGTTGTATTGTTCAGGCTTATTTCTGAAAAGTTGTTTGCCGCCTCATTTGTTAATAAATTTGGTGTTTCAGTCTTACTTTCTGAGCTTAGGTTTCGTTTTTCAAAATGCGCTTCATATAATTGCTGAGGCTCAATTTTGATATTATGAAAAGTAATCATCTTTTTTCTATGTTTCTTATTGCCTCCGTTCAGTTTGGATTTCTTTTTCTTATGAATAGTAATTTTGTTGATAAGAGTAGGGTCATAGTCAGTAATCTTTTTATAACCGAAAGTGTTCATCGAAATAGGAAAATCGAAATATGGACTTGGAATTTTAATAAACGGAGGTATTTCTCTTGTATTACTCTTATCAAACTCTGCTTTTTCGTGGTTTTTGAGAAGATTTTGCTGCAATGAAGTCGGTAATTGAATATCTACTTTGACTCTGATGTTTAGAGTGTCGTCGGGGACACCAGTGAACTTATTAGATAATAAGTTGGTCTGGTCTGGTCTGGTCATTGGTTGGGCATACCCAGTTGGGTATATTATGCCTTCTACTTTTGGTTTCTTCTCATCATCAGAAGCTTTTGGAGTATTGTCCCAAGATAATGAGTCCATTCTTATCAAGCATTGTTTACAGCCACAAGAACACGGAAGCTTATTATTCTTGCAGTAGCAAGATTTTTTCGGAATCTTTGGGTAACTTGATGGCAATGGGTTTTCTTCACTGAGCATGATTTTTTTAAATGTGTTTAAGCCTTGATTATCCGCAGTTCTTAGTTGGGATTGAGGGCTGTGTTTATTTCCAAATACTTTATTTACAAAATTAATTACATCTAGAGGTTTCATTGGTTCTATTCCAAATATGTCCGGGGAACCATAAAGACTTGGTGTTTCATAGATAAAATCGTTATGCTTTTTGCCACTAGGTAACTTGTTTTTCGTAAACATTTCGTGTCTTAATAATGGTACTTTGTTTTTTAATTTAGTTTTCTCTATATAATTTTTAGTTTGTTTATGGGCTTTTTCTAAATAAGATTGATATTCTGATAGCAAATCGTCTACGTCTTCATCGCTTTCGCTTTCTCGCTCATTTTTTACTATATTTGTTATTGGAATATTCTGAAATATTAACAAATAATGTAGTTTATATTTTTTAATAAGTTACGTACTTTTTAAGATAATATTTGATAGTGGTTTTGAACTTACTTTATTTTCGAATTCATTAACGATGTCTGCGATGTCGCTAAATATAATCGCGTCATGGAATGGACTTAATCCTTCGATTCCGTTGTATGATTCAACGCCTGAAAATATACAAATATTATCATAAAACAAAATTTTATTAAAGTTAAATACTTTTGAACACCAAGTGTTTTTGGAACGAATGGTGTAATAGTGATCTTTACCCAGCAATGGGCAGGTTTTAGTTAAACAAAAATAATACTTACTATCCGATTCGTAACATTTTATAACATTGAATAGAAAACTTAAAGTTAAAATTAACGTTAATTTCATAGTTGTCATCTCACCCAGGAATAAACTTAAACTGAACTATTAACCAAATGAATTGGCTAATGAAAAAACTTGTTTACCAAAAATGTTTACAGTTTTTAAAGCACTCGCTGTAAGCAAGTATGCTTTCAAAACATGTTGTGTAAGTTTATGGTTTGATTAGGAAACGGTTAGATCTTTTAAACTAGCTTTGAAATCAGAATTCGCTTGGATTTTTTTTAACGATTAGCAAGATACACCTTACTTTTAGAAGTTCGTTAATCTATATCTGTCTCAAACATGTTCCTTAGTAATGAAAGACACCACGAAGAAACTTATGTCAATTTTGTCCAGGTTAATCTTTTGCCAATGGTTTTAACTAATATTATTCAATAATTTTGTCCAGGAATCGAATATCAACAATGCTGAAGCGGAACGTCTCACGATGCATCGATGTATCATCACCAGCATCATTGAAAGCGAAACTGTTTATGTGGAATGCCTTTATGTTATGGAGAAGGTAGGAACCATTTCAATACCTATATTACTTAACTATGCAGCAGACATGATTAACTCCACATAGCTTAATTATCTTTTTACATATGCTTTTTCCTTTATTATCATTTTGTAGGATTTGGAACTTAAAAATTGAAAACCAGAATCACTATGAATGACTTTGTGATCGCCTCTTTCGAGTACGGTCGATGATCCTTTTCATTATCTAAACACTAAATTACAAATCAAGAAGTTTTCCTTTACCGTAAAAGCAATGTCGTGGTGATACTCGCGCCTTAGTTGGCTCCAGACGTATTGACAAGTTCATTCCTATGGACATGGTCGACTAAGTTGAGAGGGGTGGTATAGGTGCTGGGCAAGCCTACTCCATCTAATACAGTTCCCAAGAACTACAGCGCTGTGAATAGTAGTGGTATATAGTTTGCTGACGCTGTATACATCACCTTGTTTTTATATAAAGACCAAATCTCCATATATATATATATAACTAGCGACCCGCCCCGGCTTCGCACGGCTATATTATGCATGTATTATACATATAAACCTTCCTCTTAAATCACTCTATCTATTAAAAAAACCGCTTCAAAATCCGTTGCGTAGTTTTAAAGATTTAAGCATACATAGGGATATAGGGACAGATAAATCGACTTTGTTTTATACTATGTAGTGATTCTCGTGTCGCGGTGTTAGTTGCCAATCTACACCTAGACGGCTGAACAGATTTGTATGAGTTTTTTTGTGTATATTTGTTAGGTTTGAGAATCGAACATCTACTTTTTTATTTTGTATATGACAAAACAACATTTGCCGGGACAGCTAGTATTATTATAAAATTACAAATATTTGCTTAGATTTTATGTGTTAATGTTATTATCCAGTACATGAACGCAATAAAAGCGACGCTGTCGACGTCCCAGCCCGTCATCACCGAAGAGGAGTTCAACACGATATTCTACAAGATATCAGAACTTCACGAGCTTCACAAGAGCTTCCTCGAGGGACTGAAGGCGGCTATCGCTAGTTGGGAAGAGCCTCTATCTGTAGGAATATATTTCAAGAAAATGGTAACTATAAATAATAAATAAATATTGCAGGACATTCCACACATCGCAATCTAGCCCCAAGCTATATAACTAGATTTGTGTTATGGCTGCTAGACAACGGATATACTACTTATATAAATAATAAATAAATATTGCAGGACATTCTACACATCGCCATCTAGCCCCAAGCTAAGTAACTAGACTTGTGTTATGGGTGCTAGACAACGGATATACTACTTATATAAATAACTAGCGACCCGCCCCGGCTTCGCACGGCTGTATTATGCATGTATTATATCTAAAAACCTTCCTCGTTAATCACTCTATCTATTTAAAAAAACCGCATCAAAATCCGTTGCGTAGTTTTAAAGATCTAAGCATACAAAGAGACATAGGGACGACGAAAAGTGACTTCATTTTATACTATGTAGTGATAAATAAGTATTGCAGGACATTCCACACTTCGCCATCTCGCCCCAAGCTAAGTAACTAGACTTGTGTTATAGGTGCTAGACAACGGATATACTACTTTTAAACTTATCTTTTGTAAATGTATACTTATAAAACATAGAAACAACCAGACTAATATCTAAGCATAAATACTAGTCTGAGGCAGAAATCGAACCACCCAGTGTTTGGCAGTCCGGCATGGTGACCATTGTGCCAACTGGGTCGTCAATTGTTCTGATGATGTCTCCTTGACCGATTCCGATCATTGTGACTATTTCTGGCCACCTCCGTAGCAGATGATGACGAGCTTCGACGTTAAGCAACTCGTCTATGGTGTGATATAATATTTAAAGCACCTTGACAGGTAACAGGTGTGCGAAAGTGACAAAACACATTTTGACTAGACAAAGCTTATTAAACGTTAATGGTTAAGGGCCTTCGAAAAAGCAGTAGAATTTACAGTCAGTTTGTTTTGTCTCTTTCACACCTGTCACCTATTAAGGTGCAACAGGGACAAAACACATTTTAACTAAAGAAGGCTTATTTAATGCTAATGAATAATGGGTGTGACTCACGTTAGACTCAGTTTTTTTGCTACTACTAAGTACAGAATTATTGTTCTTTCTTTATTTAATATGATAATGTAGCTTTCTATTGGTGAAAGAATTTTTGAAATCGGTCCATTAGTTATGGAGCCGCCTATTCGTTACAGACAAACAAAAAAATCTTTCCTCTTAATATTATTAATAAGATAAGTTTATTAAATACTTAATTAAATTACATATTATTATGAATATCATTATATTGTGTTACAGGCAGAAAACATAAACATTTACGGTGCTTTCCTACACAACTACGGTCGCGCAACGGACGCGGTGCGACGTCGCTGCAACAGCTCGCAGACGTTCTCTAATCTAACTAAAGAGATAACCTGTAATGGACAACCTATGTCATTGGATGATTTACTTCACAAACCAGTTGCAAGAGTACAGAAAAACGCCTTAGTTTTACATGTAAGTTGACTGTAGGAAGTTTTTTTTAATAGGTCAGCGTTCGAACACTACCTCGATGGTATGATGCGGTCTAAGATATAGCACGGTTTCCTAGAAGATGCCTATGCGCTCATGACTCGAACACTCCCAAATAAGTGGGGACCTTCGAGGCGCGAGTCAAGGTAGGAACACGGCAGTGAAAGAAAAACTTTTCCGACCCTTTTCCGCTTGTCCGCCTTTTGTGATTGCACCAGCCTACGTATAAGAAACACTGAGAAGGCCATAGTGGTATCTCTCTTTGCGACAGAGTTTACCAAGTAACTTTGGAGCAAGCGTGCTACGTCTTATAGCCCTCAGAGATTGCAGACTTTTAGTCGGATTTATCTGTAGATTGTGGGACTGTACGCGGGTAAATCCGCGGGGCGTAGCTGGTTTATCATAAAAATATGCATTACAACCATAGATATACCATGCCCTGGCTTCGCAATTATATTATACATGTATTATACATATAAACCGTCCTCTTGAATCACTCTATCTATTAAAAAAAACCGCATCAAAATCCGTTGCGTAGTTTTAAGGATTTAAGCATACATAGGGATATAGGGACAGAGAAAGCGACTTTGTTTTATACTATGTAGTGATATGGTTACAACGATATGGTCTCAAAATTCTCTAATTCAGTTTTATAACGCTATAGTGTAATTTTCAAAAGTTGATGAAGGGATTTTCATAAGATTTGTAACAGAGAATGTTCCTAAAATGGCTATACGTCATGTTGTATGTGCGGTGTTTTTCTATATACTGTATCTTTTGTCTATGGTAAAACATTAGTGTTAGCACTACATTCTTAATGTTTTAATACTTTTTTTTTCTAGGATTTAATAAAGTATACCCCGGCGAGTCATCCAGATCACGCGATGTTAACCGACGCGTTAAATATGACACAACACTTCTTGGACGAATTTAATATTATACAAACGAAATCTATGTTCCCAGTAAGTATTTTGTAATAATATAGTAGCAAAATAAATAGTTATAATAATGCCTTATAATTCATACTATTGACTTGCTTATATTGACGACTTCTGTGGCGCGGTAGGCGAACACCCACCTGCAACTTTGCGAGTTCGATTTGCACCTTGGAATAGAAAAAACCTACAGTTTTCTGTTGTTTTAATATTATAGTCTACGAAGTACAAGTATTATCGAGCCACCATAACACAAGCCTATAATAGTTGCTTAATTTTGGGGCTATATGGCGTTGCTTGTGTACAATTTCCTGTAATATTTATTAAATGATATGACCGTGATATGTTGCTCAAACACACTATATGCTTTTCAGAATGCAGACCGAGCACAACGAAGATTAGTGAAGAATTCCTTTATAGTAGAACTATCTGATGGACATAGAAAGTTAAGGCATCTGTTCCTCTTCAATGATGTTATTGCTTGCGCTAAGTACAAGGTAAATAGTCAATTCTATCTTTATTCAATGATTTACTACGTACAGATCATCGTCTTATGTTTTTTTCGATCATTTTTTTTCGTTTGAAGTTTGTTTTTGGTCGTCATGGGTGTGTTATGTATTCAATTATTTATCATTATCCTTAAATTATTGAATAATTTATCATTAAATTGGAATGAGACTACGAAAAAGTTCTCCCTTAGTAGATTCAGCGTCTTTTTTAATCTGTTGAAAATATAATTCTCTTTGACAATAATAAACTGGTTTCTAGGTGGTTAGATATCAGATTCGGCCACTCGGTAGTGCGTTGTTTGTTAGTATTCTTTATAGTTTTGCTGTTTTTATATTAAAAAATGTATTAAATAACATTATAGTGATCTGATTATCCTTATTCTTACGTCTAAACCAAAAGTAATCTTTAAGAAACTAATATCTTTTCTTATTTTAGGCATCTGGCCGCGACAAATTCACTTTTGAACTAAAATGGTTCATCCCGTTACCTGACATCGTGGTAGTGGAAGAAGACAGCGGTGTGAGCACGGCCGACGCGCGCGAGACATCGCCCGCTAACATCGTGGCACTCAAGTCGCAAGCATCTACCGTACGAGACCAAATACTGGCTGAGGAACGAGCTGCAAGTGACGATAAGGTTTGTTTATAGTTTTTATAAAAAAATTGGTCCTTTGAGCCGGATATTCTTATTGAGTTTTCGTTTGCGATCACCTACTAAACAAAACAATTCATTTGATTTTATAACTCGTACGTATTTTGTATTATGCATAAGTTTTCTCGTATTTCATTAATTTTTTTGGTAAATTAAGATATTTTTCAGTGTTCGGTAAAATTCATTAACATACACTAAAAACAAGTAAAGCCTTAAAATAGTACCATGTGGCATTGCGAAAGTT
Organism: Idaea aversata; assembly: GCA_907269075.1. Classification (NCBI taxonomy): domain Eukaryota; kingdom Metazoa; phylum Arthropoda; class Insecta; order Lepidoptera; family Geometridae; genus Idaea; species Idaea aversata. Next base: position 5,725,049 of record OU026099.1, on the reverse strand, counting down.
TAACATTATTTCTTTCCATTTAGAAATCAAGGCTCGGCGGGCGCGGTGCAGCCGAGAAACAACGCAAAAAGCTAGCGGAACTTGAAGGGCAATTAGTACTGGCGTCGCCCAACTTGATACTCCGCGTGGGTGCGCGCGCGCCGGGCGGCTCCGCGTTACAGAGGCAACACATATTCTTCTTGAGTTCCGAGTATGAACGCACGCAGTGGATCGACTCTATACATGCTTTGCAGGTAAGTTAATATAATAGACAGATTTATGTTACAATAATCATTTGTATAGTGTTCTTAGCTATGACTACGTAGTGTTGTCAGTGTGTAAAGTTTGAATAGTTTGACCATATCAGTTACTTGAATTGAAAGCATTATTGAAATAATTAGTTGGTTTTATTAAACACTTCAACCAAGGTTTATTGCAGTAATTGATCCCCGGCAGTCTACAAACTAAGCAGCATTTCTAGACATATTTCAAGGTTATATTTTTCGTCGAATTTTGAAAGTAACATACTCTAGGTAAAAACCCCAAACTTAATTCTATTTAAAAGACTGGCTGGCGAAGTGTGCCTATAGAGAGGCCTTTGCCGAGCGGTAGAACAGCAACAGCTCAATATTAATAGTAATTAAAATAATATTGAGTTAAATTAATAAATAATTAATGATAAATCTCAGGCATCATCAGCACCTCCAGCCGGCTCAACTTCGATATCAATGTTGGAACTCCAAGCGTGGGTGACAGCTTGCCGCAGCTACTTGCAGACGGATATGGGCTCGTATTTGTTACGCAGTGGTAGAGATGACTCGCTCCTGCTGGGCGACTTGCAACTACATATAGGAGGGATGACTGCACCGCTCGATACTGCTGCAGGTATGTATGCCACATGATGTTCAAACTGTTTGAATGATTTGGGTAAACGGGAGGATGCACAAAAGCAAGCCACCTTATGGTGTCGCTTCGTGACTAATTATACTATGTTTCAAAACCTAGTCTTATTAAAATTGCAATACTTTGGCAATCGGACTGCCAACCGAACTTCTGAAACTAAATAGTATCAACAGTTTAACTGAACTACTGAAAAAGTTTGGTCCTATCCTCCAACTGAACCCCTGAAAAAGTTTTCAACGGTCTGGCAACTGAACTCTGACAAGCTTATATTTTTTTTAAGTAACTTTCAACAAAAAACTCTACATTAATAAAATTGGATATTTACTTTTCATTAAGAAAATAATTCCGGAAATCTGAGGATTCTTCTTTATTGCACAGTAATTTTTTAAAATCTACTTCCCTGGGTATTTCTATAAAAAAAGTGGCTGTGACATACGGCAGACAGACAGATATGACGAATCTATAAGGGTTTCGTTTTTTGCCATTTGGCTACGAAACCCTAAAAACATACAAGTGTGCTATCGTTTTTGGCCACCAAAACACAAGCCTAGTGGCCTAGCTTGGGGCTGGGTGAGGCCGTCTAAAATATACTGCAATATTGATCTATTTATTTATAAACATTATTCTACTTTCCACAGATTATTACATAGTAGTAGAAGTAGATTCGTACGGGCATTACTTCCGTAAAGCCAAGTCGAAGCTGGTGTGTCGTAGCGCTCAACCGCGGTGGAATGAGAGCTTCACGCTAGACCTAGAGGGATCACAGAATCTACGGCTGTTGCTATATGAAGACGCAGCTAGACCAGTCTTGAGAGGGAAATGTACTATTAAGGTGAACAATTATTGCATTTTGTATTTATTATTGAAACTTAAAACAAAGTAGGTAGGGTATAGTTTAGAATTCACTATTGTATTTGGTTTTAATTTAGTGATGATTTAACTCTGACAGCATGTGCATGCATGCACAGCATGCATACAAACTTAATTTGCAGATAGCAATGTGTGCAGAGTTCAATATTTTATTAATATATGTTTGGTTTATCTATACAGTTGGTCCGCGAGTGGGTGTCAGAGAGCGCAGCGGGCGGCGTGAACCGCACGGTGGGCCTGGGCGGCGGGTCGCTACCGCTGCGCATGCGCGTGCTGCCGCCCGAGAGGTCCGCGAGGCGCGTGCCCTCCGCCAAGGCGGGCGCGCTCTTCGGCGCCAAGATATCGCACGTCGCCAAGTAAGTATACTCCACATAAGTCAATGCCAAAATTGTTGTTGTGCAATGTCATACAAGGTCGCGAGAAGTCGTTGGACGCAGAGAGGATGCGACCGATCGCTCTGGAAGTCTTTGGGGGAGGCCTATGTTCAGCAATGGACGTCCTGTAGCTGATATGATGATGATGATTAATGTCATACAATATAGTTTATGTTTACATCAAAATAAACCTTTTTTTTTTTACCGAAAAAACGTAATTTATTAATTTCAGACGTGAGAAACGCAACATTCCGTTCATAATAAGCGCGTGCGTTCGCGAAGTAGAACGTCGTGGTATACACGAAGTTGGCGTCTACCGTGTTTCCGGCAGCGCTTCAGATCTCAACCGGCTTAAGAAGAGCTTTGAAACTAGTTAGTATATCAACATTTTTAAAACAATGGACCTTCTTTATTTTACTAGCTGCGCCCCTATTTGTAGCCTATATGTGTTATTCCAGAACTCCAGCTTTATCCTTTTTTCCAATTATACCATATTCCCAAAATACCAGATTCCTATTATACCAGATATACTTACCGAGTTTTACCGCTTCCAAAGTTTTTGCGTAAAGAAGTAACAAACACACAAACTTCTACATTTATAATATATTATACATATAAACCTTCCCCTTGAATCACTCTATCTATTAAAAAAATCGCATCAAAATCCGTTGCGTAGTTTTAAAGATTTAAGCATACATAGGGATATAGGGACAGAGAAAGCGACTTTGTTTTATACTATGTAGTGATAGTGAAGTAGGTCACGGTAACCTATATTCACAGGAACAATAAATACGCTTTGCTTTGCCAAAGAGCTTGAGATAAACAGAGCTAGAGAATAAACCATGGGCGTGTTCCAGTCCTTAGCGGGGTCTATGTTAGATGGCTGGAGATAATCAGAATGCATAAGCAAGCTGACTATTACTAATCAATTGTTTTATCCTAACAGATCCCTATGAAGCAGAACAGTTACTAAAAGAAGTGGATATACATTCAGTGACTGGTGTACTCAAGTTGTACCTACGAGAACTGCCAGAAGCTCTCTTCACTGATGCTTTGTATCCCGAACTGTTGCGTGCTTGGGGCTCAACACAGGTATATTATCAACGTTAACAGTGAAGCTACTAAATGTAAGCCGGAACCCACACGTGTTTGGACGTTTAAAATTTTTAGTAACTTTAGATTTATTTTCTGCCTATAAAAATCTATGAAAATATTGCCCGGGTTTTGGGAAAACTTTTTTTTATAGTTTATTGTTGTAACAGCCTACGTTTATACAAAATAAAAATAAAAAAAATATCACATGTGTAAACTATAAAAAGGCTTATAGGTATATTTGTATGGAGTCGTGGCCCAAATATATATAGGTACTGTTTCTATGTTGCGTGCCATAAGTGTTGCTACGGTTTTTACGCATTGTATCTACTAACTTATATTTTAATTGTTTGTTCCAGGGAGCGGGTACATCTGTAGATTCAGGGCCGGCGCATACTAGACGTCATGCGTTGTTAAAATGTTACGCGCAGCTGCCAGATCTCAACAAAAATTGTATAGATTTTCTACTAAATCATTTTGTCAAGTAAGTTACAATTTCAGTACTTTAATATATACCTAGGTACTGTTTTAAACATTGAAAATTATTGTAGACCACATCAAATATTGGATTTGAAGTTTTAAATTGATTTGATGCAGTATTAGTTTAAATTTTCCATGACTCTGATGGCAGCTAATACCACGGCCTGGGTAAATCGCTGGGGTGGACGAATCTGACCTGATTAAACATTTCCCTCTTTGTCATCGCCATGATGACAAAAACTTATTTTTTTATTTCAGAGTAAATCAACACGAAGGTGAAAATAAGATGTCTCTACACAACTTAGCGACTGTATTCGGTCCGACTTTGCTCCGGCCGTCGAGCGCGGGCGCAGGTTCGAAGCAACGTACGGACTTGCTAGCCGCTGGTACCGTCGACGCCATGGCTCAAGCTGGTATACTGTACTGCCTGCTGCAGCAGCGACAGCTCGCAGCTCAGCTCTCTTCGCACCACCGCACGCCCACGCTTCTCGACTAGTAAGTTACGACTCTGTATAGTTCGTGTCTTGGCAGCTCTGAAGTTAGGCGTGCTACCAACACTTTGCGTCTAACTTCAGAGACGTCATTAACTTTGACACACAGCTCTATATTTTTGTGCAGTTATACATTTTTATAGTCCCGATTTGATTGAAATCAGACAGCAGATGTCTGTGTTATAGCGGTTTACTCCACAAAATGCTTTCTTTTGATGTACTTTATAAAAAAAGATAGTGTTAATGCAGTTATAAAGATGTATACAAAATGTTTGCATTGAATACTAGTTTTCTATAGCAATCGATAACAGAACATAATACATATTTGGTTAGCTCAATATAATCCTTAAGAGGGACACATTTAATTTATTGAAAACATTCCATTTGTAAAAATCAGACTGATTATAGGCATTATCGCTTTTTTATATAATTTACTTAAAGTAAGGTGACCCAGGGCTAAAGTAACAATATCTAATAACTTGTATTCTAATGGTTTCGGAATAAATTGCCAAAATAAAATAAGAAAGTATAGAAATATTGATCCTTATCTCACATTAAAATATGACGTTATTTGGATTAAAACTTCACGAGTTAATATTTTTTTAAGTATATTTTTACAAAACAATTAAAAGATAGACTTTTAAATTTTCTCTAGCTAATAGGTAAATGTTGTGGTTTTATGTGAAAGTACAAAAAACTTTGACCTACAACTCTAATGTAGCTATAAAACTAGTAAGATAGTCAAAAGACACATTAGCCATGGGTCAACTTACACAAAATTAACCAACAGTTTAAAAAATAGCTTTAAGATTGTCGCAAAACTTCAGTAATTTCCGTGGCAATACTTTTATTTAGGAATGAGACCCAATGTATAGGTATGAGTATATATGTATGTATGATCTAACACAAAATAACACGCGAAACTCATAAAAAATTGTCAAGATAAGTAAAATTTTACGAAAGTCATTTTTTTTCCTGTGTTAGAACATTATACTCTAGGGTTTTAAATGAGTATTACAAAAGGGACCGAAATTTGATAACGTTACGGTAATTTAGCGTAATTTGGAGCAGACTGATTATAAAATAAATTTGAACGGTAGCATATAACTGCTAGTTTGATTGTGAAAGAATTTTTAAACAAAATTCAAATTATCTTTACGTTACAATTTTAATGTGGGTTTGACATGTGATTTCTGTTTTCATTAAGTGGCGATACTTAGTAAAACATTAGGTTTACATAATCACCTCCATGTCTGATAGCATTTCGGATGCTAGTCGTGTGTATTATTCTCTAGCTTTATATTTTAGTTATTATGGCACTTTTATTATTCAATTATCTATCATCTATTTTTGTAAGTATACTGCAACTTAAGTAGTGTTACAGGTGTTTCACAAATAGGCTTAAATTGATGTAATGTTAGTACTTAATGTTTTATTTTTACCAAAAATTATAAAAAAATAGACTATATTTTCATTTATTTTGTGTTATATTTTGTTGACTAATATATTCAATTTAGAATTAGATGTAAGGATCTACAATTTTCTAGGCTACAGTAGTGTGTAACTTCATTGTTTCACCAAAGAGGTTTCATCAATCATTATTTTTTGAGTTCCGTACCTCAAAAGGTAAAAAAAGGAACCCATATAAGATCACTTTCTTGTCCGTCTGTATGTCTGTCACCACCTATTTTCTCAGGAACGGGAGGACATAGCAAGTTGTTTTTACTTGCATTAAATTTGTACATTTTCATGAAATCTTTTCATTTAAATGGTGTGTAGACATGTTTTATTAATTCTCAGTCATCTTGCATCGAATTCAAAGCACTTAATTACATAGAAAATGATTGAAGCACTGAACGCAATTTCATAAAGTATTTTATTATGAGTATGAATTAATTTGCAAAGGTTTAACAGACTGAATGGTCAACGCAAAGCTTGCTGACGCCAAAATAAAAGTTGCCAATTTTTATGGTTATAGTATTTCATATTCTTTTTTATACAGTTTATAGGTAAGACATCTGACTTTTTAATAATGTATTAAAATACTAAGCTTAGTAGTTGCTCTGTTGCAGGTTACCTTCTGAACAAATACATTTTCTTTTACACACAACTGAGTTATTAAGTAGGTATTGTTGTAATATAAATAGTATTTTACACATTTTGATTATCCTAACCATGTATTTAATTTTTGTATATAAATGACACTAAAACTTAGTACCTATGTAATTTTTTTGCAATAAATGTATTTTTAATACACCTTTACATTGTGTTTTATATAATTCTCTAACGTATGGTAACCATCTATTAAATCGTAATAGCTATTACCTAACCCTGATTTCTGGAAATCTCCAAGTAGGCAAGTAACTTATCATATTTTACAGATAAGCCAAAAAAAACAAAATCTAATTCGTACACTGGTTAATACTAAGTCAAACGAAACAAATAAAAATACTTAGGTAGGTACCTATTAAATAGGTAATTTGAACTACACACACACGTAACGCGTATTTGTACTACATTTACACATAAATTATAACTCTTGTGCTCTTATAAATATACCTATTAACTTATACAAATTGTATTACTTAATTGTAGCCTAAGTAACATAATGAATTTAATTCCTGTGTTATTAATCTCCAAGAATGAATAACTATCACACTGACAGTAGTTTAGTTGTCAGTTGTCGCTTTTGTTTTAAATCCAAAAACTGCAGTATTTTGCGGTACAACTCCGATTTCGTGTTGTAATAGTTACACTGCATATGGAGGTAGATTTTATCTAAAAACATCCAACTGTTACGTCTGTCTCTTTAGCTACTTTAGCTGTCAGATGGAAGGTTTTCCCTAATGCGCCAGTTGTGTCGACAAGTATCGTATGACTGTCTCTAACTGTAACTCCTTCATCCTTTTTAATTACTTCAGTGATTTCATCAGGGATAATGATTTCTATTACATCACTGCTTTGTTTAGGATTTGAGATATGTAATGTTATCTGTTGCTGTTTTCCTTGCCGATATAATAATGTTCCTGGTTTATTAATATGGATACCTTCTATTTCTCCACCTGTTTCTTTCCAGATCGTTGCTCCGACTCTTTGATTCTTGGTATCTTTTACAGCTTGAATGTCTGGCGTATTCGCAAGAATGGTATACGGATTTTCCTGAGCAAGTGCCGCTAGCTTAACTTTGGTTGCATTAGGGTATGTCAGATAGGCATACAGTGCATTAACCACTTGATTACCATGATTGATCAGCAGTTTTTGATACGTTTCTCTATACACTGTATCACTTGGATACATATCATTGATTTCTTTATAAGTGCCTGTTCGTTTTTCTAGTTGTGTTTGAATTATTTGATTGCCTAGCATGATATAGCCAATACTTTGATTTGCTTTAGATGACTTCAATATAAACCAGTCATTTTTTGTTACTATTCGATCGTTTAGAGTTCTAGCGTCTTTCCCTGATTGATCCGTAAATGTATAAGTGCTAGTCGGATCCAACAAACGATTCTCAATAACAGTCTCGATACTGCTGGTCGTTGTTCCAGTGATATCTGTCCCCAACGATATAATCTTACCATCCATCACAAACCATGATTTTTTAGCTTTTACATTCATGTTCGTGGCTTTTCCATTATTACGCCAGCCTTTCTTGTCTAGTTGCATAGATACTACGGCGTTTTTGCCATCCGTTACGCCCCCAACATAAGAAGCAGGGGATTTAAATGATTTAAATGATGTTAGCTCCTCTTTTAAAACGACTGTATCCACAGTTGTACCGGGGAAACGGTACCAATCGACCGTTGGCCAGTATGTCGGCCCAAACTGAGGATCGTTATTATAAAGATATAACATGCCATCCGATAAATGCCAGCCTTTTTTATTTTCCTTATTTCCGGCTTCAAATGCCGATATACGCGTTGAGTACATGCTGATCCCGAGATGCACACTAGGATCACTGTATACATATCGATCCATTGCACCATAGACATGACTTCCTAAAAATGGCTTCGTTGTTGTGTCAATGCTTGTATCTGCTAATACCTTTTTAATCAGCAACAGATGATGGAAATTATAGGTTGTTTGATGATAATAAACTATATTTTGAACCATCCAGTATTTAGCTGCCTGTTGTAATACTTTCTTTTGTTCTACCTTTGAAAATTCTGAAGTTATCAGCAGGTTATACATCGTTACCGAGGAATTTTTATTTTGAGGACTTCGTGTCATCGAGCGACCATATACAAAACTCATAGTTTTTCCATTGACTAAAATGGGTAGAAAGGCATCTTGTACCTTGGTTATATAATGCGTCAAGCTGTCCTCATCTATGAGCCCCTGTGTCTGATCAACAATTATTGATAATATAACTCCTACGCCTTTGACTAAATCTGTACCATATGCTCCTGTATACGGAACATCACGGTGCTGGATGAATGAACCATCTTGATAAAATCCATCCCCTTTTTTAACTAGTTTAAAAATCTGCTGGATACTTTTTACAGCTGTATAAACCATCTCAGAATCTTTGATCAACAAACCCATCCCTAAATAAGAAATCGCCTGATCAGTTCGGTTAGCACCAGAATTTTTAAAGTTTGCTAAAAACTTTAATCCGACTAGTTTCTTTTGGCTTTGCCCTTGCAGTTGTTGGTAAGGATTTGGCAAATAGTGATGCATTATGCTGACGTACTTATCAATTTTTTCTTGTTCTATTTTATCGCCGATAACCATTAGAACTGTTGTAAATTCTTGCGGAGTACCTATCTGCCAATCCCACCAGTTACCGAGATAGTTTTTGCCAGAGTATCGACCAAATCCCGTCATAAAATCTAAACCAGAAACGATTACTCTTAGAACTGCATCATCCTTATAATATTTAGTGCCTTTAGTTCCATAGGCTTTTGCCAAGACGGCCAAGTTTTGAAATTGAGTAGTCATATCTGCACTCTTGGTCTGTGTCAATACTTTTGGCCAGAGTCTTGTTCGACCATCATCTTTATCCATAGCATTGAATACATCAACTGCTTCATTAGACAGGTTTTCAACATACGTCGCTATTTCAGGATCTTCAGCTAAAGCAGGGAAAGCATCGAAGTCCCCAACGATGTTTCTTTTCCATATTTTTCGCATAGCGGTTAGTTGTTCTTGTGTTAATTTTATTGAACCTGAATCTCTTTTTATCTGAGAGATTTGTAATGTTGAAGGTACGGCCACAGAATAGATAATAGTTGGTACGGTTAAATAAACTAATGCCCATTTTACCAGACCTTTCTTCATTGCTCGCCGTCCCATTTGTTTCACCGCACGATTCGTACTTTCCTTCTTAGTTGACCTTTCAATATTTTTAACCGACTTCAAGAAAAGGAGATTCGACTATATATTTATGTTTTTTATGGCTGTTCTCGTGGGCACGATATCAATACTTATTTAATAAAAAACTACCACACGTTAAATTCCTAATAGCATAATGAATAAATAAGTTCCCTTTTTAAACTATTCGCACTATGTATGCCTACTTTCGTTATCATCAGTGATTTTAATATGTACTTGACCTCCCAATTGTACAATCAACGGTCAAAAGTCTCTGCCCACCGTAACGTTTACAATCCTGTGCAGCACTATTTGAACATTATAACAACGTAACCTGTGGATCGCACCCACGTCGGTTGGTGTAGTGGGTGGCGGCTTATATCACTCATACAACTAAAGACATGGCTAACATGTTGAAAATAATAATCACACTAGAGTCATTTTAATTCAAGTATTTATGTTTGTGTGTAACGTCTATTAGAAGAAGTTCGTAAGTCCAATACTTGTTGATAGTATTATTGTAGAAAATTGATCATTTTCTTATGACCCATACTGTACAGTTAAGACGAAAAAAAATTTCCACCATGTCATGGGGCCGATGGACTAACGATGAACATATTTTTTAAGTGATCAGTATTAGCACAATGTCAATATTTAAAAGGCAGCAGATTGACACACTACAATAGCAGAGGAAAGTAATATCATCATTATCATTACATTGTATAAAACAAAGTCACTTTCCGCTGTCTGTCCCTATGTATGCTTGGATCTTTAAAACTACGCAACGGATTCTGATGCGGTTTTTTTAAAGATAGAGTGATTCAAGAGGAAGATTTATATGTATACCTAATACATGCAAAATATAACCGTGCGAAGCCGGAGCGGGTCGCTAGTAATTAATAAATACCTATGTCTATTATTGTCTAATCGTAATTAAGTGAATATAAATCCTATCCTATCCTCCTACCTATAGGTGTATTCCTGTTGTCCCCATAGACGCTGCTCCGATTATAGGGACAACGGGAAGTCATAACATTTTGTGTCCGTTGTCCTTATTGACGTTTTTCCGGTATGGGGGATAACGGGAAGTTATAAAATGTCCTTCCCATTGGAACATGGAGTGCGAGTGCAGGGTGGGTAACATGGCATATATGTTTATAACGGGCCGGGTGCCAACATAATGTTATGTTTACAACCTTCGTATTGTAAGTATTAAATTAACGGGTTTTACCTGGCTTGTTGCAACGAACAACGAAAAGTGTTCCCTACATCTTATAAGAGATGTTGGGAATAAAAAAACATTATTTGAGTTGCAACCGGCCACGAATCAAACACCACATTTCCTTCTGTATAAAGTAGCCATTTGTTTGTAAAAAGTACTAGGCAATCAGAACTTAGTTATAGAAGGTATAAACTAGTAGTTCGCCCCGAACTGAGACCTCACGAGTTTTTTTCAGCGTTTATTATATTTCAGCGTAAAGTACTAAAATGTATAATATAACGACGAAAGACTCCAAATACGACAGGTCTATCTTATTTTAATGATAGGTGCCTAGTATCGCTATTATCTGACATTGGATGATTTAGAGAATCCAAACACGATAGGCATAACTTGTTGTTGTTGTTAAGTTCTAAAAGCATAGGCCAGCTCAATCATCACACCCTGGACATCCGTTGACTCTTTATTTTTACTCAAGACATTTTGAATGTGTCCAACATAATATCCAGAAGATAGTAATTCCTTTCCTTCCTTCCTTATGTATCTACTTATCATAATGTTACGAAAGAGGAAACGAGAAGACAAGCTCGAGAACGAGAATATATTAGAGAAGTTTGAGGCCAATATGTCCTGTAATAAGTCCCTAAACTAAAATATAACAAGTCAATAAAAATTATAAAAAAAATAGTCACAAATTTTATAATTATCAGAGTCTCTAGATCGGCTAGAACCGAACATTCCTACTATTTAATACTATCCACCACTATTATTGTAAAACAGCCCATGATTATGAAATAAATAATTATAGGAAATGAAGCAAAGAGAGTTCGGACGATTTGGGGCAAAGTAATAAATTTCTATAAATTTTAAATTTAAATAAATTTGGATTAAGAATATTGTAAATAGTAAGCGTGTTACATTGTGAATTTGTGATGCTACACCTTCGTTATTTTTCTTTTGCAATCACAATGTAACACGCTTACTATTTAAGTACAATATTCTTAATCCAAATTTATTAGATTTTATTTTCTATTTTTTAGTTGGACTTTTTTTATTAAAGCGTGTTTTTTTAGTTCTATTAATTTATTTTATACTTTTTGGTCTTTGATAACTTAAAATGTTAGATCGGACCCTGGTTACTATTGAAAGACAAACTACTCGTCAAGACGATTCTAACGAGCCTAAACTCGATGAGGTTGTGTCGTTTCATTGCGAAGTTCCTATGACCACCTTCCAGTTCCATCATCAGACCCTGGTTACCATTGAAAGACAAACTACTCGTCAAGGCGATTCTAACGAGCCCAAACTCGATGGGGTTGTGTCGTTTCATTGCGAAGTTCCTATGACCACCTTCCAGTTCCATCATCAGACCCTGGTCACCATTGAAAGACAAACTACTCGTCAAGACGATTCTAACGAGCCCAAACTCGATGGGGTTGTGTCGTTTCATTGCGAAGTTCCTATGACAACCTTCCAGTTCCATCATCAGACCCTAGTCACCATTGAAAGACAAACTACTCGTCAAGACGATTCTAACGAGCCCAAACTCGATGAGGTTGTGTCGTTTCATTGCGAAGTTCCTATGACCACCTTCCAGTTCCATCATCAGACCCTGGTTACCATTGAAAGACAAACTACCCGTCAAGGCGATTCTAACGAGCCCAAACTCGATGGGGTTCTGTCGTTTCATTGCGAAGTTCCTATGACCACCTTCCAGTTCCATCATCAGACCCTGGTCACCATTGAAAGACAAACTACTCGTCAAGACGATTCTAACGAGCCCAAACTCGATGAGGTTGTGTCGTTTCATTGCGAAGTTCCTATGACAACCTTCCAGTTCCATCATCAGACCCTGGTCACCATTGAAAGACAAACTACTTGTCAAGACGATTCTAACGAGCCCAAACTCGATGGGGTTGTGTCGTTTCATTGCGAAGTTCCTATGACCACCTTCCAGTTCCATCATCAGACCCTGGTTACCATTGAAAGACAAACTACTCGTCAAGGCGATTCTTGACGAGTAGTTTGAATGAATGAACTATGAAGTATGGATAATGAGATAATTCCTGCAGATTCCCTCCAGCTCTATCATCAGATCAGTTCCATGGTACCATATTATTGTCACGGAAGTTGCGCCCTTTCATTTGATACCCCACTCGGGTATATTTGCAGTATAGTTTGTGTGCCATATAGGTAGATCCCCTTTTGGACCCCTATCTCCGTAACCCCCTGACCGATCCTGCTCATGTTCGAACTTAAAAATTCTATGGACCTCAACTACTTGTATACCAAAAATCATGAAGATCAGAGCAACGGTACTCAAGTTATCGTCGAACAAACATACAAACATACAAACATACAAACATACAAACATACGAGCGACCGACCCTTCTCAACACTAGACCTCTCTCGCTTCGCTCGTTCGGTCAATCATACTTATTACATTATCTCTCTCTCTTCAATTTTTCTCCTGACAAAGTATGTGATGTCACATTAGATATCAGATAGTTTTTTGTGGAATACCTTCTACTGAATTCTGATAGCCTAATACTTACACACCAATTACTATCATACAATTTAAACAGTAACGGAAAGACGATTTAATAGGATGTTTGTACTAGGCTGTAAGAACTCTGTAGGAGGTATACTGCTTCGTATAAGAGCAAGCCTGTACACATTACCACCACTTTCCGTGACTGTGTAAAATTAAGTAACGGAGTAATTGGTCCGTAAGTACTAGGCTATCAGAACTCAGTAGAAGGCATGGACGTAAATACCTACTTCAGGGCCATTATTCACTAAGCTTCAAGTCGTCGGGCGCGCGTGATTAGGGCGAGATTTCCATACAAAAACCGCACCCCCTCCACCCCTAATCACGCGCGCCCAACGACTTGAAGCTTAGTGAATAATGGCCCTGGACTGATAACTATGAAAAATTGAATTTACTAAAAAGAACCATATTAAAATTAGGTAAAGTTTATTTTCTGTTGCGCACATAGCCAGAGGCTAATCCGAACTGAGAGGGACAGCAATAGTCTAGGTAGTGTGTCTCGTTCTTTCAAATTGCCAGTCTAAAAAAAATGTTTTTGATCAAAAATGTTGCCACAAAAAAACGTGTGGCACTCCAGGACTGCCGCGGTAAAGCTATTGCCTAAAAAGGTTTCTTGAAGCAAGAAGTAATCCCTCTTCCAGTTCCTTTAAACGCTCGAGAATAATTTCTTGTCTTAGTAAATGTTCTTTAGTCGTCCGACATTTGTCGTCCGCCATTTGTCGTCCGCCATTTGTCGTCCGTCAATAGTCGTCCGTTAATAATCGTCCGTCATTTGTCGGGGGTGTTAGGTTTTTTTCGTTACGGGATTTCTTGATTCGCCCCCCAAGGCCCGCGATAAAATCTATGCAATAGCTTAAAACTCAGTTGAAACAGTTTTATTTGCTTGCTTGCTACGAATCAGTATAGGTACCTCCCACAAAAACGGGTTATCCCTACATTTCATATGAGACGTAGCTTGTTACAATGAACCACAAAAAGTGTTCCCTACGTATCACGATTTAAAAGGATGTTTGTACTAGGCTGTAAGAACTCTGTAGGAGGTATACTGCTTCGTATAAGAGAGCAAGCCTGTACACACCACCACCACTTTCCGTGAGTAATTGGTCCGTAAGTACTAGGCTATCAGAACTCAGTAGAAGGCATGGACGTAAAATACCTACTACAGGACTGATAACTAAGAAAATTGTATTAACTAAAATGAACCATATTAAAAGTATGTACCTAAAGTTCATTTTCTGTTGCGCCCTGTGGTTGCGCCTTACACTGAGCCGAGAGGGACAGCAATAGTCTCGGACGTATGTCTCGTTCTTTCATCTTGCCAGTCTAAAAAAATGTTTTTGATCAAAAATGATGCCTCAAAATCAAAAACAATTGTATTTGCTTGCTTGCTAGAATCAGTCAGTATAGGTATCTCCCACAAAAAAAAACGGGTTATCTCTACATTTCAAATGAGACGTAGCTTGTTGACCATCTCAAATGAGATGTGGGGAACACTTTTCGTGATTCGTTGCAGCTGCATCTAATTTTGAGACGTAGAGAATAACCCATTAATTGAATACTTACAAACAGTATGTTGGTTGTAAACATAACCATTATGTTGGCGCCTCACCCGTTGTAAACATAAATATATTCCACGTTCCATAGTTGGACCGTCACCCCGCACTTGTTTCATGTTTCAATGGGAAGGACATTTTATAACTTCACGCTATCCGGGAAACGGGAAAGCGTCAATGGGAACAACAAAATTAAATTTTAATCATTTGATTGAGTTGCGCTGTCCCCATTTAGAGTAGGTACACCGTTAATGGGGACAACAGTACATGTATGTTTGCGTGCGAGATTGCGTTGAAATTCGATATTTTCGGACTTCCGTGGGTGAAACCGCGGGGCGCAGGTAGTGTCTAATAATCTTACTATGCCTAATTCCATTATCATCAGTGATTTGAATTTATTGTAGGTACCTTGACCTCCAAATTGTACAGTCAAGACGAAATTGTTTTACTACCATTGTGGTAGGTATAACGACGAAGTAGGTAGGTATTCTTGTCAATTTTTTCGGTCGTGGAGCGATTTGACGAGAAAAAAGAAGACACGCGCGCACTTGCGAGTTTGTTTTCCAGTTGCCAGTTGAAGAATAAGTCGTGTCGTTCATATAACTCGTAGTTTTTAGGGTTCCGTACCTCAAAAGGTAAAGGAATCTAAGATCACTTTCTTGTCCGTTTGTCTGTCCGTGTGCAAGCAAGTTGAAATTATTCATACCAGATACTGAGGTCTATACCTACACCTAATAGGGAAGGTATATAAAAATCAAGGTCCTGAGTCAACACGATAAAAAGATATGGGCAAATTTACATTTTCGCAAAACTTGTAACTACCGAAAAATATAAAAATTGACATTTAAGGTAAAATTGTTTATTTTACGGAATTTTCCTCTTACTTGTGCTTTATTTAAGACCTAGCTTTTAACCAAAATTGACACTTCCAGGTCAACTGGAAGTACCTACCCTATTAGGTTTGGGGTCGAAAACCTATAAGGTTGACCTAGAATCACGAAATTTGGCAAATCCACACTTATAGGAAAAATAACAAAAAAAAAATTGAAAAAGAGTGCTTCCTGTTTGCCCCACCGAGCTGCCCCACAGTGGGACAAAGTGGAATCGTTAAAATTGTGTAGTGTCGTTTGCCCCACTAATATGATTCTGCCCATCAGGGTTGGCACCTTGTTGAGAGTTTGAGAATTTTCGTGTCATTACACTTAAACATGCAGACATAAGTTACTTGTGGTGCCATAATCTCGAAACAGCTATGTACAGACCATTAAATAATATGGACAAGATCTCCATTTCAAATTTCAGTTGTGATAAATGTAACAGGGTTGGTAACCTATGGAGTGTGTTTAAATAAAAGTACAAAATGATTATTTGAAACGTTAACTTCTGAAGGAATCTGGTTATAAATCACAAAATAAATTACAGGACTTGTTACAAATAAAATCTTTGCCAAAGTGGAATCGTAAAAATTGTGTAGTGTCACAAACTACCAAAGTAGTTGAAACTGCACATTTCACCATTTATTTATTTACTCAATTTGTAAGGAGCAAAGCTTTTAAATCTTCAAGTAATTTATGGATGGAAACTAAAGAAAATTAAAAAAGGAGACCATTGGAATCACCTTTTTATTGAAACCCAATTTATTACTTACCAATAAAATACTACCTACCTACTAAAAGATTTGAACTAATATTTACAAATTAATTACACTTATGCTCTAATATTCAGTAGGTATCAAATTGTCTACTAAATTATAGCCTAACATATTATTTATTACATCAATTAATTTTATGTCAGAAGATTGTTCTGCAAAATATACATACATTGATAAAATTACGATAGCTAAACTAGCAAGAGGTTTTGATGTACGGAAAACAAAGCAAGCTATCAATAAAAATCCTAGATATAAGCTTAATCTTTGTAAACTATTTTTAAGAATTTCAGTCTTTTGTTTATCACTAATACACATGTTACTCCATAGTATATAGGAGGAGTCACAAGTAGTGCAGTTTGAAGGTCCCGGTCCTTTGCAAGTGTTACATGAGCTATCACATGATTTACACTTGTAAGTGCCTTCTCCGTTTACACAAAATTGTTTTATTTTACAAGGGGAATCTAATAAGCATTCATCAATGTCCACACAAGTGTTGGTGTTCTGTTCTAGTTCCCAGCCAGATTTACACCTGTGACAGGATGTAGGGCCTGTGTTAGTGCAACCATCACAGGATCTATGACACGGTTTGCAACTGTTATCGACAGCATAAAAGTTTTTACCACATTCTTCACAATATTCCCCGACAAAACCCCGTTGGCATGTACACAATCCATTTCCATGACGTGTTCCTTCACCGTCACATCTCCCGTGACCACTACAGATGTTGTTCTCTTTATCCAAAGGGCAAGGCGTACAAAACTCTCCAAAGTGATTCGACGGGCAGCAGTTTTTTAACGTGTCAATACAGAGCCATGTGTACAAATCTGCTCCATTTGGATCCTCGTGAAACCACCACTGTTCTAGTACCTGTTCCGCCTCTTCAGCGAGCATGTAGCACTCGTCTTGGTTCTTTCTAAGCTCTGAACACAAACCTTCCTGCACTTCTACTAACCTCACTTCGCTTCGAGCGTAAGATTTTAATTTAGCTTCTTCCCATGCTGTGTCCCCACCTGCATAGTTACCACGAGCTGTTTTCTCAATCCAGTGGTTAAAGGAATCAGTTAGCAACTTACATCGCTCACATTCCTCCAATTTGTCGAGTTTAGGACCTGGTGCATTGAGTTTCTTAGTCTTTGTTACTTCACAGAAAAAATATAAATAAACGATTAGCACTTTTAATAAGACAGTCGAGGCCATTGTCATATTGTCGTAGAATTGGAAATCTATTTAGCTATATGTATTTAAATTATTATGAAATAAAATAAATTCAAAAATCTTAGATTAGGTTATGTTGACATCTTCTGTCATTACTCAATACGTCAACTTGACAGATTTCAATACTAAATGGCTGTGATTGGTCGAAACAGCGAAACAGTATGACGGCAGAGACCAATCACAGCTTCCCGCCAAGTACGGCCACAGACAACCTACTCCGCTGCCGGGTTACGTTTTCGGGTGTTTCCTTCGGTGTGGTTTTGGGTTAACCACTATTATTATGGTTCCGTACATAAAGGATAAAAACGGGACCCTATCACTAATGCCGGCCACATACGTCATGTATGCCTGTGCAGTCCAGTTCTGCGCCTGTGACAAACCGAAGAAGTCGTGTTTTGCAATAAGTATTTTGTGAAATATGCTACCGGTTCTATCAGTGACACCCACAAATGATGACGTTTTGGCTATTGTTGGCACCGACCGAAGCACTGGCGCGCGTGCGACTGAAGCGTTCCGACACACACGCTCAGGCATACTTGCACAAACTAGTTTGCGCAGGTATACAGATAGTAGTTTTGATCTGCCAACCAGACTTGTGCAAGTTTTGTCACACACACGCTCCGGTATACTTGCACAAGCCTTCATTTCCGGTATACCGTTCAGGTATACCGCTACGTATGTGGCCGGCATAAGACTTCACCGTCCGTCCGTCTGTCACTAGGCTGTATCTCATGAACCGTGATGTGATGATGTATTTCTGTTGTCGCTATAACAACAAATATTAAAAACAGTGTAGTTAGTACTACGGAAACCTTCGTGCGCGAGTCCGACTCACAGTTGGGCCGGTTTCCTAGCTCCATGGGCCGGTTTTTAAATTACCTACTCACCCATTTCTTATTTTTTCTTCCGTCTTTATGTTTCGATACCGTCTGTCTTACCACTTCGAGCTCTTAAACAGGGTGGTTAATTTGAGTGGGTCAGAAAGGTCAGTTTCTAGAACCCCTCGCTGTAGCTACAAGAAAACGTTCCTATGAGATCGTCCCTTATTTTTTGATATACAGCATCATTTAATTTTTTGAAATCTACCTATCTAAACATATTTATAAAATGCTTTGACTGACTGACGGATCAACGCACAGCCTAAACCGCTGATCGTAGAGACCTGAAACTTGGAGGGTGTGATCTTTGTATGACGTAGGCATCCGATAAAAAAGGATTTTGAAAAATTCATATCCTATGTGGACGGAGTCGCGGGCGAAAGCTAGTTTGGTATAATTACCCAACATGATTTATTTTCTAATACAACTTTTCTTTAGGCCAAATAATTTATTTATCAGATTTTTACGGCGAGCGAGATAACGACTAACTCGCCTGCACTCGCGAGTTTTGTGTCGTTCATATAACATTTCGTTTTTTTGATTATTTAATGTAGGTAAGTATAGGCACAGCTTCGAGTGTCCCCGAGACGAACAATCGCGATTGTCAATCGCGTTACGTTATTGACAATCGCGATTGAAGTCTGATTGTTTGAGCTTCAATCAGTTCTTCAATTATTTGAGCTAGATCGGACATGTTTCCTATTCAGCGTTCGAAGCACGAATGTCCGAACGATTGTCAATCACACAGGAAGACGATCAATCGATTGCATCAATCGGCGCAACAATTAAATTTTCTTTCAATCGACTTCAATCACGTAGTACCGATTGACAATCGCTCAATCACACTGGTAGATGATCAATCAGCTGTATCAATCACGTAGAATTGACAATCGCGCTTGATCGTCTCGGGGGCACTGCTATAGTTAGTATAATATGTATAGATGGATATACTTAGATGATTTCATAAGGTAGGTATTGGAACCACTAATTAAAACATACCCAAATTGTCTACTAAATTGTAGCCTAACATATTATTTAATACATCAATTAATTTTATGTCGTTAGATTGTTCTGAGAAATATACATAAATTGATAAAATTAGGATAATTAAACTAGCAAGAGGGGTAGATGTGCGGAAAACAAAGAAAGCTATCAATAAAAGTCCTAGATATAAGCTTAATCTTTTTAAACTACTTTTGAGAATTTCAGTCTTTTGTTTATCACTAATACACATGTTACTCCATAGTATATAGGAGTCGCAAGCAGTGCAGTTTGAAGGTCCTGGTCCTTTGCAAGTCTTACATGAGCGATCACATGACTTACACTTGTAAGTACCTTCTTCGTTTACACAAAATTGTTTTATTTTACAAGGGGAACCTAATAAGCATTCATCAATGTCCACACAAGTGTTGGTGTTTTGTTCTAGTTCCCAGCCAGATTTACACCTGTGACAGGATGTAGGGCCTGTGTTAGTGCAACCATCACAGGATCTATGACATGGTTTGCAACTGTTATCTACAGCATAAAAGTTTTTACCACATTCTTCACAATATTGCCCGACGAAACCCCGTTGGCATGTACACAATCCATTTCCCTGACGTGTTCCTTCACCGTCACATCTCCCTTGGCCACTACAGATATTGTTCTCTTTATCCAAAGGGCAAGGCGTACAAAACTCTCCAAAGTGATTCGGCGGGCAGCAGTATTTTAGCTTGTCAATACAGAGCCATGTGTACAGATCCAATCGATGATCCTCGGTAAACCACCACTGTTCTAGTACCTGTTCCGCCTCTTCAGCGAGCATGTAGCACTCGTCTTGGTTCTTTCTAAGCTCTGAACACAAATCTTCCTTCACAAGTACAGGAGAGGTTAGAAGAAGTCCTAACCTTACTTTTTTTTGAGTGTAAGCTCTTAATTTAGCTTCTTCCCACGCTGTATCATCTAAAAACTCTTTACGAGCTGTTTTTTCAATCCAGTGGTTAAAGGAATCAAATAGCAACTTACATCGCTCACATTCCTCCAATTTGTCGAGTTTGAGATCTGGTGTATTAAGTTTTTTAGTCTTAGCTAGTTCACAGAAAAAATATAAATAAGCGATTAGCACCTTCAATAAAACAGTCGAGGCCATTGTCCTATTGTCGTAGAATTGGAAATATATCTTATGTCATTACGTCACAGAATTTTAATACTACGTTAAGATCTCCAGATTGTGTTATAGCTATGATTGGTTGAAGTAGTGGCAGCGTTTTGATAAGGCGGATATCATATTGATTGCCACCAAGTACGGCTACAGATAATACTCGAAATGGCAAGCAACGGCAGGAAAAATGCTTTTAATTAAGTTTATTATTTATCAAGGTTTACCCAAAAAAAAATCCTGTGATATTAGTCTGACACATAAAACTCACTGATCAGACGCAACCCCTAACTCGACAGCGGGTTAGGGCACATGAGTAGGAAGCGGGTTTGCGTCTGAAGAGGAAAGGGGGGGTGTCGGGGGCTTTCTCCATACAAACTATTACAAACGTAGTCGACTTTTTTCTCCCTGGATAATGACACTAGAGCAAATATTTTTGGTACATAAAACTTATAACTGCCATGACCATGCCCCTATTTTTTGTTTTTTTTTAATTATTTTTAATTATTTTTATTTCTATGATAATTAGAAAATGAAAAAGACCAAAACATATAGGGGCATAGTCATGGATGTGGTCATGGCAGTTATAGGTTTTATGGCACAAAAATATTTGTGCTAGTGTCATTATCCAGGGAGGAAACAGTCGACTACGTTTGTATTGAGAGCGCGCAGGTACCCTTTCATCTTAATTAATCCTTAATCGAAGATGCATGATGTCTTCATGTGTCGATAGCGTCTGACCTTTATACAGGGTGGTTAATTTGAGTGGGTCAGTAAGGTCAGTTCATATAACCCTTCGCCTGTAATCATGTGACCTGATACGAGAAAACGTTCCTAAGAGATGTTCCCTTATTTTTGAAATAATTAACGGCTGCATTAAGCAATTTAAAAAAATATTGGTTTAATATAATCTTGCTCTGAGCGATAAGGCCGCCCTTTGTAACACTTATACTTTTGGTTTTTATATTTTATGTTATTTAAAAATGGTGTTTGGAATAAAGAATTTATCTATCTATCTATCTAAAAAAGAGATTAGATAGGTAAGTACCTACTTCTTAAAATTGGTACTTCTAAATTTCTACCTATCGAAGCAAAAACAAAAAGATTTTATAAAATCGATGTGGTTTCGAAAAATAGCTTGTACACACGTTACGATTTGGTCGTCCCGACCAAATTGACACAACCAAATCGGGTATCGCTACACACGCTATGATTTGGTCGGATACGATTCAGAGAGTACATTGATACACATCGTGGTCATTAAGTAGTTTCTAGAGTTCCGTTCCTCAGGGGGAAAAACGGGACCATATTACTAGACTTCACTGTCAGTTCATCAGTCCGTCCGTCGATCAGTCCATTCGTCCGTCCGTCTGTCTGTCTGTCCGTCTGTCATCCGGTTGTATCTCTCTATCCATCATGAATCGTGATGGATAGAGAGTTAAAATTTTCTCAGATTAGTATTTCTATTATTGTCGCTTTAACAACAACTAAAAACAGAAAAAAATGAAGTGGGGTTCAAATACAACATGATACCATGGAACCCTTCGTGCGTGAGTCCGACTCACACTTGTTTGTTTCGAACACTAAGTTGGGTCCGATGCGTACACACGTCCCGATTTGGTCGGATAGAACCAAATTGGGTGGGCGTATCCAATTTGATCAATTAATAATAATTAAGTCTGCCCGACCACGATACACACGTCCCGATTTGGTTGTACACCCGACCAAATTGGATGTCGGACCCGAACAAATCGGGACGTGTGTATAAGCTATAAAATCCTTTGTCCTGACCATGGACGTATTATTAGTAGGTATAAATATTACATCCATGGTCCTGACTGACTGACGGATCAACGCACAGCCTAAACCGCTGACGCTGATCGTAGAGATTTGAAACTTGAAGGCTGCTTGAAGGGTGTGTCTTTGTATGACGCAGGCCCGGATCTAGGGGGGGGGCTGACCGGGGCCCACGCCCCGGGCGGCACGTCCAGGGGGCGGCCAAATTCATACTTTATAGACGAATGCTCAACTCATTATTTAGTTAACTTTGACCACAGAATAAACTATAGTAAAAGTATAGAACACTTGGTTTTTTTTTATACCAACTCGACCGATACCTAGGGGTACAGCACACGAACCACGTAACCGGGCGCGGCGAGAGCGCGGAGTGAGAAACGCTGCACGAACATTACTATTATTCCGAATTATTCGCGAGGCGCGTAGGCATAGTTCATAATTCAAAATACGCGCCTTGATTTGATTTTTATTTTTATTATAGGTACTTACATATTTTTATTTTAAATCCTATCATGTGCTGGTGTATAAAATATAATATATCCAACACGTTTATGTCTATATATCTGGAAATAAATAGGCCTAAGACCAGTGTGAGGCTGTAAATTTCCATACAAAAAGCGGTAACGTTTTTCTCCCCATAAACGAAGTCCTATTTTGATAATTTTTAAAAATGTTCTAGATCTAATGGAAAACTAGGTTTAACCGTTTTTATTTTAAAGAAATATTGCTTAGATAAAAGTTATTAGTATCTGAATATCTATATTTTTACTTAAAAACTTCATCGAGCGTTTCAATTGTTTTTTAATAAACTAAACTGAATTACCAAAAAAGAAAAAAGGTATAAACCGAGAATAAGATGCAGTGAATTGAATGAGACCAAACTTATTTCATTTTGTGAAGGATAAAGGGGGTAAAAACGTTACGGCCCGCAACATTATTTGAAAACAAAATTAAGGCAATTACGTCCGAACTTAAACTCTCTCTATCGCACGATACGGGTCATTTTTTTAAATACCTCGTCGCCCCGCGTATCTAAAACTCATGATTCTCTTAACACAGAAAGAACAGCGATGGGTCCATTATTTCCGAAAGTCAATCAAATAATGGACATCTGATAGCTGAAATTATAAAGATAATGAAGGTAAAAATGCATAAAAGTAGGCGGGGGCGGCATTTTTCAGTTTTTGCCCCGCCTAAAAAAAATTGAAGATCAGGGGCTGGTATGACGTAGGCATCCGATAAGAAAGGATTTTCCTAAATTCTACCCCTAAGGGGGTGAAAAAGGGGGGCAAAGTTTGTATGGGACAACATGATTCCTTGGTCCAATCTACTTCAAATTTTGCATAAACATTTTTTCGACTGCTACGCGGACGAAGACGCGGGCAAAAGCTAGTGTACTTATATAATAAGCAGTTATAATTTCAGACAAATATTACTATTCCACCATGGAGGACCCAAAAAACAGTGAACTTTGGTACCATCAAGTGAAGTGGCAACCTGGAGTTTAACTCTTGCATTCTGTCTAAATGCGCATCAATATCAGACCTTCTCCATCCTAAGGTTGCCTGGAAGAAATCGCTTTAAGCGATAAGGCTTGCTCGTCCTATTTGTTATTGATGTGAACCATCTATAGCTGCACGTAAAACCGATTTCTGCCGTGACGACGCACAGTGGGTCGAAACTGCAAATGATGGACATAGGGCTCTTTTTCGATGCAGATTGTTAGAGCTCACTATAGCCGCACGTAAATCCGATTTCTGCCGTGGCGACGCACAGTGGGTCGAAACTGCAAATGATGGATATAGGGCTGTTTTTCGATGCAGATCGTTAGAGCTCACTATAGCCGCACGTAAAACCGATTTCTGGAGTGGCGACGCATGCCGTGGCGACGCACAGTGGGTCGAAACTGCAAACGATGGACATAGGGCTGTTTTTCGATGCAGATTGTTAGAGCTCACTATAGCCGCACGTAAATCCGATTTCTGCCGTGGCGACGCACAGTGGGTCGAAACTGCAAATGATGGACATAGGGCTGTTTTTCGATGCAGATTGTTAGAGCTCACTATAGCCGCACGTAAATCCGATTTCTGCCGTGGCGACGCACAGTGGGTCGAAACTGCAAATGATGGACATAGGGCTGTTTTTCGATGCAGATTGTTAGAGCTCACTATAGCCGCACGTAAATCCGATTTCTGCCGTGGCGACGCACAGTGGGTCGAAACTGCAAATGATGGACATAGGGCTGTTTTTCGATGCAGATCGTTAGAGCTCACTATAGCCGCACGTAAAACCGATATCTGGCGTGGCGTATCAATCAATATAGGTATTATGACCAATTTCCGATTTTTATTCTTCCATAAAATATACACCATTAGTAATTTTACTGTTTTAAGACCAAATCCTGAACTTCTTATCAGCTAAATGCATTGAAATCTATACTATACTGGAAAATGCAACAGTCTTCACTTTGTTTTATTTATATTGTAGCTTGGTAAATCCATAGATATAAATCGAACTGTCTAAATAAATAATATATTAATGAATGAATGGACAAATAATATAATAATGAATTTATTTTACTATTTTTTTTTTACAACCACACAGTTATCATCTTTTCCAACATAAATGGTGCTCTTTGGATCTTTATGTCTACGTTTATGTTTGCTTAATGACGTTTCAGGGTACTCCTTATTACAAATGGGACATGGTTTCATTATACGAAGATGCTTCCGTCTCATATGATCCATTTTCCTCGAAGAATTAATGAAGGTTTCCCCACAAATGTCACAGGAAAATGGTTTTTCACCTGTGTGTATTCTAATATGATATTTAAGTGCGTGGCTTGTTACAAATACTCCTCCGCATATACTACAACTAAAATCTCTCTGCCTTGTATGTTTCACAATATGTGAGTCGAGATGACATTTCGATGGGAATTTTTTGTCGCACCATGGGCACTTTACAGCTTCTCCAAAACCATGTGCAGTCATCAAATGATTTAGCATACCTTTCCTATTTAAATATACTTTGCGACAGATATCACATATAAATTTATATCTGTCCTCAATACTCTCACCGCATATCTTGAGGTGGGCATTAAAAGAATTTTTGTTCCGGAACACTTTGTTGCAACGCTCACATTCTGCAGACTCGTGCTGTTGCACATGATTCCATAGTTGTTTTCTATGTGGAAATTTAATGCTACATTTTTTACATTCAACTGGCTCATGATATGTATACTCATGACATTTAATTATTCTCTCTGTACTGAACATTTCTGGACATTTTGAACACATAATTTTTTTAACAGCATGTGATCTGTCAAAGTGGTCTTTGAACTTCATTTGTGAACTAAATATTTTGGTGCAATGTGAACAAGGGTATGTGTTTGTATTCTGTTGTTTTAGCTTACGCTTTCGATTCGGCTTTCTTAACGACATAATATCATCTATATCACAAAAATCTGAGGCAGGTGATGAATTTTCAAAATTTCTTCTCTTAATTTTTCTAGTTCTTCCTTTGACTAATCTATTGACATTTGCTAAGATAATTTTCTTATTTTTGACTACTTGTTTCTTTTGAAAGAATACAAGTTTATTTTTACCCGTGGAAACAAAGTACACAGTTTCTGCCTTTGAGGTAACTGTTTCTGATAACTCCATTGTGTTTTTAATGTTGTCCAAACATTTAGTCCATTGACTGCTCGAATAGTTGCACATTTTATTAAATAAATAGGAAATTCTGATGCTTTTAGCACATTCTGTGCATAATGTAAATGGTAAATCCTCTTCAAATGACACCTGTAAAATATACACATTTTATGTTGTAGTAGAATATAGGACAAATAAATATGGTCTATCGATACAGTCACTGGAACATTAGGACAGGGCATATTGGTTTTAAGAATCTGCATGGTCAAACTTGTGAATTAGGAACTAAGCAAAACTAGCAGTGATCCGCAGTTTGACCTGCATACGTTCCATTCCCATCTCAACATGGGTGTAAAAAACAAACAGACAGACAGACAAGAAAGTGATCTTCCCGGTGTCCCGTTTGTTTCTTTTGAGGTGCGGAACCTTGTACTTGTATACGGGCTGTTTTCCGCAATCAGACCTTTAATGTGCGGAACCTTAAAACCCTAAATAATGTTACTTCCATGGATTCAATGAAGCCAGTTTCCTTTCCTCTTTAAAGTAAGTACAGCGCTCCGCGGTTTCAACCGCGTAACTCCTGATGTGTTGGAATATCGGGATGCAAAGTACCCTATGTCACACCCAATAAATCAATGTATCCTCATATTAAGTTTCATCAAAATCGGTCCAGTAGTTTCGGAGCCTATTCAATTCAAACAATCACTTTTTTTCCTATCTATACTAATATTATAAAGCTGAAGAGTTTGTTTGTTTGAACGCGCTAATCTCAGGAACTGCTGGTTCGAATTGAAAAATTATTTTTGTGTTGGATAGTCCATTTATCGAGGAAGGTTATAGGCTACT
Source organism: Idaea aversata (assembly GCA_907269075.1). NCBI lineage: Eukaryota > Metazoa > Arthropoda > Insecta > Lepidoptera > Geometridae > Idaea > Idaea aversata. The sequence continues at coordinate 5,698,050 of OU026099.1, read as the reverse complement.
TTTTATCCCGATATTCCCACGGGATCGGGAGTTACGCGGGTGAAACCGCGGAGCGCAGCTAGTCTATACTATTATCTATACTAATATTATAAAGCTGAAGAGTTTGTTTGTTTGTTTGAACGCGCTAATCTAAGGAACTGCTGGTTCGAATTGAAAAATTATTTTTGTGTTGGATAGTCCATTTATCGAGGAAGGATATAGGCTACTTTTTATCCCGATATTCCCACGGGATCGGGAGTTACGCGGGTGAAACCGCGGAGCGCAGCTAGTAAGAAATATTAAGTAGAGAAGATTAGTGTAGATTTAAATACTTTAACAAACTTACATTGAGAGAATCTAACATATCTTGAAAAGTGATCGTTTCATCAAGATATTTGGTTTCTAATACAACATAGTCGTCAAGAAACACTGCATCGGCTTCAGTCGAAATGAAACAAAACTTGCAAATGTATTCAGTTTCTTTTGCGACAAACTTAAACACAGATCGTAAAATATCTATATCTGCGTCCATTTTTCTAGTTTTAATTATATTTAATTCCGTTTACGAAATGTGTATCAATATTTTCACGAAATTCAAAATCTTTCCAAAACTGAAACAGCAGATAAATAAATATGACAGCTGACTGAGGCTGACAGATGACAGAACCAAAACTTTTGCTGACAGTGACTGAATAAAGCTGGGGACACAACGGACACATTGCTCGGACGCGTCCGACAGTCGCGACTGATAGGCATCTGTGTAATGCAAATGGGAGCCAATAATACGTGTACATGATATTACGAGAATCTACCAAGTCTTGTTCCAAATTCATTTTGAAATACCATTTTTCTGAATTGTCATAAATACTGATTTTCTGATGAATCTAATAAACTATGTACAGTACAGTATGGGTCATAAGTAAATGATCAATTTGCTACAATAATACTATCAACAAGTATTGGACTTACGACTTTCTTTTAATAGATGTTACACACAAACTTAAATTAAAAGTGCCTACTCAGTGTGATTATTATTTTCAACATGTTAGCTATGTCTTTAGTTGTGTGAGTGGTATAAGCCGCCACCAGCTACACCAACCGACGTGGGTTCGATCCACAGGTTACGTTGTGCACAGGAGTGTAAACATTACGGTGGGCAGAGACTTTTGACCGTGGATTGTACCGTGTTTCTACTGAAAGTATTACAAAATTATCTGACTACTGAATCTTCGTTCTCTTTGCCTCAAATCTACCAAAAAAGAAGAAATCTACTAAAAGTGGTCATACGCCGCTTGATTTGCAAGTGCGTCCGAATGACCGTGCACGCACACACAGTCGCGGCTGTCTGTGGCGGCTGTCGGACGCGTCTGATAATATGTTCCAAGCTTTAGCAGAGTGGCATCGTGTGTGCTTGTTTTACTACTCTGTGGTGACATTTTGGCATGACTTCCATCCATAATGCCTCAGTGCTGCCACTGTACGGTAATAATAGTAGATTTACCAAATTTTGTAAACTATATTTCAGTAAATTCGTATTGTTCTGTTCGTTTTTTATTAGTAAATATGAAACGATAATAACCTATTAATTATTATTAATTCGTCAACTGGCAGACAGATGGCAACATGATGAAAATGTATATAACGTTGTTTAGCTCTAGTTTCGTCTTTTGATTGATGATTTGAGGCCATTGAAATAAAACATTGATTTAGGGCGACCATTTTACAAATATTTTTCTCTAAAAGACAAAATTCTAAAATTTACTGTGTTTTACGTTTTTCGAACTGGCAGTACTGGCAAGTCGACACTTCCTCTTCCTCCCGTTTCTCCCTCAGTCAATCAGTCATTCATTCATCAATAAAAACTGTGAAATTCAGACAGTTAGCGGTCGGTGTAATTTCTCTGGTGTCACTTTAAAAATTATACTAATTTGCGAATTGGTTGACTCAGCAAAACATTGTTCATTTCAACCCTTTCAGAAAATTTGATTAAATAGCACGTACAGCAAAAACATAACCTCACTTTCTCATACAAATGTGCAGTTTACAACAGCTTGTATAGAAATAAAGAGAATGGCAGACAAAATAAGGTATGTAGGTTTGTTTTAATCTATTTCTTGATTTCTTGGTAAACCAAAGACATTTCAATATGATATAATATTTTACTCTTGCACTTTCTATGTCGAAAAAAAATAGATCTATATTTGGTTCAAAATGTCTAGAATAAGTTAGTATTTATTGTATAGTATTAGTATATAGTTAATCTGCCGAAGATCGTGCGAAGTGTAAGCGAAAAAGTAGGAAAGCGGACCCCGGGTTCCCGAGAGGGATGCAACCAGGAACATTGCTCGGATAATGATGAAATGTAGTTAATCTAATATATTTTGTTTCAGGGTGAAATCAAATTTTAATAAAGATGGCAACTACGAACCTTCCGACTCAGAAGATGAGTACTCAGCAAAGGAAAAACAGTTGCTGGACAAGTTCAGAAAAAGAAAACATGACTCGGAAAGCGAGGAAGAGATGTATGCATTCTCGGAATCTGATGATAATTCTGACAAAGATGATTTAGGCATGGCCGACAGTGATGTTGAAGGCCAAGAACAATCTGATGATGACTTACCAGATGCCAAAGCCTGGGGAAAGAATAAAAGATCCTACTATGCTACTGACTATGTAGACCAAGATTTTGGAGGTTTCGGTAACGAGGAAGAAGCGGCTCTTAGGGAAGAGGAAGAAGCCAAAAACATCCAAAAAAGACTTCTGGAGCAACTCGGAGAAGAAGATTTCAATCTAGATTTCTTCAAAAAACAAATTTCAGATGTCGAAGAAAAAGAAACTGTAATAAAAAGTGACCTAAGTAAGATGTCAAAACGACAAAAATTACAGTTATTGGAAAAGGAAAGCCCAGAATTCACCGGCCTAATTAATGATTTTAAATCAAAACTGACCGTTGCCAAAGATGATCTGCATCCTGTTCTGGAACTCGTCAAAGATGGTAAACTTCCTACATGTCCTGCTTCTAAATTCGTGAAAACTAACTACAATCTCATATTGAATTATTGTACTAACATCAGTTTTTATTTACTTCTTAAATCACAAAGAATAAATATTCAAAACCATCCCGTCACAAAGAGGTTGTATCAGTATAGACAAATGTTAAACAAGATGGAACCGATATACTTGGAAGTTGTAAAACCACAGATTGACAAAATATTAGAGGCAGTAAGAAATAATTTGAAACTGTGTGTAGCAGAGGAAGCTACTAAAAAGAGGAAGTCTGATAAAGCTGGTACTGAATCTGCTTCTAAAAAGCTTAAACTTATCACTGCTTTGGAGAAAGATGATGGTGAAGACACTGGTGTTTCTGATGATGAAGAGAGTTACGATGGCACTGACTTCTTTAATACAGACAAAACTAACATTCAAACAAATAATGATGAATCAGAAGAGAGTGGTTTCTCTGATAACGATGGAAACATACCAACTGAAAATGAAGGTAAACCACAAGAGTTGGACACTGAAGAAATAGCAGACAAGAGAGAAATTACATACCAGATTGCTAAAAACAAGGGTCTGACACCACACAGGAAGAAGGAACAACGTAATCCGAGGGTTAAACATAAACTGAAATACAGGAAAGCTAAGATCCGTAGGAAGGGAGCCGTAAGAGAAGCTAGATCTGAACTAACAAGATATGCAGGCGAAGCTTCAGGTATCAAGGCAAATGTGAGAAAGAGTATAAAGATTAAGTAAAATAATAATTTATTTAATTAAAAAAAAATACATTTATCATGTAACATTTTAGTTTTACTGTAGTAAACTGTATACTTAAAATTATGTGTTTTTTTAAATTTATTAATGTTGCCATCTGAAAAAAAAAGAAAAATAGTTATTAGGCAATCCGATCTATAATAGGATAGGCAAGCAGAAAGGACTTACAGTTACACACTGTTAGCAACTAAAGTGGAGGTCTAAAATTTGTTGTTATAATTTTTTGTAACTCAAGCAGGGCTGCTTTAGTTAAAAGCCTATGAATATACTTTTTATTTTAATTTAAAAACTATGAAAAGCCTCAACTTTTGTTGTCAATTCTAAGTTTTGATTCAGTTGGACTAATCCGCAAAACAGCGTAAAACCTCAAGTTGGTTTTCGCGTATACGGTTTTATGCGTAGAAAGGAAATAATTAGCTTGAAATCACATTGAGTCGTTTTAAAACTAAGTTATAGCCGCTCCACACTTACCCCGCGAATCGCGCGAGAAGGCGCGAAAGGTGCGAGAACACGTAGTGTGGAGCCGCGCCTTGTTCTCCGATTTTTGTCGGTTTTTTAACCCGCGACAAAGGGCCAGCGCGCGTGACTGTGAAAACTATGTGAATATTGCAAATGTGGAGCCTTGTCCATGTTGCGCTGTGTTCGCGCTACTTTCTCGCCGCGCGATTCGCGGGGTAAGTGTGGAGCGGCCATTAGGATGTGTCTTCAGAACCCACCCCCCAATGAGAATCTGATGTACATTATTATACTTACAATTTCAATACTTTATCTTTCCCACCGGAAGCTACATATGCACCATCTGGTGACCAGTCCACTGCAAATACCTCATCAGCATGGCCAGGGAGATCCAACTCTATTTTCTTGGTCTTCATGTTCCAAACTGCAAAAATATAATAATATGTCAAACTAACAGCGCTCCGCGGTACCAACCGCGTAACTTCCAACCCAATCCAATGGGATCGGGATAAAAAGCAGCTCAGAGCAAAAAGCTCATGCCAATGAATCAATGTACAGTCACATTACCAATTAGCTGAACCCCACGTGACCGCTAGCTCATTCGCATATCTGTAAAAAATATAGTATTTACCTATTTTGTTATTTTTTATATTGTATTGTTTAGTAAGTATATTGTTTAAAAAACAGAATCAGGTAACATTACTATACAACCTTTCAGATTTGCGAGGCAGCTCTAGGTCACTTGGGGTTCAGCTAATTGGTAATGTGACTGTACCTACCCTCATATCAAGTTTCATAGTGTAGATTTAAGGTGGACTCAGATTGATACGCGCCGAACGAATCGAATTTTTGCCGTCCACGGAAAAAGGTACCTTATAATAATAGAGATAAGGTATCTACATTTATATTTCCGATGACGTCATCAGAGTCGTCCGCATTGTCAGAGGCGGCCGACTCTGAAATAAATAAATGTACCTTATCTCAATTACTATATGGTACCTTTTTCCGTGGACGGCAAAAATTCGATTCGTTCGGCGCGTATCAATGTGCGTTCATCTTTAGATAGATAGAATTACATTTTTAGATTTTAATGGACTTATCCTTATCTAGAATTATCTAGACCTATCTAGAATTCTAAATCAAATGGAATCTAATAAAGCCTTTACGTCAAATTATTAACTACTAGCTGCACCCCGCGGCTTCGACCGCGTAAGTCTGGATCCCGTGGGAAAAAGTAGCCTATAGCCTTCCTCGATAAATGGACTATCCAACACAAAAATAATTTCTCAATTCGAACCAGTAGTTCCTGAGATTAGCGCGTTCAAACAAACAAACAAATAAACTCTTCAGCTTTATAATATTAGTATCATCATCACTACATAGTATAAAATAAAGTCACTTTTCGCCGTCCCTATTTCCCTTTGTACGCTTAGATCTTTAAAACTACGCAACGGATTTTGATGCGGTTTTTTTAATAGATAGAGTGATTCAAGAGGAAGGTTTATATGGATAATACATGCATAATATAGCCGTGCGAAGCCGGAGCGGGTCGCTAGTAGATAATAAGCCCTTTGTTTTGAATTATTTAGGTTACACATAACATATGTATGACAAATGCTGAGTTTTTTCTATATAACTAACAAGTTCAGAGTGCCTCTTGGTATCAAGAACACCTCCTCTAGCATTTTCTATTGGGTTCTGTCTCGCGCTACACTTCTCCGGTGGTGTCCAGCCATAATTCTCAGGTCATCCAACTATCTTATTTGGCAGTCACTCAAATAGGTTACTTAAGTCACCAAAGGGCTAAACATTCGAACCCTTAAGGGTTCTTTTTCCCAACACCAGTCGCCGAAGTCGAAATCGAATCGACTAGGAGGATGATGATGACCAGTCAATCAAGGTTGTACTCCATTTGCCTTGCCTGTAATCTCTAAACATGTTTCGTCAAATTAATGGTCTAATTAGTCACCTTTTAACGTAGAATCGGCGCTGGAACTCAACAAAAGTCTCGAGTCAGCAGACCAAGCTACCATGTAAACAGCCTGCACGTGTCCACGGAGGGTAGTTATGAATTTCCCTGTCGATGCTTCCCATAGTTTTACAGACTTGTCGAACGACGCTGATGCTATTATTCTGAAACGTTAAACAATATTTATCATTAGCTGTTGCTCGCGACTTCATACGCGTGGTAGTTTTATGTACCAAAACTTTCCTCTTGAATTACTCTATTTAAAAAAAACCGTATCAAAATCCGTTGCGTAGTTTAAGCTAAGTATACATAGGGACAGACAGCGGGAAGCGACTTTGTTTTATACTATGTAGTGATACTTACTGGAGAAGTTACGTGCTGCAGACATAATACAATAACTAGCTGTGCCTGATAGTTTTACTCGCGCGATTCGGGATAGAAAGTATCAATCAGTTAAGTCGTTTTTGCGTGAAGAAGTAACAAACCTATACACAAACTTTCACTTTTATAATATTAAAGAACTAACTGCGCCCCGCGATTTCACCCGTTTTAGTCTGGGGGTGGGATCTGTATCAAAATTCATCAATCAATCAGACGTAAAAACGTAACAGACAGACAGAAATTATGCTTACCTAGTATCTGGTGAAAATTTGACATCATTAATGAGTTGTTGATGGCCCGTCATACGCGCCAAAGGTCTCTTCTCTTTCTCCGGCAGCCACAGGAACAGTGTGAAGTCATCAGACCCTGATACCAGTCGTTCGGCGCCTTCTTGGCATACTGCTTCGAATCGCTCTAGAGCCCTCTTTTGTAGAACTAATTCTAGAAATAAAATAAAAACCACCAAACTTTTAAAAGGGTATTGCTTGCCACAAACAAAATTGTATTCCTCTATTTTACTTCCTGAATATTTTCTCAAAAGTTTTTATTCTATTTCATAAAATAAGAAAAACAGAAGGGCCGAACAAACCTATTTTTTTTTACATTTTTTATTTATTGTATTGTCTCTTAGAGGTATAATTGACAATTGGGGAATAAATGCTGAAAGGATTCGCGTGCTCCATGTTCACAAAAAACAAAACTGCATTATTTTTGGGAAATTCATTTAGGTACTTACAAATTTTGCAAAAAAATATTTAACTAAAAAAAAAGATCCTATATTTTTGTATCAATCGAAAGTGTTGCTGATAGAGATCGATTCCTGGAGAGGAGCATAGCACAGCATATTAAAGGAAATACCTAATTTTTGTAGTTTTCTGAAATTTTTCTGCACTAACGACAATTATAACAATGCTTTTATTTGACTTACTATCATCACTTTGTGCACCGAACTGGTCAGTGACAGGATGGAATGGGCCTGTTCTAAGCACATAGTCTGTACTAAGTGCAAGCGTGTTCACCCAATGTGCATGCCCTTCTAACGTCCTACATAGGACACCATCTTCTGCTCTCCACACCTGTTAAAAAAGGGACAGTAGATCTGAGTATTTGATATAAATTCCAGCTTGATACCTCCACGCGTTCGTGAGAAAAAGGATCTTGACAGACAGATGGACGGACCACAAAGTGATCCTATAAGGGTTCCGTTTTTTCCTTTCGAGGTACGGAACAAGCATTTTAGTAAGTATATTTTTTCGAGTTTTTATTCTGTTAAGTAAATCTTTTCGTTCAGTTTTCCTTTAGTTTTTCATTCATCTTTTGTAATAAAACCAATGACGCCTTATAAAAAAAAATAATGTTGCATAATTTTGTGTCAATATCAATTTAGTTTCGTGGTCACTTGACTTTTGTGGACAATTGTGTAGGATTGGGTTATAGATGGCATTTACTCGCGTACATTTATTATTTACTAGCGACCCGCTCCGGCTTCGCACGGCTATATTATGCATGTATAAACCTTTCTCTTGAATCACTCTATCTAATAAAAAAAACCGCATCAAAACCCGTTGCGTAGTTTTAAAGATTTAAGCATACAAAGGGATATAGGGACATAAGGACGGAGAAACCGACTTTGTTTTATACTATGTAGTGAAGTGAAGCACAGTAATGTAGTGTAAATTACGTCAGCGATGGGCGTTATAACCATCGTCTACATCCAGTTATAAAAGATGGTCATAAGTCCGCAAACTGGTTTATTTCATAGCTTCATAAAATCACTGTCTAACTGTACGAATGTAACGAATGTCCTACTTCTTCTTGCAACTGAATGAAAACATAATTATCTACACTAATATAATGAAGAGAAAACATTTTTTTGTTTGTAACGAAAATACTCCGAAACTACTGGACTGATTTTGATGAAACTTGGTATGTGGATACATTGATTCATTGAGAGTAACAAAGGCTACTTTCTATGCCGATATTCCCACGGGATCGGGAATTACGCGGGTGAAACCGCGGAGCGCTGTTAGTGTTTTATATAAAGACAGATTGACCAATACCTTTATTGTGCGATCCTGTGAGGCAGTGTAAATGAGCCCATGTCCACCCCATTTGACTGAAGTAACAGCTTTAGAATGTCCTGTAAGACTGAGGACAGTCAATCCTGCTGTTGTATCCCATATTCTAACGTCGCCATCCTTTGATGAGCTTGCTAACTTTCTGCATTCTGGATTTCTGTCAAGTACATTTGATAATAAATAATCATTAAAAAAACAAGAATGAGCAAATCTTAAGTGTGATTGATTTATATCAGACGACCTTTGTGGCGCGTCATCGCGCGTCGGGCGCACACCCGCCTACGACGCAGAAAGTTGCGTGTTCGATTCTCGTTTCAATCAAGTACTTATGTATAAAAATGTTTGTTTTCGGTCTGGGTGTCTGTATGTATATAAAAACTAGCTGCGCCCCAACGGTTTCACCTGCGAAAGTCCCGATCCCGTGGGAATATCGAGATAAAACGTAGCCTATATATTATGTTACATACCGAATTTCATTGCAATAGGTTTAGTAGTTTTAGTGTGAAGCAGTAACAAACTACATACACACACACAAACTTTCACATTTATAATATTAGTAGGATTTATTTACAAAAAAGTATAAATTCTATCCAATATGTCTGGCCACCATAACACAAGCTTAGTTGCTTAACTTGGGGCTAGATGGCGCTGTGTCTGTTTATATATTATTATTATATATTTCTTCTGAATGGAAAGGACTCTGAGAAAAACTCACTTGTGATATGGTTCCCATGCTAAAGCTGTAACCCATTGCTTGTGCCCAATCATAGTTTTTCCAATCTGATTCCCAGTAACAGGATTCCATATTATAACTCTTCCTGTTTTACATGCCGATGCCAATTTCAAGCCATCTGGAGACCAACTAATGCAGAGCACCCAATTTGTATGACCTTAAATAAAAATATTTGTCTTTTTAGTCTCTGTAATAAAATACATAAGAAGTGGCCCTCAACCACTTGCTAATATGATTATCCTTATTATTTACTAGCTGCGCTCTGCGGTTTCACGCGCGTAAGTGCCGATCCCGATAAAAAGTAGTCTAGCCTAGCATAGCCTTCCTCGATAAATTGAACCAGTAGTTCCTGAGATTAGCGCGTTCAAACAAACAAACAAACTCTTCAGCTTTATAATATTAGTATAGATTATTAGTCTATTCCGTCCCACTGCAGGGCAAAGGCCTCCCTCCCTTCTTTCCACTATTCCCAGTCTAGTGCCAGCTGGGTCCAGTCCCTACGATGCGAGTCCAACCCTACCCGTTTATGTATTACCCTTATATAAAATATTATTCCCTGATAATGTAGCTTTTTATAAGTGAATGAATTTTTAAAATCGGTCCAGTACTTTCGGAGCCTACTCGTTACAAACAAACAAAAAAATCTTTCCTCTTTATAATATTACTGTAGATAAAACAAACAGGTTAAAAAACTTCTAATTTATACAAAAACAAAATCTAATGTATTTTTGTTTCGCCATTACCTCCTTAAATCAATTGATAAAACTTGGTTTGTTGACAGCTACCTTTGAAATAATGATGGCAAGGCAATCCTTGAGCATAATCACAAATAGAAAATATGTGATAAAATTCTCCGTTTTTCGTGAACTAGATGTGGAAAAAAGACATACGCATTTTAAGGCATGTGTTTTTCATTTTTTTCATCAGCATCTGACAAGCAAGGATCTTTATGAACCTAACCGCCTTGCAGACAAGTAATTTTTGTTCAAAGTTTGCAAACAAGTTATTTTTGTTTGAAGTTTTACCATGTTTAGGGTTCTGTACCTCAAAAGGTAAAAAGGAACCCATAATAATAAGGTCACTTTCTTGTCCGTCTGTGTGTGTGTCACCACCGATTTTTTTGGAACGGGTGGACCTAGTTTTTGGTATGGCCCTGCTAGTTTAATATGAATAGAATATACTTAGTTTGTAAAAACCTAGTTACCTTTACAAACATGCAGGGGTGTCTGTGTGTGCAGGTCCCAAAACCTGACAGTGGTGTCTCCGGAGCCACTGGCTAACTGCTTCCCTGTTGGACTGAAACTGGTTGATATAACCGCTTCGGCGTGTCCTGGTATTGAACTGAAAATAATAATATGGTGAAGTGACATCTCCTACTATTTTTCAAGTCAACTAAAAATATAAATAAAATGTGACGCAGAAGGTTGTGGGTTCTTTTCCCGCCTCAAAAAATATTAATGTACAGAGATACTGTTACTGGCACTGTTGTGTGTTTCTGTAAATATATCAGTATTCTATCTGTTGTCTGGTCACCATAACACAAGCCTAGTTGGTGCTAGATGGTATGTCAAATTTTTAGAATATTAAAAAAACTATATAGGGAAAGATCCCAGGCTATAGGCAAAGGGCAGCTTTATCGCTTAAAGATGATCTATTCCAGGCAACCATAATGATGAAAGTCTTAAGCAAGCTGACGGGTACCTTTTGTAACCGTGGTACACCCAGTAGTACCACTAGTGGTACTACGGTTACTTTTTCATTACCGTGGTACCCCAGTAGTACCTCTTAGCCTTGTTACTGAACTCTTTAAATTGGATCAAAATTGTTTTAATAAATTCAGTAAATCTGTCCATCCATCCGTCCATCCGTCTGTCAGTAACCAGGCTGTATCTCATGAACAATGATAGCTAGACAGATGATGTGTATCTGTTGCCAGTATATCAACAAATACTTAAAATAGAAAAAAATAAATAATCAAGTATGGCTCCCATACAACATGGTACAGAACGCTTTGTGCGTGAGTTAGACTCTAACTTGGTCGGTTTTTCATATTAATTTTTTTTAGGTAATAGAAGTATTTACTTAGTAGGTAGCTATTTACCTTGTGCATCTTGTAACTGGTCTCACTCTGAACACAGCTTGTTGTTGATAAATTATTTCCACTACTTCTTCAGAATTCAAAGTTTTGATATCAAGAGCATCTTTCAAAGAAGTAGTAATTTCAATATCTTTTACAAAAAAGAGAAATGGTTTATCTTCCTGAAAAAATATAAAGAGGTGTAGGTTTCTTTATATTACCATTTACTGACCCTACGTATGCTATTATAAAATAATTAAGAATAGGTATTAAGTCCCCGAATTCAATTGGGTAGAAAGTAATTTTAAAACAGGCAGGAATAATATAATATTTTTATCTTATTTTAGCCTTGGATGCTTTATTGCAGCCACCACACAGGAGACCCTAGGTGCTAAACCCAGTTGAGTAGTTTGAAATAATTTTACGAGGTATAAAAAAAAAGTTTAAAGTTGGCAGAATATAACCTAAAATAGTGTAAGTATAATGTACTATGAAAATAATTTCAATCTGGTTGAGGAATAGTGATTCTAATAGAAATGTGAATAATAAAGTTTAAAAAGTATACCTCTTGTAGGAGTGCGTTACAAATGAGCTGGAGCTGGTCTTTGGTCACATTTAGTGGCAAGTCCAAGGTGCCTCCGGTTTCTTCTCCAGTGTCTGATTTTAGCTTAGCCTGAATGCTACTTGGAAGATCCACGTCCATTTTTTGGTGGGGTCTGTCTTCGTTCCTGTTTATTTGTCCGAAATTCTATAATTTTTAACCCAAAACAAATCAAAACAAAACGGCATGCGCAGCTGACAGTTTCACAATTACAATAACGTCAACGTCAAATTGACATTAATAGGGAAGTACTTGATTGGAATTGGATGGAACAATCGATTCACGATTGCCAAGTATGGGCGATCGTCATTCGTAGATTGGTTCACTCGGTTGAACTAACGACATCACTACGCTGCCAGCCAGCCAGCTGTCAATTGATTTTTTTGACATTTGAATTATCGTAAATGGCAACATTTTGCAAATGTCCGACTTCGGCTTTTCACATACGTGTATGTTTTTATTCCAAAGTTTATTTTATTAGAATAACCCTGGGATAAAGATCGACCATGAAAATCCTCTACGTTTTATTTCTATTCTGGACTATAGTGAAATGTGATGAGCACACCCATGCGTATAAGGAAGGCGAGCAAGTGGTGCTATGGATGAACACAGTTGGTCCCTATCACAATCGGCAGGAGACGTATGCTTATTTTTCATTGCCTTTTTGTGTCGGCACTAAAGTAACCATCGGACATTATCATGAGACTCTATCGGAAGCTCTTCAAGGCGTCGAATTGGAATTCAGCGGTCTCGACATCACCTACAAGGAAAACACCCCGGCCCAACAATTTTGTGCCATAGAACTTACCGAGCAGACGTATAAGGCTCTCGTTTACGCCGTAAAGAACCATTACTGGTATCAAATGTACATAGACGACCTGCCGATATGGGGAACCGTCGGCGAAATAGACGGAGATCACTACTACATCTGGACTCACAAGAAGTTTGATATTGGATATAATGGAAATAGAATTGTTGAAGTCAACCTTACCACTGAGAACAGGGAACGACTCACCCCTGATGCCAAGATTCCATTCACTTATGAAGTCAACTGGAAGAAGAGTAACATTAACTTTGAGGATAGGTTTGATAAATATTTAGATCCTAATTTCTTCCAGCATAGAATTCATTGGTTTTCAATTTTCAACAGTTTTATGATGGTTATATTTTTGGTAGGACTTGTTTCTATGATTCTTATGAGGACCCTACGTAAGGACTATGCTAGATATTCTAAAGATGATGATCTTGACGATTTAGAGAAAGATTTAGGGGATGAATACGGTTGGAAGCAAGTTCATGGAGACGTGTTCCGACCTGTACCCCATCTTGCATTGTTCTCAGCCTTGATTGGGTCTGGTTACCAACTAACTGTTGTCACTCTAGCTGTTATAATATTTACTATATTTGGTGAACTCTACACTGAGAGAGGATCTCTACTGTCAACAGCAATATTTATCTATGCAGCTACATCACCAGTCAATGGATATTTTGGTGGATCCCTATATGCAAGAATGGGTGGTAAATTATGGATCAAGCAGATGCTCCTATCAGCTTTCTTCCTACCAGTGTTGGTATGTGGCACTGCCTTTTTCATTAACTTTATTGCAATGTACTACCATGCATCCCGAGCTATTCCTTTCGGCAGTATGATTGCTGTGATGTCCATCTGTACATTTGTCATTCTACCTCTGACCCTGGTTGGAACAGTCCTTGGGAGAAATCTAGCTGGACAACCAGACTATCCATGCCGCATCAATGCTGTTCCGAGACCTATCCCCGAAAAGAAATGGTTTATGGAGCCATTGATTATCATTATTGTAGGAGGCATTTTACCATTTGGATCAATATTTATTGAAATGTACTTTATTTTCACCTCATTCTGGGCATACAAAATTTACTATGTGTATGGATTCATGCTGCTCGTTTTTGTTATTCTGATGATTGTAACAGTATGCGTGACCATTGTCTGCACCTATTTCTTGTTGAATGCCGAGGACTACCGCTGGCAATGGACAAGTTTCCTCTCAGCTGGAAGCACTGCCATCTATGTTTATTTGTATTCATTCTACTATTTCCTCTTCAAAACGAAAATGTATGGTTTGTTCCAAACTACTTTCTATTTTGGATACATGGCTCTGTTTAGTGTGGCCCTTGGTATAATTTGTGGTACTGTAGGCTATTTGGGCACCAGCTTATTTGTCAGAAAAATCTATTCCACTGTAAAGATTGACTGAAGTAATTTAACATTATTACTTTTATTTTTTTTAGAAGTAATTGCCACTAGCAATTATAAAAAAATTGTGACAGTGTGTGTATCATGAATATTTTGATCTAGATGTAATTTGAAACAGCACACTTTAAATTCATATAAGTTGGTACTACTAGGTAATTTGCTTTTGAAGGAACGGGGATGTAGGAGTTAAAGAACTTCCTTTAAGACTATTTTGTTGAGAGTAAATAATTTCTTAAAATGATAAATTGTATGAATGTTATTTGGGTCTTCTGTGAAGAAAAACTGAGTCAGTTGTGAGATTATGTTTAAAATCTTATGTAGATGTTGGCCAAATGACGGCAAATAGCATAACTGTATGTAAGTGTACTTTTTAAATAATGCAGTCTCTTCATAAATAGCAATATTCCTGCTTCTACCCTATTCCCAAGCCAATAATAGTTAGGTTGAAACAATCTAATAAGTACTAAATTATAATTTTAGCAATGTAAATAATCTTAACTATTCTTAAAAATGTCTTTTAGATATAAAGAAATCTATAATGTGTTAAAAACTTTCTCTTTATTATACTTTACACACTGGTTTATAAGAAATTCATTGAATTGCTTTTACTTTAATATTTTTATTTATGTTGTTACATATTGTGGAAAGTGGAGTCCCAATTTGGTTAGTTGATGAAATGTATGCTGTTCTCAAATAACTAAGATGTGGTTAAAACCAGATGGTATTTTTATTTATTTATGTATTGATTTTGTAAATAATTTAAGTACTACCTATTTATAATTTAGCTAAACTGTAACAATACCTAATTAGCAATAAACAGAGCTCTTGTTGAGTATTATGAGAAACTGATATGCCATCCATCTTTATAACTGTAATAAATTGGCATGAAATAAACAATAAATAGTTTAAATTGGTTTTACTGTACACAACAATATATTTATACAATAATAATTAAGACTCCTCCATGTCATCTCCAACAAATTTCTCAACATCAACAGCACCTTTTCTTGACTTTTTGCCTCCTGGATGTTTTGCGTTGAATGCTTCAGCTGTTCTTTTTCTCAATAAATTGACATCTTCGTTTTCGTCACTTTGGTCGGCCCATTCTAAGACTAAGCGTCTCCCGTACAGATGGGTAGACTGGCAGAGAGCTTCAAAGGCAGACTAAAAATAATAAAACATACTAGTTAAAATCTCAGCTATGTCAATTACAGCCAAAAAGGATTTACATTTGAAACTAGTGCAGCACATTATTAATTCCTATTTATTTCAAAATATCCGTGTCAGGCTATTACTAGGTAAATAAAGGCGTAGGTACAAACCTTAGCATCAGCTTTAGAATGGTAATCGACGAAAGCGAATCCTCGATGTTGGTCGATGCCGGGCGATAGTTTTTTCGGCAACCGTAACGTTTTAATTTCCCCGAAGGCTCTGTAATGAGATTGTATGATAAGTGCGCTAATTACATTAACTGGGACTAATTTAAAAGCAGAAAGGTCGTGATAGAGAGTGTACTATTGAAACAGATGAATACATTGCGAAATAACACGAGAGAGAAAGAGACGGATATCGTGTCTTTATTTACGTTTAAATATTTCTATTGCACTAGATATAGTCCAGCGCTATCGCGTTAGTTTAGCAATTATTTCACATTAGTACTACACATTTCTTATCAGTTATATTGGTTGTAATTTGGTGTTTATTTACCTGAATATTTCGTGTAGTTCTTTTCTGTTTGCTTGAAATGGAACATTTCTTACTAGAATTTTGGTACCGTTCTGTGCGGTATCTTTGACATCCTTCTTTGATGTGCGAACTTCGTTCCTAGAATATACAGAATAAATTAGTCCAATAGAATATTTTTAAAATAATAAACCTTGAGTCATAAAAAAAACTACTTATCTAAAATAAAAACAAAAACGCCTAAATTCTATAAGGAAATCAAAGGACAATCCAATCAGTCTTCAAAAATATTTGAAATTTTTTGCCTAACCAACACATTTTTTTTAGAATAATGAACTTACGTATTTCCTCTCTCTGATCTCTTCAATTCTAATGTTTTCCCATCTATTGTCAAACTCTGTAGTTCTCTGAGAGCGGCATTAGCGTGTTCCTTACGTTTGTATTGCACGAAACCATAGCCCATTGATAGAAACTCTCCAGGATTTCGAGGGTCCTTCTTTTTAGGTATCGTGACGCTGTGAACTTTGCCACATTTTGAAAAATGCTGGGAAAAAAATTGTTATGAGAAAAAAAGGAAAATATTCGATTTTAAAACTATGTTTTAAATACCTTGAGTCAGTCTAGCCTCAAACTAAATAATGCGTATATTATAAGATTATTGCATATAATTCAAGTCTAAGTACTTCGGTCGGCTGCATAATTGCAGACCACCGTAGAGCTCCAAAACGGCTGTTATAAGAATGTTTTCAACACAAGCAAGATTCTAGACACCTGCTTTAGTTGAAGTTTAAAGTCTTCTAATTCATCAATTTATCAAACAAAAATTATTAGAATGAAAACATTCCAATAATAGTAATTTTCGAACTCTACCGGGGGCTGCAATTATGCAGCCGACTGTACATTATAAAACACCGCCTAAGTGCGAGTCGTTCTGTTTTTAGTATTTTTTGTTAAAGCGGCAACAGAAATACATCATCTGTGAGAATTTCAACTGTCTAGCTATCACGGTTCATGAGACAGTCTGGTGACAGACAGACAGACAGTGGAATCCTAGTAATAAGGTCCCGTTTTTACCCGGAATCCTAAAAATGAACTTACCGATTTAAGAATGTCCTCTGTAGTTTTGAAATTGACATTTTTAACAAACAATGTGGTGTCGTTTTCTGGTTCTTCAGAATCGCTACTACTCGGAACATCTGTGTTTTGTTTATCTTCAATCTTGTTTTCTTTTATTGTTGGTTTTTCACCTTCATTTTCAACAATTCTATCGTCCATAACAGTCTCTCTCTTAATTGGTTCTGGTTTCTCAGCAGATTTTATAAAAACGTTTTCTGGTGCCCATTCGAGGTATAAAGGAACGTGTTTGAATTGGGAATAAGCCAGTTTATTAAAAGCTTTCTTAGCTTCGTAAGGTTCGATGTAGTCTATAAGAGCAGTTATTCCGTGTTTAGGCATTAGGAATCGGGCCAGTTGGCCGTGTTTTTCGAAAAGTGATTTTATTTCAGCTTGGTCCGTGTTTGATGGCAAATTCTTGACTAAGATGCAGGTTTTCGATCGTTTTTTTGCCGGCTGGGGTAAAATAAATTAAAATATATGGTTAAATAATAAGCTATACTATGCTAGTAATATTCTTTTAATGTCTATCCGACGTTTCCGTTCTAATCGTCGTTGACCGAACAACTGAAATATCGTCTTCAAAGACGAACGATTTAGTTCGTTTCGGTATGAGTTTAAGAAGTCTAATATTGTTCTTAATTGAGAAGTTCCGTACGATGATGTATAAGAGCCATACATTTGTTGTATAGCGGCAACAGAAATACATAATCTGTGAAATTTGAACTGTCGAATATTGAATGTAGCTATCATGCTTCATGGAGCATATTGTCACCAGGCTGTATCTCATGAGATACAGCCTGGTGACAGACAGACGGACGGACTTGGGGTGTAGCCTTAGCTTACTCTTAGTAATAGGGTCCCGGTTTTTCCCTTTGGGTATGGAACACTAAAATTACGTGTCATTCGATTTCTACTTAACGGTCATTACTACGATATATAAAAATAACTGAATTTTGTGGGCAGAATGTTCACTTTTAACTTACTCTATTAAATGCATCCAAATAGACTCCATTGGATTCAAGGAATTGTTTAGTTTCAGCAACAAGTTGAGTCTCACCAAGAGCCAGCCTTACAGCGGCGCTCGTATCTATAACAAATTAAATAAACATTGCAGGACATTCCACACAGCGCCATCTAGCCCCAAGCTCAGCAACTAGGCTTGTGTTATGGTATCCAAACAACGAATAGAATAACTTCATTTTTATTTTTTGTAACTTTTACATATACATACAGTCACCCAGACCCAGAAACAAATACTTGTTTGAGGCGGGAATCGAAACCGCAACCTTCTGCAGATAACAACACAATATGCGACTTCGTACGACGTGCGGTAGTTGTTTTATAATATACTAGCGACCCGCCCCGGCTTCGCACGGCTGTATTATGCATGTATTATATCTAAAAACCTACCTCTTTAATCACTCTATCTATTTAAAAAAACCGCATCAAAATCCGTTGCGTAGTTTTAAAGATCTAAGCATACAAAGGCACATAGGGACGGCGAAAAGTGACTTTATTTTGTACTATGTAGTGATTAAAACCTTCCTCTTAATCACGCTATCTATGAAAAAAAAAACCGTACCCAATTCCGTTGCGTAGTTTTAAACATCTAAGCATACATAGGGACAGACAGACAGCGGGAAGTGACTTTGTTTTATACTATGTAGTGTTTTTAGGAATGAAGACTGTTTAGTTTAGTGTACTCACTAAGTAGGTAATATTTAATTAGGGTGGTATTACACTTATCAAATATCTTTGTCCAAATTTGCATTAAATATTTGATCAAAATTCTTTGAAGGATGCCCATTCCACTTGTCCAATATCTGTGTCCAAACTTCAAAACCTTCGTAGAGTCGTCTGGCTATAGTTGTATATAACTCTGAACGTTTTGTTTTGTTTTTATAATGTTGATGCTTGGTGTTGTAAAGGCACTCGTTACTTTCGTAAGCATTTATTAAAAATTTAGTCATTGGAATCGTCCACGATATTTTGTTTGTCGCCATTGCATTTTTATTTAAATGTCATTATTATTTGGTCAAATATCGGTGTTGCCAATGCATTTGATGAAGCCTTCCAATTTCTTTGATCAAATGTACATTGGACAAAGATATTTGATAAGTGTAATACCAGCCTTAAATACATTCTATATACATATTAGTAGAGAGTTACATTATTTTTAATTCTAAAAAGTTGCATGTTCGCAATGGCAACTTGTTGATGCTATTACAATTATATTCACACCTTTGTACACAAGTTATTTACGCAATAAATGTATTTGTATTTGCATCGAAGGCGGGTGTTCGCCCGTCACGCCACAGAGGTCGTTAATCGTATAACTAGCTGTGCCCCGAAGATTCACCCGCGTAAGTCTAGATCTCATGGGAAAATAAGTCCTTATATTGGTGAAAACCGTATGAAAATCCGTTCCGTAGTTTTCGAGTTTATCGTGTTCAGACGGACAGACGCGGGGGTCTTACAAAATGCATGGGTATTCAATTTCCGGCATTATGAGATTCAGTCCTATTGATTAGCTAGACATTTTGGGATTAAGTTCTTATGGACCGGAAGCCTTTGTTTTATATAATACTCTTTATAATATTAGTGTTGAAGTATGAAAGATAAGTATAAGAGAGTAAGTAGATAAGTATGAGGTAAGTATAGGTTCATCCATGAAAAATCAACGTCGGTAAAATAATGACTTATTTAAGTCAATTCTCAGAATAGAAGATAACAAATCAATAATAGGTATCAATTTATTTTAATGTAGATTTTAATCTATTGATAAGCCATTTTTAATAAAGTAAGTGACATATTGACGGCCTTGAGATGCTGAAGGTAGCACAAACACACATACTATCGTATTTATATTTAACTAGCGACCCGCCCCGGCTTCGCACGGATATATTATCCATGTATTATACATATAAACCTTCCTCTTGAATCACTCTATCTATTAAAAAAACCGCATCAAAATCCGTTGCGTAGTTTTAAAGATTTAAGCATACAAAGGGAAATAGGGACAGAGAAAGCGACTTTGTTTTATACTATGTAGTGATGATTAGCAGCGCTTTGCTGTTTCACCAGCGTAACTCCCGATCCCGTGGGAATATCAGGATAAAAGTTGCCTATGTTACTCACAATGAATCAATGTATCCTCATTCCAAGTTTCAACTAAATCGGACCAGTAGTTTCGGAGCCTTTTCGTTACAAACAAAAAATCTTTCCTCTTTATAATATTAGTATAGATGTGTTATAAAAACCGGCAAAGTGAGAGTCGGTCCCGCGCACGAAGGGTTCCGTACCATTATATTCTGTTCTTAGTATTTTTTGTTATAGCGGCAACAGAAATACGTCATCTGTGAAAATTTCAACTGTCTAGCTATCACGGTTCATGAGATACAGCCTGGTGACAGATGGCAGAGTCTCAGTAATAGGGTCCCGTTTTACCCTTTAGGTACGGAATCCTAAAAAAGCATAAACTTACTTTTATTGTTATCGTTGAGTAGTTGTTCCTTAGTAGTGTTGTAATTAGACGCGACAACGTCGGCGACAGCGTTCGCTCCCAGAAACAACACGTTCCAGTTGTGCGATGACTTCGCTAGAGCCTTCTGTTTCTTTGCTTTCTTCTCTTTGAATGATAGACCCTCTAGAAAATATAATAATTGATTATAATAGAAGGCAGAGTGGCAGACAGACATCAAAACAGAACTCAAAACTAATTTTCTAGATAATCTATAAAAAAAAAATTAAGAATGTACCAGCTTCTTTTCTATTTTTAAAAGCCTCTATTTATCTACTTTTTTTATTCTATTATACTTACGTTAACTTATTTGTTACTTAGCATCAAGTCAAACATCCGTGGTTTTTATATGTTAAGTAGACCTTATGTTTGTGTATGATTGTTAATGTGATAAACAAATTAAAAAAAAACCATAAATTATAGAAACTAGGTATACATTTTTGTTTTACCAAAATAGAATAGATATTTATTAGTAAAGCACACTAATTACTACTTTTACTAATGCCCGAATACTCAAATGACCCTCAAATATTTAGAGTTCCCTTAAATATTTAAGACGCTCTATTGAAGCACTTAAATTACTAATATATAATCGCCACTTAAGATAAGTATAGCCTTTTAGTATTTGGGCGTGAGTCTCCTAAACTTATGTTTTGTTAAATTTGCTTCCAAGGACATGATTTTTGTCCTTTCTTTTTATTATAAGCATCGAGTATGGATACTTAGATAGATAGAAAGATTCGTACCATCATCACTGTCATTATCCAATATCTCAGTCTTAGCAGGCAACAGATGTAACATTCGACCACAGAACGATGTACCATCGAGTTCTGTGTATGCCTTCACGGCGTGTTCCGGCATCACGTACGTTATTGTTGCAAACCCTTTAGGTTGACGCGATATTGTGTCTATTGGCATGTTTACTTCCGCTAATGGACCTGTTAAAAAGTATTATATTAACGACTTCGTAGGCGTGGTATTTATGTTTTATATACTAAAACCTTCCTCTTTAATCACTCTATCTATTAAAAAAAACGTATCGTAGTTTTAAAATCTACGCATACATAGGAGCAGACAGCGGGAAGCGACTTTGTTTTGTTTTATGTAGTGACTTGTAGCGCTCCGCGGTTTCACCCGGGTAACTCTCGATCCCGTGGGAATATCGGGATAAAAAAAAGATGTTATTCACAATTAATTAATAAATAATAAATATTGCAGGACATTCCACACATCGCCATCTAGCCCCAAGCTAAGTGCTAGACAACGGATATACTACTTATATACTTTTCTTTTGTAAATATATACTTATAATACACTAGCTGCCCTCCGCGGTTTCACCCGCGTAACTCCCGATCCCGTGGGAATATCGGGATGTAAGCTATCCTATCTCTCAAGTTGGATCGAACTGCACATGGTGTGCGAATTTTATTATAATCGGTTAAGTGGTTTAGGAGTCCATTGAGGACAAACATTGTGACACGAGATTTATATATATTAAGAATATAAACAACCAGACCACAGACAAATATCTAAGCATAAATACTTGTCTGTGGCGGGAATCGTACCCACAACTCTGTGTTTGGCAGTCCGGTATGGTAACCATTGTGCCAACTGGGTCGTCTTAATGTATCATCATATCAAGTTTAATCAAAATCTTTCCAGTAATTTCGGACCCTATATAAAAAATTCTTTCTCTTTATAATATTAGTATTTATCTTGGCCTTTACATCTAATGTAGATGAATTATACATCGCCAGCAACGTTTAATCCATGCTATTCAAGCCAATGCAATGCCTAGTACATGTATAAGAAAGAGAACCTATACCACCCTGTCATCTTGGTAGTATCTAGAGAAAATACACGCGTCCATAAATCTGTAGCCAACTAAGCCGTGGGTTTCAGTACGATGTTTTCATTCTTTTTATGTCAATACTTTAACTACTATTAAAATTACAACATACAAAAAAAATTACAAATAAAAAAAAACATCCTCAAGCGGGTTCCCCTCTGTATGGCCAGACCCTTTGAGCGGAAAAGCCACCAGCCCTCCGATCACCAAACACCTTGACAAAACGCGCGTTGAGGTCGCTGTTTTCCTTCACCGTAAAGCAAGTAACAGTAATGATTCTTACCATATTTCTCAAAGAGAGCTGTCACTTCCGCTTCGGATACAACATAGGGAAGATTTCTGACAAAAATGCTACCACTCTCTCCTATACTTTCTTCATTGCCCGATTTCTGTAAAAAGTAACTGATTGTTAAACCGGTATAAGTCGCGCAACGAATCATGACCCCAAGCGGAAATTGGTGGGGATAGTTTGAGCATGTTACAATCGCGGACAGAAGTAATACAGCCAAATCGTCATACTTTACCCAACCCGAAAAACATTCCTTTAAATTGGAAAATCAGGCAATGTATTGCAACGGAACCAAAAAGACATGATTTTTAATGCATTAGGTTATCCAATTTTCAATTTAGACTTAGGCGAAGTTAGGTGTGTGTGGGTTTTATGTGCGTCTTGAGTTGTCTAAGCACGAAAGTACTTAGACCACTAAAGACGTGCGGGACTAAAGACCTTCATGCACATACCCCTTCCACTTTCCGCTTGGGGTCATGATTCATTGCGCGACCTATATCTACTAATGTAAGCTAGGTTGCATAATGCAATTTAAAATATTTGTTGTTTCTACTAACCTCTTGTCGTTTTTTATTATTAATCTGTTCTTCTTCCTCAGCAGCTTTTTTAGCTTTGTCTTCATATTGAGAGACGTGCAGCCTATGGTTGCCTACAAAAAGTATTGTTTACTAGTAGCAGCTTCGTAATAAGCATCAAGACATTGCACACAGCGCCATCTAGCTCCAAGCAAAGCAACTAGTCTTGTGTTATGGTGACTAGATAATGGACAGTATAGGTACTTTTTTATTTGGAATTTTAGTGTAAATAACACACTAGAAAAAAAACTATGACTAAGCTAAGTAAGAGTGGGTAGTTGGTATAAGTGCACCTAATTATTTTTATAGTATCCTACTAAAATTATAAAAGCGCAAGTTTGAATGATTGTTACTCTTTCACGCAAAAACCACTGAACCGTTGGATAAAACTCGGTATGTAGATAGCTAGAGACCTGGATTAACAAACAGGCTATTTTTTATTCCGATGATTCCACGGGATCAGGACTTAGTAATAAATAAGTGTATTATACCTACCTAACGGACAGCCCACTATGCAGAGCGTGCATGGAGGCTGAGGAAACGACCGCGCATGTGCTGCTGGACTGCATGGTATTGACAGATATTAGACTCAGGACTCTAGGTGATGTTAAAAGCCTTCCAAAAATGTTTGAGAAGCCACATCTAATGGCAAAATTTATGGAGGAGCTGGGCTGGTTCTCCACCTGACAAGTGGAACCTCACGCAAAAGGGACCTAACTAGAAAGGTCTGATTGCGGAAAACAGCCCGTATACAAGTACCTACCTAAAAATAGTTTATCTTTATTCAATGCCTTCTTTAATTCAGCTTCAGTTCTAAAGCCAACATAGCAGAATCCAGTTAACTTCTTTCCTTTACCGAGCGGTAACCTTATTGAATAAGGAACTAGCGGCCTGAAGAACTCTTTGATATCTTTTTTCTTACATTTAAATGGCAACCCTGTTATCTGGAACAAGTATTGACTAATTAATAACTATGAAAGTGTTCTGAATTCAGTAAAGCTATGTTAGAAGTAAATTAATTGTGGGTTTGACCCAACCCAACATGAATTGAGCCCTTATGCAATATTCCTAGATTTTTTGCAAGCATTTCTAAATTCCAGTGTAGTTTTAACTCTTTGAAATAACATCTTGTTCTAAGATAGTGTAACTTACTTTAATATGAAAGAGTGGTCTGTTTCTAACTTTCTTTGGTGTTTGCTCTTCTGTTTCAATTTGCTGTTCACTTTGCTCAGTTCCACCAACCTTCTTCATAAGGAGTTTCATGTACTGAAATAGGATTTGAGTTCATTATAACCCAAGATTGTGCACACTTAAAAATGTACAGTATAATTATCTCAAACAAATACTTAGCATAAAAACCTAACTTCAAAAGAAAAGATAATTAACAGTCTTTTCAATCACCTCAGATCTAGGCTAAGATGAAATGATCTTAAATTCAAGTCTTGAGAGTCCAAAAGAGATATTCTCAGGCTATAGTTTTAAGTTTCATATGAATCAGTCCAACAGCTTTTGAGAATTACTAAAAAACATATGAACCAAAACTATTTATTCTTGGTTAATATTATTTTCAGTAATTACATACCTATAATCCTATCCCATCCAATTATAATGTAAAAAATTGTGTTTGTATGTGTTTCTTTGTTACTAATTCATGCAAAAACTACTGGACCAATTGCAATAAAACTTAGTATGTAGATAGGAGACCTGGATTAACATATAGGCTACTTTTATCCTGATATTTGGGATCGACACCTATGCGGGGGAAGCCGTGGGGCACAGCTAGTATAAAACAAGTATATTACGCAGTTTCACACAGCGACATCTTTTTTTAATTATCAAATATTGAAGGGGAATGACAAAGCGTCAAACGAATCAACTAGGCTTGTAATATAGGTGCCAATACTTTACTTTAGTAAATACATGCCCATCTCACAAAGGTTTTCGTAATTTGATATTCCTATATTTTTAAGTTCAAAAATAAGCTAATAATACCTACTTCCAAATCACTAATATGTTTATTAGCAACTTTGTCCTCTTTTATTTTATCTTTTTGTTTCTCTTCACTTTCAATTTTTTTATCAATTTCATCTGTATTGTCTTGTTTCTCGTCTTCAACCCCACTGTCATCATCGTCACTATTCTGAGCCTTTAGAAGAGCATCTTTGATCCATGTTGTCTTATCGTTGATGTGAGCTTCAATGAAGGATGAAAATAGCGGATCATTTTTATGCTGTAAATGTTATAATGGTTAGAGGTTTTAAGTTACAGATAATGTATCATATTAAATCCAAAGTAATTTTTTATGTCAAATAAAGGTGTTTTTTGTTATTGAGACTTAAATGATATGGTATGTAATTACTTGTTGTCACATATTGGGTGCACGAGGACAGACGTTCGAATCAAGGTAGACCCCGAAACGATGGCATGACAATCTTGATGCATTAGATATTGCCTGATTTGTCAGTCTGTGTCTTGGTTTAGACCTGGCCCAGGACCAGAATGCCTAGAAAGATGGTAAGGAGGCCTTTGCCCAGTAGGTAGTGGGTTTTTGGGGCTATACTGAACCAAACAATTAGGGGCGTTAAAGTTATGAGCTTCTTTACTAGTAAATCAGGAGTTTAAACAACTAGTCATATTATTATATTTAACAAAATAAAAGTTTTGGTTATGTACCTTTTTGAGAAGGTCCAATATTTTGTTTTTATTCTTTTCCTTTTTTTTCTCTTTCTTCTTTAGCAGAGCTTCTTCATCAACCTCATCTTTGTGTAGTTTCTTATACGCCGTACTGTCGGGTGCGTATTTACTCCACGCCCGCGGCTTCTTCTCGTCACCAAGGTTAGCACATTCAAGCACTTGTATCTTCATTGACCGGATGCATGTTCCATCAAAGTATTCCTTCGCAGCTGTTGCCTGCTCTTCTGTCCTATATCCGACAAACCCGAAGTTCCTAAACTTTCCATCTTTCGTATATTTGAGCTGAACATCAGTGACTTCTCCCTTTTCACTGAATATTTCTTTGAGTTGTTCAACTGTAACCTGAAGAAGTTTTGCGTGTGTTATGAAATTAAAAGCTTGTTTTAAAGGTAAATCATCTTTAATTCAACTTACTTTATTCGGCAAATTCTTTACAATAAGCCGCGACATTTTAACTTCAGTTTATAATCAAATTGAGCAAAAAACACGTGCACCAGTGCACCACTTTTTTTTTGTTTACATATTCTACTGTCAGTCAGTCAGCTGTCATTCTGTTTGTCATGCACTTTTTTTCTTTTTTTCAATAGGACTTTTTACCACCAGTGCTGCCATCTTTTTTTTGCGAATTTGACATTTTGGTATGGAAATATGGTAAATTAAATGCATGGAATTAACTACCTATTATTTAAATGGCTAAACCACCGCCCCACTAACGGTATTATTAAAAGCTAGGGCATAAAAAATACCAAAAGTCCACGTAACTTCCCGAACTTAGTTTTAAATTTGCTGACTGGTAACACTGTTTGCCACAGAGTAAGCAAAGTGTAAAAGTTGCTGTCAAATGCAGTTATTGTCAATGTCAATTTTTGATAAACAAAAATCAGCTGGTTCTCTCAAACTGAATCTTTTAGATTACAATTTTAATTACCGGACTCTCTCTACTCAAATATTATTATAAATTGTTTAATCAATCAACCAACGAGTACAAAAAATACTGAAAAATGTCGACGGCCATGACTTTTGGGCAGAAGCAGTTTATTCCGACACCGCCTGATAAAGGCAGCTTTCCACTCGACCACGACGGGATTTGTAAGAAAACTATGACAAACTACATGAAGTGTTTGTTCAGTAACAACAGCGACAACTCGATGTGCAGGACCGAGGCGAAGGAGTACTTGGCTTGTAGAATGGAACACAATCTAATGGCTAAAGAAGATTGGACTAAACTCGGTTTCAAAGATGGTGAAGTAACAAACGCTGGAGATTCAAAGTGACTAAATAGGTATCTACCAATAATTCTATTATTTTGTACAATTTATCCTTCATGCTGATTAAAATTAGATTTTTTTTCTATTCATTTATGGACTACTTGCTTCAATTCGATCCCAAAATTACCTATAATACCTATAATATTTCTGTACTTACCTACCTACCTGTCCTTTTTGAACTATTTGAGCTATTATACATTCAAAAATGTTCCATTTGTCGTACATTTTCAGTTAGATTTAATAATTATGAGTAGCCAATTTTAAATATCAGAGTAATAGACCCTAACAATGGACCCAATACCTTAAGATCAGAGACCATTGACTTTTGATACGAAGTGCATCAAAGGAAAAAAATGTGAGAATACTGACATGCCCTAAAATTTACCCAATCTAGAATAGACACTGGTTATCCCCTCTGAGTAGAGGCACTTGCCCTGTAGTGGGACTTTAGTTAGGTAGGTACTTATCTACTCTTAAGCAGACACCTTTCCATCATGTGAGTTATAGTGTAGAAGTATTGCTGAATTTTGTAAAAGTATTTGTAAATATCTAATTATAATGTATATAGTTTGTTATTCCTGTTATACTTGTTTTTCAGTTTATAACTATGGTAAATAAAAAAAGACTGCTGGAAAATATACGTATTTTCTTTTTTATCATTAAATGTTGTTCTACCAATATAATAATTATCAAGGAAACATGAAACACATCATAAAAATCTTAGAAAACTTTTATTTCAAATTAGTTAAACATATAATATTACTTAGGAAGATATTCAAAAAAGTTATAGAGCAATTTTAGAGAAGTTTAATTTTTTGATATATTTACTGCCAATGGCTACTTTTATAACATAAAATATCACAGTTATCATTAAATTATTTGTGACCAAAGAAATTTAGAAGAGCTAAATGTTGCCTTAATTTATTCTTAAAACACTGAGCGACTGAAGGTATAATTCTAATAATGAGTCACTCTACGAGCTATGACTATTATGCTTAATATAGACCTTAAAATGACTATTATGTACCGATTACATTTTAACTGCTGATTGCACAAGAATAGTTTCACAAATAGACTAATTTAGTCTTAAGAATTTCGAGAATTATAATTGTTTAATTTAAAGGACAGTAGATACTTAATAACTCATTCAATCCTCAAGACACAACAGCACTTACAAAAATATCGAATGATAATTTATTCTGTACAATGACTAACTAGTTAAGCACCATTTTCATTCTACCAAGTATGTTTAAATTGGCAATATAACTATCATTCAACAATGTATAGCTTACTTCACAGTACACATAAGGCCATTAGTTTACAAACAAGCTTATATTAAACATCCACTATATCAATCACAAATTCATTATACATTTTATAATATTGTACATACTTACTTAAATGTATGTCAAAGTTTCTTAAATTTATTCAATGTGTACCTCTTTTACCAGCATTAGTAATTTATTGTATTCTTAATTAATAATATAAATAATACATTCTATATGTAGCCATAATATAATATTATACATTATTATACTTATTATAATATCTTAATATTGTTATATAATTATGTTAATTATAAAGTGTACTAAGGCATTCTTGTGATACATTACTTATACAAATTATACTTATACAATATAATATTAAGTATAGGATAGGAGTTAAATAGAAGTTGGCTTAAGGTACCATTTTTAAATATTTGGGTATGCTATAGTTATATTTTATTTTTCATAAAAGTAATAGGTAATTACATTTATTAATTTAATACTGACATCGAAGACACGAACTGTACAGAAGCTAATTCAGTGGTGTTTTATACCTTACATGTCATAACAAATCAAACGCTCAATCATGTTGAGATCAAAATGTACAAATACAATACCTAACAAAATTGATATAGGTACTTATAATATTCACTAAGTATAGGTAGGTACTTATATAATTTTTAACTAATCTTACACTAAACTTGAAACTTACAAATAAATTTTACGAATAGGCTAATTCAGGCAGTGCTATATTGCGCTATAGTAAAATGCTTTCCTACCTACTAATCGAAATTATAATTTAGATATAACGATAAAATCCAACAATGACGAATACATAAACGATTACGTGTAGTAAATGACGATATTTTATGATATACATTATATTATAAGTAATATAAAGCTCATAAAATATTAAGTGCGTTTAAATAAATAGGTAGAAGTAAGAACTAGAGAAGATCAGTTCTGGTAACATAGTTACCTACTGCATTTATTTACATTACTTTAATTATAATAATTAGAAGTAGTTTTTAAATGCTATGATAGTGGAAGTAGATAAGAACAGTAAGCTTAAGTAGTTTATAGTAGCTGAACTGGTCGAGCGTGCGGTAGATTCAGGAGCAGGTAATGCTCGATACGGGGACCGTGTGCCGGGCGGCACACTGGGACAGGCCATCCAGAACTGCGCTGAAGGTAGCTGCTTTTCGTGTTCCACACGCATCTGGAGATCGTTGAACTTCCAAAAACCTTTGCCTTTGAAGAAGTAGGATTTTCCTGTAAACGCAATTGAAATATTTGAGAATGATGCATTTTTAACAACAAAAATCTAGAGCGTGGAAGAGGACGACCGAAGAGAAGATGGATAGACTGCGTGAGACAAGACATGAGAGAGATGAATGTGAACGATGAGATGACAACTAATAGGAGTGAATGGAAGAAGAAGACATACTGCGCCGACCCCAAATAAATTGGGATAAGGGCAGGAAGATGATGAAAAATCTACAGCATTCATTTATTTTATTATAACCGGCTTCATATGATTCCGACAAATATCTAGATTAATTTGGTAGAGATTATAAAGCCTTACCATCTTTCCATTGGAAAACACTATCGATGTTGTAACCAACTCCTTTCCACATGGCCATGTTCCGAGGGTAATCTAGTTCTACCCGACCTTCATCTTCATCAAACCTAAAATTAGAACATTCATTAGAACACTAATTCCGATTACAATAAAAGGGCAGAAAATACTCGTTGCTGGAATAGTTTCTCTTTCAAGAAATTCAATGTATTTGAACTTACTTCCAATACATAGTGCCGCTGTAGAAGTAGGTTTTACTGTTGTGGCCCCAAACCATAGCCGCGTCCAATCTTTCTAAGCTTTCCGGCAACCCTAAAGACGACAATGGTTGCGGATAACCAGGAACTAACTTTTGTAAGTTGAAAAGGTAGACGAGTTTGCCTGAAAATTAAAAATTATTGTGTCAAAATGATGTGTAAAACGTTAGGTTTTCAAATAATATAATGAGAATAATTAATGTGAAAGCTTACCTATGAAAAATACAATTTTTTGATCAGGTCGCTCATATACGGCATCAACATGTGTGAGATCTGATGGAAGATCAGGCCACATCCACTTGATTTCCATCGGATAAGCTTTATATCTTCCATGCGCACCTATTCTCCAGTGGTACTGTAAGCGAAGGGAGATAATAGTTAATATTTGGATGATTCCATTTAAAGATAGATACGATTTCGATAAGACCCATTTTCAGTTCAAAAGTGAAACTGACCTTTCCTTTAAAAATGAATAGCTCGTTCCTAATAAGAGTCACAGCATCATAATTGGTATCGCATTCGTCGGGTATATCAGGAGCAGGAGTCGTCGCAGGCTTTGGCGTTGTTCTAGGTGGTGAGTTGTGCTGTGGCCTTCTCGTTACTGGTTCTCGGTTGTTGGGTCTGTAGCTAGGATATTCAGTTCTAATTGGATAACGTGGACGGTATGTAGTGGGAACAGTCGTAGTTGTTCGAGGATAGTGATGGCTGGGTCTACCAGGATGTTCGTAGGTCGTATTGTGTTGACGACGCGTAGGGTAGTCGCTCGGCCGTTCGTGTTCTGGATAGTTGTTAACGTTAGGGAAGTGATGGGGTCTCTGAGGGTGGTACGAAGGGTATTTACTAGGGTCGCGTTCGCGGTCGCGTTCGCGTTCGCGGTCGTGCGGGTATTGCGGGTAGTTAGGACGGTGGTAGGGGTGCCTGTTGGGATGCCTGTTAGGGTGGTGGTATCTGGTCGTGGTAGTCGTCGTGGTTGTCGTCGATGGCGTAGTCGGTGGTGGGGTCTCTACAGGACGGTAGTTCGGTACTCGAGCCCATTTATTGTTATCTTTTGGACCTGAATACAAATAATTATAAAGATGAGAAATACAGCTTTATGATCTGTAGAAACAAAGGATTCTCCAAAGTTTTTACTTACCATACATTTGTTGTATTCCGTTACGATCATCCTGGGGCAGTACAAAGTTTTGTTGAATTCCTTGGTACCAAGGGAACATCAGAGCTCCTCGCACGGAACTGTGACTCAGACCGAGAGAATGGCCGAACTCATGAGCTGCTACGGCGAACAATGAGGTTCCTGTAAAAATAAGAGAATTTACAATTTAGTAATAGATAAAGTCAAAATCATTTTTTTTTATTCCTTTGGATGCTTAATAAGTATATTTGTACACAGATCACATAGAAACGTCTTAAAAACTAAGTTAGGGTGTGTCTTCGGAACGCGCCCATCAATGAGAAGAAGGCACAAGAAACTCATGCGTTTTTGTTCATGCGATTACGCTCACAAAGGTCAATATCACTACATAGTATAAAACAAAGTCGCTTTCTCTGTCCCTATGTCCCTATATCCCTTTGTATGCTTAAATCTCTAAAACTACGCAACAGATTTTGATGCGGTTTTTTTTAAATAGATGGAGTGATTCAAGAGGAATGTTTATATGTATAAAACATGCATAATATAGCCGTGCGAAGCCGGGGCGGGTCGCTAGTTACAAATATTTGAAAGTATTATTTGAAATGGAGCAACTATAAAGTCACGTTCATGGGTTCTTATCATTAAGGTAAGACGAAGTATCGTAGTACGCCTTACTGCACAATTTATGCTTAATTTAATTTGAATTTTTTAAACAGGCTTAGTGCAATTTAATTGAATAAATTAACACACGGTTGTTAACGTGAACAGAGGTGAACAGATGCACGTGCATATCGGACTGTGTCGATCGGACGGTATGTTAATCGCAAAGTCTGTTTCTGGCTGTGTTAGCATCACTATCGGCTCGAGAGTGCCCTGTTTACTCGCGGCATCCTATCTATTTTATGCGTGCAGTGGTACGTGCACTGAGATTTAAATTAAAGGTTTGTTGGTTGCATCGAAAATACGCTAATGTAAACTGACTCTACCAGAGGACCGCGCGGGGTAACTACTAGTAGGACACCCACAAAAAAAACTGAATCTACTATAAAGGTTAAAAAATATTATCCTACCTTCTTCGTCATCGTTTTTCGGTTGAAGCAGCCAAAGCTCGTCGTCATCAAAGTGTGCGTCACCTCCACGTCCAGAGCCGGGAAAGAATGCGTGGGCCAGAATAGAGCCTCGCCCATCAAACGGGTATGCATCATCGTGAAACCTCCTGGTAAAAAATAAAAATAAAGACGCTGAAATATTTTCTAAAAGTAGATAGGGTAGGTAAGTACTAATATTATAAAGAGAAACGATAAGTTCTGAAACTCTACTAGACCGATTTTGATGAAACTTGTTATAAGAATATAACTGCATTGAATTTACATTTACGCGGGGAATCCGCAGGGCGCTGTTAGTCGTTAATAAAATTTTATTCCAATTAATTTCACAATTGGATGTTTTATTTTGATTCTAAAAATAGAAGTATTGATAACCCTTAGTATAAAGATTCATTTCACGGAAAGGACTATTACAAAAAAAAAAACAGGTGTTCCCGCTAAGTACCTATAGATACACGCAATAAAGTTTAATAAAAACGGTTATTTTCACTACTAAAGTTCGAGTTCGAGCTCCAAAAAATAAAATCCAAGAACTTGGTAAATATCCTGTTTCAAATAACTTATGTAGTAGCAATAAATCTACCAGTCTATGCCCAAGCGTCTCTATAGTCATTTGATTAAGTAGGTGTATGACAACAATGTTATAGGTAATGTATTCAGTTTGTGGAAAACAACGGCAGATATAGAGGACGTACCTAGTCTGTGACAGTAGAGCAATCAAACTTGCGTCCCGCGGGGCCCTCGTCTACCCATCTAATCATTTTTCGCACCGACAAAACAACGAAAACGCCTCCCCCATGCATATTTCACGCAATATTTGCTGACCGTTGTTTTATTGAGTTTCTATGTGAAACTTCTACCATTATCCGATACAAGTCTGATGTGAATATGGAAAATTCCATAGGCATTACAATTATTCGCAGTATTTCTTCCATTATTCCCTGTAAGGCCTCGTCACACAGGACGAATTGCCATTGCCAAGGCGTGATCGAAACATCAAGAATTCGTTCAGAGTTTCATGACGCCCGCTAGGAACGGGTCCTGTTTGAAGCCTAAGGAATGATTTACACTAGTAGATACTGGGTAAATACATAGGTAGGTATCTATCGATTTATGTGAATTTATGAATTAAGTCTTTAGCTTATTTTTAACCATTAGTCTATGTTTTTAACGTTTTAATACTTTCGGTGAGAATTAAAAAAAAACTTAACGGTGAGGTTCCATTTTCAAATAGTTTGTAAATGTACCAAAATACCAACACCGGAATCGGAACTTACGCTGCGAAATCGCGGCGGGGTATACAGCTATTGTTATAATATAATATCTAACAGTAACACTTTAAGTATATCATTCCCAAGTATGAGAATGCAGTTAAGTTGTAGGTAGGTACGTATCGTTATTACTCTAGTAATATTACAGTTTATTAGGGTAATAAATCTCGTAGATGCATATACTTGTTCTGCGTTTGAAATCACACGTTATTTAACATACTTGTTAGTATGAGTACCTATAGTTAATGATACCATTTCGGTAGGTATACCTACTAATTCGTCATTTTCATTAAATAATTATTTGTAATGATGCTCGTACCAGGACATTTAGAAGATTAGCCTATTTATTAGAACTTTACGTTCACCTACCTACTGTAAATGTGTTAGGTAACGGGAAGAGTTTTATAGTCAGTAATATAAGTTAACGGCGTATAAAATTCAGATCCGACAGTCTTCTATCTTTGTAGGTACCTACGTCTATCTACCACATGCTTGTTCTGCTATAAAATATTCCGTCGATTAGAACATCGTGACAACAAACGTCCTTTTTCAAAAAAGCTGAATACGTCGCAATTCTGTAAAGTTACTTTCTTATACACAGAAAATTGTGAAATTTTCAGTTTCGGTCCGAGTTTTCTGAACTTAAGTGGATAGCCATCCAAATAATAAAAGTACACTTGAGACGTGACCGCAGGCGGACTTGAGTTTCGACGTCGTTGTTGCAGTGTTGTGCACACTGTGTACGTCGCACTTCTAAAAAGTAAATTTTATGCAGACCAAAAGTTGGTGCAAGTTTGCAGCTTTGTACGCAATATGGCGGTCGCAATATGTCCCGGCTTGGGGTTTTTGTCGAACATTTCTCATATCGTCCACGGTTATCTAATAAGCGAAACTTCGTCCTAGTCTCATTCGATATGCGACTTCAGTAGTGAACTCGACGTCATTTGTCAGGATACTTTTCTACTAAAGCCGACGCCCGCCGAGTCTGCTTAGGTACCTACAGTCCCTTTTCGTAATTTTAAACATAATCTATAATAATAATAAATAATGCAGGACATTCCATACATCGCCATCTAGCCCCAAGCTAAGTAACTAGACTTGTGTTATGGGTACTAGACAACGGATATACTACTTATATACTTTTCTTTTGTAAATATATAATTATAATACATAGAAACAACCAGACCACAGACAATTAATTAAGGATAAATACATGTCTGAGGCGGGAATCGAACCCGCAACCCTGTGTTTGGCAGTCCGGCATGGTGACCATTGTGCCAACTGGGTCGTCGAAAATCTAAGTTGATGTTTTTGGCTGTGATAATATTGTTTGATAAAGTCATGGTGAATAGCGTTTAATACAACAGAAGCTGATGTTTTAAATGAACCAGCTATCAACTTCGTCGATACTTTACCAATCGACTTTAAACATGTAAAACAGAAAGCATGTAGGTAACGAATGAGTTTCGCGTGCGATGAATACGAAACGTTGCATCGACTGCAGTAGCGGCACATTAGCTTGATAAAACATTAATTTCCTCCTTAATTTAAACTTACACGTCTCAGTTCGGGCTCGTGTGGAATTCAATATATTTTCTGTTGAGATTAAACAAGTATCGTATTTTGTTTCAGGTAGTGTGGGGTTATTAGATAAGTAGCAAAGTAGATTTGGCGTCATGTCACGTCCCTGTACGAAAGTGAATCGTGATCGAGAACGGGATATCCCGAGTTCTAGGTATCAGCGGTCTAATTTTAAATTTTAGCAGTATTTGTTGTTTACTGTAAGCTACGGAATAGGTAAATATTTATGTCTTCAGGTTTTTGTTTGTACCTATTTACATAGTTTGTAAGTCTGCAAAAATATAGCTTAGAGCTTTTGATAGGTTACGATGAATGTTTTTCTGGCATATCTACCTACGCCAAATATGTTGCATAACAAAGGCCTTTATTTTCTGATGCTCTTTTTATACGAAGCGCGTTATTTCATTGCGTCAAATTTCTCGGGAAGCTCACAAACCTCCTTTAAGCATAGATATAGAAATAATAAATAGTCTATGCCTTTAAGCTGTAAGGTAAGCCGCTGATCTTACTTCATCGTTCATCTATTGTTAATGAATGTTTGCTTACTTAGATATTAAGTATAAGACAACATGTTTTTCTCTGAAATACATTCCAGTTTCGTTTAGATATACATTTCCCTAAATTGAGATAAATTACTTTTTACGTTTACTCTACGTGACTTTCTTTTTCGTTCTTTGTGAAGATCCAAAGTAGATTACACTTTCGGATACTTGCTACAGTTCAATTTGGTGTAGATCTATAGTTTTCATGCGACATTTAGGTACAATAGAACTCAGATTTTGTAGGCAAGTACTAGGTAGGTACGTACGTATGTGTTGAGACGTTCATGAACTAATTTGGACTCCTATTAAGTTTATTTGCTTTGGAGTTTAAAATACTCACTTGGCAAAAGACACGACGATGTCCGCTTTGTCGGAGTTGATCTCTGTGAAGGTAAGCCTTGACGCCTGTGCCCAGACGTCGAGCGCTCGCGCAAGCACGCTCCGGGTGCCGTGTGGGTCCAGCTGGGACGGTCGTCGATCTTGCGATAAACTGTCAACAAAACAACAAAACATCTTTTAAATGACACAGTATAGGTTTAGAAAATCATTGCCGGGG
This sequence comes from Idaea aversata, assembly GCA_907269075.1. Lineage (NCBI taxonomy): Eukaryota > Metazoa > Arthropoda > Insecta > Lepidoptera > Geometridae > Idaea > Idaea aversata. Next base: position 5,661,489 of record OU026099.1, on the reverse strand, counting down.
AACAACCATCTAAAAAAACTATTTTATCTATGAGATATCATATTTTTTTCCCTAAAGTGGTCAAAATTAAATAGAATGGTAACAGCTATGTATGAAACAACGTCTCGGCTAGATTACGCAGAAAATACAAATGTCCGATGTAAACGCGTGCCAAATTGTTAAATATGTATCTCAATTTTGTAAAGAAATATGCTTTTTTTTGTATGTCTCGCCATAACAACTGGGCACAAAATATAATAACTACATTTTATAAATAACCAAAGAAAATAATAACATTACATTTTAGAAATGACAGTTATACTTACTCTACTTTTTTAATGTTCCTAGCACGAAAAGAGCTCAATCATTATTCTTAAAAACAATTGAATGCGTACTTAGGCGTGCTTAGGCTTAGGTACCTATGCATAAATTCAGCAGGTTCCTCCTAGAGCATAGTGCTCTGAGATCTGAGAGTGCTTTTAGTAGTAGATATATAAATAATTGACGAGAATGGACATTACACACCTAGCAGGCTAAAGTAGAGTGACATAGGTATGGTTTGTACTCGAACACAGGTCCTAGATACCTACGTAATCTCATATAGGCACGGCTAAGCCTGTTTTCATTGTGTGTATGTCCTGCGGTCGCATAGCTTTCCAGTAATGGAATAATCGCATTGTGGACAATTTGAGTGACTCTCCGGCTCTATTTAACGGTTGCTGCGTTCATTACACGGGATTTATGGGTTGTCATTATATCAACATAGCGACCTCATTAGGTTACGTACAGGTTTTAATTAGAGATCTAGTCCGAGCTTAATACGTCGCATAATCCGAAATGTATCGTGATATATTATGTAAACCATTGTTGTTTCACAAAGTCCCTCAGATCGTGATATACTTAGTTGAGCTTCACTTTGTGTCGCGGTTTAATAAGATGCGTGCCTAACATTACGTAGATTAACAATGTTCTTAGTTTTTATTATTAATGAACTGTTTTAAATTTTATCTTGTTATACATTTTTAGTAAGTAGGTACTTACTGTTTTAATGTATGCGTTTTTATTATTATCTAGTCAATAATGAGGTTTGTATCATTATTTGGAACACAGGCTTTATTTAATATTTAAGCATTGGCGAATATAAACAGGCTTGCCAGTGTTGCGGTCACATTTTGTTCATATTTGTGCGACACATTTTGTTGGATAAAATATCGCTTCCGCGGGTAATTAAAACTAACCAACGTGGATACTGGCCACGACCGCGCTGTTAACAATTATTTTAATAAAATTATTAGGAGCCACTGGGGAAATATGCAGAGATAAAGCGACGAACGTGCGCCTGAAAGCCGCAATATTCATTTTTAAATTGTCTGACGTATGTATGCAATTATGCTTGTCTCTAGGTAGCGCTCACTGACCACTGACCAAATACTGACCATGGTAATGATATGGGCAAAATATTTAATCAATTCTTTAATGGACTTGCCTGAGGATTGTCGAACGTAGCGGGGGCGTATGAAACCGCCTGAAAATTATTGCAGGCATATTATGCCGTGCACGCACTAGTTAATTGCAAGCCTTAAATGAAACTCCCGACCGCATTTCAAAGTTAATGTAGTTGTGTCAGCCTAAAATAATGAATGCGGTCGAACTTCACTCGTAAATTAACGATCATGTATTTACATATATTTTTCATGTTCTACGAGTACTCGTAGAGATAACACGAGCAATTTTTAGGGACCTATAATACCGTGATCTATATTATGTAGGCGCCTACTTGAAATAAAACTAACTCGTCTAACTAATCTCTCGAAACTGTAACTAAGTAGGTACCTACTCAAGGAGGATTACAGCAAAAGTTACAGAGCGGCACGACGCGTCGTGTCGTTGCCGCTCTGTCGACGTAGCCGTAGAACCTCTGCTTATGCTTGACTTTTGTGGTAAACCATTTAACAATAACTTGAAAACTACCTTGTCGAAAAAATGTTTTTAAGTAGGTACCTACCTACCTATTCACTGAAAATAATTTAAGAACCAAACTTGAAGTTTTACAGGTTTCTTTCGAGAAGTTGTTACGACTAAACACGGGGTCAACCTCGAAACAATTTTCATTTGAATGAGCCACGTGAATGGTAACTTTGTAGGGTTTTTGAGAAGTTTGTGGCACGTTGCGTATCGGTGTTGAAGAAGTTGTGGTGAGCAAACAGAAGAACGGGGTCGGAAGGGCGTGGGCTTGGGCCACGTGATGCGATGCCCGCCCACCCTTTCGGTCACGACACGTGAGCGTGACCACGTGCCCCTTTATACAGCCATACACAACATGCCTGACACAATTTCGTGTTCCATATCTAACACCTTCAGAATTAACATCTGAACCAAATATCGTTAACCTTTAAATGCTCCATGAGTTTAACTGCGTCATGAATACCTTCAAAATAACGGACGTTACGAATCGGATTTCGTAAGAACACAAATATCTTTTTTATATCCCGAAGAAAATATTTATTGTATGAACCCATTGAAGTGAGATTGACACCCGCATAAGTCCATGAATAAGTTTATTCTCAATAAATAAGTGTATTGTAATATTTATTGCTCGTAAACTGTCACGACACGCTTTCGATAGGTACTCGCATTAAAATGTATCTGTATAATTTAGCAGAGGCAAAGGCAGGGCACTGCGTTTATAGCTCGAAATAATAAAACATGCGATATCATGACGACATGGCGACGTCTTCACAACGAAACGGACATAATCTTGTAACGATGTCATAACAAACAGATTTGTAAGCACCAACTTTATGGTCTGTGTCCGACGAGCTAAAATTTAATTTTCTGAAATAATCTGTCAGCAAGCTATTAAAGTAATTCGTCCGTGCGATGTTGCTCAAGTTATGTTTTATTACTGAGTGAGAAGTGAGATGAGCAGAATTCATAATCTTTCGTTAACTTTCTTCGCTTAAGTTTTAAATTAAATTCAACAGAATTGCAATCGCGTCTTCTACAAAAATCTCAGTGTAATAAGGAATAATGTCAACAGATAGATGGCGAATCATATGCTCGAACAGGAGAATTAGCATAAAAATAATAAAATGTCAGTGGAATATGGCAGGGGTCCCTGTGGCGCGGCAGGCGCGCTGCCGCCGGTCGCCTGTCCCAACAATTGTCAGCTCTACATGACGACGATGACACATTGAGGTACATTTACCATCTTGCTTCTTTTATACTTTGCTTCAAAAACAAAAAATTGTGATTCGAGCGTAGGAACGTTAAGTTAGTCTATAGGTACCTAGTAAATAAATAATTCGGTAGGTATTTAATAAGGCGAGCTGGATACTGGATATACCTATGGGTAGTCCATTCCGGATCTGCAGCTAGTTGGTGATAAATGCACTCCTTTGTATTTGCTCTATTCTTGCGTTACTGCGCGTTGTGCTACGCGCCGCAATGTTTCTCCCGGCTCGATCGCGCTCTTCGACTCTCGCACGCCCGCCCGTTCGTTGTAGATAAGCGACGTGGCAATAGGCATTGATGCTCACTGGGGATTTCAATTGGAGTTTACTACCGATTCTTTGATGTATAAAAGGATTTAAAGCAACTTCAATGCGAGGAAATTTCAATTTAGAAATTGCGATGCGTTTATTTCCTTATTTACATTCTACTTGAAATCGTACAATTCAGTAATGGTTATCCAGTTGGTAAACATTATCGATGGCGAAATTCGTGATAATAATATCAAGAAGTGCGATGAGTTTGTTAACAATCATTAGTGGTCAATAACGGGCAGCTGGCTACTATGGCTAGCAATGTTACGTCGAATCATAATTGACCTTTATCGGCGTGCTCCTTTAATAATAGCTCCTTTGAATGTCTGCTGTCGGTATCATCGGGCCTCACGTGCTCCATTGTGGAGTAGGCATTGCCGCTCCACGGGGATTTGGGAGGATTTCTAGACGGAGGAAGCTTCATAGTCATTGTATCTCTATAGATGCAGTTTAAACGACCGTCCTAACTCTATTGTGCGAGACTTTTACATGTTTATATCAGGTTATAAACGCGGAAGCGGTTTAATGCTTTCTAAGTAGGTACGTGATGTTATCCTTCGGTAGTATTTCTATTTAATTGCTCAATTGTGTTTCTATAGTTACGATTTAAAGTTCATAGTTGTAACTGAACGCGACAGAAATTAGTGAAATTAGACCATTTCGGTGGAACGCTGCCGGGCGGCAGAATTAAGTGGAGAGTAACGTTGTTATGACAGTATTGTCATATCACGAGCCGCGCCGAGTCCGAAGAGTGCCGCGATTCAAATACGAAATTATTTTTTACCCGCAATGGAACGGAGGACAAATGTTCCCATTTCCTTCAAAAATGGGTGGACCGATTTAGAAATGGTTTTCTGTAAAATATTTGTGATTCATTGGCGATGCTTCGTAGCTTTTAGTTGTTTTTGCGCTGCAATTTACATTTTTTGCTAAAACCTATGTTCCCATTAGTATAGGCAGGACGACTGCATTAAAATCCTCGACTGTATTTTAGCGTTACGTTTAATTGAATTAGAAAAAAAATCGGTGATATTAAAATAAAATAACTTAGTACCTACCTACCTATTGAATGTATTTTAAAATTATTGATTTTCGGATTGCATGCTAATATTAATAACTTAAAATCATGATATTAAAGTACATTGGTAGAAATGAAGATCAGTAATTAATAACCCACTACATTAGAGTCCGTTCGATGGCTTGACTTGTTTTCTATCGTTATTTAAAAGGTTTGCAAATATCTGTTTGATATCAAAGTTAATTAAAGTTTAATGACTAATATCGATTGCACTCGAACTGCTCATAACATAAAGTTGGTCTTTAGCCTTATAATATCCTAGCTAAGCTCCAGTTTAAGACATGTGTCGGTTGAACTTTTATGAGTTGGCTAAACTAAAAGAGGATATAATTGGAAACTCCAGACTTGCAATACCATAACTTTGCGTCTATATAGTTACGATCTTAGTTTCAACTATAAAACCGTTTTTGTTAGTTTTATCGTGTTAAAATGCTGCATAGGTCTGTAAGTCAGCAGGATTTTAACACGATAAAACTATGTATTGCTGAGCGATGTTTTTTTGATGAGAAAAACATATTTTCTCATTTCAATGCACTTTCCATAATTTAAAAATAATTTGAAAAGAAATGAATAGTTTTCGTGTTTATTTTTAAAATATAAGCAAAGCAATCAATTATTCGTTTATTTTTTCTAGTTAACTCATAAAAAACCGTGGTGACACACGGACAGATAGACGGACAAGAGAGTGATCTCATTAGGGTTCTTTTTTTACCTGTGAGGTACGGAACCCTAAAACGTTTTTCGTCTTAAAAGTATTTCAGCGAAATGAGAATCCGTCCTTTTGCGATTCCGACCAAATGGAAACAATTCTAACCCAGACCGTGAAACGAAATCACAGAATATGTTGCTATGAGTAGGCGTACTACATCAATACAAGGTAGTCAAGTAGGTAACTAAACCCTTTCACAGTCATAAAAGGCATTTAATTTAAGGTTTAACGACATCCCGTTACTAATTACCATAACCAGGGTCGTATCGTAACTGCAACCTCGGTGAGACGGTATCGCAACCTCAGTGAGACCGTATCGCACCCTCGCCTCAGGACCGTCATTCTGTAAGCCTTCTTGACGTGTCTCACGAGTGACACGGTCAAATATTTTCAAATCTATACTTTATATTATAACGCTGAAGAGTTTGTTTGTTTGTTTAAATGCACTTATCTCAGGAACTGCTGGTTCGAATTTAAAAATTATTTTTGTGTTGGATAGTCCATTTATCGGGGAAGGCTATTAGGTTACTTTTCATTTTTGATATTCCTACGGGATCGGAACTTACGCGGGTGAAAACGCGAAGCGCAGCTAGTCTTCTTATATATAAAAGAAAGTCGTGTTAATTAAACAATTTACAACTAGATAACGGCTAACCCGATTTGGCTAAAAATTAGTGGGGAGGTAGCTTAGAACCAGGAGACGGACATAGGATACTTTTTTCATAGCTAGGCATAGCTAGTATATATATAATGATACAAAAGCCACTAACGGACTAAGTTTTTTTCGATAATTTTGGTCGTAATTAAAACCTTACAATAAATAAAAAAAATAAAAATCTAAATAAGTTTCCCTAGGTGGGGTGTTCCCAAGTTTCCCTAGGGTGCCCAAAAGGCTCGCTGCAATTACATCTTTGGATGGCAATGCCGATCCGTTGGCCAAAGTAGCAGCCTGAAGCTAAAAGTAATAATTTTGATATAATATATAAAAATAATACATTTTTTTTCTTCTGAAGTCTTATTTCACGATTGACATCATCAAATAGTCTTACGGAATCAGGGCCCCAGGTTGAGAAACGACGAACTGCAGGCAGGATCGCACGAACACAACAGGATCGGTTCATGTTGCCAAGGCGAGCCGATAATTTGCTATTTGGCAAGTTGGCAACCAGATGCGTGATACGTGCTTATAACTCACAATAACCATCTTGAACCCGTATAAACAACTTAATGAAACGGTAGTTGCCTTTAACATTCATATCGTTTATGCTGTTTCTATTTAATGATGTGGGTTGTTATTGGAACTTATTGAATGTAATATTGGTCCCCATTGGTAGGTGACTTCTTTTTATTAATGTTATTTTTTAATGTGTTTTTGTAACTTGTTTTGTTTATAATTTTTAACCGACTTCAAAAAAAGAATATTTAGGGTCCAGTATCCAAAGGGTAAAAAGTGTCGGGTTTAATGCTCTTAAATACACTTATCTAATTTTGTAAGTTAATAAGTTAATTTTGTCAAACTAGGGTCGAAAGATCGTAAGAAAGCTACACTAACTTTAGATTGGGTTAAAATGTCTAGAAAGCCATATCTCTGAGCATTAAAATAGAAACAATAATATTTGTAATACAGACATGTACCTATTTATGCAAGAATTAATTAACAACGATGTTGTACGAAATGGCATTTATGTTATATTTTATAAAAACAAAACTTCATAGTTATAATCACAGGATAAGTCATATCCGACTTTAACCCGAAGTTTATTTATTTTGATCATTTAACTAAACGAATTAGTTAGATTGGTCATTGAAAAAAAAAAAAAAAAAATTGCAGGACATTCCACACATCGCCATCTAGCCCCAAGCTAAGCAACTAGGCTTGTGTTATGAGTGCTAGACAACGGATATACTACTTATATACTTTTCTTTTGTAAATATATACTTATAATACATAGAAACAACCAGACCACAGACAAATATCTCAACATAAATACTTGTCTGTGGCGGGAATCGAACCCGCAACCCTGTGTTTGGCAGTCCGGCATGGTGACCATTGTGCCAACTGGGTCCTCAAAAAGTCAATAAACAAAGTAGAATTATTTATTAATTACCTATTTCAAAAGCTGTTATTCGCCATCATAATCAATATTTTATCGTAGAACGTTCACTTAATTTGAAAACTCAAAATTTTCAGTATCAATATCTGGATGATAACTTAAGAGTGTGGTGTGAGAAGGCATCGTTCCGATAACTGAACCGGTCGGATAGCTGCAAGCGTTCGCTTATGAATATTCGTGCAAGATTTCCAACACGCTTCGAGATTAGGGGATATCAGCGTCTCGCCGACTGTATTCAAACCTTATGTTTATACTTCTTACGTACTCATGAAACTTAGATATTCAGTTTATTGGGAGAAAGGCTACTCTTATATATATGTTCAGGGTTTTATGTTAGCTATTCTACTAGATTTTACTACGAATCTAGAAGGTAGGTATAAAACCTCGAAGAAATCCATCGATGTACGAGCACGTACTTACGTTTTCAATTCTTTTGAGTAAAGTGAATGAATTCAGTGTCAATTGTTTGATGTTTCCACCTTACTTTAGTGCGATGCACTTAGATCTAACTCTCGAGAAGTCCCAAGTTATTTTTACCGTACCTTTATCTACCTCGGCTCACTAAAAGCGTTTATCTTGAATTCTTAAAGTGCCAATTGGAGTTTTACAGCTAGAGGCTGTAAGTGCGGTGGTGACCGTAAGAAAACTTGCATCTTTTATGTCCATAGCTTTTAATGGTCCATTACCTCTTACTACACTCTAATCTCCTCGTCATGTTATGTTTAAGTTTCAAAACTTTAGAAAATAGGTGCTGGTCGTGATCATTGTTCCGTAAACAAAGGGCGGAACACTTATCAGGTATTCACAGCGGGTGGCGTCATGTCGTCTGATTGCGGAAATGACAAACCGATTAGTTGCAGGTTTCTGCGCCCTGGGAGATATATCTATATCCGGCGGAATTGAGTGGAATTACTTCCCGCCCCGTTCCTGATGCACCGCAACAATGTCCCTCGAAACTGAGCAATTTCGATTTAAGAATGAACGACTCGACGAAAGTACGTGCTACGTCCCCCTTCCGTACTTCCAACTCAGTCCGCTTCATTAGAATCGAAATTCCCACGGTTCATTAGGATTCCCCAGAATTCTCGACGTTCATTAGAAATACTCTGGCGGGAGTGGACCCCGGACGTAAATAAGTGATTAACGCAGTTGGGATTGTTTTCAGACGCTCCGTAGCTGCAACTAGTTGGAGTGAACTCTTGATACATTTAAAATGAACTGAGTTCCACCGTCGTCGTCAGCCCGCTCGAGTCGCCCGTCCCCTTCGTTGCGATGTACCTACTGGAGAATTCGTTACCTACTTCTACTAACTTCGACTGTACCCTTTCATGTCTTATTTATAGCTCTTACTTATATTTTCAAATAAATATTTTACTTAATTTTAACACGTTAAAATTTAACGATATCGCATTCAATGTTTCATTTACTAAAAAAACTTATTAATCTTAAAGCTACGATTCACAGTATCTTGCAAATATACCTACCTACATGTATGTAATAGATTTTTTAAGCTGAATTTTATTACGTTGCTATGAAAGAAGGTAAAACGTAATCCTGGGTATTAATGTGGATTCAGGGCTACACGCTTTCACTGAAATCTGATACATATTTGAAAATATAATGTGTTTTATAATAATTTAATAATGTTGTCAACTTTTGTTATCGGTTTCAGTACCTACCTAAGTCGTAATTACATATTGTCGTCGCTCACTCAGATTAAATTCAAAACATGGACGCTTTAAATGAATATTTTAACATTTTATTTTTCTTTATTTAAATTAAAGTTATATGCACGTTTGAAAAATGTATGTTGCGGAGACTAGATTCGACTAATATATCAGAAATATAATGAAGTGAAAATAAAATATGCGAATTTCTTCGAAGCTCCATGAACTAGCCGAGCGAAACGCCCATCTCAGCGCGCAAAGTTGATCATTTTCCGATAATTGTGTTACTGAATCAATTTCATTCGTATGGACTGGATAGGAAACAACGTTTTAGAGTGAAATTGCCTTATGTGTAAGGGTGGTCCCCCTCTTGTTTGCACGGCAACACAGCTTTTCTAATTTTAAAGGGTGATCATCATTACGTCGGTACTTTGGTACACTTTTTAAGGCTCACTCTTTAGAGATTTATGTCTTCATACATCTTTCTCTTTAGAAAGTTTTCCTCAATATTTGAATTTTTTTGCAGGTACATTTGATACTCGCTGAGCTGTGTGGTTTCACGCGCATAAAAAGAAAGCTATAAAATTTTCCGCAATATATTATACTACATCAGTACAAAATAAAATCGTGTCGATCAGTTTAATTTGACTGCAAAGAAAGAAACAAATTCCATTTATAATTACTAGTTCTTAGGAAAGTAGGGATATTAGTATGGATTGGGAATATTCTCTAGTTAAAAAAAACTGGATAATATTTTGCCAGTAACTGATAATGTTATGATAAAACGCTTAGTTATTGGTGCTTACTCAAAAGTTAGCGGTTGGTTTAGGCTTTAAATGGACCCACACGTCCGGACAAACCTCGTGGGAATTCGTAACTTAAACAATTTTAAGCAAATTTATAAGTTCCGGATTCGAAGCACACTGTTGCCTTCTATTACATACCTACCCTATCCGACATATCGTAATGAACTTACATGTAATATACCTTAATATTCATAACAATAAATTAAGCAAATAGAACAGAACAATGAAGTTATGCCCACTTAATATAATTTATGATTCATACCTAAGAGCACGCGAACTAAATAAAATTCAATACGAATGTAGAAGTAGGGAGCACATCTACCTACGTGTACTCGTAGGTATTACCTGTTCTTGTAAATGTACAAATAAGAAAACAATTTAATGAGGATTTCTTCGATTCTAATATAATAAATATGTTTATTCGCTAATAAAGACGTTTCAGGAAAATTATAAGAAAATAGCTTTTCTTATGTGTTTATCTGGTAGTTTTCCGTGTGATAACAAAAGTTTACAAATATCAGTTACTATGTTAAAGAAAATGTTCTATTATACCTATTTAACAAGATACGTCTCAGTTCTCATTGGTGGGATGGTCGTGGTTCCATTTCCCAGACAGTTGTAAGACAATGGCAAGCATTACGTAAAAGTATTATCTCAAATAGAGCGTGCAAATAGTGTAGCTGTGGGGGTGCAAAGACCCAGAAGGGCGGTGGCCTCGCGGGGTCCATGCCCGCACTAGCACCCTTTGTCTTTCTCTACCATCATCACCTACCCTCGGTATTTGAACCATGCCAGTAAGACAACCGAGTGACATAAGGTGACAAAGCTTCAGTGAAGGTACTTTGGTGTGATTTAAAGCTTTTTTGAGATGATTTATGAAAGCACTTATTGCTGATTATCTTTGATAAAACATTACTTCCTGCTTTTTTGTTTTAAAAAAAAGTACGATTCGTTTAGCTCTAATTAAAAGTGCATTTACATTTAGTGCCAGCAGGTATGTTGCAAAGTTAGAAGGTAGGTATTTGTTGCTTATTATGCAACGCGAAGACCATGCTTCATAATGTATTATAATATGATTTGAGTTTAGACGTCGACGACCGTACGGGGAGAGGTGAGTGAACAGGGTTCAACAGCTTTCCAGAGTTCGAAGGTCGGAGTTCGAACATTGTAGTTACCAAGCTTACATAACATTCTGAATAAAATCTGTCATTCACTGCATACAGCTTCAATTTATTCATCGACTACGAAACAAATATAAATGCTCACTGAAAATAATATTCAGTAATATTTTCTATTTCGAATGCCTGAAAATCTTTGAGTACTTTACTGTTCAGAAAATTTATATTGAGGGTGTAAAACATATCCGTTGCAATGTGCATATTTCCAAGACAGCCATACGAAACTTTAAACAGCTGGATGCAATAAAAGAAATAGACTTATCATAATATTTTTCAGGAAGAACATTTCGCAGACTCCTCGAGTAGTTCCGGCGCGGCGAGTTGGTGAACATTAAATCATTTCAGTTGTATTTTCTAACGCGGCGGTAGCGACACGAGAAACATGTTGAAATACATTTAGCGGTCAACGTAGGATGGTATGCATCACTGCACCACATTTTAATTTAAAAAACTTGAATTGAAAACATTCAGGTGTTCTGATAAATTCGTGTTCGTTAGGCGACTCCAATTTTGTACGACGTTATAGAAGTTGGTCATGTCGATCGATCGCCCATTGTCGCGTAATTACCCACCTGTTTCTCCACAAAACGTTTCAATATTCAGATACTCGGTCAGAGAAGTTATTTAAATTAAGTCCCACGTCAAAGTGAACCTCATTTGCGTTAACAAAAGTGGAGATCATATTTTTTCTCCTGTGTGTTCGAATTGAAAGCGGTGTAATATTCGTTTTTGTCTGTGGTAGAGCGTTCGCGGGCGCCCGCGCCGCACAAAGCCTGCCTGCCCGGTTTTGTATTCGTTTCCTCACTCACCTGGAAACGAAAGAAAAGAAAATGTTAATTAAGAGTCACTGAATGCAATTTATATAGTCGTGAATGAGCTTATGCTGTTATTGTAAACGGATGCCAACAGATTCCTAATCACTTGTGTCTCTTTGTTTTATCAAATCTTTTTTAAACCAACTCAGTGCCTAAGTTAATGTAATTAATACATTATGCGATATACAAATATGCGATGGAGATTAGAGGTAGGTAACTACTACTGCGACTGAATGCAATGCCAAACGATCCTAAAACGTACATCTCATTAACACGTAGCGTTGACAATATATAGGGAGAGAGCGCGCGGTGAGCCGCGAACTAGCTTTTGGCAGCACGAGCGTTTCATGTAAACTAAACAACTCGTAAAAGTGTAAAAGTCGTAACGATAGCGCGGTAACGGAGGACCGGCTAATATGACGGCAGCGGCGGCGGCGTCGGCGGTGGCGCGCGGGTGGCTGGAGCCGCGCCAGTCATGCTCATTATCAGATGGGACGTTCCGGCGCAACCCTTTCGTTTTACGATTGGCCTCTAATTACAGCAGCGCTCAAGGCGGCGCGCTTTTTACGTGATACGAGCTGGAAGCGAGCGCACACTGCCAAATGGACATATTTATCGGTACTATCCAAATCGTTTACGCGGTTCGACGGCACCCACAGCTCCGGACGTTTCGGTTCGCGTTACGATTGCCCGGCTGTTTGGTGATATGAAAAAAGTCTCGGAAAATGTCGCAGTCGGCCTGCAATAACAGACGGAGTTGGTTTACGAGAGAGTGCTGATAAACCCGCGGCTCGCAGAGTGCGGGTCGCCTTAACGACGTGTTGCCAATTTATGTTATGCGATAAGCTGAGTTTGTTTCGCCCGAGGCTGAGACGAATTACTAGCGCTGAATCATATGTCGTAGAGGTTTACGATTCAAAGCTGTTCCGGGTCATGATAAAAAGGGAAAATTTGGGATAGAGTAATTTTCAGAATCATGATTGTTCTAAACCTTTACTTAGAACTTTTCGCTTTTTATATCGGGCCTAAACATTGTTTGGGATCATCATGTTATACAGGGTTATTGGTAATCATATTAGCAAGCGGTTGCTGGCCACTTCTGTGCACATAAACAAACAACTTTTGTTCTACAACATTTGGAAAATAGAACATTTTTTTTTGGAAATTTTACATTTGAATTTATTGGTACATTCGAAAAGCAATTGATTTTTTACAACAAGCTTATTCAGACTTGGCACAGTACATAAAACTAAAAAAATTAAGCATATCTGAAGGTAAATGACCTGTCCGTGTAAGAAACAGTTGATTTTCAGGTAAACATAACGTCATTTAAAAAAATAAAACAACGAATTTCCAAATTTCATAGAACAAAAAAATTGCCCTTAACCGCTTGCTAATATGATAACTAATACCCTGGTAATAGTGGAAATGTTATCGTAGCTGTAACAGAACGCATTCAAGATGGTGGTACCGCAGAAACGCGGCGCGCGCGGGCGACGACGCGGCGGAATACCTATCCGGAGGAATTACATGGAATCGCTCGCAGAGAGTGTATTAGTATGCCAATGGCGATCGCCACTGGAATGAACCGACGTGACGCTGTTGCCGGCCCCGCATCTCTATCGTTGCTACGTCAAAATGCAATAACATGAATATACTAAACTGTAAATATCGTTGTGCAATATCAGAGACTCGTAAACAGATTCGATCTTCATTGCAACCATTGAACTAATAATATACTAACGTTCAACATTTTTCTAGGTTATTCTAAATATTCAAATTTTTTTTTCATTTCCTTTTCTTGTACTGCAGTCTGTCACACTGAGGACATTCGGCGGTAGATTTGACAATTATTTCTCTTTTCTAGAAAAATTAACACTATGCTTTAGAATATTATGTAAGTTACCTAAATAAGGGCCACTAAAAGGTTATTAAAAACCTTGCTATTTAGTGACGAAATACCAAGAAAATCCCTATAGGTATAGGTAATTCTCGTGTCGCGGTGTTAGTTTCCTATGTCCACCTAAACGGCTGAACTCTATGATTTTTTTATGTTTATTCGTTAGGTCTGAGAAATGGCAAAACAACGTTTGCCTGGACGGCTAGTAATATAAAAAAGTATAAACAAATGAATATGGTTGATCAGATTGACAATAAAGCAAGTATTTAACTAATGAGCGGTTTTTAAGTAGTTTCCCTATTTTTTTTTGAAATATTTTGTTATTAATAAAGGTGGCAGGTGACCCTTATTAGCCGAAAGTACTTTATTAAGTAAACTAGCTGTTGCCCGCAACTTCGTTTGCGATGTGGTTTTGTTTTAGTAAGAATTAAAAACTAAAGGATCCGCACGGCTATATTATGCATGTATTATACATATAAACATTCCTCTTGAATCACTCTATCTATTAAAAAAACCGCATCAAAATCCGTTGCGTAGTTTTAAAGATTCAAGCATACAAAGGGAAATAGGGACAAAGGGGCGGCGAAAAGTGACTTTATTTTATACTATGTAGTGATAGTGACAGTGATTTATCGTTCGATGTAAGTTATAATAAATAACAACAAAATAGTTTCATTGTTTTTGGCGAAGGTACATATTAGAATACACAATATTACACAAAAATGTTTGAATTTTACATTTTTTAAATGTTTTTTTCATAAGATATCGTAATTATTGTATTAAAGTTAAAATAACACATATCTTATATGTTATTTTCACTGATATTTTCTGAACATAAACTGGTATTTTCTGAACTTATTCGTGTGTGCCTTGTTTAAATCTGTTCTGTAGTTTATGAGATTAGCTGGTTCAAACAAACAAACAGACAAAAATTCTAAAAACTACCCTATCGTGTTCAGCTAACGATTTTAAGATGACCTGTATTTTTTTCTGGATATCTTACAAATACAGATTTTTTGATGTCTACAGATTTATTATATGTATGTATAGATAGAAGATATAGATGTATAGATAATACGTTTTTATAGGTAACTTTGAAATATTTTCGGTACAAGCGTTGTTTATAGGAAAACTATTTTATTCCTTAATCTCTCTCTTGAGAGCTCTTCTTACCTATATTTCACTCCGTCATAGTTACATTTGGACAGATATTACAAGCGAACCAACTGAGGAAATCTGGTGACGAAAGATGAATCCCTTCGTTGATACAATTTGGGACGTGACAAGAATGCGTATCTGATCATCATATAGAACACCAGGTATTATATGCAAAATATGAAACGATTGGTCGTAATCCTGCCGTATTTGCCAGGGAACATTTGTCAGAAAAAATATGGTAACGAAAAAGGTAGAGTTGATTTTATGTAGACTTATTAGAGATTTGTTAAATTTTGTTTGTTTTAGAAGCACTAACGGAAGTTTTTGTTTGTGATAGGTAAAATTTATGGCTATAATTTTTATACATATTTCAAACTAGCTGTGCCTCGCAGTTTCACCCGCGTAAGTGCCGATCCTGTGAGAATATAAAAAAAATATCCTATGTCCTTCTCCTGATTCTAAGCTACCGGGGAGGTAGCCAATTTTCAGCTAAATTGGTTATAAATGGACTTTTAGATAAAGATGTTGAAACTTTGAAAGACGTCTAGAAGCAGCGTTTTATGATGATGTGTGATGATAAAGTAACAGTAAGATGGTGTGGTCGTACCTCCATCCGCCCTAGGCCTCGCGCTCGCGTCCCGCGCCCCTGGGGGCCGTCAACTCAATCTTGCCCCATTACGCGCGACAAATTGGAAAAATATTCAATTACACCTCGCTAAATATTGAATTATACCATAGCAAATTACAATTTTGCATTAAGAACGTTACACTAGATGTGTCCATAGTTTGAATATTTTTTATTTTTAGCTTTTAGTGTCCCACTGCAGGGCAAAGGCCTCTCTACTCCCATTCCATAGTTCGCGATCTTCTGCTACGGATTGCTAATCAGTCTTGTTATTTTTATTAGCAAGTAATTTTTCATACGATTGAATATTTAATTTAACCGTATGATATTATTTAAAGGTTTTTGAATATTAAATATCCGTGATGGATTTAAACCGTGGATTGAAATTGGATAAGTATAAATATAACAAGAAAATTTTAAATTAAGCTTGATATTCTGCGTTGTTGATTATTTTAATATGATTTGTTAGCAGGAATAGATAAAGCAATCGATTTGTTCCAATAAAAAAATGTTGAAAAATAATAGGTGACGGTATAGCACGCGGGCGACAAGTGGGCACGGGACGGGAATTACTCGCCAGTTCGAGTAATTGCCAATTAATCACCAGCCGTTTTCTATTTCAACCGGCGGCAATGGCGGCGGCGCCGGCGTCGCCTCTACATATACCCATCGTCGATAACGAGATTGAGACTGCGGCACCCTTATATGTACCTAACCGATATGACAGCATAATCCATTTGCCACCCAACACACCAAGTTAATTACTCTAATACAACTCGAAATTAATTTATTACTAGCCATTGTTTTCTATTTATTATGAATTCGTTTCCACGAAGTTCGACTGCCTTACTTACCTAAATATCTAATACGGTATAAGTCGGGTTTCTTATGATTAGTGTGTGGCCTGTCACGCGGTTAGCTCGTCAAGATAAACAGCTATTGATGGCAGATATCAGAATTGATTAGGATTCATTATAATAAAGATGGTTGGAGATCCATAAAATATCTAAGTTAACTTTTAAGCCGCCCGCCGCGATAAGATGGTAAATGTCGGTTGATCTCGCGTCGCGGTACTCGTTCACCCCTCAGCACACCCATTTTTATTGAGATTGGTATCTTTATAACATAATTAAGTAAATTTCAGACGTTCGCGTACGTAACCTCCTGAAATAATAAGGTGAAAGCTTAGATTTCTGGCGAAATAATGTTTTCTTTTATTTCTTTCTAGTACTTTGACATATCTTTGTTGGGTTGTTTTTTTTTAATTTTTATTCAGATTATTCCTCAATATTATTTAATTACCTACTTTATTGTATTACTTTCTACATTCAGTCTACAAAAAGTTATTAATTACATTTTCCTGATTTTTTAAAATACTATTTTTAAGCGAAACGTTTTAGTACAAGACTTACTTATTTGTAAAAACGGAATACCTACTGATCGTTAAACGCTTACAAAATGCATATGCTGAAAATAAAATGATTATATTTGATGACAACATAAATTACCTCCTTTTGCAAACCTTATCACGTCTTCCACATTTTTATAGCTTTTAGGCGAGGTAATACTTGCGTTTATCAAAAGACATCTTTAATAATTGTATGGGCGATGACATAGTCCCCATCGCCATCTTTTTTTAAAATCTAACGTCGCACGATGTATTATTTGAATACATCGTGAAAAATGCATGTCTTACCTATAGTGTCGCGTTTAGAACTAGATCACGCCAAGTGATTTGTAGGTACATACCTAATCTACTACCGTAATCATATTTACCACATAAACACGATGTATTATTTGAATACATCGTGAAAAATGCATGTCTTACCTATAGTGTCGCGTTTAGAACTAGATCACGCCAAGTGATTTGTAGGTACATACCTAATCTACTACCGTAATCATATTTACCACATAAACACGATGTATTATTTGAATACATCGTGAAAAATGCATGTCTTACCTATAGTGTCGCGTTTAGAACTAGATCACGCCAAGTGATTTGTAGGTACATACCTAATCTACTACCGTAATCATATTTACCACATAAACACGATGTATTATTTGAATACATCGTGAAAAATGCATGTCTTACCTATAGTGTCGCGTTTAGAACTAGATCACGCCAAGTGATTTGTAGGTACATACCTAATCTACTACCGTAATCATATTTACCACATAAATATATCCGATCCAATCTACATGATAAATGATTGATCTATAAACTATTTTTGTAACTAGAACGTATCAGGAAAAATGCACGATCTTGTCGAAGTAGTGACAATTCAATCTCAAGAACATCGATCAAAAGCTTTCATAATATCGTCAAAGTGAGTGGCAGTAGCGGTCGAGGACTGTGGCTTCAGACATGTCCAGTTAGGTAAATGGGTCGAGCGGGTTATTTCCTTCGAGTGATTTATACCTAAGTTATTTCAGGTTAGATATTTGTATCGGGGCGGTCGTGGCTGAGTGGATTGCGCCGCGACACCTTTCAAATAAATTGTTTTGAGATCGTCCGGAGACTGTAAACAACCACCCTATGCAGATGTTCGTGCTAAACCAAACACCTTAAATTTTCCTCGAGGGCTTGAGTTGTTCCTAAAATTGCACTCGTCTTTAGTTTATACGCGCCTTGAGTGACTTCGGGGGCCTTTTTATTTAATCTACAGAGTAGAATTGTTTTATCTTTGCCTGTGCTATGGCAACTTCATACTTAAGGGCGGCTTGCATGAGATTTAGCTTAATTCTAGCTAGAAGCGTTCAACGGGTAATCTAAAATTAAATTCTATTTCTATAACCACAATAACCACAAGGTTGATATTATTATTTAATCAGTTTAACACTTAGACAGTTGCTTAATCATATTTAAGCGCTTTTAATTTTTTGTTGCGCAAGTCAACTATTTTTAGTGCTTAAAATAATATAATTTACTTACTTAATTATACTGAGGCAAATTAACAAAGTTTGATCAATTAGTAAGTTACCTTTACTTTAACAATAGTTCGTGTCGAATGATAACCCTCAATCGCGCGACTAAACAAGTTGATTAATTACTGAAGTAACAGTCGCAGTTAGTAACAAATTTGAACAGAGTCACGTGTGCGGGTCGTTGTTTCGAATACATCGGTCAGATGCTCCATACAAATTAATAATGAGCTCGCGGCGAACGTATTCAAACGTATAACATATCAGTTTGTTTATCTACGTGTTCGGTTATTGTTAGTTGTGTAACTATATAGTAATCCTGAAAACCCCCAAAAAATCGTCCCCCTGAAATCGCTGTCAGCGATTAGGTGCATGGCCCATTTATGCAACTTATACTTTTTAGCTATTACTTTGCTTTGTGTATATCGTGTTCTTTGTTCCTTACTGTGTTGTACAAATAAAGTTATCTATATAAAGTCTCTCTTAATTACAATCAGGCAACATTATTGCAGACCCACCGTACCCCTCCAAAACTGCTCATCATAATTATATCAGCCACAGGACGTCCGCTCAGGATTCAGCTCATGTATTTATTAAACAAACTTTATTAGAATTAAAACATTCCAATAATAGTAATTTTAGAACTCTACGGTGTCCCCCGGATCCAGAATTAAAAAAGAAAGAAAGAAGATAATATCACAACAATATTACCTAATAAAATCCCGCTGATAATAATGGTATTGCTACATTTAAAAATTCTGAAATTATCTGTAAATTAGTGTAATTTTTCCAAACTTTGAATTAAAAAATATTATTAAGTCCTGACTATCTGACTTACACCTTGTACTACTCGTATTTTATATTCTGTTCCTACTCATCAGTGTCTGTGTTTTCGCAATCGATTCAGTGGCTTTTGCTTGGAATATATTATTGAGATCTTTAATATTCAGTAAATGAGATGTGACCACTGAACATTTTAAGTTGGCGCGACGTTTAGTAATAAAGATCAATCGATAGATCAATAATATTACATAGTAAATGTAGTAGTTAACAGATATGATGACATCGTAGCTAATAAAACCAATTCGAGTTGCACGTACTGCGTAGGTACAATCAACGGTCAAAAGTCTCCGCCACCGTAACGTTTACAATCCTGTGCAGCACTATTTGAACATTACAACAACGTAACATGTAGATCGAACCCACGTCAGTTGGTGAAGCGGGTGGCGGATTAGACCACTCGGCCAACTAAAGACATAGCTAACATGTTGAAAATAATATTCACACTGAGTACTTTTAATTCAAGTATTTATGTTTGTAAGTAACGTCTATGACGACCATGCCGGACTGCTAAACACAGGGTTCGATTCCCGCCTCAGCCAAGTATTTGTGCTTGGATATTTGTCTGTGGTTTGGTTGTTTCTATGTATTATAAGTAGATATTTACAAAAGAAAAGTATATAAGTAGTATATCTGTTGACTAGTACCTATAACACAAGTCTAGTTACTTAGCTTGGGGCTAGATGGCGATGTGTGGAATGTCCAGCAATATTTATTTATTAGAAGAAGGTCGTAAGTCCAACACTTGTTCATAGTATTATTGTATGACGCATACTGTGCCTAACTATGCTGTTTGAAATTGGTGTTGCAATAGGAGACCCGTGACGCTGCCAAATTACCGGCCTCGTGTGTATAAACCCTAACAATTACACGGGTGGCTTTTAATGTTTCTCTGTTATAACCGTTAGGTTTTGTATTAACTTTTATTTTTATACTACGAACATATATTTTGGTTATAGGAAGACGATGTTAAATTTGAAATAATATTATTATTTCATGAAACTTTTTAAATTTAACTATCGATCAATGAAGAACTCTGTGGCGCGGCGGGTGTACAACGGCCTTTGAGGCAGAAGGTTGCGAGTTCGATTCCCGTCTTACATATGTTTGTATAGGTATAATATTTAACTACAAAAAGAAGAAAACTACTACGACACAAGCCTAGTTGCTAGTAGCTTGGGGCTAGATGACGCTGTGTAAAGTATCCTCCAATTTTTTTTAAATAACCTACATTTTCCCACTGCCGGGCAAAGGTCTCCCTCATCTGTTTACAAGCCGGCAAAGCAAGAAATCAAAATAAGCAAGCAAGTATTTATTTATAAGTTTTTTATTTTCCAAAATACCAAATAATTTTCGATTATTTTTAAGATTAAAATCTTCTAAACTTATTAATAGACATGTGATGTGAATAAAACACAATAACTTTCCATTTTTAGGGTTCCGTAGCCAATGGCAAAATCGGAACCCTTTTAGATTCGTCATGTCTGTCTGTCTGCCGTATGTCACAGCCACTTTTTTCCGAAACTATAAGAACTATACTGTTGAAACTTGGTAAGTAGATGTATTCTGTGAACCGCATTAAGGTTTTTTACACAAAATCAGAAAGAAACGATAAATTTTAGGGTTCCCCATACTTACAACTGAAACTGATTTTTTTTTTCACTAAGGCCATACGTTGGGGTATCAATGGATAGGTCTTCAAAAATGATATTGAGGTTTCTAGTATATTTTTTTTCTAAACTGAATAGTTTACACGAGAGACACTTCCAAAGTGGTAAAAAGTGTGTCCCCCCCCCTATAACTTAAAAAAAAGAGAATGATGAAACTAAAAAAAATATAATATGATATACATTACTATGCAAACCTTCACTCAAAATTGGTTTGAACGAAATCTGGTAAGTAGTTTTTTTTAATACGTCATAAACCGTAAACCGCTATTTACCATTCATTCATGTATTTTTACCACTAGCGCCATCTATTTTTTTTATTATGTGATGATAATGGTACGGAACCCTTCGTGCGCGAGTCCGACTCGCACTTGACCGGTTTTTTTCTAATAAACTGAAAGCTTTACCCAATTAATTAACTAAGATTTCATGTTGTAGCCATATACTATAGTACTATAGCGAAACGTGCCCGTAGCGACAACTGTTTGTCGTCGGCTCAGCCGCGTAGCAATGCTGGCAACTGCTACGAATGTTAGATTTGCCAATGTCTACGGATAAACCTTAGAACGCGTTCCTACTATGTTGCCGGTTAATTTATTGTCGGACGACTACTGTCTCTAGCTGTTCCCATTATACCAATTATCATGACAAACGCAACGCAAAAAGAACGCCAATTAATCGTTCGATATGTAAACACCTCCATTTAAATCATTATCATTACATAGTATAAAACAAAGTCATTTTCCGCTGTCTATCCCAATGTAGAGATCTTTAAAACTACGCAACGGTTTTTTAATAGATAGAGTGATTCAAGAGGAAGTTATTACGAGTTATTAGGAGGAGGGTTATGGCTTCTACTTTGTCACTTTTTCTATCATCCTTCGACTTAGTGGTCGAAGACTTTATTCTACCTTCATTTGTATTCAACCCTTTTTATTTTAGAGTCTGTGGTTTCCCATGGTCAATTTGTGAGACTCTTCAACCATTCACCCAGTTGACGACCCAGTTGGCACAATGGTCACCATGCCGGACTGCCAAACATAGGGTTGTGGGTTCGATTCCCGCCTCAGACATGTATTTATGCTTAGATATTTGTCTGTGGTCTGGTTGTTTATATGTATTATAAGTATATATTTACAAAAGAAAAGTATATAGGTAGTATATCCGTTGTCTAGCACCCATAACACAAGTCTAGTTACTTAGCTTGGGGCTAGATGGCGATGTGTGGAATGTCCTGCAATATTTATTTATTTATTTATTATTTTTATTTATTCAACCAATTAGATTAAAAATTATGATATGTGATATGAGTCTACCAAAGAACCGCAACGAAAGAGTTTTATTAAACTAATCAAGCAATAATAATTACCATTACATTACAATTTGCAATAAGACAGGTGTATTAGTAATAACCGAGAATTTGTGTGAAACATGACATGGCCTAATCAAGTGTACAGTAAGTGCATATCAATGCAGCCAGGTGTAACTCTAAGATAATAGCTGTGCAACGATGTATGCGTTTTGCTATGTCATTTAATACCTTATTCGTACAGCAAGGGAATGGAATCTATAACCTGCGTCTGTCTTTCCTGACGTCTACAATTTGGGGTCTGTTACATCTTAGACCGTATTGTCATCAGGCAGGTTTAAAGTGGTCTAACGCTGACCAATTTAAACTTATTAAAAAAACAAATGGTTGTCTGTAAAGTCGATATACGGACGATAATTTTACGTGATAACGTCATAAGAAAACGATGAAATTTTTTGTTTTTTTTTGGTATTCCATTATTATTATTATTTTTTTTTTTTCTCCTTTATACATATAAGTCTTCTATTCTCCACACCATAACACAAGATGAGTGATATTATTATTAAACAAAGCATTTTATATGTATAGATAGATAGATACTCTGTTTCCTATGTTACCATTGACGTGTCTGGTCATCACCATGACCATCACCATGACGCATGACATCACCATGACGCATGACATAATATCACACAATATTACCGTGACACTTTTTTATGAATGCAGGTGTTCCATCAACTAATTAGACGTTATCACGTCAAAAATGTGAATATGCAATACCAAACAATTATATAAATATGCACTTAGTAAAACGAACAATACATAAATAAACTTATTTCAATCTGACGTTAAGTAGTATTCTTGTTTAATTAAAAACAACCGAGTCTGATTACTAAGTTTTCTCGGTCGGAAAAAATATTGTAAGCGTTTTCATTATTATTTTTATACTGTAAAAAACATAGCGTTGAAACGGGGCGGGGATCGAGTAATCGTGATCCGTGTCGAGACCTGAGGCTACTGATTTACTGGCTATTTGAACCGACATTTAGCTTAGCAGATAAAAAATGTACTTACTTTATTATAAATATTAGGAAAGAGCACATTCTCGGGTGTTGCGATACTTGCTACTAGTTTCTAATCGTCGATCCCAGTCGGATTGAATAAATATAAGTAAGATATTGTGAAATTAGTCGAATTTTGCTAAATTGCTCCACAAAATAGTTCCAAGAAAGGATAGAGTCTATCCTTTCTTGATAGACAATATCATTGGTATTACATCACAGCCTGTATTGTGGCAATATCTTTAAACAAAACTAAATAATAGTAAATAATAATAATAGTAAGTTTATTCTTATAGATATGTATGAATTGTATAATATTATGTGTTTAATTGTCTCAGTTGTTTGTAGTTGTACCATTTATATTATTCTTCTTCTCTCACCTTACCCATAATCTTACGTCAAATCCTCTCCATCCTAAGGTTGCCTGCAAGAGACCGCTTTCAGCGGTAAGGCCGCCTATTGTGCCACTATTTTATTTTATATAAGTAATGTTAAATCAATTGTACTTTTTCTGTAACTTGTGTGTGCAATAAAGCGTTCTATCTAAATAACGTTGATTCTTTTCGTCGTGAAAATTTGTATTATTTTTTAATTTACGAATAGTATAAGATTAATTTCCATTGAGGCTATTTTTCCTAATCGTGTTTTGGGTTTCACAAAAGAAAAGAGTGTTTTGTAAACATTTACTTCAATTTTTTTTTGATTAATATAAGCGGTTTTAAAGGTGTATTTTTTTGATAAAACTGAGGTAGAATAGTTAAAATTCGTCGATTTGGAACTCACTTCATCTTTAGTACGAGGACGAAAGGGTGAAGACGATTCGTGAACTACAATAACCGCACAATGTGAGACAGAGCGAAGGATAAAAGCATTTACTTGACGGAGACTGAGTATGCTTCTCGGGTAACAATGTTTGCGAATCTACTTTAACGCGGACACTAAAGCAATAAAATGCACTTTCCATTCGACAATTTGTATATATGTTTGAGCGAAAGTGAGGATCTATCTTAATTATTTTAAAACTGCACGAGAAGGTCGAGAAATTTATCAACGAACTACGTAAAACTCGATTCGACTGGTCCTTGCCTAGATCATATGTCACACTGAGAATGTAATAAGAGACAGATTACTATGTGCATCAAAGTATTTAATGCTTTCCTACATTATAAACAGCTCCTAAAGTCACAAAAATTGTTAATTTAGTTAAAAGAAAAAAAAAACTTGTTTGTATGACATCAAGGAAGTAATTAATTATTCTGACATGTATTTCTTCTATTCATATGTTATTACCTCTTTTTTTTGGAATGTTTGTAATGAATTTATTTGATTAAAATTTTGAAGATTCTATGTAGTCTTGAACGCCAGAAGAGCTGAATTTAGCTGTGATCGAAAATTGTTATGTATTTATGACCATGTGTCTTACCTATGTTCTCAATAAATAATTGATTAATTTCATCTCTGTTTTAAACGATGGTTTTGACAAATGGAGGTAGCATCGTGCGTATGATTGCCGGCACGGTAAATGTCGTAAACCACCGATCGGTAGCAAATATAAAATAAATCACGTAATAGAAATGCGCGCCTGTTTTCTGTATGTTCATGTTGCTATTTTCGCCGAACTGCGGCAGCCAATCGTTTTTCTATCAAAACCTCGAGATACATTACGGTATCTACATTTTAAAATAAAAGCAGAGATTGATAGTACGACTACTTCGTACGTTATCAAAAGACAGTAAAATATGTAATCGCGGTCATCGGTTCAGTAAAGTTCGAGGTATAATTCAGTAAAATCGACTCTACGGACTCTACTACCTATATCTTTGGTAAATCGTAATTTTTCTAAACATAGCCTTATTTACTTAATATTGTAAATACTTATGCATAACATTATTAAATCAACAATTAATTACGTTACCTAAGTATAAACTGATGCAACTTTTGACGTTCTTATACTAAGAAATGCTGTGTCGGTGTGGCTCTTGGTGGGCTCTTGTGTTGCTGAGTTATGTCTATCACGATCGCTCACTCAAGGAGGTTGTGATGGGCCGAGCACGAATGCACACATCACACCCAGGTTGAGTGAGTAACCGGTAACTAGACTTCTTCTTTCTTCACTCCTGTTTCCGCTGTCATATTCTTAATCTTCAGTTAACTAAACTAAACTTAAATTTAACTTTTACACGTACTTATCTTATTCTTAAAAACATTATTTATTGGATCAAAAACAAACATAGAATAAGCAGACGTTATAATAAACTTATATCCTATCCTACTAATATTAAATTAATTAATTTAACTACCTTATTACATGTATTTATATTCTTCTTACCTTCTTATTCTTAGATCTGAGTTGATTAGTTACATAAATTCTGAAGTCGTTGTTGAAATTAGGATCGAATCATTGCATATACATTTAATAAGAGACTTATCGGGGCCTGTTTGATGGAGCGATGAAAATAGACCGCTGTAAAGCGCGGCTTGTAAACCGATCGACGAGTAATGCGGACTATTTCGGCATCGGCCAGAGGTATTACCGCTATGTTTTCACAATAAATACGCTTATAGCTTTCACCTTCGCCTCTTGACCGTAATCTAATATTAATTACGTTCTTACATATTAATTTTATCCGCAGATCATACATATTTATAACGCTTACATTTCCGGTTTAATACCAACCTTTCACTGAAATAGCAAATCGTTAAAAGATTTGCTTTATAACTGCTAAAACATCGCTTTTACACTAGTGCTTTATGCGGCAAATAAAATTGTATTGTGAAAGGGGTGCGGTTCGAAACCAGCGCCATCTATTATTATTTACAGTGCAAATGGTTCCTGCCTACCCTCGTTTACATCACAATTAATTTAATTTGCTTTTTCACAGGCTTCTTCCATTCCCTCATTGTGATGTGGAGGGCTGAGGGCGTGAATTTTCTCGTGATTTGGTAACGGAGGCGGTAATTAAAGCAATTGTGAGGTTTCTCCGTTTGTTTTTAACTGTTTATTATTGTGCGGGTTGTTTTGGATTTTACTAAAATGAGCTTAATGTTGTCGATAAGGTTTATATGTATTTTCAGATTTTACCGTGATCGTGTTTATCGGGTTAGGTAGGTATATAATATTTCGATATCTAATTTGTAACCCGATCAAAGTACTGTAATGCGATACTATGTGGTGAATATCACCAACCGGTTCCAGTTTGTGTCATATCGTGTATCGGTGGACTTGCGCACACGCAGACGGAAGCCGCCTACGACCACACTTCCGTTCATATGGTGATAGGATGTCTGTTTTTTTTAAAATATGATAAGGCTTCCCGGTTCAACTAATTGGAAGTTTTGATGGAAAAATTATATTTGTATAGAACAAACAGCACAATACGATATTTTATGTTTTAATAGTAATTGTTGACGAAGATACGTCAGTAGAAGGATCAGTGTAAAGTTGCAGTAAATCTTCGTAAAATTTACATAGTCTAAGTGAATGAGATACAGTTTAAGCACGCGTTCGCATCGTCGTCGTCGCCTTCAATCTAAGTTTTGCCCGACCGACCGTCGCCTGTCCGCTACACTCCTGCATAATGAAATGGGGACCCACCTAGAATTCAGAAAGTTCTCCGATACATTGGCAATAATTACATTCACGCTGTTCCGCGTCAGTGTTCATACTCCATATTTATATTAGTTCTATATTGAAGTTCTTATACGAGATTCTGTACTTTTTTTTATGTGTTTTACCCTTATCTATCGCGTTGTAACATTTATCTAGCATCTGTCACTTAAAGCCTTTGCTCTCTTGTAAACGGGCGACCTTATTTTTTGCCAAGGGCCGGGGCTATCAGTTCGTCCCGCGACACAATATTACCCTGCACGACGATATATCGCGTTCGAATCACGTCATCGTTCACCCGCTGCTAGGGCGTGGCTTTTAAAGGATGAGTTTGCGAGGAAGTTCGCTTAAAGTCTGATATGCCTCGCTAGCGTCGCACTCCGTTGACAACCTTATCCATATAACGTTACCACAAAGTTTTAAACATATTTTAAGCTTTTAACACCATCTGGATGGGATATAATATTTACTGTAGTCTCTTCATAATATTAACTTGTTTCACCGTCAACGCGGACAATGTCTAGTCCGTGCTATGTGTATTTCCGTAAAGTCAGTTGAACAGGGTATAACGTAAATTGATAGTGGCAGTGTCTGTTACTAAGCTCAAGTGAAGCACCGGTATTAAAGCACAGCACATCTGTTATACGTGGGACATCTGTACGGACGCAGACGACGACGTTGTTATGAATCCGTACTGTGATGGATAGATCCACATGATGAGGACATGCAATCCAAATATTTACATATTTTTGTGACTAATGTTCCATTTGAACAAATTGATTTTTCCGAATACAAATATTTTCGACGCTACATATTTTATATCTGACAAACAAAACGGTTAAAAGATCTTACGATTACTTTTATGTTCTCTTAGTACATAAGTTAATATGTAAATTTGAATGTAAGGTTTTCAATGCTCCATAGAACGTTCAGCTAAAAACTTTGAAGATATTTGTAAAGTAAATTAAACTTAGGTACCGACAAACCAATTCTTCAAATATTTCTACCCGAAGTTGTTGTAGAAAGTTCTATTTAGTTTATAATAACATGGATTTATCTTGGATGCTGGCGAAAACATTTTTTTTGTATGTATAAATTTAGGTATAATATTTTAATTCTATTTTATACAATTAAAATCGTAAAATAAAGTTAAATTTATAATTTAAGCTTTTATTGTTGTAACACAAGTTTCGATTGTATAACTTTTATTAAAGACATCACGAAACAAGGAGCGAAACATAATAAAAACTCGTGTAATGTTGAACATACCTAATGTAAACCGCACACAATGCGTATATTTCAGAGTGTTAAGTAGCATTTAGAACACACGTACCTACATCGTATATTAAGTATAGCGACACCACGACAGAGCACTTAGCGGAGCAGCGCGGCGTCGAGGCGGGGTCGCATCAATCACAACACAATTTTATATCAAATGTCGCTCTCAATCAATTTGTACTAGGATCGTGTTCCCACTATACTGCCTACTAGCGAGCTCACCTTATTTTCCCATATTTCTCCTTGACAACCCAGTGAATCTCTCTAATATTAGCTATAAATGGATTCTACAACGTCTCTACAATTTTTTAAACTTTTGCGTTACAAAGGTAGAGACCATTTTATGCTGATTAGACCTCAGTTTAATAAGCTCTGAATCAGATTCCACAACAAAAATGTTTAACATAATTTTATCGACAAGATGAGTAAGCGATAGTTACCTGAGCTAGTAAAAGTTACTCGAACTACGTTCTTTGTTCCGTTTTTCCTTGATGACTAATATCGGATGACGTTGTAACGTGGCCAAGGTGCGGTTGCGAATATCCCCGGACACTAACTTTCCTAATGGATAGTGTAGTTTTGAGGGAACCACTAGAGATAATTAGAGAGTTTGCTCACTCGCATGACCGTTCTAATTATTGATCAAGACATTCTTACAGGCTAACTGCGGCCGTCCACTGTTTTGATGTCGAGATCATTAAGTGCTGTAGTTTTTAATTGATTAATTCCATTGTTTCTCGTAACTAGATCGTTTTATCAACAAGCGGTTGCTGCACGTTGCATATTCCAATACCTACTGATAGAAATAAATCAAGTTACGAGTTACTAAAGCGTTATAACACAAAGGCATTTGTTTATAAAACAATACCGTTGCGGTACTTGGTCTAGCAAAAGCCATTGAAAGGTCTATAAAATAGCTCGGTGCTAGGAATGGAACCTGATGTTGTTTCCGTCAATAACTCATACGAAATCAGGTACGAATTTATTTTGAGTAAACCATAGTTTTGTTAACAATTAGCCTTTATTTTTTTTTATAACTAGTCAAGAGTGACAAGGGGTGTAGGATCCGGATGAGATAAACTATCTTATCAGTTGTTATCTAATATAGGGAAGCTGTTCAATCGATATTCTCTGCCTAAATGTTATCTTTATGGTAACATTGCGTGGTATTTTTTTTTCCTTTATGGTTTCGAACGATGTGTTAGCTATGTAATCAACCTATAGCAATTCTTAGCATAAAACTATAGATTTAAGCTATTTTTGCAAAAATATAATTTTAAAGCCTGCCGATATCATTCGTAGTTTTGTCTTTTTCAAAAAAAAAGTAGGAGGTTCTCAATTCGTCGCGAATATGTATATATTTTTTTAAGTATGTTCACCGATTACTTCGAAGAAGGCTGATTCTTTTTGTGTTAAAAAGAGGATACCTCGTTACCTTTATCAGCATGCCAGACAAATCACTACGATTTTCGGCCTGCATTATGTTTTTTAAGTTTATTTTAGTTTATAAATAAAAAAGTTAGACCTGAAGAGATACAAAATAAAATAAATGTGTATTACGGTAATTTCTTTAGTTATAATCATTATCAAAATCAAAATACCAGGAATAGCAAGTAATTTTCGCAGTAGATGGAAAAGATTCGTTAAAAAAGTTCTTTTTTTATCCTCGCCGTACCATGTTCGAGTATCAGTAGAATATTTTTTTGTTTACTGTTATTATGGCAATAATATCGCGATCGAAATGGAATCCCAGCGATACAACGATTGTAAGTAAATAATGTCAATGCGGTTCGAAATTTGGTTTGAACGGGAACCAAATACCTTAGTATATTGTTCATTGTAAAACATCAGTGTATTGCCGAAATAGTAAAGTCATGAAAATTTAAGAGTATGTTTCCTACTAAAAGTAATTGATTTTAACATTATACCTACTGGCTACAACTTCAACTCCTTACTATCCAGTATTATTATTGTTAAATAGATCAAATACTAAAATTTTATAAAAAACTTTTTCCCAGGGTCTTAATCTCGTATTTTTTTATTTCTCTTACCTCGACTATTCGACTAAGTTGCAATAGTCATGGTCGCGATGACACATGGAATCACAGGCGTGGTTCAACAAAGTCGAAACGTCAAGACAAGAGAATTAAAAAACAATATGATTATTAGACCAGAAAAAATTATACTTTTTATGAAAACTATTAAAGTAAGAATAATATTTTTCGGAAAACCCATCAAATTATTAGCTTCAGTTAAATTATATTGCTATATCTACCTATATTGTTTAGGATAGTTGGTCAGAGCGTTCTCAATAAGAAACTATAGTATTTTTATTGGCCACATACTGCGACAATCGTAAATGGTTTAATAGAATAGATAGATGTTTATTGTTGATTGGTTGACAATGCGCATGAGTGAGAAAAGGCGCGGTTCTCTGTTATATTATAACGTAGTTGTCGATAATGGAACGAACATCTGTGACGAACAACGATAAATGATTATGATTAGGAGTAATAAATATCGATAGAAAAGATGATTTATCATAAAACAAAATATAAAAAAAAAATTGCTTAAACAATCGATTATTTGGTTGAATAACCAATCGATTCGTTATAGCAATTTGACCAGAGACTAAAACAAAATAATAAATTATAGAACTCACCATTTCACGCCTGGACTCCATTCTCACTTACGCACAAAACCAATAAACAAAAAAAAACGTAAAAATAAAACAGTTCGTGTTGCTCGAATGCAATTGCATTAGTAGATGCAAAATAAAAAGCAAATAAAAGAGTTTTAAAGTAATAAAACGTTGCGTGGTATGTACGTTATGACGCGAGTGGAATGTATTCTGTATTGTGGGAGACGAGCGCGTTGCGTGGACTCTGAGTTGAGTATGCTGTACTTTAGGCGAGCGTCGAGCGAGCGTTCGGCGTCGAATGCACGGACGACATAATATCACGCTAGCGCTTGCTCACCCGGTTATAAACCAAACAAACGAAACGGGGCGGGTCGGCGGCTGATAATATAATATGCCATAATTACATATCAATTAAAAGCTGCACTTATGTTGATAAGTTAATAGAACATTAGTAGAGTCTGGCAACTTATCTAAAACAGATGCAGTGACAACACGTAGTGAAAATTTTGGACAAAGATAACTCTATATTCACATGTTTAGACATCTGAGTTAAACTAGGGTATTAATATTATTGGATGTCACATTTAATTAAACTCAAAGTTTTCAAGGGATCACCATTATGAGATGTAGATTAAGATCATTAAAATTATGTTTTCCTTATTTATTCACGAAATTCTCCCAATTCGGAGGGAATAGCCTATCAAAATAAATTTCTTAAGTTTCAGAGATAAGCCTGAACAATAATTTTATGTTCGGAAATAAAAATGGTATGTTTGTAGAAATATAATAGTGAAGAGTTTTGTCGAAGGATGTGGAGGTGACTCCTCATAGTGGTTTTTATAAAAAGACGTTGCGTTGGATAACCAAACCTGAACTGTAAAATAATAGAACATCAAACTACAGCACACCGCGTAGTACATATGGTTCAAAACCTATGTGGAAGTTGTGTACCGAAACTATTAAAGTGTTCACTTAAGGAGTAGGCACGAGTACTTAAGTGAGTAAGTAAGTTTAGACTAAAGGCAGTCTGTAGGGCTTCATCAATGTACTCAGCCGAATTGTGGCTTCCTTTACGTCGTCAGAGAGGTCAACCACCTTATGGATTTAAATTAACTTCTAAGTACGTACTTTTTTATGCTAACACATTTGGTACTAAATGATGTACTTACATTTTAATATTTTAATTTACATAATGTAACCTATTCTGTGCTCTGAACATACAAAGCTGTTTTGCGGATTCAGATCATTTCAAACATACCTATCTACATACATTATGAAGTATTTTTTAATTTAAACAATAGGTAAGCCACGTCACTATATAAGATGAAGAGGAAGAAGAAGAGGTTAGTAACATATCTTGTAATGTAAGTAAAACAAGTGATCGCACCTCGTATACCTACTCTGCATAAACTGTTACCTACATCATATAAACAGCGACGCTTAAATTGTAATTTCACGGCTCGTCGGAAATTTTCATTGGCGATTAATTCTTGTTCGTGATTCCAGCTTGTAGGCGTACAGCCGCGAGGCTGCGTCTAACAGTTTCGGCCGTTTACAACATTTATACACTCTCTCTACATCGTCGCTAACATTCTTTTAATCTTTATTGCTAGTCGTCCTCAAATTGATAATATTATTAATATTACTTTTGGAACGATAAGGGCTCGGCTGGGAAAATTGCCCGTAATTGGGACACCAGAACGCAACGAATATAAAAGCTTTAATATTGTAAAGTTAGAAAGGGTATTACTGCATGAGACTTACAACGTTTAGCTAACTACAATATCGTTTCATTTCGGTACTTTGAAAACTGTTTTATATTTTCAGTCCCATAATTTGCAGTTGTACCGTCATCTGTTCACAGTTACGTTGTTGTTTGAGACCACATAAGAGTAAACACATTATAGGGGTTAACATAAACAATTGCAATCTCCTAATCCTATGGTTTCCGTAACTCCCTCAATTCGAAAGGATATTTCGGGCTCTACCGCAGTCAAAAAACAAAAAGCGTTCCAAATTTTCGGGTGATACCGCAAATTGTGACAAATTGTGTTATTGAAATTTATGTCCGGCAGTTTTGAGACATAATTGGATGCGGAGAGTCGGCAGCCATGTTTCCAGAGTGACGTCACGTGCTCTAATGACATTTATTACGGACAGTTCATTGGCGCCGCTCTCGTCTCCGCAAAACGCAGTGCTATTCGCATTTGGAAATTAATTTTCGCGGGGAATTTCATTTTGCAAGCCGAGACCTAATGTGCCGACGCGACGCATATGGTCAGCTACTATCATAACGTTGCCTTCATGCTGTCTTTATTTTGGTAACTTCCTACTCTAGTATTTTCCATTTAAAGGACTGCTATGACATTGCACTTGCATGTGTTTATTATGTACTTACCTACAATATTTGATATTGCTGCTATCATCGGTGACTTACCTATAACAAACAAAATCAAGATTTAAAATAATATTTTTAATTTTAGAGTCTAACAAACAGAAAATAATCAACTTCCACTTCTTGTCCATCCAAAGGTTGCCGCTTTGAGCGATAAGGCCGCCCATCGTAACATTCAAATTTACGGCGAACAAACGACGAATTAAGAATCTGCTTCTTTTGAAGTTGGTTATAAAACGTACGTACATACTTTTACCTGTAATTTATATAAAAACTTGTAACATAGATATGAATTGGTCCACAAAATGACCGGTGTTTACGTCAGCGTAAATCCGGATCCAATAAAGTAATAAATCGTGAGGTGCCTTAGCACAGGTGTCGGTGTTTTTTAAACGGCAGAACTGAGAAGATTGCGTCTATAAATAACTGCAATAGCATGTGAGACGTCCACACTCACCGACACTCTGTGACTGATTGCTGGGGTAGCGACATACAAGAACCAATAGATGCCTTTGATTAAGTAATTAATCAAGTTGCTAAGCCTGATAAATTGTTGTTACAAGTTTATCAAAGTTTGTGTTTACAACATTAATAAGTAAATGTAAAAGACATAATCTTAGTTTACTAATTACGTCTTCAAAAATTTGTACGTGATAAAGACTACTCGCATCTCAACAAAGGTACGAACAATAGTCGCTCATTCTTTGGTATCGTCGTATCATTTCTTAAACGTGGGATGTTCATATTATGTATAGAAGTGTAGGTAACTAGACGCTACCTTTTGTTGGGTTTTGTTAGCTCAACTAGGAGTTTGCTGTTTATTACTCTATGAATACACCCACGAAAAGGCTTCCAGTTTTAAAAGCTTATTTTAGACTTGTCAATGTATCAGATACGTAGGTGGATCGGATGAGATTCACGTGAAAAACATTGGCGAGGAGGAGTCGCTTTCAAACCTGTCAAAAGTGACAGGAAAAAGGGCGGGAAAATGTCAGTATAATGGATATGTCACCAACATCGTGGTAAAATGCGACCCGTTGGCATGCACGGACTCCACTCCCTGCGGATTAAGTGGATTATATCAGCTTACATATCAAGTTTTATTTAAAAAAAAATAGCTTATTTTTTAATTAAAAAAAATCTTTTCAAAATCTATTAGTAATTTATGCACGTTTTCAAAAAGAGAATTTGAAAAAATCACGACGAAAGGAAAAATTTCCCAGAATTTTGCAAAGATTTCTCATTATTTATGACATTTTATTCTTAAACTAACAGTACCTGAGTGACAAAGCTTTGCTCGGTTATTTTAAGAAAGATAAGATTTATTTATTACTAACTTTTATAAGTAACAAAGAAAACATTGAAATTGGAAATAATGAATGTGATCCTTTGAGTCGATATTCAATAAATATGGGACGAAAAACATGTCCGAATGATGAATGTTGTGATATGACTGATGAGTTGGTTCGATCGGAGATAGAGATGGATAGTAACTGGTAACAGACCGAATGTTAACTATGCTTAGTATATCATAGTATAGAAACGTATACCTACTTAGTATTTTGAACACTAGCAGTGCTCCGCGGTTTCAACTACGTAACTACCGATCTCGTAAGAATATTGGGATAGCAATCGGTCCAGTAGTTTCAGAGCCTATTCGTTACAAACAAAAAAAAATCATCTTAAATATTAGTATAGATATAGATAGTTAGTGAATATACTTTATAAAGAACCTAGCAGTGTATCACCTAGTAAAGGTTGCCTGGAAGAGATCGGTTTTAGATAGGGTCGCACATTGTGCCATATTGATTAGTTTATATTAATTCTTTTAGCAGATATTTATGTAAGATTTAAGTTATAATATGGTACAATAAAGAATTTATCTATCTAGTATTGTAGTTTTATTTAATGGATCGTTGATTTAAGATTTTCAATTTCTACTAGAAAATGGCTCTTATCTTCAATATGTATTTTTTTAGAATAAATTAAGGTAACATAGGGGCTAGTTTCTTAAAATAAATTTCATCTTGCTGGGTCCATTCCTGAGAAAATCGGTTGTGACACATGGACAGACGGACAAGAGAACGATCTTATAAGGATTCCTTTTTTACCTTTTGCAACCCTAAAAAGATGAAAATTTGAAATTGATTTGACATAAAAATCTGAGAAGTGTACGAGATGAAATAATCGAGAGGTGGATCATGATATCATCGAGTGACATTACCACCGGCCATATTGGTCGTTATCTGTTACCGCCCCCCACGATCCGTTTCACTTGCAACCCGATAGGGGGCGACTGTACTACTCACCTCATAATGGCCACCACGTCCCCTTTTTTATTACAGAGCCGCTAGTAAACAGATCATTCGGGTTTGTGGTGTTATAAAAACGAAATTAACTCTGGTCAGTGGATGTCCAGATATCCTCAGCTCGGTGTCCTACTATTAACATAAAACGTGTCACGCACATTCCGCAGTTTAAAGCGTCTTCGCTACATTAACTAGCGATGGTATCTCGCGTCTATTACTTTGTAATGACGAACGTCGAACAGTGTAACATAAACTTTCACGTTAAAGAATTCGATTGATATAAAAACTGCGTCGTGACAATATATTTCGTACTGTATCACGTAGATAAAAATGTTTCATGATTGATTATATCGGTCTTTTTTAAATTGTATTGGAAAAGAACTCATTAATTTCAAATTGATGTAACATATAAACTTCATAAATACAAGAGATATTCACAACACCACGTGAACTCAACCGCAAGTGGTTGCTATTGTGCACTCCGATATTGTGCTAATAGATTAATCCAATCAAAATATTAATTCCACAACGCAGCTCGTTCGTATCTATTTACATTTCAATCGGACGATTTATTCGATGAATTCGCCATAATATTCATCG
Source organism: Idaea aversata (assembly GCA_907269075.1). Taxonomy (NCBI): domain Eukaryota; kingdom Metazoa; phylum Arthropoda; class Insecta; order Lepidoptera; family Geometridae; genus Idaea; species Idaea aversata. The sequence continues at coordinate 5,625,286 of OU026099.1, read as the reverse complement.
GCAATAGGTAGTGATAATGTGTTGCAAATGACAATTTTAATATCTCGATATCAGCCCATATTTTTTATTAGTTACTTTATTGCTATTCGCAGAAAACTATTCAATTTGTAGTTCTGCTGCTTTATCTAGCTAGAGATACAGATATTTATATTTTTACCCAAGAAATTAAGACCAAGAGATGCGGTATGAAGGTATATTGTTCGTAACGCCCCAATTGGACAAGCCGGGGACGACGATAGCAGGGTTTAGCAGCGACAAACTAAGTCGGGGTCACTGCGCGCACTTAGAACTCAATATTTGCGCTGCAATACAACCTTTATTGTGTGGATCAACATGCTCTCGCTGCGAAATAGGTGACCGCACCCTTCCTACGTAACATCTGAACTGCTATAGCCAAGTCTCAACAAATATTTAATCCTTAAACAAATAAGTCCTTAAAGTTATATTATTGAGATGGTTTCGGATAGAACTGGTATTATCTTTATTGCTAACGCTACAGAAGTTTTAGCATTAGTTTCTTTAAGACTTTTGTTGAATCTTGTCTCATGTGGAATAGCTTGATATTGCTATGTGCTATGTGATAGGTAGTACAGAATACAATGTGAGATAGCGTGTCACGGAACAGTACCATTGAACTGCACTGGAGCGACAGCTGGCGCTTTATGATTTTCTTTCCAGTCTCATTCAAGTTTTCTGTCAACTTTTGCCAGATTGAAATTGAAACGGCGAATGCTTATAATATGCTCTATATACGTTTGATGCTTTATCATCTTTCGTGGTACAGGTATTAGTAAACGTATGTTTACGACGACAAACAATATACTGTGAGAGAGGTGTTTGGTCAGTATCGAGGCGAGTGTTTAGAGATAGGTAAAACATAAGCACTCAAAGTGTTGAACAAACGTAGGTCGCGAATATCGGTGCGTGAGCAATTTCGTTGCGAGCAGATGTTGGAGGGCGGGCCTGTTTGCGTCTGTGCCTCGTATGGTCAACAGCGACGGCAAACACGCGTGCGAACCGCTCATGTGCCTCTCTGATGTGGCATTCGACACGAACGCTGCTATTTTGTATCAATAAAACAAGCGACGCTTTCAATTTGTGCAGTTTACTGTTGATATACAGCTTGCGGTCTCCGGAGCGCGCTCGCCTAGTTCGCTCGTGCAAATGTTTTAATACAACCAATTTTACGAAAGCAATATTTCAGGCATGTTTATTTGTGATGAACGATTTGTTTCATAAACGCACGGTTTAAAAATTCATGTAGGTACTACGGTACCACAAATTTTAACTGCATTTTGTATATGCTAAGATTTAAGAAGTGCAGATACCTATTATTTGTATATCTAAACGAGACAAATTCAAAATATACTTTAGTCTTATATATTAGTAAGAAAGTCAATAATGATAATAAACATGTGAAAGAAGATGAAAATGTAGTATTTTAACGTTATTTTAGAGTTAAGGGACTATAAAATATTATTCGATTTTAAACAACAAAGTTTTCAATAAAACCGGGTACCTATAGTCACTTATCCATATTCGAGAGCTGTGTACGGTGGTTGATAAGCGACATGCAACCGACCGTGGCAGCCCGCCTCCACCACATTTATCATCTCTCGGTACAAAGTTTCATAATGACGTTACCATTTACCAACATGAATAACAAATTGATAAATTTATCTAAACTTTAAAGTACCTACGTAATAATCTAGTATCTTTTAGAAATTTATATTTTCTTTTACAAACAAACAGTTAAATATATTATATTTTTAATAATCTTTCTGGGGTGAATCCACACACAGTGCAGACAAAATAGAATGCCCTTTCTTTACAATGCGCAGACTTGTGTTATCTCGAAAGGTAATAAAAAGCACAAGAAGATAACTGTAATTCCTTTTTCAAATTGCAGCGTCCCGAAGCGCTGATGGAGATTCATTGAACTAGCGCATCATTTATCAAACCAACATTTTCTTACTCATTTTATAAAGGGTGTTCCCTAGATTTCAACTTTATTCCATTTACTCGTTAAACCCAGCATTGTATGATTGCAGTTTCATTTTTGGGAGCGTTTTGTGAGCTTTACTGCAGCGCTTAAATTCGTTGTGCTGAAAATTGAGACTTTTTGTTATTTTTAATCCGTCCTTTTCTAATTTATATTTCTAATCTTTCATCTTTTCTGATTCCCGCCTCTACACAATGTAGGTAGGTACCTAAATACTTAAACTATGTAAATTCTCGAACGATATGCTGTAGTTGTCAAAACAAGGTAAGTATATCTAAGCTACGTGATGTTGAAATATGGTTATAAATAAACTGAATACATTTTCTCAGTTTATATACAGATGTACTCTTATTGTAGAGACAATGTGAAACATGGCACACCGTCGCGCACCGTCGTCGTCGTTGGAACCTGAGGACTTGACGATGATGACACTTGTTTGTTTTATTTGCTTTCGCTCGTTTTGATCTCAGATGTGAAAAAACTTTTTCTGAATGTTCTGAAGACACGAACATTTTGACAAAATTGACTTTTGGAGAAGCAGCTGTGCCGACACACCGCAAAGCATTCTGTCTTTATTTCTCTGCACATAGAAATGACTAGAGTGAGTGAACTGCTATACAAGATTGTTACAAACTGTTAAGGATTTAAATAAATATGTAATAGGTAGGCACTTAAAAGGTTACAAATTAAATTTAAGCATAGAAATTTTTCAACTCATTATAATGTGAGTGAACTTTTAATGATTTTAATATTAAGGAAAACTTTACAAGATTTATTATACCTACCTGAAAAAAATATAAGCGTAAACTTTTCCGTTCGAGTTGTTGTTTCGTAAACAATTTTAAAACAGCGATATATAAAAGTTGAGTATTGAAAAATCTGAGGCGAAAACATCAGTTCTTGAAACATGAAAGCTGAAGGAATAGGAAAGAAGTTGTGTATTAGCCTCGAGCGATGTTGGGCGGGCCGTACTGCAGTGACGACGAACGCCCGCGCTGGCGTCTTATGTTCAACTTTCAGCTACTTAGGTTTATTTCACACCCAATTTATTCTCGAGCAGCAATCTAAATGCGATAAACGCGGTTTACTATTGTTTTTTATTACCTACCTGTAGGACTTTTCCAACTAATTCAGAAAATTTTGTTACAAAGTCAGTTTTACTGGAATGTTTATTTAAGTAATGATTTATTTATTAATTTACGTAAGTAACTCTATTTATAATTTAAATTAAACTTTTTAACGGCCCTTTTTAAGTATCTAAGCAATTTTAGAACGCCATTAAACGAGCTCCATATAAAAGTAATAACTGGCAATATCATAAAATAAAAATATAAAGACGCAATATTGGTACTGAAATAAAAACTGCGGTTGATGTCCAAAAAGCCCTAAAAATAGTATCAATCCAATTTCCCTATTGGGGTTCAGAGTGTCACCGCATAAAATAAAAAAATACCTACACGTTACAACCTCCCCAGTGTACGAGGGCTAGGGGACAGTCATAAAAAATTAATAGCCTTACGTGCGTTTAGAAAAATAATTATTTCACATTGAAAAAATCCACACGGAATCTCTCAATAGCCAACTGTTTACGTTAAAAGTTTAATAAGTAAACAAGGTAAACATTTTGATAACAAAACCCGCGTCTACTTATTGCAAGGTGGGTAAGTATTACAGAATTAAATAAATATAAGCGGTTAGCTAAGGGTATGTAATTTAATGTGGAAAGAGCATCTTATTTGTAGGCTTTGCATGCTTCGGGCGGTTACGTGATCGAAGAACACACAGGTGTTTGGCACCAGGTGAACAGAAAGAAGTTTCAGTTTCCATTGCTCAGCAAACTATACCAATACCGCTTATTTAAATATGTTGTTTTTAGAATCGATAAATATTTGGTATACTTCCACAGATAAACTTTCTTCAAAATATTACAGTAACTCAGGGTCGTGTAAACGAAAATTTCGGTCATTAATGCGCTTATTTCGGCAATTAAAATTTAATTTAATAGCGAATGTGGCTCGGAGGTAGCGGGTAGCGGATAGCGGCTACACCTGCAGACGACCGACGTTAAATGAAGTAATTCGAGTCGTTGCGGCACGTCTCCGGCATTACTTACCATCTACCAACAATTTGTTTTTCCCACCCTCCAGAAACTCGAGTAAGCGCGCCTTGCTTCTTAGTCCCAATTTATTCTTCGAATAAACTTTTCCGCTTTGCTTTTTACACGGAAATGTGCCTAAAATATTTAAACAGTTTATGTTTTCGCTCACATCCTTATGTTATACTTATGAGGACTGTATAATACGCCGAATTCATTCGCGAGATAACAAAATTGTTTTCCATCAAATATTAAGTACCAAAGCCAGTCAAAGACCTCCGATAAAGAGGAGCGATATACCGTATTTATTCAATTGTGAAATTTAACTTTCTTTTCACGAAAAAAATGAAAGCGAGCTAAGACTTGTAAAGAAGAGGTAGATAGATGAGCGCGGCAGTACGCCTAGTGGCTCGCGGCTCTAACGGGCCGTGACAATAGCTTCATGCTAAATGTCATGGTGGCCATTGTTCCACCACCACCACCCCACCCGCCATGCCTCCTCACTACCCTAACTTCCCTACTGAGGCATACTGACATTTCGCTCCCCACACCCTTACCTACGTTAATGAAAAATGTAGGCCCAATATTGATTATAGTTTTAACTCGAATGTTTTCCTGCATTAAAACCGCGTAGCAACAGTAAGTATAAATGGAGTAATATCGAGAGAATTCATAGAAAAAGTGGGGGATTTAAACTCAAAATGGCGAGGCATCACGGCAATTTGTTCGAGACGAACCTTCAGCCTAGTTGAGTGGTGCCAGTCGCTCGGGCTGTCCTCGAGACAATGCGGCACATCTAAATATTTACATATCTTTATTGTGATCATTATCGTTATACTGAAAGTCAAAACATAAGTATTATACGAATACGTAATTATAACTTAATAAGTCTTTGCCTAACTGTGTAAACAAACATGTCCGAGAAAGTAAATATAATCAGTGGAAAAATCCAAACGCCGCTGTGGTGAGAGACGTGAAAAGCTATTAATACATTCCGTTACCTTCGCCGTACAAATCCCGTATTAACATACATACGAGTATAAGTAAACCAGATTCACATAAGGAAACAATAAAATTCGGGTTCGGTAACTGGTGGGCTAAAAACTTTTTGAGTAGCGGTTACGTATTGGAAGATTTGGCTGGCTTGAAAATTGAATTATTTATTGAAACGAACGATTAAACTCAATCAATCGAGAGGATTAACAGGATTTTAACGAAATAAGGTTTTGAAATTTACTTTATATCGTAGGTGTGATGTTAATGAGTATACTGCGTCATTTCGAATAAAATATTGTGCAAAATATGGAAAAAAATCACAAAATAAATGACTTCCCTTTTACCAGCCCTAACCAGTTTACGTTCGCGCTATCGAAGGAAATCGCGCGAAAAGTGATTATGGATCGGTAAGACGTTCGGGTTAGAATATTCACCCACACAAGCATCGAATACCGTGAATTACACCGACTTTCACACCCACACATTTGCTAAATATTGTTTGTTATGCGCCTCCAGCGCGCACTCGTGTAATTTAGCGACAACTTCATTAGGAAGCCATAAGACGACGCGCGAAAAGCATCACCCCCTAAGTTTATGCATTTACCTGCAGGAGTTTGAAACGAGGAAGTTTCAAAGTTGTAATTGATAGGTAGTAAAGGCAAATAATCCTTTTGATTAAAATAGTGACGATACAGTCTAAAAGCATTTATCACTACAGCAATATTAAACAATTTTGAAGAAATAGAACACTTAAGTAAGGGCTATGGAAAAGTCATACTTGATCTAGGAAACCCTCTAAGTTACAATTCATGAGTCATTTCACTACTTATTGAATAAGTTACACTCCAGTTCAACTGTAATTAAATAATTAAGAGGAAAGGCGGGCGGGGGCTTTCTCCATACAAACTATTACAAACGTAGTCGACTGTTTTCTCCCTGGATAATGACACTAGAGCAAATATTTTTGGTGCATAAAACTTATAACTGCCATGACCATGCCCCTATTTTTTTATTTTTGTATTATTTTTGTATTTTTTTAATTTTAATTTCTATCATAATTAGAAAATGAAAAAAAACAAAACATAGTCATGGCAGTTATAGGTTTTATAGCACAAAAATATTTGTGCTAGTGTCATTATTCAGGGAGGAAACAGTCGACTACGTTTGTATGAAGTGAGCGTAGGTACCGTTTCACCTTAAATATGTGACTTAAACTACGTGCAATTCAAATTTTTTAAATTTGATGAGAATATTTTGACGTTATTCACGTCCTATCATAAATATTTCTTCGGCTGCGCTCCCTGCGTTTTATTTCATACCGCTCTCAGTCTGAACGTTTATAAAAATCATAAAACGTAGTAAGGGCGAACCCCATTTGTTCCACTATTTGCATACGATACAAACGTTGTCGGGCGAAGACAACGATGTCCTTTACAAAGATCTCGGTCGTCGACAATAAAAGTGTATTTGCGAAGAAATTTAATAAAGCGGAAGTGGACTGCCATTACGGCCGGCGCTCTCTTGCAGTCTCTCATACTCCGAGGCATATGAGAGGGGGCTGAGGACTAGTTATTCGGTTTCCTTTTGTTTGACAAACTTTTTCAGGTCAGAAACTTTTTCGTTGGTAAGGTATTTACGTACCTAATAAGTGCCTGCTTATAAAGTCGCCGTTTTCTGAAATTGGACTTTGAGGCTTGTTAATTTTTATATCTAGTGAGATAAAAGTTATTTTTACCTCAGAACTTGTTGAAAGAAGATGGTATTTTTAAAGTAATAAACCGACTTAGTTAGTAGGAACGTTAGTTAGTTAGTGTTCCACGTAGCTTATAATACGGTGAAGTCACAAAATATTTAAACATGTCAATATTTATAATACGGACGTAATCAAAGTACCTAATAAAAGTATTCGAAAACAGCCACTAAAATATGATCATTACAGCATTAACTTATAAGACTTCACGCCAAATAAGTACAAAAATTCAGTGAAATTTTAAATACACTTCATTTCTCAAAGAATTAAATTATCCTACCTTACAAAGCGAGTAGAGAAGTACAGAGATATTAGATAAGCTAAAAAGTAGCTAATTTATAAAATACTCGGTGCACGAACAATAAACAAACAGTAAACTCTAATTTAATTTTGTTTCTTTAAATAGATTTGTCTTTAGTTTGTTGTTTCATTCAAGGGATTACGCGTTTTTGGTCTTTCATGAAATTTGGTCTTTCGCGTTTTTGGTCATATTATGCGACGGAACCGTTAAGTTCTGCCTGGATAAGTACCTAAATTAGGATAATACTAATTCTTAAAAAAATGCTATGTAATTTAATAAAATAAAATATTATCTTTGAATACTCGGTGATAGTAAATGAATAAAAACTTAGTGGTACGCGTGTGACTATGTAGGTACTTTAAGTAATGGCAGGGTGTCAGCAACTCAATGTCCGGCATAAGTCCCGATCCTGTGGGGATATCAAAATAAAAAGTAGCCTTCTTCGATAAAGGTCTTTTTAACACTAAAATATTTTTCAATTGGAACCCTTCCCCCCTTATTTCGAAACGAGGTTTAAGGATAGTCCGAGATGTGGATTTAAACCTTAGATTTAGATACAGATTTACTCGTGAACTATAGTCTAAACACTATCCCTATATAATCCATAGGGATAGTGTTTAGACTATAGTTTCCTATTAATCTATATTGATAGTGTTTAGACTATAGTTCACGAGTAAATCTGTATCTAAATCTAAAGTGTAAATCCACATCTCGGACTATCCTTAAACCTCGTTTTGGAATAAGGGTTTCAGCTTTATATTAGTGTAGATAACACTGACAAAAATCTCATTAGCGTATAAGCTGAGTATCGTATCAAAGTGCTACGTCGTAGCTCGTAGCACGTAGCATCGCGTTTTGTAGACTCGTAAAGGTTGTTGCGCTTCGCGTACAAAGGCGCGTTCGCGTTTATGGTTTTCAATACAGAGCGGACAACAAAGATGTCTATATCACTATAGAATAGACAAAACATTTGAATGATTTCATAAATGTTCTACTATAATAAAATAGACAATTAAATATTATTATTATTATGAGCCTGTAGTGTCCCACTGCAGGGCAAAGGCCTCTCCACTCCCCTTCCACTGATCGCGATCTTGTGCGACGGATTGCCAATCTGCCAGAAATTTATCCAGATCGTCCACCTTAGAAGGTGGCGCGTTAAATATATACTAAATAAATAAGTACGAATACTAAATAAATAAGTACGATTGTAAAATAAAACTGATTAAGTGGTTGCATTGTTTGAACTATAATCAAATTGAGGCTCTCCTAAACTACATTTTTATATATTAATTATATTTGTGTCTGTAATTGACCAAACTGTTGCAACTTTGCGGAAGAGCGGAGATTCTCATCACAAGTATTTATACTTGCTTATTATGTAATTAATGAAATAAACTGGTTATTTATTATTATTAGGATGTTATGTGGGCCATATTATGGGCTATGGATATGGGATATTATTATTATTTTTTTTAAATCACGGGGCTATGGAGCCCCGGACTTTTGGAAGGCGTGCGTGGAGCCGAAGCCAACACGTAGAGGCCCTTTACAATAACAAGTATAATAGCAAACAATGGGGTGGATTCTAAACCGGCGATTATCCCTGTCTACACTATAAAGTGCAACCAAGGACAACCTCCGGTTTGGATGAAACTATTGATAATCTACAGGACAAAACTACTTGAGCTATTGTGATGGGACGGTATCAAAGTTTTGTTACGGAAAACGTTCAGATGTTCTATCTACTGTAGTATTTAAATGTATTTGTTTCATGGTGTTCAATAAAGAGCGGTCAACGAATGGAACGATCGCTAATTGTGTCGTAGTATGGGATGTGGTATGGGGACAGGCGCCGACGTGTCGACCTACTTGTTGCTCGACGCCATCGCGCCACCCTCTTCACTATTTACGCGATAACTAAACACTATCGACGTTTTTACCTTCGTTTTTATACGTTAGTGAGGAAACTACATTATGTACGCAGAGAGAATGAATAATAGTTTAGTAGGAATTCGATTCTATATGAATTTTACTATAATCCCTTTTTTGGCGCTTATTTTGGCCATCTTAAGAGGAAAGGGTACCGGGGGCTCTCTCCATACAAACTATTACAGAAATTCATAGAAATTAAGATTTCAAAAATAAAAAAATAAATAAAATAGTGTCATGGGCATGGCAGTTATAAGTTTTATGCACCAAAAATATTTGCTCTAGTATCATTATCCAGGGAGAAAAAAGTCGACTACGTTTGTATGGAGAGCGCGCAGGTTCCCTTTCATTTCATTTTTCTAGAACCATCGGTTTTGGATGCGTTTATACGGGGAATGTTATTTAAATGTTTTATTTTATTTTCAGCCCCGTTGGCCCCACTCTGGCACTACAAGTGGGGCAAGACGGAGATATTATTATTTTGTGTTTAATTTTTACCCGACTGTAATGAAAGGGTTGCGTTTTTCGCGCCTAATTTTGTACGTTTGTCTATAATCTATACTTACTAATATTATAAAGCTGAAGAGTTTGTTTGTTTGTTCGAACGCGCTTATCTTAGGAACTACTGGTTCGAATTGAAAAATATTTTTTGTTTTGGATAGTCTATTTGTCGGGGAAGGATATAGGTTATTTTATATTTCGATATTCCCACGGGATCGGGAGTTACGCAGGTAAAACCGCGGAGCGCTGCTAGTATAATATAGATTTAAAATGAAGGTATAGTCACAGACATCATATATATTAATCTGTGTGTATAGCAGATTATCGTTTAAGATTATGACTACTTAAGTATGTACATGAAATTCTCAATTGAAAAGCAATATCGAAACCCACTTAGGTATTCAAAGTTAGGAACGTGGTAAAGTACGGCGTCGTCGGTCGGCGGCAGGCGGGCTTGGTACAGCCAGTGTACAGAGAACAGGCGAAACAATAAAGGCGAACGGTCGTATGTAATTTGCGCGTGTGCTCAGCTCATCACGACCAGATTGAAATTCCTTCGTCGCCGCCGCCAGCCGGGCGCCTCTACTTGTTGCTCTATCTACAAACGTCATAACTACCTACTACCTACGTGACGATAACGCCCAATACGCCCTTTTATTTGTTCACTCATCTGTTATCTTCATTGCGTATCCTTTAATAAGTGGAGAATTCATTTCCGCTCTTGAACAATAATGAACATATCATATAAAAATATGATAGAGAGGGTAGTATATCTACCCAATTAATGTAAAATAATAACACAACAAACAATTATACAATTAATAACAATTATTACTGTAACATAACAGAAGCTTTAATATTCGCCTTTATGATTACAGTCTAGATCATAACCTTTTATGCAACTGTATACTTACCTACTTATTGTGATTGTAATCTAATGAGTGAATTATTAATAAAATAAAATAAATTATGTCCCAGGCACTACAGTGAATATCATGGATTAAAGTTGCTCGCCCTGTATAAAACATCTAGGATAGATGTAAAAGGTAAAACTATTATTATCATTAAGCAATACTTTAACCTGTTAAAGAAGATTTGATCCGCAAAATTAGAAAAATAAGTTTACTGACCTAAGTTGGGAATCGAAATGTAACATTTTTTATTGTTTGAGACTAAAATATAATTTTCCAACTGCTAAAACATTATTAGAATCTGAAACTATATTAAATTCAAACAACAGAAGCATAGCTAGATTGTAAAAAATGAAATAAATAAAATTACCGAAATTAAATGGAATATTAATGGTGATATTCAATCATTATTTATTTTATTCATTATTAGGTATAATAATGAAAATTTTCAACGAATAAATAAGTGTAGAGACGGAGCCACTTGAATGTTCAATAAACATATTCCAACTATGAATCAATTGGTAATGAAGTGCACAAGTCTACGTTAATTAAATCAATTTGCGTCGTCGAAGCTCTAATAATTTCTCTAACAAACGTATTGCGTAGTACATAAGTTGTAGCTTGGGTTTGTAGTGAAATGTCCATTGTTTCACGTCACGGTGTTGATTAATGGCGAAACGTTCTCATATGTAATTAATTAATTATTCTAGAAATTAATAATGTGACGCCTTGCAGCGGACGTGGTGTTGCATTCGAGTTAGATGTCGGGGACATTTGCGCACTAACTCTGATTGCGCTGTTGCAGTTTAATTAAAGAAGACCTACAACCGACTCACTCACATGAAACTAATAGCCGCCGATATAGAGTTACTCAGAGAATCCCAACCAATGACGCTTGTTACAAGTGGTTAAAGTGCGAGTAAGTACCGATCGAATCGAATGTGATTGACCTACGTTCAACGCTTCGTTTTCTACGAACGATTAACTTGTTTATCACGTTTTAGATACATTGCCCTTTATGCTCTCCGATGATAAAGATATTTCGGTTGTCAACCGTGCATATTAAAAGCTTTTATCGTGTACTAGTCGAACATAAAATGCAAAAGTAAAAGTTTTATATCGTAAAGATGGAAATCTTGGCGAGAGAGAAACAGAGACGTTTTTGAGGGCAAAGAAGCCTCGAGCGGGTGCTTAGCTCTGGCTATTAAGGGTGTCGTGACCGCCAGCGCGACGGAATGACAAAAACTATAAAACCGTAAAAGCAACGTTTCAGCAGCAGTAAAGAGCGTCGCAAGATCTGTTGACAATGTCGTCCCAAACCGCCATAAACCGTATGCACCCGGCGAAGCAGTAAAACTTAACGGCACTCTGATTAAACTTATCTCAGAAGCGGCGAACGAATCACAACTTTTACTAATAAGCGCTCGTTTATTCCCAAAACACTAGTTTATTGGTTGCATTGTATTGAATTGTCATAAACCGGATGGTTTACCGGCGAATGTGTCTAGTGTAGAGTAATAGGCTTCTTGGCGCGACGCCCGCGCGCCTTTCTCATCCACGCCGCGCCCAGCCGTTTTCAGCCCTCATCGGTTTCAAGCTCCAATATGTTCGCTTTAGTTTTGAACAAACACCAACAATAGCAGTTTATGATCGTCACAATATTGAACGAGTTAAAAGCTAACTAGTATTACCGTTGTAAACAGTCATATAAGCGCTTATTCTACCGAGGGATGATAAAATTGTGGTGTAGTTACGTGTTCTCTACGATTATTTGAATTTTCAATAAACGTGCTACATACGAACCGTACTTATAAACAGAAGATAGTTAATTAAATCACTCTCAAGAATTTGACAAGTTTGTTAACATTCTGAGCTACGAGACTAACGAGACGTAAAGTTAAATACTTTCATTTATAGCAAGTGGCCGCAATGTACCGTAGACCGTGCAGACGTCTTTATGTACAAACTTGTGTACTTAGCCAAGATACTGTGATTTTGGTACGACACCAAAAATTTGAGATAGAAGCTAATGTGAGGTCACATAAAACGGCAAGGACTCTCAAAACGTTTTACAAGTGCTGGAAGGATGTTATAAAGGTTTTACGATCTCGTTCCGTCAGCGGACGTTGCATTGCCTTAATGGACGACCTAAGTGCATAGGGACATTCATGACAGCGGTAAAGTGGTAAGAAAACGATTGCAATTCCAATGGTAATACCGCTGCCTGGTCATTAACTATATAATAAATGCGAACCGACTACGAGGGACAAAAAGGATATTATTAAAGCTGAAGAGTTTGTTTGTTTGAACGCGCTAATTTCAGGAACTACAGGTTCGAATCGAAAAAATCTTGTAGAGGAAGGCCCACGGGATCGAGAGTTACGCGGGTGAAGCCACGGAGCGCTGCTAGTTGAAGATTCTCTTTGTTCTTATTGAGAAGCTATTTGTTCTTAAACTCTAAGAACATTATATTGCATGACATGCAAATATTTTTATCCATTTAGATGAAACAAAATGCAAAATAAACAGTAAACCCGGTAAATAAAAGCATTAGTACAGTCGCTTTCGTTTCGTTATTTGATTTACTTTGTGTCGAAACGTTTATCCAGGGTGATTCATCACGTTGGACAATAATGAGGGAGATTCGGTTCCCAAGTAAAACAAATCCCCAGCGATCGATTAGTAATATGAGACAATTCCAACTTTATCATTCACGACTTGTATTTTTTTACTAACTAATCAATGTCAAAATTTCTTTATTCATTTGGAATTACTTAAAACCAAGTTAATATGTACGGTCGGCTGCATAATTTCAGACCCACCGTAGCGCTCCAAAACGGCTGTTATGAGAATGTTTTCAACATCAGCAAGATTCTAGACACCTGCTTTAGTTGAAGTTTAAAGTCTTCTAACTCATCAATTTATCAAACAAAAATTATTAGAATGAAAACATTCCAATAATAGTCATTTTCGAACTGTACCGGGGGCTGCAGTTATGCAGCCGACTGTACCAATGTGAAAAAGGCATGAGAAACTCATGGAGTTACATACTATTTACCGGTCACATTTTGAACAGTTGTTTATTTTTATCCCCAATACACAGAAACTCACAGTACACTAGTTAAACAATGTCAATAAAGAAAACAGCGATATTATTAGTGTGTAGTGTATACGTACTTGTAGGTACCTACTCGTAACATCTAAAAGGGCATAAAATTTTTCCACTGCCTTAGGCGTGGAGACTTTTATTGGATCATAAACAATTCATGCAATATCACGGAAGCTTTTTATTTATAAAATACAACACAATAATACATCCGTACAATAGTCGGTCTATTTTAGATGTCGTGCATTACATAGTAGCGACCTAGCGAGGGTTTGCAAACTAATCAATAGAAGAGCATAGGAGCATTCAACCAATAACAGCTCTGTGCCCTTTTCAATCCAACTCTATTAAACACGAACTATTTCTAGTTTCAATTAACGTCGGAGAATCGTTTTACTAGGTCATTGATACATGAATATACAATGTCGTTATGCAGGTGATGTTGATCTGGATATTAGCCGGAATAGGTAACTAAATAATTGACAAATAAATAAAATAACAAATGAAATTAGTGCCTCTGTCAATAAAACTCTGTCAAGCAATACGGTACTTAAAAATGAGTGTTTAAATGGGTACCTACCTAATATAAAGTGAAATCACAAGCAAAATTTTATGCCCAGCAAAACACTCAAATTATTCATAAAATCTTTTGAATACAGCGACAAGCAAAAGAAACTGCCGTAATATCGGAGTGAAAAGCTAATTATTAAGCGTCACGGAGCGTCATTATTAAGCGGGTACCGACCATAAACTGTTCGTTTTGTACCTCCGAAGTACTCGGCCACATTTTTGGCATACTTGCTACAAGTTCAGTGGAAAGTGTCGTTCGAGAATTTATGGTAAAATGTAGACAACTGACAAATGAACTTTACGCAGTTCGACGAGACGTGATGCCGGAGACGATGCGAATGTAAAACAGTATCAACAACATCAATTTCCATTTCGTTGTTTTCTTGAGTTTCTATTACATTGGTTTTTCGGAAAGATTATTTTTAGCTTCGTTTGTTTAAAGGAAAATAAAAAGCAAGTTGTTCAACGCGACGCTTTGTAGAGTATGGCTTTCGCATTTTCCAACATTTATGCAAATACAGAACAAATGTCTAATTAATTCGCGTTTCGCAAAGTTCTAAAACGGGGTTTCAAAAAACAATATATTATTTTGATGGGATCGTAAAGTGCTTCTTGTTCTATAACCGGTTGCGTGGAGTGTTTCTGGTGAGAGTTGTGAAAGGTTCTCTTTTACGAGAAAAACTTTTATAATTAAAGGACATCAAAGAACCTCTGCGATGGGGTTACACTTTGGATCGTTATTCAAAGCAGCTGTAACCGAGATAAGGGATCTTTCGGCGCCTTTTCAATAAAAGTTTATGTTATGAACTGTGACAAGGAGACTGATATCCGCGTTCGATTTCATTTATTGTCATCAAAATGTGTTAATTTGTCTTAAAACTGGTTTTTAGGAGTTTGACAACTTTGGTGATAAGCAGAATTTATGAAGATGTGTACTTATCTACTTAATGAAATTGGTAGCAAGGATCAAAAGGCATCTCACAGCTTAAATCCCTCTGATAATATACAATAAATAAAAACAAAATAAATAAATACAAAAAATAAACGACAGAGATGCATATGTTCAGTGTCCTCGTATAGAATCGAGTAATAGTGGAGAAGTAATCAACTCCCGCTGAAGACTGTTGTAATTGATTGGACTCAGACGCAGACAACAAAAGATAATGCCGACTCCCGCGGTAAATGGATTTGTCAACTACTGTGCCAGTAATTAAATAAAATTCTCTGCTTCTTGTACAGTTTTCACACTAATGAGTTTCACGACGATGAGCAAAAATACGGATAACTTAGGTACCCTAAAAGTAAGCTAATCGAATCCTTGAGATTAGTCCTTGAGCTATAAGAAAATGCTCTATAGCAAAATTACTCATATTGTTACATCAAAAGGGCATAAGGGGAAGAAACATCAATCACACGAGGTTTTTGTCAAGTTGTCACCCCGACACGTCTCCCCTATGTTATGGTTAATTCAAGTTTTCCGATAGCTTTCGTACTCTGGATTTTCACAGTTTCGGAAAATCTTATTCGTAAATCGACATCATCTTGTAAACAGAATATATTAATTGTCTATCACGACCTTTACGTCATTAAGTTTTAAAAGGTCTTCGCTGTCTACATTCTAACAATTTAACGTTATAACTCCGTAGAATACACTTTTCAGAGGAGATTTGTTATTCACTCAAAAGTTTTAAGTGGCTGTGAAACATCGTCGTCAAAGAATTAAATAACTACATGTTTTATTAAAGTTAAGGCTGTATTGTCACAAGGTAGGGTGCATAATTGCTTGTTTCGCGGCGAATACTTCGGTTGAACAGTTGTTAGTCGACACGTCGATGCGAGAAGTTGTACGTCAGGTTGCGGTAGATTTACCGTATTTTACTTTGGTTCAAGTATTATGTAGATGTTTCTTCCTCAGATACGCCGAAGTTGTGCTTATGAGATTTTTTCGAAACTCCAACTTGCTTAACATCGTTAAAACTTAATCTAACTACCGAGTTAGATTCGAATAAAAAAACAATTTGAAAATCGACTTAATCGAGATACCAGTCGAAGATTAATCAATTTAGTCACCAACCAGAAGAAATTAAATAAACAATAGGGAGGGAAGGAAAGTAGGAAACTTCCGATCTTAACGGCTAAACTTGATAGATTAAAGCTCGGATTAAGAGTTATAGAAACGACGAGTTTCATCCGCTCGAGACTATAGGAAATCCTTTATAAAATTGTATCGTGGAGTGTAATAGAGAAAAGGCTAAGTCAGTCGTTATTATGAAAGTCTTAGTTCGATAAGAGCAGTGTGTGTAATGGCCCCCCGGTGAGGGCAGGCCCTCCATTAGCGTCCATGTCGCGAATGGAGCCCCGCGACGACACCCAGCATGACGCTTGCCTCCACCCCTAGCGAACGATAGCCTAACCTCGCCTAGCTGTATCTCTAACGATTACTTACTTTTAAAACGACATATAAGCCAAATTACCTGCATATTTATTTCTCTTACGGATTTTATACGACGTAGTTAATTATATTTTATTGTACCTATTCTATAATTAGAAAGAGTTCAATTACAATTCGTCTTTTCGATTTCAATTTTGCTAAGTATGAAAATGTACTTATAACCAATTTTGCCAAGTACAAAATTTACTTGTATATCTAACGATTACTTACTTTTAAAACGACATATAAGCCAAATTACCTTCATATTTATTTCTCTTACGGATTTTATACGACGTAGTTAATTATATTTTATTGTACCTATTCTATAATTAGAAAGCGTTCAATTACAGTTCGTCTTTTCGATTTCAATTTTGCCAAGTATGAAAATGTACTTATAACCAATTTTGCCAAGTACAAAATTTACTTGTATATCTAACGATTACTTACGGCGTATGAGTCAAATTACCTTAATATTTATTTCTCATACGGATTTTATACGACGTAGTTAATTATGTTTTATTTTACCTGTTTTGCAGAAAGCGTTCAATTACAATTCGACTTTTCGATTACGATTTGGCCAAAATGGCCAAGTACAAAATGTACTTAAAATAATAATTAAGACCTCTTAAAACTACGTACTAGTATAAGTAGGTATCACATTTTGTGAAAAAAAGATACTGTTTTTAAAATGAGCAAGATAAACTCTTGTAAAGACTCGGTATAAAAATAAAAAAAGGAAGATTGTAGAAATTAGTCGTTCGTTATCCTGGGAGTGTGAATAATAATTGTGATAACCGCATTTATCCGTGTCCGAGAGCTCCAGAATGTTAAACTTAATTGTATTATCCAACGTTGTTCCACGTGCTAGCGATCACATAATGAATAATAAGAAAAAATATGATTTAGAAGCAAAAAATGTACATAATTAGCTAGGAGAACTTTTTAAAATATTAAGGTATTTAGGAAGAGTGAATTTTGAATCTGATTTTTGCCACACACGTAGAGTGTCTTAGGGTATTGGTTGAGGTTCTTTCTATAAGTCTCTAGTCTAGGCCAATACAATTATCAGAACAATACTCTTCGAACCAACATCCCACATGACAATCTGGTGGGCTAAGTTTAGTTTTTAATTTCTTAGCTCTTTTCGGTGTTTTCGAGATTAACGTCATGTGGAACGATTATATCGATGAGTGTTGTTTTTTCAACCGGTCTGTCAATCACGTCGTGTGGTCGCCGTAGTGAACTAAAGCTTGGGTATATTGCTACAGTATAGCACCTCCTACGACAAATAAAAGGTCTACAAGTTCGTTTTAAGAGTAAATTTCTCGGTAGATAATTCTGGTCACCAGGTTATAGTTGTGCTGGAGCTATTATATATAAGCCTGATTCTCCGGGACATCTGGAGGCGGCATGCCCGTCAAAGGTCGACCGTACCAACCTTCAGGATATATTTTTGATATTTCAGCAGCCAAGCCGAGCCGAGCTGTGTAAACGCACGGACAAGACACACGGCATACTTTTGGTTTCCCGAAAGAGATCATCTCGTAGTAGCTAGTTCAGTATCAGTAGGTGGAAATACCTACGAAGTAGAAATTATTTATCAACGAACTAACGCAGGTAAAACCGCGATTCGCAGCTAATAGGTAACTATAATAGACATTGAGGGTTTTATATGAACTAGAAGATCATAAAATAAGCTTATTTTTTATAATAATATGAACTCGTAAAAGAAAGTATCGTCGTATTAAAATAATCTAGATTTGGAAAATGTTATGAACATTTGCAAGGTTTTAGATAGTATTCGGAACAACGGAGTTGATTTAATCCGTAAATTGATATTGCATAATCCTCAGTTTTATTTGGCAGTAGAGGTAGAGGGTCGTAGCGCATTGCCGTTGTGGTGGTATGCTGTTCTGTAATAATTTTAACTGAGGTATTAGCGGGGCTCAGTAGTCCGTCGACAAAGCCACGATGACGACGCGCGTTTGTCAGCGCGAGCGAGCGGTCGCTCTCGAGCCACTCGGGGCGGGCGAGTCGGCACTCGAGTGTCGAGCAGAAGGCTCAAGGTGGCTCGAGCTCGCGTTCTAAGAGTGCTGGCGCGGCGGAAGCGAGCCCTTACGTGCTCGTCGTCACGACACGCCCGCCTTTGTTCACCCACTAGGCTTATTTGCTGAACAATGAAAAATACGAAAGTCTTCACGTATTTCCACAGATTTTATGATGAGCAAAAAGTATTTATCGCGTAAAAAATATGCCATGATTCGAAAGTAATAAACGCCGCTCCCTGTCAGCTACGAAATTCATTGTATTGATTGATGAAAATGTTATTATGAGATTCTGCCAGATTTTCCGAATTTTTCATTTTCGTTTAAACGCGACTTTGCAATAAATCGATTTCGGGCCCAATTTATCAAGCTCTCTAAATACTTTTGGCGAGTCGTGTCTGTGAAATTGAGAGGAACATCGAAAATGGCGAAAATTATTTTAACATTCTTACCGCATGACGTTCTATAGAGGCGGGCGTCAATTAAATTCAAGAGGGTGCGAGCTTTCGGAAGATACGTGGCCTCGCAAAATGCCATTAAGTTAAAATCTTGCAGACTTTTAGTAGCAACTAAGTATAGCTACGTTGAGTGTGATAATTAGATATTGGAGTAAGTAATCTACTGCGAGGGCAAATCCAAAAGTACCTACGCGTTTCAATTTATCTCTACAGTTTGTCGAAGCATGTGAGCGGTAGTGGTGGACATCACCTTGTAACACCCCCCGTTTAAAACGAAATTGACTTACTAACTAGATATTCCAATGACTATTACCGTTGTCAAAATTATTATTACTGTTGTCAAAATTAACTATTTACTGGTTTGCGATAGATACGAGGTTAACAATACTGCATCAATCCGTGCACTGCACGACCAGAATATGTGAGCGTCGTCCGTCATTGTCATATAATGATAACACGCGATTCCCCACCATTATCATAACTCAATGTATAAATTTCAATATACTTTCAGTCACGAAACAGAAAATTTTAAAATATTGTATTTTGAGAAATCGAATTTAAAACCTTTCTTTCGTATCGGCGTTTAAAAATCATGTCAAATCAAGCGATTTTACTACAGAGGATCGTCGAAGAGGGTACTCGGAGCGACCGGAGGGGCTCCAAGTACACTTCTACCGAGCCCGTCATATTATTCGACCTACTTAGCGGCGGCAATACGGTCTACTGAGGTATTACTTGTATTCCTTTTTTTTTTTTTTTTTTTTTTTTTTTTCTTCTTATGGCGGATGCGACTGTGCATATTCTATGCTGCGCATCTTGCCAGCGTCGAGTATTTTGCTTCTCCCTTCAAATTATTCTTTTCTTGTTTCTTGTGCTCTTTTCTTGTGGTTTTGTTGGTTGTATTCCTTTACTTCATATTGTCATTATGAAAAAGCCATTCTTGTCTTATCTGTCAGGAAGTTCTTTGAAAAATAACTTCAAGTTCGAAAGTGTCAAGACGAATCATATAACTTTCTTCAATTTCTTGTTATTATTTCATCTACAGAAACGCCTGTGATTCACCTTTTTCCCAATGAGAGAAGGAAATCTGTTTTGAAATAATAAAAGCAGCGAGATGCTGACATATCACTGCATTGGAAGAGCGGCTTTGTTGATGTGGGCCATAAAAATGTCAGCCTAGAATGGGATTGTGACGGCTGCCAGTTTTTAGGAGGCGGCACTTGTATGTGGGTAGGTATATATGATATGGAAGGCGGCATGTGATCATAAAGATCACAAGCAAAAGTCAGATGACCAAATCCTACTAATATTATAAATGTGAAAGTTTGTGTGTGTGTGTGTATGTATGTTTGTTACTCCTTCACGCAAAAACTACTAGACCGATTGCGATGAACTAGATAGCTGGAGACCTGGATTAACACATAGGCTACTTTTTATCCCGATATTCCCCCGGGCTCGGGACTAACGCGGGTGAAACCGCGGGGCGCAACTAGTAGTAAAATAAAAGTAGCCCGAAAAGCAAAAAGGGCAAATATTTCAATCACATTATTACAGAAGATATTGGCTATTCAGTGATACGGTCACTTTCTATTCAAAATGTTGCGGTTCACCGAACTGATACATTTCAGTGAGAAAAAATAACTTTAGTAATTTTCGTGTTATGGGGTGGTCGAGCGAGCCATCGCATCGTGATGATATCCTGATGTTCGATATCGGGTAGTGACGGCACCCGCCACATTGGTCGCATAAATCAAGTCTACCGACGAAGTGACAGCGCGCTCGCCGTAAGCGAACGAGTGTCAGCCTGTCCAGAAATAAAAGCAAGAAAATTTTTCACTAGTTGAGTGGTTTACTCCGAGGCATGCCGTGAAATTTGTCTCGTCTGGCTTTTATGCATAGGTCCATATTCTTGTTGTGGTTGGTAGTCATAAAGTTGGTGGTTTTTTAGAATTGAATGATTTTCGAATTTCTCGGCAATTATGGTACGTCACAATTGGGAGAATCGCTGTTTCATTTAATTTAGATGAACACTAAGAACACGCACGTTAAGAAAACGAAAAATGATCTAGAACTTTCATTTATTACGACCCTTAATGATGATAATATGTGAAATAAAGTCATAGGTTAATTTTAATTATTTTACTTAACTCTTTAGCTGACGGTACTTTTAAGCTAATTAGTTTTTTCGACATTAGCGAATTCGGGGTGAAGTGCGATCGACGATCTGAAGTGCGTTTAAGCCGAATTTACTTTGTTATTTATTTTATAAAAATTATTTGACATTTGACGGTGATTCTATAGAGCTATCTCTATTCTAGTGCGTTGTTGCTGTAAGAACTCTAGTAAAAACTTTATTAAAAGTATTCTCTTTTAATCTTTCAGTACAGTTTTTTTTTCAAAATTAGTCTTTTAAGTATCGTATTCGAGCATTAATTTATAATTTTATTAAAATTTTATAGACTGTGGGAAATTGTATCTCGAGATATTTAGTTGCTAGCGAATATCGGATTGCGTGGTTGACAGACCGCAAGTTATGCGTTCCCGCGTATTGCAGACCTATTCGAGTTACAAATTAATTCACTCGGGACTATTCCGTGAATATGTTCTATACTTAGATATAATGTTAAACTAGATTTATATCACTCATTTATAACTAGGTAGACACTTAAATTTAACTGAATTGCTATGTGTGTGTAAACTAAAATCCTTTTACCAAACCTAAGTAGATAGATAGATAGATAGAACTAGAACGCTTTATTGCACATAGAAGTTACATAAAATGTAAATAAAATTAATTGAGTAATAATATATTTTAATTTTTTATATATTTTATTTTATTACTACTAATAGTAATAAAAAAAATAAAAAAGTAATCAAGCTAAAAAAAACAATCTAATAAAAAGTCAAAACAGTCTTCAAAGTAATCTATCTTCTTCTATACATATATAAAATGCTTTGTCCTGAATGACTGACTGACTGACTGACTTTTGTGTTGTTTGTATGACGTAGGCAACCGATAAGAAAGGATTTTGGAAAATTCAAACCCCACGCGGGCAAAGTCGCGGGCAACAGTTAGTCTATACGTATAAAATGCTTTGTCCTGACTGACTGACGATTCAACGCACAGCCTAAACCGCTGATTGCAGAGACCTGAAACTTGGAGGTTGTGTTCTTTGTATGACGTAAGCATCCGATAAGAAAGGCTTTTCCGAAATTCTACCCCTTAGGAGGTAAAAAGGGGGGCAAAGTTTGTATTCAACAACGTGATTGCTTGGTCCATTTACGACATCTACGCGGACGAAGTCGTGGGCAAAAGCTAGTTTTGGAATAAGAATAAACCTAAATAATAAATAACATTTACGTTTTTCTTACATAGTGGAACGACCGAACAGAAAATTTACCAAAGTTTTGAATAATAAAAACAACTCTACCGTACTTGATATCCAATATTTCAATAAAGTCCTAACTTTTGGGCATAGAAAATGGAAAGGCGCAAAAATTACATTATAGAGGTCCAGGACAAATTGAGGTTCTCTTCTTATTCACTGAAAATGATACTTGTGGTGGACATAGACTATATAGAATTGGATCGGCCGATATATAAATAAACAAAAATTAAATAAAAAAAAATGATTAAATTTTTATTCGTAACCATTCACAACCAATTCAACTAAAAATACAAAAAATATCCTATTTGCCTGAACTTGGAGGTTTCTGTGTTTCAGGCTGTATAATGATAATTGTAATTGTGTATGGTAGTTGTATAATTCTATTATGTGTCCAAACAACAAAATACCATGCACTTGTTTCTTCGTAATCGCCTTAAAACTGAACTGTCGGCGAGCTGTCGGTCAACAGAAAAGTCTTCTACCATTTTATTCAAGTATCTTGTGAGGATGATTATCTATGTTGTTGACCCTTTCATAGTACTTAATTGTGGTCTCGTAATGGTAGGAAGGTATGCCTATCACAAATTCAGAACCCAATATTTCGAAATTGCTATTTTGGTCTCTCGACACGGTGTTTTGCATTTCTTTAAAAGATACTTGGGTAAAGGGTACTTTGAAAAAGGTAAGATTAGATGTGGGTTAAATATTTAAAGGAGGAACTTAATATTATATTTTACTTATGCCCCAAAATGATAATAATATGACGGTCATTATGAACTGGGTCGAATTTAAAGCTGAGTCTATCATATGGCCATTTGTTTAGGCTTTTAGTCGGTATTCACTAATGTTCAAATCAATAACTTATCTATCATTAAGCAACAGTAAAACTGACATTTTTGACAGTTTTACTATAGGAAAGATGTCAAAAAATGTCATGTTAACCCTTGGTAGTTGATTGATAGGTTATTGTTTTCGACCATAAGTCAGTCTCGCTTGATAATACTTTTTTACCAATCTTAGGTTCACTTGCACAACAAAAAAACTACTGGTTGTCTGGAAAGTAGGTTGACGGACGATAATTTTACATGATATCGTCATAAGAAAACTGAGAAATAATTACAACCGTGTAAATAACCCAAAACTTTATTCCATCATGACAGAAGACCGAAGACAAAAACAAGCGAGCGCACAACACCGAACGGCCGCTCTATGGTCGGTAGGTATACTACCTACTTAATACATTACAATATCTCCACTCTTAACTACTACATACCTATAATAAACAAATTTTTAAAGGAAACTAACTTAAAGCTTAATTCTCCAAGTGGCCTCTTTCTAGACCTTACAGCATCACGTACAACCAACGGGTAAAGTTAAGTACGTAAGTATATCATACTAGGGACATTAGTAGATAACAATGTTTACCTTAAGTATAAAAGGAAATGTATTCACACACTGATCACAATTTATAATTTACATTTTTGAGGCGACATGTACGTATCGGGCGAGACTGAATCGATTCAGGTGGCAAGGTAGGAGGCGGAGATCTATCTGGAATGGCCTGCTCGACGCAATCCTGGAACGGATCATCCTCAAGCCCGTCTTCCACCCCCGAGGTGCTCGGTCGCGGCGGGCTACTCTGAACGGCACCGTCGCTAGATGTTACTGGCGCTACATCGCAGCTCTCACTAGTGGAAGGACAGATCAATGAACTCAGAGGTCTGCGCTTAAGCTGATCTATGTGTTTATGAGTTTCCCTGCCTAACGTATCGAGAACTCTGTAATCTGTAACACCCATCTTCTCAACAACCCTACCGGGCACCCATCTATCATTGCCCCTATATTGACGAACCCATACTTTTTCCCCCTCACTTAAACTTCGCGTCCCGCTACCCCCGGTCTCCTGCTGACGTGCCTGAGCCCCTCTAACTTTTGACTCTCTATCAGGTCTCAAACAATCTAGCTTCGTGCGGAGTCTCCTACCAAACATGAGTGACGCAGGAGTTTCTCCTGTTGTACAATGTTCAGTGTTTCTGTAGTGTAAAAGGTAATAGTTTAAGAACAAAGGAATGTCTAAGCTACTTCTAATTGCTTTTTTAATTGTTCGTTTAACAATACGCACTGCATTTTCCGCAGCTCCGTTGGACGCTGCATGGTATGGTGGGGAAAATATATGCTTAATACCGTTACTCTGCAAAAACTTTGAAAATTCGTCACTAGTAAATGGTGGCCCATTGTCGGATACTAATTGTTTCGGTAATCCGAAACGACCGAATATGTCACTCAATCTATTGATCGTATGACTAGCTGCTGTACTCGGTACTTGACTAACCTCAATCCATTTAGTCCTAGCGTCTACTAAAACGAAGAATATTTTTCCGACTATTGGGCCCAAAAAATCAACATGAATTCGTGACCATGGTTTTTCAGGCCAGGGCCACGGGCACGGCATGTGCCGCGGTGGGTCATCACTTTCGGCCGCACATATGGTACATGCCTTACACATAGACTCGATAGCTTCGTCGATGCCCGGCCACCACACATAGCTACGAGCGAACGATTTCGTTTTAACTATACCCATGTGAGCTTCGTGCAACTCTGCTAGTACCTTAGCCCTACAGGTGTCCGGTATCACTAACCTATGACCCCACAAAACACATCCAAGCTCTTCGTACAATTCCTTCCTACGGTTATGATATGGCTGGAGTGCAGTAAGCTCTAACCTTCCTAGCCACTCGTCTCGCAAATAATTTAATACTCTACCTAATAATGGATCTCTTTCGGTCTGTTTTTTTAACTCGTTGTAATCTAATAATAATGCATCTTGTGCGAAGTGTAGGTGCGTTTGCTCTGGCGTCGCCTTTATTAAGTTAGAAGCTGTAGAAGAAACGGAAAGAGCTGGCAACCGCGATAGTCCGTCCGCTCCGTTCGACTGCGATCTAACGTACTCGATTTCATAAGTGTAAGCGGATAACTTAATAGCCCATCGTTGGAGACGACTCGCCACCATCGAGGGAATCCCTTGTTTCGATCCAAAAATCGTAACTAATGGTTTGTGATCTGTGCGTAAAATGAAATGCCTACCGTATACATACTGATGTAATTTTTCCAAACAAAATACAATAGCTAACGCTTCCCGTTCGATCTGTGAATAGTGTTTCTCGGCACTGTTCAGCGCTCGAGATATATAAATAACGGGGCGCTCGACTGTGCGGTCGACCGCGGCCGTCGTAAGACTGTTCCCATAATGGCTTGCAGCGGACGGCGACGTCACTGGCTCCAGCTGACTAAGTACGCCCCCTATACCCTTCGAGCTTGCATCACACGTTAAAATCAAAGGTTTATCGGGATCATAGTGCGTTAGCACTTCGGCACTAATAAGTAATGATTTTACTTTTTTAAACGCTGATTCGCAACTAGTATCCCACACCCATGAGACCCCTTTCTTAAGCAAA
The DNA here is from genome assembly GCA_907269075.1 of Idaea aversata. Taxonomy (NCBI): domain Eukaryota; kingdom Metazoa; phylum Arthropoda; class Insecta; order Lepidoptera; family Geometridae; genus Idaea; species Idaea aversata. Next base: position 5,599,344 of record OU026099.1, on the reverse strand, counting down.
TGATACAATGGCGCTAGGATAGTGCTTAGCCGGTTAACAAATTTAGCATAGAAATTAATTGTTCCTAGGAAGGCTCTAAGTTCCGAGATATTGGTAGGGTGCGGTATGTTAACTATGCCCTCTACCTTCTCCGGGTCGACCTTAATTCCCTCTGAGGAAATGATGTAGCCTAGGTACTTAACCTCGTTTGCCAAAAATTGGCACTTTTTAACCTTAAGTTTCATGCCGTTCGAATGCAAACGTTGGAAAACTCGTTCCAAAATATTTATATGTTCAGTGATATTTCCCCCCTTTGTTCCTACTATAATATCATCTAAGAACACTTCTACATTAGGAATATCACTTAAAAGATTAGACATGATTCTTTGGAAAATACCTGGGCTCGAAGCTAGGCCGAAAACTAATCTTTTGTACTTAAATAAACCCTTATGAGTATTAATTACTGTCAAATTATCTGGATCATCTAATTCAATTTGATTATACGCCTGTGATAGATCAATTTTTGAGAAAATGGACGCCCCGTTTAACTTAACCAATAAATCCTCGATACGCGGCAAAGGATACCTATCTACGATTAAGACTGGATTTAGTGTTACTTTATAATCAGCGCAGATACGGAGTCCACCGTCAGCCTTACGCACCGGTACAAGCGGAGTAGCCCAGTCCGCGCTGTCAACGGGCTCTATGACGCCGTCACGCAGCATTCCGTCGAGCTCGGCCTCCACGCGGTCACGCAGTGCATATGGCAGGGGTCGAGCGCGGCAGTACACCGGAGTCGCTCCCTCTCGCACTCTCAGCTGCGCCTTACCTCCCTTGAATCGACCCAGTCCCTCCGTAAATAGCTCCTTATATCTGTCAAGCAAATAATTCAATTTATCACGACTATGTACCAAATTAGAAGATACATAATTATGAAATATGGGAATTTTTATTTTTAATTCTGATAGCCATTGCCGGCCCAACAAAGAGGTGGTTCCGCCTTTTACAATAAACAAGTCCAATTTTTTTTTAATTCGACCATATGTTACTACAGGTTTTATCACCCCTATAGGCACTATACGAGAACCATCATAAAACCTAAAAGTCATCTGTGACTGTTCAATAGGTTGATGAGAAAATAAACTATGATAAGTTTGTTTACTAATACACGATAACCACGAACCGGTATCAATTTCCATGGGTAAAACCTTACCATCAACCAATAAATCTAAGCTCACCGGTTTATAACCGTTCAAAGACAGTTGGTGTAGCGATCCCTCCGCTGTTCCAAGGTCCTCGTCAGAGGACGGGGCTTCATCCTCCCCAGAAAGCTCTGACCCGGCAGAGTTCCACGACGACGCGACTGGACCATGGCTCTCCGCTTGCACGTGTGCGACCGTGTTACCGCCGGAACCATAACCCCTCGCACGTTGAGAGCATACCCGTCGCAGGTGACCACGTTGTTTACAGCGTCCGCAAATAAACTTTTTGTAGCGACAGTCGTCCTTGGAATGATTTCCACCACAAGCTTCACAGTTGCGCGAACCGAGCGGGACGCCGCCGCCCCCGCCACGTCGGTTAGCACCGCGCCAAGTGTTGACCGCGTTGATCGGCGTGGCTACTGTTGTGCTCACGCCTCCGCCACACTCTCTCGGGCCTGCTTGTTCTACTGCCGCCGCATCACGCTCTGCTACCTCCATTCTATGCGCTATTTTCACCGCCGCCTCGTAAGTCAAAGTCTCCTCCGCAAATAACCGCTGCCGGATGACCTCAGACCGCAACCCGCAGACGAGCTGATCTCTCAAATTTTCCTCCAACGTCGATCCAAATCCGCAAAATTTCGTTAATTTCTTTAACTCTGAAATATATTGTTTAATTGTCTCACCGCTAATTTGTCGACGTTGACGAAAACGATACCTCTCTGTCATCTGCGATGGAGCCGGTTGTAAATGATCCCCGAGTATCCGCACTACCTCGGCATATGTCTTCTGGCTGGGTTTCAAAGGACTGGTGAGATTACTTAATAATTCATAAGTCTCATCCCCCATAGCTGCGAGCAATGTCGGTAGTTGCATATCCGGTGGCACCTTGTTCACCAAAAAGTAGCATTCAAGCCTCTCTATGTAACTCGCCCAATTGCCGCTATTCAGATAAAACCCAGCAACCTTTCCGATAGACATATTCCGCGTTTGTTTACCTCGTCGCCAATGAGAAATAATTACAACCGTGTAAATAACCCAAAACTTTATTCCATCATGACAGAAGACCGAAGACAAAAACAAGCGAGCGCACAACACCGAACGGCCGCTCTATGGTCGGTAGGTATACTACCTACTTAATACATTACAAAAACATTGTCAATAACGGAACGTGAGCGATGACGTCACACTTTTTTGTGAATGCCGGTGTTAAACGATTTATAAGGCGTTATCACGTCAAAAATAAATGTATTTAAGACCTTAACCATAATTAGCCAACTTTCAAAGTGTCAAACTAAATAAAAAAAATTAACCTTGTGGTTATTGAACTAAAATTTAATTGGAGATTAAATGCATTTAGTTAGAATTTAGCTTAATTTAATTATCGTTCGATCCTAATTATAATTATGTAGTACTAGCTGCGCCCCGCGGTTTCACCCGCGTAAGTCCGATCTTTCTCACCGTTTAAACCTTCCCTTTTTAAAACCGAAATCATCTAAATCGGTCCAGCCTTTCTCGAGTCTTAGCAAGACTAACGAACAGCAATTGATTTTTATATATATAGAACATAGATAGGTATATTAAAGAAATACTAAAATGAATCAAAAAAAGTTTATGTAACATATTAACAAAACCGTAGAACGAAGTTCTTTCATTGATTATCTTATTGAATATTGTAAAAGCAGTTGCGTAATTCGTAAAATATTCCGGCAGCAGTACCCTAAACGTTTAATATCGGATAAAATACACCCTAACGTACCCCCGTATTCCCCCGTTGTTCATATCGGCATGTTATTCAGATTATACACGAATATTTCAATGCTTTCTACTAAATTACAGCTCACGGAACTCTTTTTACTTAATGTCGTATGTAGAACGGAACGTACCTACTTTTATGATATCTACGAGTAAGTAGATTATGGTTACAATGTAATAAGTACATACTTACTTAACTTACATGAAAGCTTTTAATAAATTATGTTTTTTTTTATGTATTTTAATTACTTAGAAAAATATCGTAATTTGTAATTATTTATTTATATCAGTATAAAAATTATATCGTAATTATGACGATAATAATTATGATAATTTTCTAAGGTAGGTACTCACTATAGGTAGTAGGTACTACATATTTCTAAAACAAATTACATAATTAATAACATTGCCGATGGGAAACAAATTACAAAATAAACATTTTTGAAGTATAAAGAAGATTTTTTTAAAGTCAATAGAGTAAGTTTGCTGGTTGGTCGGCACAAAGTGCGTTAATAAAATTTTATCAGAATAAAATATCAGTAAAATTAAGATGATTTGAAAATTCAGTATAATAAAGTTCCTACCTATATAAAATATAGTAGGTTTTGGTTTAGTTATTTTGTCATTTCTATTTTATTTTATTTATAGTTGTATTTTTGATATTTGTGTATTTATTAATTTAATGTTTTAAACCAACCTTCATAATCCAATCACAGAATTAGATACCAGTACCTATATTATTATTAAAATGATATTAGTGAAATCGATACGATATGTTAGGAATATTTATGTGGAAAAGATAATTACGTAATGTTTATGTATAACTTAGCTACTGTAAGATTCTTTGAAGGTATCTTATAATGTTTTTAGAGATTTTCTCGACAAAATATGATTTGCATACCGTTATTATTTAGACGAAAAATTGTAACACATTAGGCGGCTCCATCTTAAATTGTTACAAAATGGATTTCCTCCAGCAAATACGCTCGTTTCATTATTCTAAACAACGAATAAATTTACCGAGGGAAAACAAAACAATTGTATTCATTTTGAGCGACTGCGGTTGCTGCATTACTTGATCGAATTATTCATCCTTACTGGTTTTTCTTTTCGCTTTAGGCTTTACTTCGTTTGTGGCTCAACGTTACAAAGCTTTGGCATAACGTACGAAAACAAACCAATTAACCGGACTATTGAAGCAGCTATGTAAGCCAAAAAAGCGTCAAATGGTAACTGTCAGCATTTCGGATGGAAACCGTGCCCTTTAATTAGATTCGAACCGAATATAACCGGCTTAGTCCAGCTTAGGCTGGTTCCCCCAAACACGACCGCGTCACTGAAAAAATGACCAACTAATTGGCTTAGAACATTCTGTGTTAACAGTTAGTATCCAATACTCGACGTTTCGATGGTGTTCCGCCTAACAACAAACCAATTTTCCGTTGATTACACAACTTTTTTGCTTCTGGTTCTATTCTATTAATTTCAATCGAGAAACAGAATGTAAAAAGTGATATATTCACAAAGGCTTTTGTTCGTGGCTTTTAGATGTTTAATAATACTCTGAGATCCTCTTTAGCGTCATCGTCTCGAAAGTCCATTAGAGGTGAAATGGCAAAGGTTTGCGGGAACAGAGCAAGATGGCGTGTTGTCGTGATTGTCGCGGTGAGTCGGCTTCCGTTCGCCGGTGCTTGTGTGCCGGATGCGTGCCGTCTCTCGACTCTGCCGCCTATTTCCAACTCATCTTGTTTCTTTGTATGTACGCTTGCCACGACACACACACCGAATTCAACGGTTAGTGCTCTCTCCTTATCTCTCGGAAATAGAACATTTGCTGCTCTATGCCACTTTGATTTCATGTTTGCCTACTTAGCTAACCCCTTTATCCGTAATATCATTCTCAAATCTCTTTCGTAGTTTGTAGAGTTTTTATGTCCCGAAAAGGTCGCAATGCTTTAATCTTTTTGTCGACATAAAGTCAAATATGATTTCCGTTTCAAAAATTAAAACCAGTGTATAGTTCTCATGGAAACTATCGGAGTAGTCTGTATGTTAATCTAACGAGCGTTTATTAAGCAAATAGCCGAGAGTTCTGAAACACAAATGAAAGTGTTGTTAGGTCGTTTGGTCTGGAGTAAGGATGCGCGCTTATGTTAGTCACATTTCGTTGGGCGCCGAAGAACGGTTTACCTTAAAATATTTTTCATGTAAATAAACAAAAACAGTCCTTTATGGTCTTCGCCTGATTTGTCTCCAATTAAATACTTGACGAGCAACTTTTACAAAATTTACGCTTCAGTTGATAAAGGAAAAATACTTATTTACATTACCCTTACGTTTTAAGCTTATACGATCAATTTAAAACCGCCCCAAAAATAATTTAAAAATTAATTTTAATTATGAAAAAACTGCTTCGTAAGATTTTGCATATTTACATAGCATCAGATACAATAGTAATGCTTCACAAACAAAACCATAATGAAGCTTGAGAAAAAGAACGTAAACTAAATATTATTTATAAAAACAAACCACACCGTTTCATCAAAATAAACAAGACAACAAAGTTAAAAATCTTCCAGTTTCAAAAAACAACCGAGAAAGCGGAATATACAATTTTTAACAACGTAAGTGCAGAGAGCTTCATCCACAATATCATTGTTTTAAGCACGTTGGAAATAGAAAAGGAGGGTGGAATTGTGAGATGACGTTGGGTGTCCCAGTTAAAGCAATCTCACTCTACCGACTTGTCTGCGGCTAATATAGTTCGTCGACTATTCACATCTGAAGGTTTATTTGCTTACAAAATAAGATGGAAAATCTGTAGTCTGCGGATGCTCTCAGTCCTGAACAATCCCAATATCAAGTGAACTTGGTTTGCTGACTTACCTCAAGAAAGCTTTGGCGTGTAATAAGCCTATAATGGCAAACTGTGAACTTCTACTAAACAAGCTCGCCGCTAAATTTAGAGTTTTATTGAGCAGTTTTTTTGAGAAGATTATGTGAAGTAAGCTTTTGATTTTTGACATAAATATAGAAAGGTAGGTGCTCAAGTAGAGGGTGCGGGAAATAAAACGGAACTAGATAAAAATCCTGCGCATAATAATTTCGTCATCTTTTACCTATATAAGTTTAGAATCATATTTGTATTAAATAGTTTACCTCTGCAAAATAGCTTAAATTAGGTACAGAAAATATTTGAAACCAAACAGTTTTTTTTGATTTGAGTATTTTGAGTTAAATTGAAAAAAAATCGGTGACATTAACTTAAAAACTGTACCAGTGATATTAACACGAAACTTAAAGTGGTATCTGAGATCTCAGTTGACGTAAAAACGAAACTCGACGTTTCGTTAAAGAGAGTCAATGGCTTTAGCGAAACAAGATTATGGAAGAAATAATTAAAGAATTAAGAAATACTAAAATTCTTTGCAAAGTCTACTTGACACTGGCTTTACATACCCATCGAGATAAAAAAAAAAAACAAATATATAAGTGAAAGAGAACTACACAATGTATAATATTTTCCATAGTCTATTTGAGTTTCGTTTCTGTTTTAGTAACTATCTACACAATACGGGTACAGTAGGCATAGTTTCGTATTCACAAGCCTTGTTTGATATATTGGTCCGGTGTCATGGCCACCCGGTGAATTTGTCGACAATACTTGTAAATTCACTCGTGTGGATTTTTAGCAACGTTATAGAAAACTTTTTGAAAAGATAAAATCGGAAAATGTGAACAGTTATACAAGATTTTAAAGAAAAGCTGCGATAAAAGCTAAAGAGTGCTTATTTATTCCCCAAATACTTTTGTAAAAAGCGGAACAGTAAACTTTTAAATCATAATAAGTAGTTTTCTCGCAATGCGAGTATACGATGTATATTCGCTTTTATCCTGCGTTTTAGTAGTTCAAAGTTTAAACGGTGCGACTTTTATACATTTTAGTGTCATTATTTTTTACGAGGCCACGTTAGTTTTGGAATGAGTGTTATGTTGGTTTTGTTTAATATAAAGGTGCTTTGTTTGTATGCGAATAGAAACAAGCAAGCAGGCAGCACGCTAGCTGTCGGCGGCGGCAGTCGCACTGGCGCCCGTCTTTCTAAATCTTTAATTACTGCGACGTTACTGTGCTGTATACCCGTCAACTTTACTACAAATACTACAATGGTGTTATTTCAATTTATTTACACTCTGTTTATTATTGAAGAGGGAAAATATAATATACTGTGATGTGAAGAAACTACTTTAGACCAATAAACACTTTCTTTAAAGTACTTATTACATTCAAAATTTGCCGTGAGAGTAACGTAACGCTGAACTTGTATCGCCCCGTCTTCGTTAAATTATTTCTTTTTAAGCTATTGCATAGATTTAACGCGGGCCTTGGGGGGAGAATCAAGAAATTCCGTAACGAAAACACCTAAGACCCCCGACAAATGACGGACGACTATTGACGGACGACAAATGTCGGACGACAATTTTTTTTTATATATTTTTTTTAATTTTTTTTTAATTTTTTTTTTTATATATTTTTTTTTAATTATTTTATAAGAACATTTACTAAGACAAGAAATTATTCTCGATATAGCAATAGCTTTACCGCGGCAGTCCCCGAGTGCCACACGTTTTTTATTTTATTTAAAGAAGACCTTACTAGATTAGAAAAATAAACCTAAAACTAAATACCATTTAACTGTCTCCGCAAATGGCTTGCTAGAAGCTTGATTTTACACTACACATAATGAAGACTAAAGAAGATATTAAAAAGAACAATGTGAAAAAAATATATAACAGCCTAAAAGTTCCGCATTCAACCACTGATTTGTCAGAGTATTTTGTCATCGAGTTATAAGATATCACTATCACTACATAGAATAAAACAAAGTCGGTTTCTCTGTCCCTATGTCCCTATATCCCTTTGTATGCTTAAATCTTTAAAACTACGCAACGGATTTTGATGCGGTTTTTTTAAATAAATAGAGTGATTCAAGAGGAAGGTTTATACATGCATAATATAGCCGTGCGAAGCCGGGGCGGGTCGCTAGTTTCAAATATAATATCTCAAAATATAAGTCTGTAAGGGTAATTTTTTATTTTTTTAAAGTGAGTCTCGTCTTAGTCGCAATTTTAGAAGATGCATTTTTCCTTAAAAAATATTTTCTGTAAGGGTAATTTAAGTGTGTAAGAAAAACCTCAAACTACGCCTACAAGACTGTAATGTGAGCTTTGATTTCATCGAATTCAAGACGGTAAAGTACGGTATTACTAGCATCATAATTTAGTCGATTACCCGCGTGGTTTGCGCGTCCTGCCGGCCCGGCCGGCGCGGCCCCGCAACAAATAATTCATAGAACCCGTCTCCTAATGGCCTTTTAGGTGTCCCTCTAACTTCAAACGTAGTTACCATGATACGTTACATTCTATTAAACAAACTGGTAAAACTATCGTTAACTTCCCGTCAAACTAGCTAAACACGAATGTTATGATATCGATGGAAATTTTAAGTTTTAGATCAGAAATAAATTGAAAGGGTAGATTTAGCATTAACAATTATAATTTTAACAAAACATAACCCTCCCTTTGGCTTCGCCGTAGTCGAATAAAAATGAATGTTATCATCTACACATATTATAAAGAGTAAAGATTTTTTGTTTGTAACGATTAGGTTCTAGAACTACTGTTCCGATTTTGGTGAAACTGGATACATGGGCTACTGTTTATCCCGATATTTCGGAGGGATCGGGAATTACGTGGGTGAAATCATCACTATCACTACATAGTATAAAACAAAGTCGCTTTCTCTGTCCATTATATCCCTTTGTATGCTTAAATCTTTAAAACTACGCAACGGATTTTGATGCGGTTTTTTAATAGATAGAGTGATTCAAGAGGAAGGTTTATATGTATAATACATGCATAATATAGCCGTGCGAAGCCGGGGCGGGTCGCTAGTAATATATATCCTTTAATTCTCAGTAAGAATTAAATATTCAAAGAACCTAAAGCGCTAAATAGTACAAAATACATCCGACAGTAGTTTAGATAGTAATTTAAGTGCAACATTGTTATTCAGTAAAGTCTCGAAGTCCCCTGTTTGGGACATGTTTAACTTCATTAGGCATAATACGCAGCGCTCGCTTCGTACTCGTTTAAGTCCAATCTAAGTTGCCTGAGAGGACGAGTTTACATGTGAATAAATTATTATCTTACTGGCGACAGAGCTGCCTAGCTATGTAACACTGCTTGAACTCGAATCGCAAAGCGTTGACGATTGTTTAATAAACTTTTAGAATACTGCTTGTTTTTTATTTAGAATTATTAATAACTAGGTATTTAGAATTATTATTAATAAAACTAACATTATTAAGAGGTTGTATTTAAAGAATACCACTACACAAAGAACACATCCTCCCAGATCAGTCAGAATTTTGAATTTTATAATTTTATAGATTGAATTATGAAAAATATGCACATTACATGCTCCAATTAAGGAATTAGAAAAATAGTAAAGTTTGTTGATTAGGTCGTGCGTTTAGTTTTCCAGTTTGTCCAGAATGTCATTATAAATTAGTCTGCCAGTTTGTTTTCATAGCTATAAGGCTACGAGGCACCGAGCGACGTAAGTAACGGCCACTCCTACCTATAACAATGATCATAATTTTCTAAAGACTTTTAATCTTATTAAAGTAGTATTTTGTAGTACTTTAAGAGTTAGTAAGAGCCAAGAAAATATTCCTTTGAGACTCTTTAAGTAAAAGTGAAAGCAAACTTCAGACTATTAAAGACGGTCAGCGGACAGCTAACAAAAAAGAAGCAAACGAACAATACAATGAATTACTGCATGCTTGACTCTATGGCTCATATTAGTTGAGGGTTGAGGCACAGAGGTCGGTTTTATTTGGAACAGCACGCGGCTTGTCTTTCTTTTCTTACAAATTTTAAGGTGAAAGGGTACCTGCGCTCTCTCCATACAAACGTAGTCGACTGTTTCCTCCCTGGATAATAATACTAGCACAAATATTTTTATGCCATAAAACCTATAACTGCCATGACTATGCCCCTATGTTTTGGTTTTTTTCATTTTCTAATTATTATAGAAATTAAAAGTAAAAAAATTAGAAAATAAAATAAAACAAAAAATAGGGGCATGGTCATGGCAGTTATAAGTTTTATGCACTAAAAATATTTACTCTAGTGTCATTATCCAGGGAGAAAACAGTCGACTACGTTTGTAATAGTTTGTATGGAGAAAGCCCCCGGTACCCTTTCCTCGTTTTTGTGTCATTTTCTTCTATTAACAATATCTCTCGTGCGTTAAATAAACTATAATATTCTATTCTATTCTATTTAGTCACTATCATGTCACTAACTCTAACCTATCGGACGATTTTAAGTTTTTATTCTGTGGCCACACTAAGTAAACCGGTTTTCTTCTTATGTCTCAGCAATTCCATTAAGAAACATTAAATAAATAAATATTTCAGGACATATTACACATCGCCATCCAGCCCCAAGCTAAGCAACTTAATGCTTGTGTTATGGGTGCCAGATAACGGATAAACTACTCATATACTTTTTTTTTTTTGTAAATATACCTATACATATTATACATATAGGAAACACCCAGAACCAGAAACAAGAATTTATGGTCAGCATAAATACTTGTTCCCGGCGGGAATCGAACCCGCAACCTTCTGCGTCGCAGTCGGGTGTTCGCCCGACGCGCCACAGAGGTCGTCATAATAGTGCTCTTATTATAGTGCTGTTGACAGTGAATATTTCTAAAACTTTCGGTATGACTTTCACAGATATTAATTGAAGCTCTAATGGAATCGATTCTCAGATTTCACAGTCGTTGTTTCAGGGGCTAACGCTTGGGTTATCTGAAGTTCAAATACTTTCGACTTAATTGTATTATAATATTACTAGCGACCCACCCCGGCTTTGCACGGCTATATTATGCGTGTATTATACATATAAACCTTCCTCTTGAATTACTCTATCTATTAAAAAAAACCGCATCAAAATCCGTTGCGTAGTTTTAAAGATCTAAGCGTACAAAGGGATATAGGGACAGAGAAAGCGACTTTGTTTTATTCTATGTAGTGATTTTAGGAGAGAAATTGTTTTAGATTAAGTTCTTTACCAACTGGTATAACTAGTCTTGAATCTAACCTGCCCCATAGACAATAAATCGGTAATAAAAAATGCCCGTACCCATTAAAAATATATAGTATTTTTTTTCTATTGACGTATTTCACATGCTTTGCCCAAGTCCTTAGCTCCTAGTGGCAGCTAGGAGCTAAGGAGCTGTTACTCTAGATAAAGCGACCATATCGTGCGACATCGTGCGTGTTTTTGTCGCACGGCAGGTTGTAATATTTTTTTTTATCAGAGTTAATAAAACCTGATTATAATATATATTTTTTTAGTTCAATAGTAATTTTAGCTGCCATAACTAAAAGAGCCTAAATTCCTTTCTGCATAGTGTATTTTTCTTTATACAGAAGTTCCTTGGTGGTATAGCGCGACTGTCATAAGTTCCGTCGCGTCATTCAGAAATAAACGGCCCTATTAAACTACTTACAACATCCTAAGTTATTAATTACTAGTTACTTTAAGTACCATTTATTAGAATTAAATCAACATATTCGAGTAAGTAAATCATGTATGAGTACGATGCAACTAAGTAACATATTAACAAAATTAATGAAAATAAGAGAGGCAATATCAGAGTGTGAGTTACTCGGCGCAGCCCGGTGGCGCTCTCTCGGTCCGAACTTCGTCCGCCCACTGAATAATTAACTTGTTAATGGCCATATCGCAAATAAACTCCAAATTATTGCACTATAACTTCGCCCGAAAGCTAGAACACAGCGTTTGCTTGTACACTACATTAATTTCACGACCATTGTTATGTGTTGTACAAGATGTAGATTCTTGTAGTCTACTTCAATAATTGTCGTTTCTCATAATATGCAATATCTCTAGTGATTTCGGTATCGGTAAAGTTCGCCCATACTCCCGCATTTATCCAACACATTATAATTTCGAAAGGTTTGAACAGATTCAACGATGAAATAAAGGTAAAATACTAGGCCGATTAAAGATGTCCCCATAGAAAAAAAAGGGTTTCTTCAAGCAAGAAATAATGTAAATGATCTCTGAAATAATAAATAGTATTTTTAATTTAAGAATATTGTTTTTAAATTAAGAATATTGCTTATCGATTCAAGCAGAGAAGGTAGAGAATTGGGATCCCGGGAGAAGATTGTTTAATTGCTCCAAAAAAACCTTTTTTCTGTGTAGTTATAGGGGTGAGACCTTGTATGATGCAGTATAGTGGGCGTGATCTTTTATAAAATGTGTTATTGTAAAGGAAATTTTCTTAAATAAAAACATGTAAGAACAGTTCCAATAAGATAAAATCAAAGTTAACTGTTTATGTTATTGGTTACGGTTATTACACCACGCACATTGTGAATGCAAGATTATTTTGTATGAGGTGCTATGATAAAGCCGCTACAAGCCACCCCCTTATAGAGAAAAAAATAGTAACCATTAAGTATCAAATAGTATCAAAAAGTAAAAAACAATAGCGATGACTTTCAAAAAAAAAATCGGGTTAAATTTTGTAGCATCGATTCGTAGACCTCGTAGAGCGGCTACAATCCGTAGCACATCGTAGATGGTATTGCTACGAACTTTTACAGATATGGAAGAAAGAATGATAAATATATATGGTTTTGTAATAAAACATAATAAATTATAGTGAACCATATTTTACGGGCTGCGCAAGTAACAGAGTTTATACAGCGATTGTCACGCTCCGCTGCGTGGGACATCTACAAAATAATATTTCTACAAGCAAAATAAAACATGGTCGCTCATAATTTACTTTTAACTTTTTAATCGCTTTAGACTTAGTCCGAGAAGAGTAGTGACTCTGTAATAAAAATGAGTTCAAATATTTCATAACCAAGCGCTCTCTTTGAGCTTTTTATCTTCCTTTACTAATTTCTTAGTGTTCATTTATAAGATAATCTTGTGGTATTTTACGTGCTTAATTCTGTAAAACGTTGAAAGTACAAAAGTTTTGATTACGTCAAATAGAGACATTGTTCATTATTAAAATAAATTAATATTTTGGGCCATTTCACATAGGTTTGTGTTATGGTGACCAGACCACGAATAGAATATTTATATACTTTTCTTTTGTAAATTTATACTTATTAAACATACAGAAAAACCCAGACCAGAAATACATGTGCATAAATATTTTTTAGAGGCGGGACTCGAACTTCAGACAGTAGACGGTTGATCGCTTGACGTGTTGCCGAGGTCTTTTTTTTTTTAAATAAAAACTACATCTATCATAACAATGCATTGTAAAAAACATTAATCCTAGTAAATTATTGTAACAAATTATCCTTCCAGCTATTAATTTTGGAATTCACTCTTTCGGGTTAGTCTCCAAGCGACTAGATCTCCGAGCGACTTGATCTCCAAGCGACCCGTCTTCGAGGTCCATACTTTCTAAATTCTCTTCCAATGACAACAAAAAATAAATTTTGAATAGTCAGCAAGAAAGTCCGCTACCAAATTTTTATTTTTTATTAATAAAATTGAAGCTTCTTGTTAATAATTGTACTAGTCAAAATTTAGCTATCACATTACACACAAAGAAGAACTAAAATGTTATTGTTGTATTAATTAATAATAAAAAAAATATAAGAAATATTAGATCTTTCCGCATGTAAATACGTCAAACTGCTCTTACTTTAGTGTGTGTTTATTAATAAAAAAATAGTGGCAAAATTTATAACAGAAATTATTTGCCATCATTATTTTGTGTGTCATCGATTATAATGTCTATATATATTTTATTTATAACTCACTAGCGACCCGCCCCGGCTTCGCACGGCTATATTATGCATGTATTATACATATAAACCTTCCTCTTGAATTACTCTATCTATTAAAAAAAACCGCATCAAAATCCGTTGCGTAGTTTTAAAGATTTAAGCGTACAAAGGGAAATAGGGACAGAAAAAGCGACTTTGTTTTATACAATGTAGTGATAAGTTACACTTTGTATTTTCTTCCCAAACTATTTGACTATTACTACGTCGGTATATATTTCAGAGTGGGCTTTTATCTCATTGTTCTATACTACAATGAAGGACATATCAACTTACAAAGGAAAAAAGAAAGAATTGACTGATAATGATAGATAAGGGTGAACGCCTACATAATAATATTGATGGCACTATGATACTTTCAATGGACATGACTTTTATTGCTTATCTATATTATCTATATTATTACTATTATAAGGCTGAAGAATTTGTTTGTTTGATTGTTTGAACGCGCTAATTTCAGGAACTACTGGTTCGAGTTGAAAAAATATTTTTGTGTTGGATAGTTAATTTGTCGAGGAAGGCTATAAACTATTTTATATTTCGATATTTCCACGGGAGTTACGCGGGTTGAATCCGCGGAACGCTGCTTCTAGGAAAGATTTGATTGTTTGTTTGAATTGAATAGGCTCCAAAACTACTGGATCGATTTTGATGAAACTTGGTTTGAGGATACATTTATTAATTGTTAGTGCTATAAGCTTCTTTTTATATCGATATTCTCACGGAATCGGGAGTTACGTAATTGAAACCGCGAAGCTCTGCTAGTAAGTTAACATATCTCGCGCTTAGCGTAATTGGCCGATTCAATAGTATCTTTCGATTAAAGTTACATGGTAAATACTCGATACGGTACGTTTGATCGAATGCGCAAATAACTCGTAGTAGGGGTATTGATATCAGAGACAAGGAAGACGTCTATCTCTTAGTTGATTTGATTGTACAATGGCTTAAGACAATGCACCGGCATGACTGCTCTTTGTTTACAATTAAGATGTAATCTATGACGTTGTCTATTAGCTTAAGGATCCCGTCATCATCTCAAGCTTCAAGCCTCAAGGATATATTTGCTTGATCGACTGCTGTGACTCGCTCAATACGAACAAATTATTTGTATCCGATACTTGTCATGTGCAGTTTTATGATTGCAGTTTGAGCTTGACTAAACAGTAAGGTATCCCCAAAATATGACTAACTTGCGACCCGCCCCGGCTTCGCAAGGCTATATTATGCATGTATTATACATATAAACCTTCCTCTTGAATTACTCTATCTATTAAAAAAAACCGCATCAAAATCCGTTTGCGTAGTTTTAAAGATTTAAGCATACAAAGGGATATAGGGACAGAGAAAGCGACTTTGTTTTATACTATGTAGTGAAGTGATTAAAACACCGATTTTAATAGATATGCCTGTAAGGAAAGGTCGACTTTTGATATTTATTGTAAGGAACAGACTGAGATTCGAATAAGATCCATTTACGAATTGGTAAATGAATTGGTGTGATTCGGTAAGTCTTCAACAATAATAAATAAATAAAATGTATTTTTTCAAAAATTATAATAATAGAAACACTAAAACCTAAGGACTCGAACTACGAGTATGCTAAGGTCTAAAAATAGTGTTTTTAAAAGACAGACACCCACTATAAGATTAAACTTGTGTTGTGGGTGTCTGATCTTTCACAGAAAAGATTGAGACTGTGTTGCAGTACCCGGTCCTTACGAAGTAAATGTATATGTCTATGTTTATATCACTACATAGTATAAAACAAAGTCGCTTTCTCTGTCCCTATATCCCTATGTATGCTTAAATCTTTAAAACTACGCAACGGATTTTAATGCGGTTTTTTTAAATAGATAGAGTGATTCAAAAGGAAGGTTTATATGTATAATAAATGCATAATATAGCCGTGCGAAGCTGGGGCGGGTCGCTAGTCTAATAATATGTTATACCTCCGATTGTGATTGTTCCAACGCATGCGATTTACATAAACTGTATACCTACGTATATATCTCACGTGCCACTCTATACCACTGATTGCTGTGTACTCGCCGATAATAAAACTTTTATACCAACGGAAATCACTGTCACGTGAATTGGTTTATTTAAATTGTGGAATCGATTGAATGAATTTATGTTACTGTACATTTTTATATGGAGCTGTCGGACACAATTTAGAAACAAATGATAAGTCTATCTCTATGACTAAATCTAACAGCTTTTACTAAATTTATCTCGGAATGACATCGGAAAACTGCACGTAAAAGTTTAACATTTTTCAGCAGTTATGTCGCTGTTAAAATTTCATTGTAAATTAGCTGACCACTTAAACGACCCGAATTTGAAATACAAAAGTGTTATGCGCTTATGTTTTGCGCCATTCGCGTTCGTTCTAATTAAACAATCTAATTGGGTCAGTTCGTTTTGTACAAAGCGGAACCCTGCGGACGGTCGTGCCGCGCGCCGCCCGCGCCTCCCGTTGATACGGCTTCATATCGTTTCACATTCGGCTAAGTATTATACGGTTCACTGAATATCTCTCTCTATTAACTCCACAAAAGTCTTGTGAATTCGTATCACATGTTTCGTGGCGTTTTTGTCAACATTGTCCACATTTTGTAAACATTGAAGGTTCTTTTGTTAAAATGTTTTTTCATTTTACTGTTTTAGTACTAAATTTCTAATAGGACATTCCCGTTATAAAGAAGAACCAACAAATTTCAATAGTTTATATTGACTTAATTTTTTTAATAATATAGTTTAGTATAAAATTATTCTTTGAAAACACTCAGAAAGCACTAATAAAATTTACGTTGAAAATTTGTTGTGAAAACTTAAAATTTCGCAGACGTTGAAAATAGCATCAGCGAGGATGGAGTAAAATCTCTGTCGGACGCGGGGTAATGGCCCAACTTCGACTAAGCCCTGGAAGCCTTCGGACGTGTGAGGAATGCTCTCCACACTGCCTTATTACATACGTGATTCTTATTTATATTATATTCGAATCCGACGGAACGCGTTTTCGATATCGGAAGTGGGATTAACGCTTTGACGCCTCTCACCACACTTAGTGCTTCTAAACTTTGTAAGCATCTTACTCGAGTTGTGACTTTGCCAAGTATTAAAGCATTTACGCTTCATTAAATAATACATATAACTTTGACGGTTTCTTTTCTTGTTGATCTATTTATGAACTTGTTAGATACGTACCAATAACAAGAAGTGTTATATCATAAAACATAATTTCTTAATGTAAAGCGCTCTAAACAACAATGTTACAGGCGTATTAAACACGAATAAAACGCTAAAACTTATAGGTCAGTAAAACGACTGTAGGTAAGCGATAAATCAGACGTCCATTTAAATCGTTTCACACAAAGACTATCTGAATATTTTCAACTCAAATGCGAACGGGGTCTGAATCGATATGTAACATCCTGTTACAATCTATCAAACATATCTTTTGTAAAGTATTCGGTAGCACCCTGCGGGCGTGTCCGATTGTAAGAAAATCCGGAACTTTGCTCGTGCCGGACGCGCCGCTTCCGGCCGACCGGATCGGTCAACAGAAAGATGTAACGCTCCTTCAATTGACTCAATGTGGACTAAACAATCTAATGAACGTCGATATCTGTCTGATAGCAGCCAATAAATATCGGCAACCATGACATCGCCATTCAGTCAGATGCTTGCTTAATCGACGCCACGCAGTTGATATTGTCATGAGGATTTGGTAGTTTTCCATTAATATCTATTTTGTAATATAAATTTACATACCAGCGATTACGGTGCCATAATATTATTTACGTACCTGCAAAAAAAAAATACCAGTAAAAAAAGAGACACTAAATCAACGAGAATAAAAAAATACAGTGGTAATTTTTCAAATTAAGAAAAATTAAGGGAAAACGCAATGTTACCCTATTCTTTTTAATAACCATACATCATATTTACAGAGTTTATAACAATTAATGTTGGAATTACATATCCTATAGGCCTGCAGTACATAAATACAATTTAAGGTTTAATATCTGGCTAAATTTTAACGCCGAAATTACTCAAAATTAATGGTGAAATTAATACTTTGACCGCTCATGTTAATTAAGAGCTTTATTTACAATAAAATTTATGTTTATTCATTTTGCTTTAATTACATTCGCAAAGTTTCGGAACGTCAAGATTTTTACATTTTAATTTAGGTAGGTAATTCGTGAAAAATCGTCAGTGAACAAATTTTACGCGGAACGTACAACTTTAATTATAAGCATTACGATACGAAATTATTTAGAAAGGTTCATCATAAGCTTTCGGGGTTCGGCTTTTAACATGTAAATGGGTAACAAGAATTAAATAAGAATACAATTTTTTTTATTCGATGTTATTTTCATTCCCACAAAATGTAATATTTTTTAGTTGTCCTGGACAGTCACTGTAGTTCTACTGTGAATGAATAAAATATTACAGTTTGTGAGACTGAAAATAACTTTGAATAATGAAGACTTAGTAATAGGGTCTCCTTTAAAAACTAGACCCTTAGCTATTAAATTCGGCGACCTCTGCAGCGCGATGAATCAACATCCGCTGTTGGCTACAACATTTGTTTCTGGTCTGTCTGTCTGTATTATATATCCGTTTTTTGTCTGTTCACCATTACACAAGCCTAGTTGCTACCCTAATGTGTTACCATATTTATTTATCAGCTTAATATTTACTAACAAATCATGAAACGTGCCGTGCCTCAAAAGTATATTATTTTTGTTTTTAAAGATATACTGGACGTTAATGGGACACCCATTGAATTCCTAAGAAGTTGGCTTTGGATCACCTTCAGTGTTCGCGCATCGAAAAATTCCGGGCGTGTATCAAAATTTACATAAACTCAGAAGTCATTTCAGATGTATTAAGGAAATGTTATTTTATGATTTAATATATGGAAGAAAGAAAGAAAATAATACTCAGGGTAATGAATTTCATTACATTTAAGGTGCATAAAGGAGCTAAACGCAAAATACATTTCATTGTAGCTTGTTAATTTTGCATTGAAAATTGATATGTTATATTGTGCGGTAAGGCGAATTATGATACTTCGTCGTACCTTAATGATAAAGACCTATGGACATAACTTTAATTGCTCCATTTCAAATATATCTTCAAAAATGTTTGTTTGTTGTTTCTTGTGCCTTCTTATTGGTGGGCGGGCATGTTCCGAAGGCACATATATTAACTTAATTTTTTAAGACGCTTCAAAGTGATGTAGTGCAATACATGTATAACTCCTATTAAATAAAAAAACTGGTTGCCTGTAAAGTCGGTATACGGGCGAAAGTTTTACGTGACAACAACTGTGCTCGAGTGGAAGGGACGCGTGCCTTTCACTTTTTATGTCTGTCTCTCTCGCTCTTAGGCGGGCTAACCATGCCCGCGTGCCTCTCACTCGCTCTCATTGTGAGCGCATAACGTGAGCGGAGCGTAACGCAGTTTCTTGAAGTGTCACCCGGCAAACCAATTTATAAGACGTTGTCACGTCAAAAATTGAAAAAAAAAATTGAATTTGAATTTGTACCGTTTGTAGGTGAAATCTTATCCTATACACAGAAAAAAGTGTCTATCTATCTATGTTTCTAAATAATCATCTACTTAGATACGCTAGAGAATAATTTCTTAGTTTTAGTAAATGTTCCATAAAATGATAAACAGTATTCTTAATTTAAGAATATTGCTTTTAAATTTAGAATATCATTACAATTTTTTTTTATAAAACTAAGAAATTATTCTTTAGCGTCGATATGGAGAGGATTATTTTTCTTCAAGAAACCTTTTTTCTGTGTCCAAGATGCATATGCTATGTAAAATACATGTCACAGATGACTTAATTGTTTTTCAAAAAATTGTTTTTCAGTGTGTACCGTTTGTTGGTACTCTTCTTTTATATTTTGGTTTGATTTCAAAAAAAATCCTTGTCGTTTCTAAGAAAAAATCTATACCGTCTTTTTTCTCCATTCCTATTGCGCCTTAAGCGTCTGTTTCGTATTCGAATCCAGAAACCGAATCATGAAAATTAATTAATTTATCTATTACGATCAAGATAAAATACACTCATACTACTTTATTCGGCGGAACATTTTCACGATATTCTTTTAGATTTTGTTACTTCTTCAACAAATATAAATATAAAATTCAAATTTCTGACTGAATAACTAACTAATCTAAACAGCTCAAAACAATTGAGGAATCTGAATCTTAAATTCGTAAATCTTAAATTTGGCATACAGATAACTATTATGACGTAGGCATCCGCTAAGAAAGGATTTTCAACTCCTACTCGGACAAGGTCGCGGACAAAGCTAGTACTAAACATATATCATAATGATTTTGCACGTGCACTGTGTTGCAGTATAAGAAGCGAAATACCCTTTAATACTTGAATTATAATCGCTTTACAAGTAGAAATCATCTACGAAAATGAAGTGCTACGACTTGGCTACGATCTCGTAGCGATGAACAAAAATACCAAATAGTAATTTTAATTATGTAGTTTTTGACACAATATCGCGTCGCTTACATTACAAGAGCATACCAAAAAAAAAAGCTTGAAAATAATATTAAAGTTAAAATAAAACAACAAACAGACGAATTGAGAACCTTCTCCTTTTTTGAAGTCGGTTAATAAATACACTTTACTGAAAATCTAAGAATTTTTTATCACGTGGTAACTCTAATTATTGGCACCGGAACCGCGTTGTCAATTTTTTAAAATTGTGTTAACTCTGGGTACATTAAAACAATTTTCCCAAACAAAATTAAAAAAAATGTGACTATGAAGGATTCCTATGTTTTGTAACACACTGAAAATATGAAACTACTCTACACCAGTCAAAAGTCACATTTTAATACCAAGAATTCCTATAAGTAAAACGTATTACAAATTGAAACCTCTCAGAAAGGATAATCCGGATTGAGCGGCTACACAATAATTTTTAGAAAACAAGATAGAATTACAGTATAATAAGTATTATATAGTTTATGACATAGATCAAACGGAACCGCAGTCTTTTGAGTCTGTAACGCGATAGTTTCTTTGACATGATAACGACTAGTATATCTACTGAATACATTACATCCACGAGAAGGTTATAGGGAAATATGAAATAACTATTGAAAAACTACAAACAAGAAGCCAAATGCAGACTACCAACTTGAAATCGGTCGATACTTTATAGTAAAAAACAGTTTAGGTAAAATAATAGGACATACCTATACTTTTTGTTAATAACTTGGTCTTCAGCTAGTTAAATAACCCACCCCTTATCGTTCCCGGCGCAAAGGTTCCTATAATGCTAGAAGCATTGCCACGCTGAATAGCGATGGGTAACCTCTGCGCCAGAAACGAGCCGTTTTAAAACAGTTTTATATCCTTAAAAAAATTTTTTATCTTGACTTTTGTAAGGATTTATAAAATTCGATGACTACAGCGGCTTCTGGGATACGTTTAGGCGCGCGTTCATCTTCGTTACCTTTAAGGCACAAATCAGAACGTGTAAGACTGTTATAAGCCGATGACAAACCTTGTTTTGGAGTGTTTTACGTCGCGTCGTGTTTTTTTAATACATTCCTTTTGCATAAAAATACATTAAACTCATAAACATTTACATATTTCATATCAATGAATAAACTCATAGGCATTTATTATTTATTTAGTTATTCAACCACACTACTCATGTGATTATGCTACAGAATTTCGTATTCACCCAAATCTGGACAACCTATCGGCAGACAAAAGATTTGTTGTGCGTTTTCACCCGAGAAATGCAACTACCAGTATTTTCTTTTATAAGCAGAGACTATATAAATATTTAAATGAGCGGTCCCTATTGCGAATCTCCACGAAGTTTGATTTTGAATATGTTTGTGATTACAACCTTAGTTACTTTTCATTGAAATAAAGTCAGTTGTTCGAATAAAAATTACCTACTTTGCTCACTTTTATGCATTTAAGAAATAGAAGCACTAAATGTATGCCTCATTAGTGTTTATCCGCGAAGTCTTCTGCGTAGGGGTTCGTTTTCTAAAGTGTTTTCTTAGTGGATACCTACGTCACAATAGCTATTTGTAGCCAAAATTTAGCCCGATCCGTTCATTTGCTTTAGCTGTGCGTTAGTCAAGTCAGTCAATCAGTCAGGACTTTGAAGTTTATATTTACAGATTGCATTATTTGTATCGATTCATACAAAGAAGAGAATAAATTTATTATATTTTTAACTATATTTACCTATTATATGTATATAGAAATTTAATTCCAGCTTTTAAAACAAAAAAAGGGTTTCATACCCCATCAAAAGTTAAAAAAATAATGGCTTAGATAAACCGTTGAAAGTTATTTATAAAACAGAATATGTAAAAATTAAAAATAGGCTCGCTGAAATCCTGGTAGACACTGTCGCTACAAACCGACTGAGCCTCACAAGAGATAAAAACTTTTAATTGGATTTTTTTTTGTAGATTAAAACAATAATTAGCTGGGAATTTGACAAAAGTACTTTACGATAAAGAAACAGGTGTCTATATAATTCAAGCATAATATTTAATAAATAAATGGGGATTTGGCTGAAATAGCCAACAACATATACTACAGTTTTATTTAAATAAAACTTAGTTGTAAATCGAGGTGTATTGTATGATTATGGTGAAATATTAATCTATTTAGTTCCGCGAAAGTAATAATTAATATCAAACATAGACTTTTCTCGTTACCTTCAAAATCTCCTAGAAGGTTAAGGTAAAGTAGACACCGCTTTATTATAGCCCCTGACTTGACGAAATATAACGACTTTGGCTGTTTTGAAAAACTTTGAGCCCGATTCCTGAAAATCGGGCCATAATTTGATGCAAAATATAACTTGTTACTGGCTCTATGCATAAGTTGTACGAAGCCATTATTAATGAAAAAACAATTAGAATGAAAATCAGTTGAATATTCTATGAGATACGTATGCAATGCATTGGTAATTGTGTAACAAAGCTGCTTGTTTATATTATAAAACATTATGCTTAAATTAAATCGCTATTATATGCGATGGACTTTCAAACGAAGGCGGATTAAATTATATTCGAATATCGATTAAGGACTTTAACTATGCGCCGCTTATCACGATCGTATTGCTATTGTCTCTTGAAATTGGTGTATTATTCCGGAAACAATGGATATTTTGTCATAAACCTATATGCAGCTTTTGACCACTCATCTAATATATTAAATGATAATTTTACTATGGTTTAGTAAAATTGTGCCAGAGTGCCACATTTAAATATATTGTCAGTAATGGTAATGATGAATAAAAGTATTTTAGTGAGGATAAAAGGACAGCAATCTAATTTGTAACAAACAAATCTTCAATCCTTAAACTAACATTGGGGAGAAGGGAAACTGGCGCATTAGCCGCGTCAGTCATCAGCAGAATGAATCATTACTTGAAGAGTGCGCCAGTGGCTCGTGTCAAAGAGCCTGTAGCTCAAAGGTCCTCGTGGCATGCCGACGAGCCGAGCCCCGCTCCGTCCGCCGCGCCCCGCTGACGTTCGCGCCCGCAAGGAAGGGCTGATTGAAGGGCCACTCTAAAACCTCGGCCACCCGCTCGTTCACTCCTATTCAAGGGTCGAATCTGGATTATAGGGCGCCAAAGTCTGCACCTTCATCAGATGTATAAATTTGTTAGCAGCTTGCCGATTGAAACGGCTCAAATTGTTGCCTGCGTGTAATTGACTCAATTCAGAACGAGAAAAACAAAATGAACATAGAAACTACATAATTTTAAGACGGGCGCTACCCGGGGATCTTGGAATAACTTTTGGGAATTTGATCTTACATTTTAACTTTTCATATAGAAAGAGCGTTATTACTCAGGAATAGGCGATGGCCTCTAAGGTGTTCCCCTTCGAGTCTTATGTAGAAAGGCACATATTCGTACCTTAAGGCGAAGTTGCCGTGTAAGTTATTATAAGAGAGGTGCGCCGAGGGAAATGAATGTCGAGTAGGTCTACCCGTTGTCATTCATATTAGCTGCGACGGCTTAAATTTGTAATCACACTGCGCCAATTCATGGGCGTCGGGCGGCATAACCCTGATGGAAATAGGGAAACGAAAAAGTAAGCACCGGTTGTAAAAAGTAAATACTGGTGTTGATCAAATTTAGGCTAGAACGCGAAAAAAGCAATCTGCCGCTTATAGCCTATAACAATAACCGTAAACTTATATTTACTCGATTTTAATTTGCCTAACTCATTTTCATAAAGTTACCTCTGTACACGGTATGAAATTATAGATAAAGATACAGAGCAATCAATCCGCTTGCACCCAACCGCGGAACTTGTACTAACTTTGTTACAAGGTTTACACATCAAAACGATGTAGCTCAGCGCTGTGGATGAATTTCTTAATAACACTCACGAGCGACAAAGTCTGCTATAACATGAAATGATTACACATATAAAGAACCTTATCTCTTTATACTCTGAACCGACATAAACCGGTTACAGTCAAGAGTAACCGTTCCGCAAACGCTCGAATGTTTACGCGAGTTTTACGCAGCAATCTCGCCGTCGCCGACATCGCCGCTAGAAATTGAAAACGGAATTATGATAAAATAAAAATGATGTAGAAAATGTTTGGGAACACGACATCGGTAGAGCCCGCGGTTGACTTGAAAGCCGTTGCAGCAGACTGCTGACTAGACATTTGGCGATATTTATGATGCGCTTAATTTAAACCTCAACTTGGTATTAATTATTATTCAACCGATTTTCAACAACTATTTCTTTCTACCAGACTGCGGAGGGCTATGTCAATTTATGACTGAAACATAAACGGGTAGGTTATGTATTTACATAAAGTATTGCATAAATTATGCATGACACAGATATCAATCAACTGAGGTTATAAAATGTGACTACAAAGTTAAAGAACAGACATTAAGGTTGCATGTAGATAATCCGGAGCTGGGTTGGCTCACCGAGGCGATGAGGATTCTCAGAAATCAGAAATATCTCGGGTAGAAATTCTCTGACCGTCCTGTGAACGCTATATACCTACAAGAATTCACTGTTAAACCCATTCAAATAAAATTAATATGGAATATTTATGTATCTGCAATACTCTATCTAATAAGAAAACTACAAATAATAAATATAATTTGATTATTTGCAGGTGACCAAATCCACCGAGTCAATTTAAACATTTAAAGTAGCGTAGTTCAGAAAACAAGATACCACATGAGTAAAGAGTGAAGATACGTTAAAAATGTTTCTTTGTTCCAGGAATTGAAGAGAACGAATGAGATCTCCGGTCAATTTAATGTGTACAACAATGTCAGCCAGCATAGGGCTATATTCAACCTGCAGTCAAGTGATACTTATTTGCGTATCCCCATGTCCTCTCGACAACCTGCCAGCAACAGACGATCATTCCGTTTCATCAAATAAATAGCGTGAAAATTGCTCCGATGAAAATGTGTTTTTAATTATCACGAGAAGGGATGGAAATGAATGTAATTTGATCCGCAAACCGAGCATTTTAGCCTTTATACTCGCAGTCGTTGTTTAAATAGAACAATTAAAAGCGGTCAAGCGTTTTACGTAAACATTTTTACGTTCCGTTGTTAGCGAGAATGGTGAATTTGCATTTTGCATTGAGTCGCCCGTTCAGTTGCATCTGATTCTGCACTTCATTGTGCTTCGCAATTAGCAAGGAGTCATTTACCGGGATTTATTGATATAAAGGGGTATCTTAATGAACAACCTGTTTATACTTTCAGTTGTTTCGTTCATTATTGACAATAGTTGTTGTATTAAAATTTGTTGTCTGCCTTTTGTTCGGAATAGAGTAACTTTTGCTTTTATGTTTTATTAATATAGATAGCATTCTGATGTTTATTTACACCAGTTAATTAGCGTGTTGTAGTGAATTGTTCTCTTCAATTCACGATTGTTCAGAAAAGGTAAACTAGTTACAAATCGGCATGTGTGCCTAACGTTTTGTGATTCGACAGCTACCTGACTCGAAGCTGCAAAATAAAGTGTTTCCAATGCTTTTTTTGGACTGAAAACAAAAGGATTTGCGAACGAACTAGACTATTTCAATGTACTCGAAACCTCTACCACAAGCTATTTTATTTTAAAGGAAAAAAATATATAATAGAGCCCGGAGAAAATGTAGAGGGATCAAGTGACCGCAGAATTGCGCGGCATAAAAACTAGTGCCAACACAAGCAATAAGTACTACAATAATGTCGAACAACAAAAAACTTATCCCTACTCACGAGGAAATGTCACGTTTACTGCGTTTCGTGAACGTAAAACTCGATTCTATTTGGGAACACTCGCCGCGGCGATGTGAATAGGTAATGAGAGTTAAAGGTAGGGGCTAAATATTGAACTAGCTCAGTCCGCCGGTAAACATTTTTGATTGAGCCGGTACCAGCAACATTTTCCTACGAATTGCCGAAAGAATTCACCCACATTTGCATTTGGCTTTTGTTCCAAAAAATAAATTGAATCTATTGTTTTACAACGTCTAGGATATTTGAATGTCACTATGAGTAGAGACCTTTCGGTTTCTCAATAACATTGTAAAGGGTTCAAAATGACTGATTCCCCAAATCGAAGTTACGAAATCGAAACGACCGACCGTCAGTTTCGGAAACCTACAAGTAACACGATAGCTGCCAAACGTCTTTGATTTAACAATGACGATCCAAACTTTAAAAGTTTATGGACGCATGAGATCTAAAATAATACTTATTTTTAATAACTTTTCCTAGATAAGTTGCATATTACTGATTAACGCTTATGGAGGCATGAGATCAACCCATATTATTATAATTTCTGTCGATACCAAATATTTATATTTCCACAATCTATAGGTATAAGTAAAAATGAATCACCGAAATGTATATAAGTAAGCTTAACTTCCGAACGGCTGCACCAAATTCGATAAAATTTAATTAATATTTTTTGTGTTCGTTATTGTCAGAACAAGGTTTGTACATTTTTTTAAAATCAAACTCAGGTGAAACCGTGGTGCTCAGTTAGTATGATACGTAATAAAAATAAGTGCCTGCATTTTTCTTGTATGATAGCTCAAACGAAATAGGTAAGTGTTTACGCGCATTGGCTAGAACAAAATGAAATTGCAGTGTAGTGGAAACTTTAATCATTGAAAAGAAAACAGAGTAGGTAAATAAGTATTCCATTATTAAATTTATTGTTTCTGTAATTTCACTCTATTTTTATCGAAGAGCAATTAAGCTGTTTGTTCAGTGTAGCTATTAAATTGGATGGTTTGATTGCCTTCGACTACTATTTTATTGTAAATAAATGGACTCTCTATCTTTTATCATAAACGTAATATTTCATATCGGGTAATTTGTTCACAAATACCTAAATAAAAAAATGTGATGTACAATTTTGTTCGTCATTATAAATATTAAGCAAAACAGATTCTTGTTCTGCGCTTTCTAAAAGACCCCTAAAAAGTTTTTTATTTATTTGAGTCCACGTATAGACTTTTTGTTATTTTCTCCTTAATTTCTCCTAAAGTTTAATTTATTTAAGTAGATATTTAAAAATCTACAAAAATAGATCTTTAATCTTACCATTTCTACATATTTTAATTTTACATCCTCAGTGGATAAACGTGAGGTTTTCATAGTCGAGTATAACTAGTTAATTAAAACCCATAGCAGGGAAAGATTAAAAAGTAGGTTCCAGTAGAAACCCAGCTTTATCTCAACCAACCATATGAAAAGCTTAACTTGTACAAGAGATGAACAGAAAAAAAATCAATAAAATGTGAAGTTTTCCAGGAAAAATTATACACAAAAGCTCGAGTTCTAATTATTGTAAAGCATATAAATTCAAAATGACCATCTCAAAATATGTTTATGATACCCAATTCGAATATTCGTTTAAGATAATACCTAAACTGCTCCGAAATTCGGCACCAAAGCGACAATTAAGAAGAACATTTAGGGAGAAAAGAAACCTCTACCTTTAATTGTGCCGGCTGCTTTCTTTCCTTATCTCAATTTCATTACAATGACAATACGCAAGAGCACGCCTATTAAATTATTTGAGGAATGAAAGCCGCTCGGCGGCGGTAAGCTATTTCTTTTAAAATATAAGTACAATGTAAATGGTGTCAAATCATCCTTGTTTATCGTCATTCGCAGTCGGTAAGCTAGGAGTATAAATCATAATGTTCTTAACGAGAGCCAGATCCGTTCCGTTGACTTCACGGTGTACCGACGTTTTCTTAACTTTCCCTCGACGTGTAATTCAAATGTACCCACATTTTAGAGGAAAAATTGAATTTCCGCAAAAGTTATTTTATTCGTTCATATCATTCATAATTTTTATCTTTGACTCTTGAGTGTGTAAGTCTTCAGTACTTACATACCACTACTTTTGCATATATTTCAGGGCGTAGAGCTGAAATTTATTCTTCTCTTCGCTCTTAAGATTTTTATATTTAGTACACGTAGATACATGCATGTAATTGTACTTCCAATTTTTTAAATTATTTGTGAACATTTTTCGGTACGATAAAGTGAATTTTTTTTGTAGTAACGTCAAATTGGAGTTACATACATTTTAATAATGAGTGTATTTTATTGAGGCAGCGATTCCAATTTCTCTTATCATTCCTTAATACGCTCTTAAGATTTTATTTCGTGGTACACGGACATGCATATAGTTGTACCACATGAGTAAAGATGTGGTTGTACTTCCGATTTTTTTTTAAATTTTTTGTAAAAATTTTTTGGTACGATAAAATGACAAATTATTTTTTATTGTAGTAACGACAAATTGGAGTTACAAACATTTTAATAATGAGTAGGTAAGTTTATAGTGGCAAGCGACTCCAATTTCTTTCATCATTACTTAATCTTAAGATTTTATTTCGTGGTACACAGAAATGCATGAAATGCATGTAGCTGTACATCCAATTTTTAATTTTTTTTTCAGAACATTTTTTGGTACGATTTACTGACTTTTTTTTGTAGTACTTAACTTCAAATTGGGGTTGGGTAGTTACATATATTTTAATAATGAGTAAAGGTTAGTGGAAAGCTATTCTATCAATTTCTTTGTACTTCTAATTTTTTTTATTATTTGCGAAAATTTTCGGCACGATAAAATGACGATAAATGATTTTTTTTTGGTAGTAACGTCAAATTGGGGTTGGGTAGTTACATACATTTTAATAATGAGTGAAGGTTAGTGGCAAGCGATTCTATCAATTTCTTTCATCATTCCTTAATACGTAAGTACCGATCCCGCCGATATCGAAAAGGCAAGGGAAGGTTAAATAGGGGACACTTTATAGATACCCGCGGAAAATTCCTGATAGCTCCTTTGCAATTTTGTGCAAAATATCAAAAGACATTTTGTTCCCTTAACCTTTGATAATAAAGAGAAATGCTAGCGCGTGGCTTGGATTTTTATAACGCTCTACACATTTTTGATAGGACGCCAACGGAGAGTAATACATATAGTAGGAAAAGGGTGCAATG
The DNA here is from genome assembly GCA_907269075.1 of Idaea aversata. Lineage (NCBI taxonomy): Eukaryota > Metazoa > Arthropoda > Insecta > Lepidoptera > Geometridae > Idaea > Idaea aversata. The sequence continues at coordinate 5,569,926 of OU026099.1, read as the reverse complement.
TAGATGATGGGCACGGGTTAGCTTAGCCGCAGTCCGCAGTTGACATAATATTAGGTTATTTAATATGTAAGTACGTTTATTGTCCTTGGTTACACATATCTAAAATTCATGCTCTAAATACGAGGAACCGTGGTTCAACACATACCGAGCGTGCTTTTATTACAAACCACACGGAACCCGTCTTCATTGCGATATACATAACATCATTTACCCATGTTCTCTATTATTCATTCCGTTACAAATTTTAATTGAGTAAGTAGATGGTGTTTCTAAGTGTCAAACCCACACTTATGTTTAAATGAAGTAGGTATATACCTACCTGATTGAGTGAGCTTTATTAAATACGATCGTAATCCAGTTTAATTTCATGCCATTTCAAAGTTATTTTAATAGATATAATTTGAAGTAGATATTATTCCTTGAAACTCTTAATATATTATTTATTTTTTGAATTAATTATGTCGTTTTCCTTCGTTATTATTTCGATAAGAGGGTGTAATAAACACTATTATGTTAATCACCACATAAATAGCGGGAATAAGAAATCGTTCGGAACAGACGCGTTTTAAAACAATGCTCATCATTCGGATATCCCATTAAATCGTGCGATTTAGCAGGAGCGGATTCGGGGTAAATTAAGCAAATTAAGATCCCGCTCCTGAGACAGTAATTACTGAGCGTCTATAGTTGGCTACGGACCAAGTGCGGGTAGATATTATCCAGCGCATGATGCTGGTGGAGGAGCCGTGGACTATTATAGGTATACGCGCATTCGATTTACGAGGGAGCCGATTTTCCGATTTTTCGAACGTAACTCAATTGGTGGAAGCCCCATGGGCTCGCTACGGATTATGAATGTTATCGTAGTTGAGTGCCGTATCGACGGGCGTGAAAATTTTTTTCACAGTTGACTACGTAGCGGAATGAACGGATATGATTTTTGAAACTGACGTACAGTTAGATTTCATTGACGGACGACCGGATAAAACGCGAAATCCATTTAATATTTCAATTTTAACTTTGATATATTTTGCGAGCACGCAGATGAGAGCAGCAGTAATTTATTTTGTCAAATACCATATTTATACAACCGGAAATAATTAAACTTTATTTTTAAGTTTAGGTATTTAAATCAAGCAAAGTAAAATACGATTTCATTAAAACTTCAAAATGTGAAAAAAAGTATTGAATGCTGTGAAATATAAAACATAATGCAGGAAGATGAGGAAGAAAGGATATAGGAGATTTCAGTTTAGGTAAATTAAGCAAAGTGAAATACGATTTCATTAAAACGTCAAGATTGTGAAAAAAAAATTGAATTCCGTGAAACATAAAACTTAAAGCAGGAAGATGAGGAAGGAAGGATTTAGGAGATTGATGCCGTGAGGGTGGTTATGTCGTAAGGAAACAGCTGTAGTGCAGGCGTGTAGGCGGGCGGGCCTATCGACTCGCTCTCTCGCTTGCATTCACTCACCTCAAGGTCGCCGCTGACGACACAACCGCCCTCTACCGAACCCTAAGCATCCCCTAGACTCGACCACCCTTACATTTTAACTTTTAAAAAATGTAACCCTCGTCGTTCCGGCACGCTCGGCCGGCGGCCTAACCGCCGCCCTGGCCGTCTCTCAGAAAACTGACGGACTTAGCCTCTCATCGACGGCTTTAATAGGAGGGTGCGGGGCGGGGCGACTGCTCGAGTTGCGCCGTCGATTCGCGAACTCGATAAATAAATTAATTAAAAGTGCAAGTGAGTGATCGGGCGCGTGCAGTCGACCTGCGAACGGCTTCAGACTCTCCCTATAATTGGAATTTCAGATACTTGCCCGAAGCCCGGATTGTTTTCCGGTAAGCGATTTACGATAGCTGTTACCGAGACTCGCCCCGAGTTGCCGGCGGGCGCAGTCGAAGCTGGTGCAAACCAGATTCGAGCAGATTTACCACCCCCTCGGCGTTAACACCACTACGGAATCATTATATTACGTATTTACCTAATATATTTCAAATTTATGTGATTTCAGTATTTTTACAGATGATGCATTTACAGTACCTACCTACTTCAATAAAATCCTGTTTAGACAATGAACTACACAACAAGTAGAGCTGCAGCAAATGTCGTTTAGCTGACTGATGTCTAAGTCTATGTTTGACAGTTTCACCCTGGATCGAAAAAAATCTAATTCAGATTCACTTAAAAGTTTCTTCAAAAATTTTTTTAAATAAAAAATGCTTTTTCAAAAATTGCCCTGTAAACAGACTCGAATTCGCGACTTTATGTTAAAAAAATGAATTAATATAGGTAAGTAATCTATTTGATAGGGGTAAGTAGAAATAAATAAGTACGTTTAACTCTCCAGTATATGTGTTTTTATGTTCGTGGCATCCTCCCAACCTACTCGTAATCTTCTAGATTTAACGAAAATAGGTAGAACTGCGTTATTCTTCATTCATGTTTTTCTTTAAAAATGTGTAACAAATAACTTGTTAAAAACTACATTCTAACAAAACAGATAAAACATACGTCTCAAAAGAAGAAAAATTAAACTTCCTTTCTATTTTTCTTTCTCCTAATACGTAAGTAGGTACATAGTTGTCTTCAATTTAGTTTTCCTACATAAAATACGTATAGTTTACGTAGGTAACGTGGTCACTGGATACCAACCAGTGACGTAACTAAGCTATGAAGGTTTAAGCCTTCCAGTTTTGAACCAATGCAATTTATGTGAGCCTCTGTATAGACTGTCGGAAGTGAAATTAGGGATAGAAATATTACGGCCTAAGTCGTATCGCTAAGCGGACTTGTCCGTGTTCCAATACGTAAGTACGTAAGTTATTTTCCACTGCCCGTCTTCCTACTAGATGTGCTACTAGTTCCTACCTTCACTCGCGTCCCTTGAAGGCCTGAGGATCTTTGAGTTACGAGCGGATAGATATCTTCTCAGAAAGCGTGCTAAATTTTAGACCGCATCGTGCACTGTCACTTACTATCGTGTGAGAGTGCTCAAATAAAAAAATAAATATTAAAATATTTCGGTAAGACACAATAGTTCTGCGTGTCCAGATGCCACGAATATTTGGCAACTTTTCGGTATTCGGCACTTTTTTCAATATTTGTTTTTCGGCTGATTATTCCATACTATTCGGCCGAATTTCGATAAATAATTTTAAAGAATTAACTAATCAATACCTAAACTGATGAATGAAAACAATTTTTTAGCATTTGTTGATAGCAAACGATTGTTTTTCCCCGCTCACTTTATACATAACATACGTATAACACTGCTACGGAGATAATAAAAAACCTTAGAAAATTCTGCTAGGTTTATTAACTTTAAAGATAGGAACCAATTTTTTAGAAAGTTGAACCTAACCTTACTACACCCCTGTTCCTTGTCTCAAGTTTCTTATTTCACAACATAAGTGTATACTTTTTGTACACTAGTCTAAGATATCAGCGCCAATGAAAAATAGCGTAGAAAAAGTAAATTTCATTTGCTCTCTCTCTAACAAAGTTAATCACTTCGTTACAGGTCTGTAACTTGAACCTTTCTGCTTCTAGTAAAAGTTGATTGTAGTTGTGACCTCACTGCAGGTAGGTTGTAGGTACTTATATACGACCTTTGTTATTGAATAGATCATCCAGTAAAACTATAGGTACATACCTATTTATTATAAGTACCTATACTTACTTGCTTAGATCATTATCATCACTATCACTATCACTTCACTACATAGTATAAAACAAAGTCGCTTTTTCTGTCACTATATCCCTATGTATATGCTTAAATCTTTAAAACTACGCAACGGATTTTGATGCGGTTTTTTTTAATAGATAGAGTGATTCAAGAGGAAGGTTTATATGTATAATACATGCATGATATAGCCGTGCGAAGCCGGGGCGGGTCGTTATCATTATTTCATTACCTTTTCGCCGTCCCTATGTCCCTATGTATGCTTAGATCTTTAAAACTACGCAACGGATTTTGATGCGGTTTTTTTTAATAGATAGAGTGATTAAAGAGGAAGGTTTTTAGATAATATAATACAGCCGTGCGAAGCCGGGGCGCTAGTATTATATAAACGTATTGTAGTGTTGCCGACGGATGTAATAGCAAACTATATAATTATGATCAATTTAACAGAAAAGAAGTATTTTTATATTAAGAAGTTAAGGGAAAAATGGATAAAAGGTTTGTGGGTACATAGAAGGAAGGTAGTGGTAAGTATAATTAACATCAAAATCCGACAAGTATGTGAGCAATCAATGAAAAACTGCTGCCTATAATGTGCCAGCGAACGTGCTGTACAGGAATGAGTTCTGCGGCTATTATTTATCCCACAGAATTGAGACTAACGCGGGTGATTCCGTGGGCTGGAACTAGTAAATAAATAAAAGCGTCCCACCTTATTTTGTAATGGTTACATTTTTTTGTGTAAAGTGTTTTGTAATTTCACTAAACTGCCGGAGAGCCCGGATAGCTCAGTCGGTAGAGCATTGGACTTTTAATCCAAGGGTCCAGGGTTCAAGTCCCTGTTCGGGCGTTTCTTTTTGCTAATGTAATTTTTTGTAGCACGTTAATTTAGATAAGATTTTTTATGTTTGAAAAAATATACGTAATACTTTTTTTTACATAAATTAAAAAGCAAAATAATTATAAATAGTTATTATACAATTTTGGACAAACCGGATATTATTATATAATAATTGTCGCTATGACTTTTCTCTCAATAGTAGTTGTACGACTTTTATTTTCATCCCTTAAATTCGAGCCCCTGTGGCCTAATGGATAAGGCATCGGCCTCCTAAGCCGGGGATTGTGGGTTCGAGTCCCACCAGGGGTAAATTATTTTTTTCGCATATTTTTTTATAGAAACAAGTTTTTTGGACGTCATTTATTTTTATAAAAAAAAAGGATTAAAAAAAATGTGTCAAAATGGCTTAATACGGTCAAGTACTGTGAGTTAGGTAAAAAGGGATTTCCTTTAACATTAAAATTTAATAAAACCTTTTTAGCACAATTCCTAGGGTCTTTTCACCCCATTTGACATTAAATGTTAGTAAAAATTTATTTGAAATAGGTTTTTTATATTTAATTATTATGAAAAAAAAAAAATTTGGTATTTCCCAAAAAAAAACTTGAAGTAAGATTTAATCGTCTCCCAGAGAGTTTTGGCGGGAACGAGCCAACAACATGTCGTGCTGCAGTTTTATTTACACGAAACTTAGTTGTAAACCGAGTTAAATTGTATAATTCCGGTGGAAAGTTATCTAATTTAGTTCTGTGAAAGTGCACAAGTGTAGTGAAAGTAAAAATCAGTGTCAAACATGGACTTTTCTCGTTGCCTCCAAAATCTCCTACAAGGTTATAGTAAAGTAGCCACCGCTTTACTATGACCCCTGACTTGACAAACTGTGACTTGACGACTTGACCATCTTGAAACACTTTGAGTCCGATTTCTGTAAATCGGGCCATAACTTGATGCAAAATATTACTTGATACTGGCTATATGCACAAACCGTGCGAAGCCATAACTGAAGAAAAAAAAAATCGTCTCCCACGCTAGAGAATAATTTCTTGGTTTAATTAAACGTTCTTGACAACTCAAATTTCTTATTCTTAATTTAAGAATATTGGTTGGATTAAGACTTGCTGATGAAACCGCGGAGCTCGGCTTTAAATTTAATTTAAATAGGTAGATTTTTTTATCTTAGATAAAGCATTTTAAAATTTTAATAACAAAACGTATAGCACAGAATCCGTGTTTAGTACATTCAATATAAGCATAATAAGGGTCTTTATTACATCGTATAGTAAGCTATAAAGAGCAATAGAAATTGTGAAATGCTGAAATGCCTTTAATATTGAAATGTCGACCCCGTTAAGGCAGGAGGGAGTTGAATACTAGAAGTGGGGTGGGTATGGCACCAATAACAATTAAAAATAGCTCGTCATACTTGTCATTGTCAGTGTTACCAACTACGTTTACGTAAAAGGCGCCAGGTTATTATCAAAAAGGTGCTAAAAGTGCTAAAAAACAGGCCAAGTGTGAGTCGGACTCGAGCACGAAGGGTTCCGTGTTGTTGTGAAGTCTTGCCCCTTTATTCCAAAACGAGTTATAAGGATAGTCCGAGATGTGGATTTAAACCTTAGATTTAGATACAGATTTACTCGTGAACCATAGTCTAAACACTATCCCTACAGATTATATAGGGAACTATAGTCTAAACTCTATCCCTATAGACTAAAGTTCACGAGTAAATCTGTGTCTATATCGAAGGTTTAAATCTACATCTCGGACTATTCTTAAACCTCGTTTTGGGATAAGGGGGTTAGTCTCATAGTATATGGACCCTAAAAACCTCAACTTTAAGGAACAGTGCTAAATTCACCGGTAATTTTCGCATTATCCGGTTTTTTACTCTCCATTATGATTGATAAAATGTTGAAAAAAAAAACATACGCATTTTCTTTCTCATTTTTTCCTACAGAAATTAAAGTGATTAAGTCATTTTCTTTGTCTATCTAAGGTTGGTATTATGTTTATTCAAGATTAGGTAGAATCTTAAAAAAAATATAGATACAGAATATTTTTTTGCTGTCGTTTTATTTTTAAATGCATAGGTTTTCTATGCGACCGACACTTCAAAAAAGTGCTAAAAAAGATGCTAGACGAGAAATAAAGTGCAAAACCGGTATAAAAAGTGCTAACTTTAGCACCATAACTGCTAAATTGACATCACTGGTCATTATTATGTTTATTACCCACTTCAGCTAACTATTTCGCCGTCTATTTGCTTATTCTTTAACGATTGAACGATAAACAATGTTGTTGCGATGTAATTAACCCTAATAATGACCGGTTGCCCCTGTTTACGACACGAACCTTTATTTTTTACTTGATTACAGCATATTTTTTCCGTAGCTTTATGGTTTTAAAATTATTTTTTAGAGAAGAGGCGGTCGAAGTGTAATTTAAGTGGATGTTTTTAAACTTTAAAATGTCAGTTACGATTCCAATAACGTACCTAGTGTAACGAAACGGAAGGTTCCGTTACCAGTTTAAGAAATTTAGATTAAAGACAAATAAAATAAATTAAAAAAAAAAGAACCTGACTAGGTGTAAAGTTGAGCTTTCATGAAAGAAAATCGCACAAAACAACTTCTGAAAATAAATAAATACATACATAGATTGATAAACACATAATTACTTCTATTACGCCGCGCAGTTGGATAAAAAATAGCCTATAATCAGATAATTTTAAAATGTTTGAACTATAATTTAAGGAACTTACATGCGCGTAAAAAGGGCCACCTTAATTAAAAAATATTTCGTAAAAATAGACAAATTTACTTTAAAGATAGGTCATTAGACAAATATTTTATTTATTGTCAAACTGGAAAACAATTCATTTGTTTATTTTCTTTTTATTTTGTCACTAATTACAAGGTTTTTAATAAACCTGTGTTTCCCGCACGGACTTACCGTATTTATTATTTTTTTCCCATAGACATTTTATATAAGTATTTTACTTTGTTATCAATGTATTTTCCATAATAACAAGTATTCAATTGAATAGTTTCAATTATTTTGAGTAAATTGTTTGACGCCGTACAAAAATAATTGTAAGAAAATTTCAAAACACAATACAGTCCCGCAACTGAACATAATTTTCATAAAACAATGCGTTAGTGTTGCGAGTGGCGATGACAGCGCCCTCTCGCGGCGGGTGGCGGAATGTACCCGTCTCTAGCTGTCATCTACATTGAGTTTTGTGAAAACAATACAGTTATTTCCATGTAATAACTATCGCTATCGGATGTCTAAAACACGGTAATGTTTGTTCACGCTCCATTTTACAGTAGGTATTCAACAAGTAAATAAGTAGGGAAATTTGTACTTAGAGACAAAAAATAAGCATAAAATGATGAGAAGGTTTAGGTGTGTTTATTTGTTGCTATGTCCCAAATTTGCTCTAGATCAAGGGTTCTCAAACTTATTTTGTCTACTGCTCACTTTGAGAATAAATTATTTTTTAACGCCCCCATTTTTTCACCTACTTAAGGTGAAAGGGTACCTGTGCTCGCTCCATACAAACGTAGTCAACTGTTTCCTCCCTGGATAATGACACTAGCACAAATATTTGTGTACCATAAAACCTATAACTGCCACGACTATGTCCCTATGTTTTGGTTTTTTTCATTTTCTAATTATCATAGAAATTAAAATTAAAAATATAAAAAAAAAAACAAAAAATAGGGGCATGGTCATGGCAGTTATAAGTTTTATGCACCAAAAATATTTGCTCTAGTGTCATTATCCAGGGAGAAAACAGTCGACTACGTTTGTAATAGTTTGTATGGAGAAAGCCCACGGTACCCTTTCCTCTTAAAAACCAGTATAACATCAAATTAAATTACTTATTGTGAGCTATATAAGCGGAGATTAAACATTAATTCTCAACGAGACTTTTACTATATGGAGGGCATCTTAAAAATTTTAGTCGACTTGAGGTATCTAATTTACCACTAAGCCAACACCGCTCTATATACCTATATAGTACGTTTTATGCATTTTTGAAGCCCTAGGTATGACGAACAGCATTTTCTTTCTTGTGTTGCGCTGAGTGCTTTTTGTAAGTATAGACAGTCTACAAAAGGCACAAAGTCTTAAGAAATAATCTAAAGCAACCAAGGTAAGTTAGAACTTTACAGTTACTATAGGAAAAGAACAGTGCGAGTACGTCCGGCGGCGCCTCATTCCCATAAAGCGACCACAAGATGGCGCTATCAGTTTTACTGCTTGTTTGCACGGCCAACAATATTGACAGACCATTAATTCGCCAGGAAATTGTGCTGAAGCCGCGATGGCGTTGCAGGTGATTGTGAACTTTTCAAATTATCCGCGTGTTGCATGGTTGTTTCACTTCAAATAGACGCGTTCGCTACTCTAGGGAACCGAGGTGAATAAACTTCACAACCTCATATAGGTTTGAACTTCACTCCCACCTTTATTTTGCAGAAAATAGGATCAACTTAAGTTATTAGATTACTTCCACTTCAAGTGTTGCCCGTAAGAGTTTATAAGCAATTATGTAGGTATCATGCATTAATCATGAGGTGATTCAACTATATTTAATGATACATTATGGCCCATGATTCTGTAAGCCCTCAGACGTACGTATCTAACGTGTTACAATAAAATGGTTTCCTGATTTTTTGTTTTAACCTAGGTACATTGTCCCACGGCTGAGCGTGAGCAAAGGCCTCCCTAATTTTTTTCCAAGCAGTGCAAGAGAAATGCAAAGAGATCGTTAATTTGGTCGGGATGCATTTAATTCACGTGTATATTTCTTAAATTACTAAAAAATACACAAACTATTGCTAGTCCAATAGTGAGTTTTGTATCTATTTTGTGTGGTTTCTAAAAAAAAGACTTCAGAAATAGCGATTATTTCAAATAATCGCCATTTCTGAAGTCGTATTTATACGAAATCGTAGCACTGTAAATGAAGTTCTATGTGATACCATACCAGTTTTTATAACTCGTTTTTTTGGGTAACATACCCGTAACATAACCGGTTTCACCGAAAACCGAAAAACCAGTTTTTCGGCATATTTTAAATTATTAAAAAAACCGGGTTCAGATAACCGTTTTTTTATTATTAGCCGAAATTGAATTCTGAGAGGCCACAGGCTTCAGACCTTCTACTGGACAATTCAGAAGTCAGGTTGTATTTTTCTATTTATTTTATATTTTATATATATATTATTTTTTGTTGTTTTCCTCGACTGATATTGATTTTACGAATGATTGTTTCATTTATAATCGACTAAGATACTGTTAACCACATCATTACGATCCGTGAATAAAAACATGTTGTCACATTCTCGCAGAAAATGGTAAGGTACATTTGAAATTTGAATTTTTTATTATAATTTTATATGAAAACCCCGCTGTTTTTTACTAAAATCTTATGTATAATTTTTAAAACAAATTTTTGACGTAAAAGATTTGCATCTGTACCGTATTTAAATTATAATTGACACATATTACAAAACTCAATACGATTTTATTAAAAAAAATTAAACTCGAATTCAGATATAGCTAGTTCCTTTAGTACCTAGGTAGTTACGTTCAGTCGAAGTTTCCATCGATCAATGAAGCTTTATGCAGTAACTATTATTTTCTAGTAGATGTAGGTACTCACACAATGCCACCCTCGTACAAAGTGGCAATTGTAATATCGTGTACATTTGTGGCTTCATTCTTGCCACTATTATATTGTGAAAGTTTGTGCCTTATTTGTTACCACTTCAAGCAAAAACTACTGAACCGATTGCGATGAAAGAAAGTATGAATGAAAAGTGAAGTCTAAAGGTAAAAAGTACACTAACGGATAAGATTCCTTTGTGAAATTGACCACAAAAAACATCTCATGAGTTTCTTGTGACTTCTGATTGGAGGTCGCGTCAATTTAAATTATTATCATAATCATCCGAGCGATGTTCCCGGTTGCATCCCTCTCGGGAGCCCGGGGTGCGCTACATACGATCACGCATTCCAACTCTTTTTAAATGCGCCTCATTTTTTCTATAGGTACTTACTACCTGTAAAAATGTACCCCAACATCATGTAAGGGCTTTACGAATAGTAGGTACTTATTTCGGCGAAACAAATAGTCTGCCTATAAACAGGCATCTATCTATATGTATTTACAATAATAGTCGTTATGGAAGACGTCGTAACGACATATTCTTTTAATTAAGCCACGCGGAAAGCGTCGTAACTTTTACGAGGTCTGTGATTTAACTATTATTTGTCATCAATTTTATGTGGTCTTAAAGTAAATACTTACTGCAGTTGGAACGCTGACATAAAACGCGTTTGGTTTAAGTTACCCCTCTCTACCCTTCGGAGGAAATCTTCAGTGAATATAACCTAGTTTCACAATGAAGGGGAATAACTTGTTGCATGGAAATAATAGTAAGTAATTGTCCATAGCAAATAGGTACCTACCTACTCTATTTTTCCGGAAAAAAAAATCTTTGACGCTAAGTCGTCAGACGTAATTGGCTACATTATCTATAATAAATATTTTACTTATTGAAAAAGCTGCAAACAAACTTTGTAATTTTTGTAACGTTACCCTAACGTTACTTGATACTTTATTTTAATAATTTAAATTTAATTTACCCACTAGTAACGCCATCTATTGACAAAGCTTTGTAAATATTTTATACTGCCATCTATCGTCGAGGGGCGACGTTATGTAAATTTAGTATTGTATTTAATAACTAGATGGCGCTGTTGCTTGTAATTTTGCTACTCAAAACAAGATGGCGCTGTTTTAAATTTGTTGATAAAGTTTCGTTTCTTTTTGTTGTTTCGAAGTAAACGTGCTTACGAAATTAAATAAAGTTATTTTAATCACTTACCTCCATGTTAAGTTGGTGTGTTCCCACTTCCCGCCTTGTATCGCGAACCTTTTTCTTCTGTGTCCTAATTCGTCGTCGCCCTCCTCTCTGTCCGGCCTCCCGCAACGTCTTTTCCTCATTAATTCTTTCGTTTGCTCGTCTATTTCACCCGTCACTGGTACGCCACCGAATTCCTGCACAAAATTGCATGATTTAGTTACAACAGTCGGCCGTAAAATGAAGTAGGTGCCTCGTAAAAAGTTTTGTTTACGATAGGATGCCATGTCAGGCTAGCTATGAATGCTGGGGCCAATAAATTATTAATTTCTAGACTTGTCTGGCTTTAATACCAGTTCCATTCAGTGCATTTCAAGTGCATTCTAAATTCTGAACCATGTGTTCACAAAGTAGAGCTTTTTGGAAGTTTTACGACTGGTAAAAACTTTTAAAGTATAATTGTGTAGTTTCCCAAAAAAAATCTATGAAATACCAAAGTAATAAAGCTGTATAAAGTTCACCTGTAAAGTTTTTATGGCGATCCTAAAGTCATCCTCGTAGTTCTGCGCTTCATCGCCCATCAATAAGTTGCCAACCTCCGGCCGGTCACGCTTCAGATACCCGAACGTTTGTAGGTAATCTCTCTGTAAATAAAGAGAATTACATTAGAATCGTATATTTGTTCTTGCTATGTATAGGCATAATTTTAATCTAGCTGCGCTCCTCAATCCCGTGGAAATGTCGTGATAAAGAATGGCCTGTGTAATTTCAGGATTCCAGCACCTACATAGATAGATAGAGATTTGTTCAGACAAAAATACCAAGTTATACATCGCAGTAGTTTCTACGTGAAAAGGTAACAAACTAACACATACATAAACTAACACATAAACTTTATACATCACTACATAGTATAAAACAAAGTCGCTTTCTCTGTCCCTATATCCCTTTGTAGGCTTAAATCTTTAAAACTACGCAACGGATTTTGATGCGGTTTTTTTCATTATATAGAGTGATTCAAGAGGAAGGTTTATATGTATAATACATGCATAATAGAGCCGTGCGAAGCCGGAGCGGGCGGGTCGCTAGTTTATAATATTAATAGGATAAGAACCTAATTTATGTAGGTAAATAAGAGAGTAATAGTTTTTCACTAAATCACTCTTTATAGACTTACCCTACGAAAAAAATTTAATAAAAAAACAACAAATGCACTTTTTGATGGTGCACAAAATAGTGGTAATTTTCTGAAAAAGTATGCCAATCTCATGCCAACCTAAAATAATATACAACTTTTTCTAATATTTCTGACTCTGATTATAAATAAGCCGTAATTATATCGTAAAGTATTTTTAAAGAAGACCGCCTAATGCTTTTAATTTAAAAGTAAGATATTAGGGTTGCCACCTGCCACTACTTGATTAAAGGGTTACCAGCATTAAAATACGGTGTTTAGATATTTTTACGGGAGGCAATTAAAACAGCAATGTTTAATGAAGATAATTTTTTTTTTTAATTCTAATCCACTACAACGATCAAATATATAACAAAACAACACAACTCATTACCACATCTTATTTAAATATTTATATTCGAGAACAACAAAAGCTCTTTTAAAATGAACAGTCCTAAATCAACAGATTACTTGTCAAATACTGCATCCGTATTAAATTAACAACACGTTTTGTGGCGACAATGCCTTTTTAAACGAATAAACGAACCCATTGTGATGTGCTCCTTTATTTTTTATGTCATATACTTGTTCTTGTATAAGAGGAGGAGATGTCATGAATGAGATTCTTTATAGAGATAAATCAAAACAAAAGACAATTAAGATTTTAGACGGGCAAAGTTGTGCAATGGTTCAAAATTTAAAAAAATCTTTTGCAGCAACTGTTAATATTTTCCTTTACATCAAATCTAAATGATACATCGCTAGCAACTTCAATTCATTATACCTAGGTATTTCAAACTAGGCAGACACAACTTGGGGTAAACTTGGGACACAACTAATCGTTGGGCTAAACTTGTCCAGGAGTGGAGACCGCGAATTGGCAAACGTAGTGTAGGACGCCCTGTGACCAGGTGGAGCGACGACATACGCAAAGCGGTGGGCAGTGAATGGAGAAGAGCCGAACATCGGGCTCAGTGGCGTATCTTAGGAGAGGCCTACGTCCAGCAGTGGACTGACACCGGCTAATGATTATTCATTATATTTAGGGCGCTTTAGTGCTATATCACCTTCATAGCTTAGTAGACCATGTCCAGAGGATAGAAGTCGCCAATACGTCTGGAGCCAACTAAGCGCGGGTTCCATTGGTACACGTTCGACCAGAATTCGAATTAAAGTCGAGGTTTCTAACACTAGACCAATACCCCACAGTGACTTTATGTATCTAATCATTTGGCAAGCAATTGCTTACCTACTTCGCTACAGTGCACTTTCGAACTTTAGACGACCCAGTTGGCACAATGGTTACCATGCCGGACTGCGAAACACAGGGTTGCGGGATCGATTCCCGCCACAGACAAGTATTTATGCTTAGATATTTTTCTGTGGTCTGGTTGTTTCTATGTATTATAAGTATATATTTACAAAAGAAAAAGTATACAAGTAGTATATCCGTTGTCTAGCACCCATAACACAAGTCTAGTTACTTAGGTTGGGGCTAGATGGCGATGTGTGGAATGTCAAAAAAAAAAAACTGACGTACTCATCGCTCTTGTATAAGTACTTACTTTAGATCTCACAAACTACGGAATTTCAAACGTCGCGACATTGTACTTTCGAACTAACGAACATCTGATACACATACGGTCTCACAAATTACGGAATTTCGTATTTCGAAATTCAGTAGCAGAGTCTTTGGCAAGAAGGTAACTTTCTGTGTTAAATTCGCAATCTACGAGTTTATCTCGTCCTAAACATGAAATCTATAAAACGGTTTTACGAACAGTCAAATAAAAGAAAGTAACCATATTTGTTTCTGTAGATAGGTATACTGAAAATTGCAAGTAAAAAGCTCTTAGAAAGTCTAATAAAATCCGTTCGTTTACCTTCGAACTTATCTATGTACTACTACAGTACTATAATACTAGACACCTAGGCTTGCGTTCTAGAAAAGTGAATATTAACAGCGAGAGCAAGAAAATATGAATAAAAATTATAGCCTTTTTTTTTTGCATCACTAGCAGCGAGCATTTCGTGGTCTCACATAGGAATATGGGGATAAAAAGTAGCCTCTGTTACTTCCAAGGATTCAATTTATCTGCATACCAAGTTTCATCAAAATTCGTCGAGTAGTTTCGGACTTTTTTTGTTACAATGAACAAAAACCAAATGATATTTTTTTACATGGATAGATTAGCGTTTAACCACTATCACACCTGCCTGATGATGCGGTGTAAGATGTAGCACGCTTTCCTAGAAGATACTTGTTCATTTTTCTTTGTTTTTGATCTTTCGTCTCTATAGTAAAAGTCTGCGTTTTAAGTACTCAGCGATTAAAGGAAAGTGTAATAAATAAATCATGATCTGTTAATATTTTTTTATTCAATTCAAATTATCGAATTGATTCGTTTACCAATATGTGCCTCCGACTAATTGAAACTAACAACGTTCGCGCCGATGTTTATTTGGTACACCAACTTCGATCGATCTGATATTAAATATCCACAATATTGATAAATAAATCTAGTTAGGCCAAGAAGAGCCGTAAACATTTTATATCATTTCAAGTGAGGCTTAAAAGTTGTAACTTTTAATATTATACAAGATACAAAGTTGTATCTTACAAGTTACATTGCCCACATTTTAGGACGAAAAAATGTACTTACAAGTACTGATTCGCACGACTATGACCTAGTATATTAGTAGTAATCTATGAGTATGACGTTTGTATTCTGCCCAGAGTTATCACGTGGCGCAGAAAATAAAAACAATGACTATGACAAAGTGTTTTATATATAATGTCCTAATTATTATTATTTATTTTGATCAAAGATCACAAAGTATTACATCAAATGTTGTTAGTATGTACTCAGCCTAGTGTTATTAGAAAAATAATCTAAATAACATCAAAATTTCGGACCCGGACATCAAGATACAAGACACTCTGTTTGGCAATGCAAAGAGACGATGTAAGCATCGTTCTCCATAGGCCAACAAAGAGTCCATCCTAATAATATGGCCTCTTTTAAAATTTCAATCTCTCTGGCCGTAAGTGTTTGTCGGACTTCTTGTGGTGTAAGGTACAGTAACTATATAGAAAGATTTTTTGTACAAATTAATAGTAAGATACAGATAGATTCATTACCATGTATTTTTTTTACTATTGTCTCTTCAACTATAGACATTTTGAAAGGTTTTTAAATATGTAATGAAGGACAGAAATTAGTTTGTCCTTTCCATTAGAATATAAGGTGACTTTCATAATTTCAAAAAGCTTATAAATTATGATCAATTTTCAATCAATCAAATTCATTTATTGTAATATTTTTTTATATTAAATTATCATTGAATTGCTTAATGTTTTCTTTATAGGTAATATGTATTTTAACTGACTTCAAAAATGGAGGAGCTTGTCAATTTGTCTGATAATTAAGGTTCCGTACCTCAAACAGTAAAAAAAGGAACTCATATAAGATCACTATTTTGTACGTCTGTTATTAACAAGTACCTATGTTCATTTTTAGGGTTCCCTTCCGTACCTCAAAAGATTAAAAGAGGAACCCTTATAAGATAAGATCACTTTTTACTTATATCGTGTATTTCACTATCGTTTCACTATCATCACTACATAGTATAAAACAAAGTCGCTTTCTCTGTCCCTATGTCCCTATATCCCTATGTATGCATAAATTTTTAAAACTACGCAACGGATTTTGATGCGGTTTTTTTAACATAAAGAGTGATTCAAGGGGAAGGTTTATATGTAAATACATGCATAATATACCCGTGCGAAGCCGGGGCGGGTCGCTAGTTAATTTATAAGTGAATAAAATATTCGGTACAAATCGAAGATAATAAAATAATAGACCTACTTATTTCAATCTGTTATTATCGTGTTTGCTACTTTATTTCACCATAATAAAATAATGAGGTGGCGACGGTGGCGTAAAAACAATGGGGTGGCAAAAACCATGAAATACGAAAGAATTAGGTTAATAATACCGATAGAAATCGGAACAATGTTAATAGATGGCCATTTTATTGAAATTTATTACCTATCATTTTGTCTTTTTATTTTTTATCTGATTCAAGCGAAGGTCTGCGAAATTGTAATCTCATATCGAGTCGGAGATATATCGCGGTTTTCCTGCTTGGATTCCAATCGAAGATTTATTGGAATCATATTTTTTAACTTTTATATTTGCAATGAAATTAATGTCGACAAGTTTTTGAAACATCGTAATTATTGATTTGAGTCACCGCATTCAGAAATTTACAATCCTCTTTATAACATTAACGTCCTTCTACAATAATATTATAAAGAGGAAAGATTTTATTATTTGTTTTTATGTTTGTAACAAATAGGCTCCGAAACTACTGGACCGATTTTGATAAAACTTCATATGAGGATACATTGATTCATTGACGACCCAGTTGGCACAATGGTCACCATGCCGGACTGCTAAACACAGGGTCACGGGTTCGATTCCCGCCTCAGGCAAGTATTTATGCTTAGATATATTTGTCTGTGGTCTGGTTGTTTCTATGTATTATAATTATATATTTACAAAAGAAAAGTATATAAGTAGTATATCCGTTGTCTAGCACCCATAACACAAGTCTAGTTACTTAGCTTGGGGCTAGATGGCGATGTGTGGAAGGTCCTGCAATATTTTTTTATTTATTATTTATTATTGGGAATAAAATAACATACTTTTATCCTGTTATTTCCACGGGATCGGGAGTTACGCGGGTGAAACCGCGGAGCGCTGCTAGTCTTCTACTAAGCGAAAACGTGACAATGGTTACCTAATTACAAAGCATCGTTTCGGGACTGGATTAATTAATACTAAATTATGGATAGTTTTGGAGTTTCTAATATTGTTTTTTTTTCTACCAAGGAGCAAGAGCATAAATTCGCATGTCGATCTAATCGCCAGTGATCTGGGACCATTCCATTAAACTAAACCCAAATGAGATCCTGAACAGAATATAGGGCGCTGTACTTAAGTGCGGCCCAGAATCACAAATGGGCCTTGCGTGACGAAACTCATCGTGTCTCCGTAATTAATTAACAAATCCCTGTCATTAACCTGAGCCCCAGTTTCTTGGATTAATAGATAGTTATTAACTTTCTTTTAAAGTTTATTGAGAAGCAATTGACCTATTTCATTCAAATTTTTTAACATGACGTCACTTAAAGTAAATAACGCTAAATAAATAAATAAATATTGCAGGACATACCACACATCGCCATCTAGCCCCAAGCTAAGTAACTAGACTTGTGTTATGAGTGCTAGACAACGGATATACTACTTAAATACTTTTTTTTTATAAATATATACTTATAATACATAGAAACAACCAGATCACAGACAAATATCTTAAGCATAAATACTTGTCTGAGGCAGGAATCGAACCCACAACCCTGGTTTTGGCAGTCCGTCATGGTAACCATTGTGCCAACTGGGTCGTCTAAACTAAACATACAACACACTTATACTTATAATACATAGAAACAACCAGATCACAGACAAATATCTTAAGCATAAATACTTGTCTGAGGCAGGAATCGAACCCGCAACCCTGGTTTTGGCAGTCCGTCATGGTAACCATTGTGCCAACTGGGTCGTCTAAACTAAACATACAACACACTTATGCTTATCAATTTTAATCTACATAATTTTGTTGGACACGTCCATCGTCGTATAGATTACTTTAATTACCATATTCATTGTGCCATCATCAGGCATCATGCCCGTCAGTCGTCACTCATCAGAAACTAATCAACAACGTTGAGGGTGCAGCGTGCATTATTGATCGATGCTACCGCATCACTGATCTAATATTCATTTGAATTATGAAAACTTCATTAATCTTGATGTGGTGGTATGTTGTTTGTCATGCGTGGGTTAGACTAATACATAGATAGATAGATAGATAACTTTATTTGTACAACACAGAAAGAAACAGAACACGATAAACACAAAGTAAAGTAAAAGCTAGAAAGAACAAGTTGCACAAATGGGCGGCTTTATCGCTGAAAGCGATTTCTTCCAGGCAACCTTTGGATGGAAAAGAACTGATTTAGCTTTTAAGGTAGGTTGTGAATAACTTAACTTATAAACATAAAGAGTAGAGGTATATTGATGTTATTATGGGTCACTAGTTCAAAGTCAATATTTAAAAATCTTCAACAATAAACATATTACAATTTGAAACTCAATCTATCAAAAATTTAAGGAGTAAATCTAAGATTGAATTCTTAAAATAGTGGTTTTGTAACTTGAACCCGAAGCAGGATTATACCTAGGCTCCATCTACAGCTCGAAAAATCTGAAAGCTTTGTCCACCTATAGATAGTTAATTGTTGAAATATAAATTATTAAACTGTTCAAGTTTATATTGAGCTTTTATAAATAAAAGTTTTGATGACCTAATTTAAAAATAAAATTAATTATACTATTTATTTTTATTGAATCTCCTACTGTTGCTAAAAAAAATGATTAATGGGACAAAGTTATCACTCATTCACAGACTAACAGAGCATATGTTAGCCGCGTGTATGTAAGTTTTTATGTGCGTGCGTATGTGTGGGATATGTACTATTAAAAAAACATTTTTATGCATCGCTGACTCGTCTATTGAGGTTAGGCTCGTTAGGGGTTAAATTTATTTCTTTTAATATAAGGAAGTCCTTGCGATGAGTCACACCGACTCATAAAATACGTGGTATTGATCTAAGTTTTAGGCAACAATGGAGGGATGAATTTGTAATTCAAATCGCTCATGCGACATATGAAAATGAAAGATATAATGAGATCACATACAATGGGGAATAGATACCAGAAATAGGCAAGTCTTCCTTTGGTTTGTTGACGTCAAAAGTTTGTCGTGCAATAATATCTTACTCGGAATAATAACGATATTAGAAACCTTAAACTCATTGAAAATTCTAGGATGTACCTACGCAGGACGCAGGACCTTTCGATTCAAAGTTACAAAATCTAACATTTTTAATTAACGTCTTCTTTAAATTAAATTTGTATTTCAATCACTCTATATTGATACTTATTACAAGCTTTTGGATTTTCGAATTTGTTTTTAAATAATAGTTTTACGCTTATGCTTATGCGGACTTATGCTTATGTTACGGTATCTAATTGACTGTTGTTGCGGTGTTTGACGACCCAGTTGGCACAATGGTCACCACGCCGGACTGCCAACACAGGGTTGCGGGTTCGATTCCCGCCTCAGACAAGTATTTATGCTTAGATATTTCTCTGAGGTCTGGTTGTTTTTATGTATTATAAGTATATATTTACAAAAAGAAAAGTATATAAGTATAGTAGGTATATCCGTTGTCTAGCACCCATAACACAAGTCTAGTTACTTAGCTTGGGGCTAGATGGCGATGTGTGGAATGTCCTGCAATATTTATTATTTATTAATGAAGAAGCGAGAAACTTAACTCACATGACTAACACAGCCATCAAACTTTACCTAATTGAGCATCACAAGTAACTAATCAGACAAGTTTATTTCTGTATACATATAATACCAATACATATAATAACAAGTATTTTTTTCATGTGTATAAGTAATTTTATGACAGAAATACATAGGAATGCTGCAAAAGTAAAATACCTACAGTTTTGTGGCTTTTCAAGAAAAATACTAAGAAAATACTATAAAGAAATTATATTTAAATTGAGAAAGTTTCTACCTACGGTATTTGCAAATAAATTTATTAAAACAAAGATCTTTGTTGACAAGTTTACAAATTAACATATTTACGACTTGTTCAATAAGGTTTTATGGCTATTGTATAATTTATAAATGATTTTTCTCACTTCACAGTTGGAAAGTCGCCAAAGGTCATTACCGGACCGAACAACTTCTAAATTAATTTCAACTGCTTTGTGATTATATATTTTGATAGCACATTTTTGTGTTTGCAATTCTGTATTTGTATTTATTAATGTATTTGTATATGTAATTGTGTTTTAAAGTAATAGTTGTAGAGTTTCTTAGCTAATTTACATTGTTCTTCCCAGTACTTAACTAATTTACATTGTTCTTCCCATGAAATCGTGACTAAAATGCATAAAGACTTAGAACTTTTTCTTTTTTTAATTCAGATTAACGTAGGTTAGTATAATATTTTTTGTGATATTATTTAGAACTACTTAGTTTATGATAGAATTTTACCAAGTGCACTTAGCATCTTAGCTTGTTACTTAATAACCCGTTTAGAAAATTTTGTACAATAATTATAAAATTCTCTATAAAATAAAACAATAATTGTACAATAATTATAAAATCCTCCTCCTTTTTGGGATGTCGGTTAAGTATAAGTAGGTAGGTATTGTGAAAGCAATGAGTTAACGATAATATCGAATGTAACAAGACACTGATTAGAATCACAACTTCCAGTGAACTGGGGATGAATGACATGCATTCTGATGAAGACGCCTGCAGTGCAGGCTGCTTCGACATTATGAAACACTGAACGATATTGACAGCCATCGAAAGATGGATATAAAAAACAGGTCAAGTGTGTGTCGGACTCGTACACAAAGGGTTCCGTACCTTTATATTCTGTTTTTAGTATTTTTTGTTATAGCCGCAACAGAAATACATCATCTGTAAAAAAAATAACTGTCCAGCTATCACGGTTCATGAGATTCTGCCTGGTGACGGACAGACAGATAGTGGAGTCTTAGTAATAGGGTCCCGTTTTTACCCTTTGGGTACGAAACCGAACTAAAAATCGAATCTGAGTCTAACTAGCAATTAAGATAAGACCCCAAGTAACACATTTGGTAACAAATAGCTTGCATATAGTATTTTTTTGGAACCGTTAGTAATAAAATCCACCTTGATTAAGTTCTATATAGGTGGTTAGAACTTATATGCAACCTATATATTACTAAAGGGAGAAAAATTGCAACTCATTTATAGTTGCAGAAGCGTTGCATAAGAGTTCGAATTGTTACCCTGAGTGGCACTTGGAACTAACGGTGCGAATTGCGCGCTGTGAATGAATGATTGAACGATAAAGCGATACCGTTCATTCGTTGAGTGACAATTTGTCATAACTAGTCTTATTTTCGGCGGAGACATACGAAAAACGGTGTGCTTTGTTCTATTGTGTTAATTGTGACAGCCATATTGCATCTATTTTGCGAGTATTAAAAATGTACGTGTAAACCGCAGCATAATATCACGGAGCCCTTGCAAATGGTTTTTTATCGTGAAACCATGGTATATTTACTTAGTAAATTTTGATGCGCCTTCAATTTAATCAAAAGTATTAACAAATATGTGCTGATCAAATAAATAAGATAATACTTTACAACAATTTGGTTGTTAAAAACCAAACATTATAGTTTCACAAAAAGTATACTGTCAACAATAGTTATCAAAACTTATTTTGTTTTATGTTATTGTAATAAAATATCATTAAACAAATAATGCTTTTCAAGGTTATTATTTTTAAACATGGCGATTTAAAGTAGACCTTGTAGTTCTTATTTTCACTTATTTGTTACCTTATTGGAACTCTTAAGCCCAAAAATCACTCATTAGTACCTAGTAGTGATATTTTTCACTTCACAGGTCTTGCTGTCTCTACTTTGAATTGGGGATCCTCAAGACGGGTACAAAACCCATTGTGAAGGATAATAAAGTAAAAAAAGTAAAATTTACTTAACTTGTAAAGTCGAGGACTGTCTGTACAACTGTCTGTGCAATTGTTTGTACAACTGTCTGTCACTGACTGGTACTGTCTGAAACTGTCTGGTACTGTCTGGTACTGTCTGTACGGTACAGTCTGGTACAGTCTGATACAGTCTGGTACAGTTTGGTACAGTCTGGTGCCGTCTGGCACCGTCTGGCACCGTCTGGCACCGTCTGGCACTGTCTGGCACTGTCTGGCACTGTTTGGAACTGTCTGACACTGTCTGTAACTGTCTGGAATGAAACTAATGTACGGAACCCTCAGCGCGTGAGTACGACTCGCACTCGACCCGTTATTATTTTAATTAGATCTTGTGGTTCTAAATGAGATAAAAATGGAACCGATCTACGCTTTACAGTGGCATAAAAGAGTATTTTCGACCTTACAAAGGCAATTACACTAAGGTTCCAAATGAGCTGCAATAATAACTCTTGAGCCACTACAAGTGATAAATAACTCATATATACTACTTATTTAGTACTAAAGGTGCCAAATGAGGGAAAAATACCACCTATTAGGGCACAGTTCTTTAGGGGGGATTTTAAGATGTCATATGCCTCTTTGAGTTCTATAAGAGAGAAAATTAAAACCTTTATGCGCCTATGAGTAATAGATTCGGCTTAATGCTACCATAGGTAATAAAGCAGAAACAAAAATCACTCAAAATCAACCGTTAGTGATAAGAGTTACTCATTTGCAAATTCGAGTGCTGTTTGCATCTTTAAGTAATACCATACACTCTTGCATCACCTATATGCTACCTACAGTTGCAAAATAAGTTCCAAAATTCACTAACGTGCTACTTGGGACATGCCATGACATAGAAGTCATACAGCCTATTAAATAACCTCTATGACAAGACTTTACTATTACCTACAAAAGCTGCCAGGTGCATGGTTTACTATGACTAATCTAGTACTCAAGAAAATAACTATAACGCTAACATTTAAAAATTTCAATATTGAATTACTGTTCTAACAAAGTGTTTTAAGCTATACCTAAAATTCTTCAAGTCGTAAAAGTAAACAGCTAAACTTCAAAGTGCAAATAATAGTTTTAAGTATCGCTGTGCTTAGGTCTGCTTACTTACATTTCCCAAGACACTTCAGTTAAATGAATCCACAAGTGCTAGCGTATGTCTAACTCCACATGAGTCCCGATCACATAGGTACTAGTATAGTCAGCAGAAAAAGTAACTGACACAATTCAATATTGCAGAACAATGTATTTAGTTATTTATATAAATATAAAATTCAAAATCCTGACTGATTGACTGATTATTAACACATAGCTCAATCAAACCAATGAACGTACACAATTCAAAACAATGTGCTTGGTAATCATTTACTAAAAAATCCAAAATCCTGATTGACAGATTGGCTGACTGAGCTATATTAACGCACAGCCCAAACCAATTTTCAGATCGGGCTGAAATTAGGCTACGTATGCATCCGCTAAGAAATGATTTTAGAAAATTCAATTTAATTCAAAATAAGTCTAATAAGCCGTTTAAAAGTAACTGAACCCAGGACTTCAAATAAACGTGGTTATTTTCTAATGAAAATACTTTCACTTCTGCTACTTTTTTACACTTACATACACAATTTTAACGAAAAAATTATGCAGATCCATTAAATATAAACAAAAACCATGGAAAATATACAATTTTAGCTAAAACATGCACGGTATTACTCAGTCCCCTTTGAATGGCTCTTGTTTTAGACTTACCTACTTATGGCACATTTTACGAACTAGTGTTGAACACTTGTTTTCAAATACTGAATTGTGAGCTATTTTTGCTGCTGACTGTACCTTTTTACCTAAACCATCAGCAAATTAATCCTTGAATAATAAATTTCAAAACTAGGATTAAAATATGACCAATTGTTAGAAAAGAGCACGTAACTTAGAAAACAAATATATTAGGTTATCTATTAAACTAATAGAATTTCAAAGTAGACTAGAAAAACACATTATAAATTACGATAAATAAACTAAATCAAAAAGCCTAGGGACAACTAGTTACGCACGCGGGTTCACTTCCATTAATCTCGAGCTCGTTTGAAAATCGGGATAAATAGTAGCCACAAAGCACATTTTCGTAGCGCCTATTTAAGATGAAAGGGTACCGGCGCTCTCTCGATACAAACGTAGTCGACTGTTTTCCAGGGAGGAAACAGTCGACTACGTTTGTATGGAGAGAGCGCCGGTACCCGCTACCCTTTCCTCTTAAAGGATAGTCCATTTATCGAGGAAGGCTATAACTATACTAATATTATAAAGCTGAAGAGTTTATTTGTTTGTTTGAACGCGCTAATCTCAGAAACTGCTGGTTCGAATTGAAAAATTATTTATGTGTTGGATAGTCCATTTATCAAGGAAGGCTTTAGGCTACTTTTCATTTTGATATTTCCACGGAATTGGGACTTACAGCAGGGCGCAGCTAGTCCTCGATAAATGGACTATCCAACACAAAATTCGAAAGAGTAGTTCCTGAGATTAGCGCGTTCAAACAAACAAACTCTTCAGCTTTATAATATTAGTATAGATTCAGTCAGTCAGGACTTGGATTTTACATTAATAGATAGATAATTACTGAAATAGCATGTAGAGTTGATTTAATAACGTTGCTATCTCTACATGTTTTAAATGTATTAGAATCGTGAGACACAGTGACAAGATTGTAATGCCTCTTGAATAAAATCAGCTACTGTGTGCATAAGTAATTTGTTTGGGTCGTGCCTTGAGAAAATTGTGAAGGGAGACATATATAATGTAATTACAATGACAGACAAACACCTTTCAACGAAGCATATAAATATAAGTTTTTGGAGAAAGAAGTAATTTGTTTTAAGGAATATTATGTCATATTGTTTGATGTTAAACACAGCGCCATCTAAAAAAACTGACACACTTTTTTTAAGTCAAAAACACAGATCAGAAACAAATATCCCTAGGTTATACAAATATTTGACCAAAGGGCTGGCTCCAGGCTCCTACCTCCAGGACAACGGATAAGCATCGCCATCCAAAAAGGTAACGCGGCCAGCCTTATGGCCACACTTCTATTTGGATTTCCACTTTAGTCCAAAACGAGGTTTAAGATTTACTCTTGAACTATAGTCTAAACACTATCTAACTTTCTCTCCCTATATAATCTATAGGGATAGTGTTTAGATTATAGATCACAAGTAAATCTGTGTCTACATCTAAGGTTTAAATCCACATCTCGGACTATTCACCTTCTTTTGGAATAAGGGGGTTAATGTTTATTAAATGTATGTGAGTAGGTAGGTTAATCTATTTTTTTTAATATAATTTTAAGTCATACAAAAAGCTATGGTTAATTATTAATTAGTTATTTAGTAGTTATTAAATTCATTTAGGTTTTTTTATTTCATTGTTGTGAATATTTTAAAGTTCTTGGGAATAAAAAGTTAAATAAAATCTAAACAAAAAATCTAAAGATCATTGGTCCTTCAAGAGGTTCTTGGAACTCTAAATACTACCTAAGCACACTTAAAAAGTTACTTTTAAATGTAATGTTAAACTACCCCATTCAACTCAGCAAGTAAACTGTTCAAATGCAGCCCTAAATATGCAATTCAGTCAACGTCTCATCTCCTTTGACACAAGATAAGCCAAAGTTTAATATAAATAATAAAATTGCTACAACTTTTTTGTGTCTCAAGTTAGACATTTTTGTACCAATTTGGTTTAAGGTTTTATTAAGTTTTTACCCCAAAGGGACGTCCTTACAACACACAACACACACAACACACAACACAACACTTTACATGTCTGGTAAGTTAGATACTTGTTTTTTTTTTCAATTAATGGCCTATTAGGACTTGTATAGCCTCTTAAATTAAAATATTTACCATCTACCTTTAGCAAATTGGGTCGAAATGTTTCAAGTAGGTAAATGTTTATTGGCCGTCTGACAG
This sequence comes from Idaea aversata, assembly GCA_907269075.1. Classification (NCBI taxonomy): domain Eukaryota; kingdom Metazoa; phylum Arthropoda; class Insecta; order Lepidoptera; family Geometridae; genus Idaea; species Idaea aversata. The sequence goes on along the minus strand of OU026099.1, from coordinate 5,543,655 downwards.
TCTGTTAAACTTAGGTGATACTAAGTGATTATTTATTACACAAAATAAAATAATAAGTCGTCACACATTGGATGCCGGAAGACGGACGTCGTGGTCGTCGTAATCGAGGCAGACCTCAAAAACGATGGCGTGACGATCTCGATGCATTTGACACAGACTGGCTAAACCTAGCCTAGGACCGAACTGCTTTGAAAGACGTTAGGAAGGCCTCCCAGCAGTGGGATAATATATTATTATATAAATATAAAGATATTTTTTTTTCTTTTATTTTTAACGAATAGGTTCTGTAGCTTCACCACCGATTTTATGAAACTTGGTATGAGAATACATTGCATCTATGGGAGTAACCTAAGTTACTTTTTGTTCCAATATTCCCATGGGATCGTGATCTACACATGTGAAACCGCGAACCGATGCTAGTAAAACATATTCCTAAAGACCACCGCACATTTTACAGCTCTTAATATAACATATATCTTACTTACGTAATATTTTAAACTTAAGTACCTACTGTAGTAAAACATAAAATAGATTTCTTGGAAAACCATAAAAAGTGTAGTGTATTACGTAGCAATATGGTAGTTTATGATATTTCTGTTTACATAAGTTCAATAACTGAACTAAAGCTTCAGGGCCAAGCCGCGCCGCTGCCGATCGACCAAGATGACAATATTATTTTCACTTTTATTAAAAAGAAAAAGCTAGAAAAGGAAGTGAGGTAGGTATAGTTTTTATCCCTTAAGAGAAAACTATGATGATTTTATCGGATATTGGAAAATGAAAAGCGAGATTTTGTGTATTATTTTACGAATGATAGGTTAGCGTTTGATCACTATTACATTTGATGGTAAGTGAGGACATATTCTAAGATTTAGCACGCGTAGTGCGTCTGTACCTAGAAAATACCTGTTTTCGTGACTTTGAAATACATCTAAATTATACAAACAGACGCTGGCAACTGATCCCTGCATTCCCTTGCGGTAAAAACAAGAAATTACGAAAGAAAATCTAATTGATTGAACTAATAAATTAATTAGCACCTTTGCGTTTCATGTCGTCAGTTTTATTAACCGACTTCATAAAAAGAGGAGGTTCTCAATTCGTCGCGTATATATATATTTTTTTGTCCCAAAGAAACATAACTAAAAAGAGGTCTGTTATAATAAATAAATCTAAAATAAGCTGCGAAGAATTTCTTAAAGGAAATAAATTAAAAAGCTACCACAGCAAACCTGAATCGACATAAAAAGTTAACCACAAGTAAACATTCTTACTTTTTACAATGACAATCATGAAGTTCCAAGAAGGTTATTCAATCAATACCTGTTCACAAAGAACTGCTTCTGTGAGAGCTCTCGCAGACTAGACAGACTTACTATCGCCCGATACTTGCACATCCTAGGAGAGCGGTGTTGCTGTTGGCCTAGTGGCGGCCACCAACTTTGTACAATCCACGGTCAAAAGTCTCTGCCCACCGTAACGTGTTTACAATCCTGTGCAGCACTATTTGAACATTGTAACAACGTAACCTGTATCGAACCCACGTCGGTTGGTGTAGCTGGTGGCGCGGGCGGCTTACATCTACCACTCACACAACTGAAGACATATCTAACATGTTGAAAATAATAATCACACTGAGTACTTTTAATTCAAATATTTAAGTTTGTGTGTAACGTCTATTAGAAGAAGGTCGTAACTCCAATACTTGTTGATAGTATTATTGTAGCAAACTGATCATTTACTTATGACCCTTACTGTACTCCAATTTTGTCTTGGATTTTTTGGGCCAATTTACATTGCTCTTACTGTGAATAAAACATTGTGATAAACACGTATTGACAAGTTCTTCCCTCTGAACATGGTCGACTAAGCTGAGAGGGTAGTAGGTGCTGTGGAAGCTAACTCCATTCTCACGTAAAAAGGGTCCTTTTTAAACTAAAGAGGTCTACTTATTTGCAAAAAAAGTCCGAGCGTACATTTATTTGAAACGTCGGAAAACTAAATCGGTCGCTAACAAGTCTGTTGCGTGCGTAGGATTCTAAGTACAAGTATATAATTACTTATACAAACGAAACTATTGATTGTCTTCAACCTAGCGATGTCCATAAAAAGCCAAACCCCTGGAATTAAATCCCCTATCGATTATTAAAAAAATAAAGTAATAACGCATGAATTAAGCCAAGCTTAAAACAAACGTGCATTAATAGGATTTAAAGTAATTTTAACATTAATTGCCTACTTGCAAAGACTTTTGACCTTTTATATCTAATATTAAGAATAATTTTATTTTACATACATAAAGACAGTAGGTACTTATCTATGTATGATATCGTTTTTGAACTTTGAAAACTTTAGTCTCCCTAACTATAATATTACTCTTTAATTTTGTCTAAAGTTTCAATAATAACACCAACTTTCGCTCTATTTGAATAAATGGAAAGTTCCATTAGAATTTATTCGAAATAACACTAATATAGCTAAATTGATATACAAAAATCATTATAAATAAATTGAAACAAAAACATTTACTTTCCTAAATAGTTATTAAACTCTCTTATCACAAATTATTTATAACTAGCGACCCGCTCCGGCTTCGCACGGCTATATTATGCATGTATTATACATATAAACCATCCTCTTGAATCACTCTATCTATTAAAAAACCGCATCAAAATCCGTTGCGTAGTTTTAAAGATCTAAGCTTACAAAGGGAAATAGGGACAGAAAAAGCTACTTTGTTTTATACTATGTAGTGACTAGCAGTGCTCCGCGGTTTCACCCGTGTAACTCCTGATGGAAATATCGGGATAAAAAGTACCCTATCTTATTCCTAATTAATCAATGTGTCCTCATACCAAGTTTCATCCAAATCGGTTTAATAAAAATATTTTTTTAAGGAAGATTACGTCTTCAAAAATTGCAACTGAGACGAGACTCGAACTAGCATCCCTTTAATATCGTTCAAGTGCGCTTACCAATTACTCCACTCAGTCAAGTACCGTCATAGTTGAATTTAAGAATCGCATTAACCTCTTACGAATTATGTTTCGTTAGCGACATCTGTTAGTATAAATTTTCATTACATATAAAGTTATATAATACAGTTCGAGTCTCGTCTCGGTTGAAATTTATGAAGATGCATTTTGCCTAAAAAAAAAATTTTCATATAGCCCCAGTGCAGGCCATGCAACTTTAAAAATTAAAAATCATCGGTAACCTATTTGTTACAAACATAAAAACAAACAAAAACATCTTTTCTCGTTATAATATTATTAGTGTCGATAATAGGTATTATTATATTATATCAGCCACATGCAAATGACCGATAATATTAAATGAAACACCACAATAGTTTGTGAGCCAGCCAACCAAACACCGATAACATACGAAGCTCCCGAACTGAACGGAAAAACTTTCGAGATCAATGAATAGCACTTTACAAACATCGATGCCATAAAAATAAAATAGGTACTTACATACCTATATTGGTAAATAGAAAAAAAACAGCCAAGTGCGAGTTGCATATGAAGGATTCCGTAACATTACATTCTGATTTTAGCATATCACTACATAGTATAAAATAAAGTCACTTTTCGCCGTCCCTATGTCCCTATAGGATAGATTATATATATATATATATAGCTTAGATCTTTAAAACTACGCAACGGATTTTGATGCGGTTTTTTTTAATAGATAGAGTGATTAAAGAGGAAGGTTTTTAGATATAATACATGCATAATACAGCCGTGCGAAGCCGGGGCAAGTCGCTAGTTTGTTAATAAAGCGGCAACAGAAATACATCATCTGTGAAAATTTCAACTGTCTAGCTATCTCGGTTAATGAGATACAGGCCCGGTGACAGACTCACAGGCGGTCAGTGGTGTCTCAGTAAAAGAGTCCCTCTGTTTACGGAACCCTAAAAAGTACAAGCAAGTACAACACAGGGACCAATAGGGCAGGATTAGTCGCAGACCGTATGAGGCGTGAGGCCAAATAGGGCACCGCATGCCGCGGGAACCACAGACTCATGTTTTTATATGAGTTCCTTTCTCGGTTGCTTTGAGGAAGGGTAAGGAATGTTTTTTAGTTATGCGTTCAAAATAGCAAACATTGGAAACAAGTAATTGTGAACATAGGAGACGAAAGTAAAGTTCCTAATTGAATCCATTTCCATAAACTACAATAAGTGTTAATTAAAAACTACATGGTCATCATACATACCATCCCTCTTAGGTATTTTTTTTGCATGAAAAAAAAAAGGTTTTAATTTAAGGTTAGGAAAAATTACTTTTATTTACTGAAATTCAAGAAATTTCCATCATTATTATTGGTCAACGAGCTCTTGTAAATAATGAAATGACATTCTAAAAACTTTTTAAAATCCGGAAAAATTCGGTAAACTTCCCAAATTTTATTTTCTAATTTTTTATGTATTGTTGGCTAAAGTCAAAATCAAAATTCTTTAATCATTAAATCATACAATTTGCATCACATAGAAACGTCTTATAGTTAAGTTAGGATTTTGTACCTTTGTCGCCATATTACTTAATAAGATAAGATAAGATATCATTAAATAATCGCAATAATCATCATAATTACATAGTATAAAATAAAGTCACTTTTCGCCGTCCCTATGTCCTTATGTTTGCTTAGATCTTTAAAACTACGCAACGGATTTTGATGCGGTTTTTTTAATAGATAGAGTGACTAAAGAGGAAGGTTTTTAGAAATACATGCATAATACAGCCGTGCGAAGCCGGGGCTTGTCGCTAGTTATAACTAAAATAAAGCAGTCACAACGTCGCGTGGCGCCCTAACGCCCTTCACATAAAACCACATCGTATAAATCAATCAAAAGTCGCTACAAGCTTTCGTAATAAGCAAATATAACTTTTCTAAAATTATATTAACGACAAATTATGACCTATTCGTGCATTATGTGACAAAATTAAACGTTATGGTCAGTTAAATGGGACCATTCAACCCGTTTGATGTTAAAATTGAATAAATTGTAGCGTGTTCGTCAGCCTTTATGTTTGAATATGCGGAATGATGACCAATGTCAAGGGTTCCATTTAACTAAATCGTTTTTAGGGTTCCGTACCCAAAGGGTAAAAACGGTACCCTATTACTAAGACTCCACCGTCCGCCTGTCTGTCAGTCACCAGGCTAATATCTCTTGCACATCCAGGTAGACGTTGATATTTTCACAGATTTCTGTTACCGCGTTAACAACAAATGTTAAAAACAGATTATAATGGTACGGAACCCTTCATGCGCGAGTCCGACTCGCACTTGACCGGTTTTTACAAACATTTTGTATTCGGGCTGCTAGGTAAATACCTAAACATTTTGAAGCAAAACACAGTCAAATTAAATATAAAAACCTAACGATGTAAACGAATTAACTTATCTCTGTTCCATAAAATTATCTTTAAAAGTCAACAAAGTTTAAGCTGGTTTTACTTGAAAAACGAAAGCCATACAAACAACAAACATGAAAATCTCCGAGAAACGTTGCATGCATCATCTCAACGTTCCGCCCGCTAATGATCAAAGTGAAAAAACACAGAATAAAACAGAATTAGGTCGGTGTCTCTCGTAACGTGCGAAAAACGTGTTGAGTCAATGACCTGTTTCAGATCATATGACGAGGTCGGCAAACTTCGATCGTTGCAAGGTCGCTGTAGACTGCCAACTATCGCTGCTTTATTGTTCTTGTTAACGATTCATCTATTTTGTTGTGGTTTCGTTTTAAATACAGTACCTGGGTGACCGTGAGCTTTGGTTATTTTACGTGTTTTTTTTACGCCCCCTAAACCCCCCGCAACGATTTTCATGAAATTCAGTAGGTATTACTGAATTTCATGAAAATCGTTGGAGCTGTTTCCGAGATCCTGAGTACACATTTATATACAATACTTGCTCGTTTAAATCACTATCACTACACAGTATAAAACAAAGTTGGTTTCTCTGTCCCTATATCCCTTTGTATGCTTAAATCTTTAAAACTACGCAACGGATTTTGATGTGGTTTTTTTAAATAGATAGAGTGATTCAAGAGGAAGGTGTATACATGCATATTATAGCTGTGCGAAGCCGGGGCGGATCGCTAGTATATTATATATAGATGTTAAGAGGCTTTCCTCTGGCCATACAAACGTATAGTCAACTGTTTTCTCCCTGGATAATGACACTAGAGCAAATATTTTTGTAGCATAAAACCTATAACTGCCATGACCATGCCGCTTTGTCTTATATATTTTTTGTTTTTTTAAGACTCTTACTTTCTATGATAATTAGAAAATGAAAAAAAAAACCAAGACGACGACGGTAAGATGAAAATGAAAGTCGAGGTTACCACTAAGCCATCACCTCTCTAAAAACTCAAGAAAATAATAATTCGTCTTTATGCCTAAATATAAATTCACGTTTGTAAGCTTTGTAGTTATTACTTTTCTTTATTTTTATAATGATGAAAAACTCTTGAAATGTGCTCACACGAATATTTACATAAAGAAATATTATTTCTGTTTAAATTTCTAAAACCTAAATGGCACATCTACTAAATGTAATGTATTTAAATAAATAAAATATAAAAAAACAACTTTCAAATGCAGATTTTTAGATAGAGCAAAAATTTAAGGTTATCAAGGGAGACCAAAGTTGCAACTAATTTACCAATAGTATTAAACTTAAGGTCACGCGTAATTAAGCTATTCAAACATCTGTGAAAAGTCTTTATGAAGGTAACAATTTTCTAATGTAAAATAGGTATAGATACAGTATGCGTCATAAGTCCACTATCAGTTTGCTACAATAATACTATAAATAAACAAATATTGGACTTACGACCTTTTTCTAATAAACGTTACACACAATAAATACTTGAATTAAAAGTACTCAGTGTGATTATTATTTTCAACATGTTAGCTATATCTTTAGTTGGCCGAGTGGTGTAAGCCGCCACCCGCTACACCAAACGATGTGGGTTAGATCAACAGGTTACATTGTTATAATGTTCAAATAGTGCTGCACAGGATTGTAAACGTTACGGTGGCGGTGGACTTTTGAGCCTCAATTTATACAAGTATATAATAATAGTGTCAGTTTAATTTTTACCAGGTGCAAACCTGAGTTGAATAATCTTTCAAAACAACATAATAATAATAATTTATTTCACAAAAAAGGTTTACAAAAATGTTTACAAGTTACTTTCACAATAAAGTACCTATGCAGGTTTGTGTTAAAAAACCTTGAATCTGTTCAAGTATAAAACTATAGATTCCCTGTTCTCGCTAAGTATACAGATACTTGTCATAAGACACAAGAGATCACAGTCTCAGTACATTTAGATCTAGGACACATTATGTAGCTGGTATGATTCGATTACAAATAAGTACAGATAACTTAAAAATAAAAGTGAGAATAGTTGTTTATGAGGGATTTGTAATCGTGAGTTGTGTAACTGTGTGTGTGAGTGTAAGTGAGTAAATAGTTAAGTCTAAGTGAGTATATTACAATTGGAAGTTCATATCACTATATTTTAAGTGTAGTATTTAACATAGCCCAAAAAGTTACATTATTAAATTAGTAATTTTTATTTACCTACCTAAAGTCTGTGGTGTCCCACTGCAGAGCAAAGGTCTCTCTTTGTATCACTACATTATTTAGACAGATCATTATAATTTGCGTTGTCAGGGTGGTGTAGAATACGATTGTCATCCATAATATGTTAAATTACAACCTGAAGCAGGCCCTCCGTTTGGTAGTAGTTCAGTTTTTGCAGATAGGGTGTTATTTTTGCCTTGCACTCCGTGATTGTCATCCCGCGTATCGGAGTCATCTTGTTAATTTGATTATAAAGATATGGAGCTTGAAAGTGCGAGTGATAGTGGGCAAATTTAGTTTTACATAATGTTTGATTGTAAACCAGGTCTTCACGTCTTCTACTTTCACTTCTATCTGGTGGGATTTTGTGTTGCCTTAGGGTCACTTGTAGTATATATAGCTTCCTCACTGAGAGAATGCCACAGTCGCTGTAGAGCTGTGTAGTTGGGTATGTGTAGGGTTTACAGTAGGCCACTTTAAGCACCGCTCTTTGTGCTCTTTCAAGAGCCAGCATTTGTGTTTTTGCTGTTGCCCCCCATGATGTTACGCAGTAGGACAGCAGCGATTGACAAAGAGCAAAGTAGGTGGTCTTTAGTTGATGTTCATTAGCAGCGTGTCGTATATTTTTGAATACAGCTATTAATTTGCGAATTCTAGCTGTTAGAGAGGTAATGTGGGACTCATATGTCATACTCCAATCCAAAGTAACACCCAAGTATTTGTACGTGCTAGCTTTTTCAAGTGCAGGACAGTTACAACAAGGTTTCAAGCTATTTTGACATTGAAAAGTGTGAGCTTGTATGTTGTATTTGGTTTTATGGGGTTGGCCAGGTTTCCGTAAGGAAAACGTCATATATTTAGTCTTATAATTCAAAGTTGTAGATAGGTAGATACAACCCACCGCTTATCATCAAGAGCCACTTATGGTATAGACTATTAAATTGTATAATAGACAACGAGGTCACTCATCATCACGGGAGTAAGATTTTATCGGAAAACTAGAACTACGTTTAAATTCATTCTTCCAATTGCGAAGTGGACTTTGCTTTTATATAAATTGTCGTGGTCCTTGGACATATGGCCCTTTGAAGTGATTAATCATTGTGGACCAGACAGATAGCCAATTTGGTGCCAGTTTCACTGGCTCCAATGAAATTGTACCAAGCAAAGAGATTAAAATTACCGTGGAATAAGTGAGAGCATCTAAACCTTTTTCCCAAGTAAGGGAATCGAATGTGTCACACAAAGCATTTAACAAAACAAATTGCTACACTGATGATAAGTTTGAGATAAGTCCTGACTGAAAGACTGAAATATCAACGCATACCTTATACCCACGATGGATTAAGAAATTACGGAAAAGAAAGAGAGGAAGACAAGTCAAGAAATAGGTAAATGATGTTAGAAAATTGAAAGTGCAATAGTGCACATCAATTAACGTAAGAAAAATGAATTAGAGCATGGCGGGCCGGGATTCGAACCCACGACCTTCAGAATGAAAGTCCAGGTATCTGCCATAGGTCAACACTGCTCTTTTGTTTGGGTATATAACTAAACTAGCGACCCGCTCCGGCTTCGCACGGCTATATTATGCATGTATTATACATATGAACCTTCCTCTTGAATCACTCTATCTATTAAAAAAAACCGCATCAAAATCCGTTGCGTAGTTTTAAAGATCTAAGCATACAAAGGGACATAGGGATATAGGGACGGCGAAAAGTGACTTTATTTTATACTATGTAGTGATGTTTTACTTACAAATAGTTTATATCAACATTATCATAAACGTTACTCTAATTTAGAAAATGAGCACAACGTAGGATATGATGTTGTCTAAAAATATGAACAACAAATGCAGGTTAAAATTAACTATTCATGAAATGGTGTTCCTTAATTGTATAGTTTACAAATTCAAACAAAAAGTGAATTTATTGACATAACAATAAATACTTATTTAATAGGCGATTTAAAATGGGCACATGTGGTGACTGGCTTAAGATGGATGACCTGCCGACTTATAGTAAACTGTAAAAACTATGAATCATTTGTCGTAAAGGAACATTATTGATAGAGGCATTTATTAGATTTATACCACTATTTGAGATCTAAATGACCATTAAGTTTTTTATAGGTCAACTTTTATAAGATGCTGAGTTAGCAAATAATGTCCAAAAACTATTTAAGGTCTTAAGCCAATTTGTTAGATTACATGGGTACTAGATACTAATTTAGGTTAGACTGGTTACCCTTTCATAATAGTTTTTGGGAGGACTGAAATACGGGGTTCTCTTTCTTAAGTCTCCAGTTTCTTTATTATTGTAGGGAAGATAGAAGAAGAGTTAAATATTAATTTTATGAAGGAGCGGTTGGCTTAGTGGTAGATATCTTGACTTTCATTCCAAAGGTCTTGGGGTTCGAATCCCGAGCGGCGAATCCCAACGGATTTTTTTTAAGAAAAAAGTATGTGCACTAATTATTTATTGCTCTTACAATAAAGGAAAACGTTGTAATGAAACCCGCGGCTTATTTAGCTCCAGACGTATTGACAAGTTCAAGACAGGGGGAAGTAGGTGCTGGGCAAGCCTACTCCATCCTCACGCAAAAAGGACCCATCTAAAGAGTTCTAATTGCGGAAAAAGGCCCGTATTATTAGTGGATACAAGTACAAGTACGTATCTTTTATGAAGATTAGTGTGGTGTTGATATTAGCTCTATCTTGCTATTATATTTAGTTATATGGATTATCAGAATAAGATACTGCTTATTCCTGTAAAGAAACCTTATGCTACACTATTATGGTTCTTTTTACAAGCATGGTTTTTCAATCAGAATAAGTCAATTTACTAACGTTATGAACTTTATAATTTAAAAAATAAGGTTCGTTTTGCAACTTCAGTTTAGTAAAGTATCGAGGTCGATGATTCAAAGCGTTATCCTGGCGCCTCTTGTATTCGCGTTTCTGCACGTATGCGTAGGTTTGTCTCTAATAAATGCATATCAAATGAGTTTATCTTCGAGACTTATGTCTGTATTGCACTTAATGAATCTCTTTGGACGAGTCAATGAACACTGACGAAGTAACATTTTTTACTATTTTGAACTGACCCAGTGCAACGATCTCAAACGAAAATGCAACCATTGATAATTGGTTGTTAACGAAATCACAACATTATCTGATTTTGATTAAACTTCGTATGAGTCTGGGGAGTAACATAGGCTTTTTATTCCGTAATTCAACGAGATCGGGACTTACGCGTCAAATACAGATATTTGTGTGTGCAATGTCCTGCAATATTTATTTATCTTAGTTAAGAGGAAAGGGTACCGGCGCTCTCTCCGCCCTGGATTATCACACTAGAGCAAATATTTTTGTTGCATGAATCCTATAACATTTTTTTTCATTTTCTAATAATCATAGAAATTAATATTAAAAAAAAAACAAAAAAAGCTTAGGCACATGGTCATGGCAGTTTTAAGTTTTATGCAACAAAAATATTTGCTGTAGAGTCATTATCCAGGGAGGAAACAGTCGACTACGTTTGTATGGAGAGAGTCGGTACGCTTTCCTCTTAAGCGATAACATCGTCGCAAGTAATGGGTAAAATTATGTGCATCAAAGTGTAAACATTTTAGGATATTAATTTCTTTCGTAATTATGTTGTCTTTTCCGAAGAAGGTTTACGTACTCTATTTCTGTCTAAAGATAAATTAAAATATGGCGGCTTATGTTAAGAAAACGATTATTTTTAACAGCTAATTAATTGATGCTAGTTGACTTTAGAAACGAGTATGCTGGTGATATTAACTTTCATTAACGGTGACATGATTTGCTACTCATAATTTTTTTAATGACTTTCTTTTAGATAGGTAGAGTACAGATTATACTGAGGTTTTTTTAAAAAAGTGCTTTTAATCCGCACGTAAGCCATCAACTATTAAGTATCTAAAAGGAAAGATATTTTTGTTTTTTATTTGTTTGTAACGAATAAGCTCCCAAAAATATTGGAGCGATTTTGATGAAACTTAGGATGAGGCTACATTGATTCATTGGGAATAACATAGGTTGCTTTTTATCCCGATATTCCCATCGGGATTGGGATAGGTTATATAATAACTAACTTTCATCCGTATAGGGGTTGTAATTTCTAAAATAGTTTTTAGTAGTCTACAACATAATATCTGTTTGCCAAATTTTTAGCATGATCGGTCTTTTGGAATCCGTCAGTCATGATCCTAAATTTTATATTTGTACTAGCTTTCACCCGCGACTTTGTCCGCGTAGGAGTTGAATTTTTCAATTTATTTCTTATCCGGATGCCTACGTCATATAAAGAACACACACTTCAAGTTTCAGGTCTCTACGATCAGCGGTTTAGGCTGTGCGTTGATCCGTCGGTCAGTCAGTCATTCAGGACAAAGCATTTTGTATGTAAAGATAAGATTCTATTTAAAATAGGTATGACTTTAATTTTCGAAAATTAATATTGCCTACTTAATTGTGGCAAACGATTTACTCGAATTTATCTTGGGTATTAAAATTTTCTAGCGTCAATCAGAATTTGTGAAAGCTTTACGTAAAATCTGAGGAATTTTCCTTGGCTTATATCTAACCTTGGTTTACTCATTCAGTTATTTAGCCACGTTTCTTATTACTTTTCTTACTAAGCTAAAGTTATTAAAACCAATTACTTAATTTAAAATAACGAGTATACTGATATTCTAACTGAAACTAAGACAAAATAATAATGAACTAGGAAACTAAGGCATTTGTATGATTAGAATTTGATTGGGATTGAAGAATTTGGTTGGTACAGTTTTTAATTTACATATAGGTATTATAAGCAATTTAATACTTATTTACTACGCTATGATAATTATTTTATTTATTGACAGACGGCGCTCGCAGTTCTCCAGTCTTCTCGCAACCATGGTCAGTGCAACCCGATCGAAACTTCGGGTAAATATAGTAAAATAACTATTCATTTTAACGCGATTACGACCCGTTTTTATAAAATTAATTACTAAATAATTAAAGATATTTCTTTTATAAAGAGGTCACGTGGTAGATTCCCTAGATCAGCTGACACAGAACAGCTCGTCCAGGTTTGATGAAGTGGTTCAAATAATTACAGATCGGAAAATGTGGAAGACCCTTACAAACTGGTGGGTGAAGAAGAATGCTAGTTGCGATCTTCAGGCTTGAAGGATCGATTGAAAGAGAAATGTATCTTTGTATTATGAAAATTCAATAGGTAGATAACTAAACTTTTAACATAAATTAAGAAAATATTGAATTTCAAAATAGGTCTTAAAGGTATTCAAATTCATCTAAGTAATAAATATTTATATAGATCCGATAGAGATCCGAATAATTTCATCTTATTGTGATAAATGTATTCGCAAACAAAAGAGTCAGATACACATAAAATAAAGCAAATGTAAAATTCAATTAGTAAACAACTATAATAAAACAAAACTCTATTTAACTTTACGTTAATTATGAGATACAATGGGGTGACAAAATCTCCTTTCAAATAGATCTTAATTAATTAATACCCAACGAAGTTATGACGCGTGCTCGGGAATTCGTTATGCAGATTTTCAGTCGAAAATCCAACGGAACGAAACGCCTTACTTTTGTGATAAACAGATGGGTACATTTTGTATCCTTGAAAAGAAAGAAAGAATTTACTACTAGTAGGTACCCACCATAAACACGATGAATGAATAAATATTAGTATCCACAATAGAGTTTAGTTTTATTTACGGCAAAGCTGAAAATAAAAGTTCCGTTTGACTGACTATCATAATAATACATCGACGCACAGCTCAAGCTAATCGAGAAATATTTGATATACAAAAAGCTGTTATGACGAAGACACCCGCTAAGAAAGGATTTCACAAAATTCAACTCCTTTGCGAAGGAAGTCGCGGGTAAAAGCTAGTTTTTATAACAATAATCTATTACTTTTTTTTTATTAAATAGGACATAATATATAAGTACAATTTCTTACAATTAATTAGTTAAAAGAGATGCTAGATATAATCTAGAAATATATCCTTTCTAAAACAAGAGCTTTTACTTTATTAAACTTATACTACATATATAGATATTATACCGGTAAGATACATGTCTCTGATTACGTGAATATCAAGGGAAATGATCCAATCTTCCCCCTACAAGAGAAATGTTTACAGTTTAATTGACTGCTTCAACTGGTAATTGACGTTTTGGTACGTGTTTATAATTAAAATAATTTATGTATTGAAATCGTAGCCTTGATTGAAGTAGATACATGATGAATAATAAACAAACATAGGACAAGTGGGATGTAAGGGATGCTGTAAACCTCTATTCAATTTTGGTCATGAAATGGTTTGCTGCATTTCATGTTTAGTCATCTATACAATTGATAATTGCCCAATTAATTGTACTACTGTATTGCCACCAGACCAATATTTCGACATAATAATAAAGTCTATGAAATATACCTAGATTTCCATAAAACCGTATCGAAAGTTGAAATAATTTAAAATTTATTACAATAATTTTAAACCAATAAATAAATCACGTGGAAACATTCGAACTTTAAAAATATTTCAACATTCATATAACAATGGGTAGCAAATATGTCACTGAAATCCCGCGAAACGGTCACTTAATATTATTTGTTACAGCCATAACTCTCATGAAAAGATTTTTATGTCGTCATTGTTACATTGCATACTTGGTATGAAAAATGCACTTATTGCCGGGTGTGACTACATATCAGAGGAAATATATTAAATAATAAGTATAAAGAATTTATTACATACTAGCGACCAGCCTCGACTTCACATGGGTAACAAAGCATATACCTAAGCCTAAACTTTTATCATGAATCACTCCTTCCATTGATGAAAACCTTACCGAAATTAGTTCAATAGTTTTTGAGTTAGATAGATAGATTCGTATATGGTTGCAGGATATGCAAATCACGCGGCTGGTGGTTCAGATTTTGACTTTACTTTATTCGGTTAGAAATTGTAAACACTTTTCAAAATTCAATGCCCCTGGTGGGATTTTAATGCGGTAGCATGTGGCCGACGTAGCTCTGCAGATTAGAGCACCATTATGGTGAAGCGGGGGTCATAAGTTCAAATCCCATCAGAGACATTGAATTTTAGATATTGTTACCAATTTCTAAATTCCTCTAAGTGTGGGTGTAAGTATTTTAAATACTACATTCTATTAACTGTTTTTTAAGTCAAATATTTTTTGGTTTTGTGATATTTTTAAAATACTTTTTCAAAGAAGGTAAATCGTTAAGCTAGTCTAAATTTTATTTCTTTGTCTCACCAGGGACATTTCAATTAGTTGAATCTCAGAATATGTATAAGTTTGCTTAAAGTTTCGTACTTTGCAACTTTTCAGTGACTAATTTATTAGAAGTATATTATTACTATAGGTACGTCTAACTGTACCTAATTCCAAAAATGTTTCACCGAGAGTGACAGATATTTAATTAGATTGTTAATTGCTTAGATAGGTACCTAATTGGCTCAGACATCTCGTCTTTTAGTTAAAAATTTGTTGAATTTTATTACTACACTAAATTACGTAGAATGAAACCCGTGGCTTAGATGACTCCAGACATTTAAAAGTTCATTCCTGGATACGGTCGACTAAGCTAAGAGGGTGATATAGGTTCTGCGCAAACCTTCTTCATCTTATATGTGCCCAGGTACTACTAGCGCCTTGAATATCATGGATTAAAATGGCAAGTGCTGTAAAAATCACCTGCAATTATTAATATGGTACTTATTTAAAAAAATATTCATCCATTTACCTCATTTTACAATTTAATACAATGAGTCAATGCACTATAATTGTGTACCTATAAACCACGGAGAAATAGCGGAGCCATATTCAGTAACTTGTAAAGCTGTACAGGACAAACTGAGCATTTCTATAAAATACTACAGCCATTAAGCTTTATGTCTAAAGATATGAGTAATACGGTACTGTACAAAGGATTTTCAACACCGATGTTTAGTTTCACAACCATCTGAGCTAAATAATCCAAGAAACAATCTAGAAAACGTTATTGATAAGACCGGTAGATTAATGTTCCCTTAAATTTAGTGGTCTAAAATTTAGTGGTCACATAAATAAACCCTGATAAATAGTAAGATTATCCTGTTAGAGTTAAGTCGCTTTCACCAACTTTTGTTTTATTCCTGAACCTAAAAAACGTCGGACATCGGCTTTAAGTAAATTGAAAATAATAGCCTCACTAGAAAGTATCTTTTTCTTTATCTGAGAATCACAATTGCCCCATTGATTTTGTAAAAGAGAATATTTGTAAAGAGTAGATGGTTAAGCAAGGAGACAAGTTCATAAATTAAATAACATATTGTATTAACATATTATAGTCAAATTTATAAGAATAACGCATTCGGAAACCGAACAAAATAACATGAAATCTCAGTAAAAGTAATGTTATTTGTTAAAACTGAGTCATGCGATTAGTCGTACAAGTCCGAACAGAGCTTAAATCAAATATTGAACTTCTCAGATTTTAGTAGTTTGTAGACTATGTTGGTTAGCCGTTAAATGTGAAATGCAACAATTGATTGATTCATGTTCAACATAAAAAGTTCCTTGAACTTGTGAACGTCGGATGCGTTCGGCGCAACGTTTTTGTCGATAATATTGTTATTAATGTGGCTATTGACTTCTGAAACAAACTTTTCAACTTAACTTTTATTATAAACTAGCGACCCGCCCCGGCTTCGCACGGCTATATTATGCATGTATTATACATACAACAAACCTACCTCTTGAATCACTCTATCTATTAAAAAAGATCTTAGATCTTTAAAACCGCATCAAAATCCGTTGCGTAGTTTTAAAGATCTAAGCATACAAAGGGAAATACGGACGGCATAGGGACGGCGAAAAGTGACTTTATTTTATACTATGTAGCATCAGCATGAATAGTATCAGCATGAAATATATCAAGCAAATAATGGCAAACATCACACACAAAGTACGGAAATGGACGCGTGAACATCAATAAAATTTAGGCTTAGAAAATGTCAAGGTTACAACTGCATTGCCAAAATATTATGAAGAAGAAAAAAGCTACGGTTATTTTACAAAACATAAATCAGGTCAAGGAACACGACTAACCTATTTCACGATAGATCAATCGATTAATTGATTGGTAATTCGATTAGTAATCTATCGATACAGGCAGGTTCCCTCGGAATTTAGATCATTTGTACAATTAAATAGTAATTGAAGGTAGACGTTTATAAATCTAATTTAAACATTTATCAAGTTGGCTCTTTATTTTACCTTCGACCATTCAAATAATTTCAAAACTAAACAGCCCAATTTACTTGCAAATTCAGTACACTGAAAAAATAAAAACTTAGCAAAGTACCTTTTTGGCTCGGTTAAAATCTTATCGGTTAATTTTAACTAAGACTTATCTAAAAAACTCAAAGTGAACTTGGCATATAATAGCCACGTGAACATTGTTAAATAGTCTTAGCTAATACCAAATGGGAATTTAATTAATAACAAATAATTTAATTGCTAAATTCAAATAAGTTGGAACTTGATCCAAAACTATTAAGTGGGTATGTCAATTCTGAATAAGAATTTTAGTTGTTTCTAAACAAGTATTTTAATCGTTTAATTTTAGCAAACATCTTTATCTAATAATAAATGAGTTACACTTATTTAATTTTAAACTGAGTGTTTATGGTTTATAACCGAGTAATTATTTGGTTGACATTACAAAGATTCTAATTTAAAAATAAATACGTTGAACTATTTAATTTGAAACGTGACTATTGGTTGATTTTAACCGAGTATTTATTCGGTTGATTTTAACAAATCACTGATTTATTTTTAATTAAGCTAAACATATTTCTTTTTAAATAAGTAAATTTAATCGGTTGATCATAGCAAAGTTGCTTAGCTATGATTACCTTCGCCGTTTCTCGGTAGAGTTAGCAGTGTTCTGTGGTAAAATTAATCGAGACACTTAATTGGTCACAGCCGATTTGCTTAATGAAATTTAAATAATGTGTGGATCCGTTCATTCCATAAATCATAGCTTCATTTCACTCCATAGTTCATTTGCTCGCCAATCGCCTCCCCGGTGCAATCGCCAGTACAAAGCTAGAAAATAGTGTGTGTGACGCGTTTTTGTTCGATGCAAGCAATATTTTGCAATATTTTCAACAAGCAAACTGTGTTGTGTACGTTGTTTAGAGTGCCTGCTAGTGGCCTGAGGAAGTTCGTAATCTACTCGTCGCTTGGAAGCTCGAATCATACATATAATAGAGGCCTATCCGCACAGCTCAGTGACGACACAGTGCCGTACCGTGACGTTCCATCAGTGTCAATGAAAAATGATATTGTTTCATACTTTTTGTACTAGACTATCCGTACTGGTCAGTGACAGTGATGTTCAGTGATGTCAGTGCTGCTCCGACGCTCGCCGTGATCCGGCGATTTGAGGTGACAATATGTGAAAGTTACGATCTGCGACTAAACTGCAAAAGGTTTATGTACCAGCTTACCACTGTGTTGTATCTATTACCTACTAGAAACTTCTACTATGAAAGTATCGGGATCTCACTTTGTTTAAAAATAAAATCAACATATTCCTTCCGCTGGTGGCGGGATCTCACTATGTTTAAAAATTAAACCATGTTAATATACTTTGTATTTTAATTTCATAAGAACCCCAGAAAAAATTAAATAAGCTCTCTATACCTAAAGTTAATTTAGTCATTATAGGCTTAAGTTTTCCATACAGTATTAAGTAGGTAATCCTAACTTTATATTCTTTACAGCAATGCAAACCAGCTCTACTCGATAAAATTGCAGCTAGTCTACTTCAAACGTTACTAGTATTCAATTGAAATTGTATATTATTATAAACTGTTATCTACTTCCAAGAATTGGTTTCTATATGGTTTTAAATAAACATAATATAACAAACCCAGAAAGTGGATCTACTTGAAAGTAGAAATATAAACAGTTTTTATTAATAATATTACCAATAAATTGATTGAAATGTGCCCATTGAATTAATTGTGTTTGATTACTGAATAACATTGTAGTAGATAGGCATCCAAATCGGTAACTATAACCAGCCTGCTAGGTAGCAAGCTGGTTGTAGTTACCGAATAATTTCAGCAGTGTTACTTAGTGTTCTTAACAAATGTATTCGGTTGTAGTTACCGAGTAAATTTGCTTAAGAATACTAAGTAACACTGCTGCAACTACCGAGTAGACTGGCTTTAGGTACCGAGTAAATTTGGTTAAGAATACTAAGTAGCACTGCTGCAACTACCAAATAGATTGGCTTTAGGTACCGAGTATATTTGGTTAAGATTACTGAGTAACACTGCTGCAAGTACCGAGTAAGGTGGCTGTAGATAGCGAGTAAACCAGTTGTAGTAACCGAACAAACTGGTTGTAAATACCGAGTAACACTGATGTTATGTACCGAGTAAGTCGGCTATAATTAACTAAGGCGATGGATTGCCGTGATTGAATACATATCTCAGGCTACTGAGTAAAATTGGCTAAATGTAACCAATTTTCTCTGCTGTTACTAATGAAGCTATCTATGTTATTAGTAACGAAGTATTTTTAACCGTTTATAACGGTTAATATTAAACAAAAAATAATAACAAACTTGACTTATTTGTTTTTAGCAACTAACTTTGCAGGTGCTATAATAACAAACATGATGGGTTATTTTCAACAGTATTTTATTTAAATTTAACCCTCACGTTTTTTCAGTGTATCAGCACTAAAGAAAAACTAAATAGAAAATGTAAGTAGGTATCAACTTACTTTACCAAAGAAAAATTCTATTATAATACGTAGTAAAAATAGAAAAGAAAGCATCGGTTAATTGTTTTCTTTTTCGTTTAGTGTCTGACACATTAATTTATCTGCCTCAATGAACATTTACATGTCAGTCTGGTGGCTGATTGAACACCCGACTTCAGATAGCTAAGTAACTACATAAAATGTTTATGTATGTTTTAGATTATAAGGAGCTCCGGCGACGGTCAACCAAACAAGCTTCAAGTATAAAGTTGCTAACGCGTGAAAAGCGATTGTCACATGTCGTCCTATTAAGTTTCAAACATACCATACGTGTGCCAACGTGTGTAGCGCCTTGTGTAAGGCATGACGTTTGATCGTGTCTCATGCAATTAGTCATGTTCCCTTGAAAATGGTATAACGATAGATGATGATTTTAAAACTTCCAAAAATAAGCAACCATTACTAAACCGTTTTCAAAAAATAGAACTCAAAAAATGTACCTTGATGCCTAATAAGTATTGTGAGGTTGTACTATCAGCAAACCTTATAAGCGAGCATGCTTTCCATCAAGTAAGATGAGATTAAATGCAAGCCTATTTTGTGTAAAAAAAGCAAAAAAATATGGTAGATTCTTAATCTCGATAAGAAACGCAATCGATAGTTAGATAATAGCTTTCAATTTTACAACACGTTGTGGTAAAATCGTTAAGTAAAGAGTTGTTTTAAATGAAATTGTTGTAGATAACGACGTCACTTTTATGGTAGATCGTCTGCCTAATGTTTATTACTTTGACATGCAAGTTGTCCCTCAGAGAGTGCTAGCCACGGCCCTATAAAGCTTTCGGAAACTTTTGACGTTAAGTTATGATTTTCAATTATAAATTTCCACTTTGTAAGTTCAGATCGTAAGCAGAATTACAAAACTCTATTACTTTAATATAGGTTGATTAAAAAATGTAGAATTAAGGTTCACACTTTTCTGGCAAGGTAAAAAAATCATAGAGTTTAAGCCGTGCTGCTAAAGGAGATGCATTTTTTCTTGATAAATATTTCTAACATATTTTGTGTGATAATGTCACAGATTCTTTTGACGGCCAAAAGTATATAAATAGTTCTAGTAGATCTAGAAAATGTGCGTATAGGAATTTTATGAATTAAGTCGCTTATTTTTTACAATTTTTTATTCAAAAATGTATCTTTATTTCCCTTGATGGCCATAATTTGAAAACGGCTAAATCGATTTGGCTAATTTTGGTTTTGAAGTATTTGTAGGAGTCCAGGGAAATTTTAAATGCTGAGAATATATGAAACAATTAAGCGGGTATTTAGATATGTAACTGCCTTTAACTATTATTCCTATCTAAATAACAGAATTGATAATTGTCAATAAGCATTGTTAGTTACCATTATTGACTTAATACCTACAGTCATCCGTTCCATTAAAACTCATAATGAACGTAAAGGTCAATGGTTTTGAACTCTCTTTTAATAATAATGGATATTGAACCCTAAAGTCTAGGTATAAAGTTGAAATGTGCTTCAAATGCAGTATGAAAAGTTCAGAAAAGCTTCTCAATGGATGTGATAGGTCACATCCTGTGGTTTCAATTACATCGAGTGCAGTTTATTGTTTATTGATATTATGACATGTATTATTAAGATATCGTAATTACGGACAGAACTACGAGTATAAACTTGAACTAGATAAGTGGATCTAATTTGAATTATTATTTTTTCATCATTTCCTTATTTTTTTTTTTTAATAAAAGTTGTTGTTTTAAATTATTACTATAGCGACAGCGATGTGCCTTCGTGTGATGCAATAAATTATCTATCTATCTAATTTAACAACTGTCTTTATTCACTATGCTGATTCAAATGAGAACATTAAACAAACTTATTTGAAGGATTAGTAAGATAACTAGCGCGAATTACGGAAAATTTATTAAACAGTAGCTATACTTTTTGTATGTTATTTTTGCTAAGAAAATAATGAAAAACAGAGAGAGGAAGGGGCGTTAAAAAGTTTAGTTTAGTTTTGAATAATATATCTTAAGGTTCTTTTAAGGATTTACAAGTCAGGTAATTGTTATTGAAATTTTAATCACAATCACAGAAATTTCAAATTACAGACTTCATATAAGCCATAAATCGTTTTTAAAACACTCTTTACCAATATTCATTAAGTTTTTTATAAGCCTTTGATAGTTAAAATATGTTTTGTTATCGCACGATTGCAATTGACAGATGTGTGATAGACGCAAAACATATTCGTATTTTAACTATAGAAGGCGTTTATGAATGAGGGAATACTGTATTTTTTTGTAAAAAAGACATGACCCTATAGATAGAGATTTACCTAAATTTTTTATAAAAAAGACAGATAGAGTTTTACCTAAATGTGTCCTTTCCAAAACGATTTACCCCCCTGTACGCAAGTTCGTCGATCTCATTCAAATGAAACGGCTTAATAGATTTCAATAGGTAATTTAATAGCAACATTGAACAAACAGATTGCAAATTGAACTGGAACGACAACAATTACTAAATTAATTTGTTCAGCTTCAGACTGAAAGTGATTCACAGCTTAGATATGTTGAATTGGAAACAGATCAAAGTCTGTTTCAATTCTGTGAATGAAATAAATCCCATGCGAATTATCATACGTAAGTACGTACATCGTATTGCAAACATACGCTATACAATGTGGTATTTTTAACGAAAATAATGATGAACTTTATTAAATAATATGAAACAAAGTCACTTTCGGCTATCTGTCCATATGTATGCTTAGATCTTTAAAACTACGCAACGGATTAATGCGGTTTTTAATAGATAGAGTGATTCAAGAGGAAGGTTTATAGGTATAATACATGCATAATATAGCCGTGCGATGCCGGAGCGGGTCGCTAGTAGATGTGTTAAATGTAAACATTTTGAACTTAGGACCTTATAATGCAAGAAATAATCCTCTCCGTATATAGACGCTAGAGAGTAATTCATTAGAGAATAAACATTTAGTAAATGTTCTTGATAATATTTAGCAGTATTCTTAATTTAAGAATATTGCTTTTAAATCAAGAATACTGCTTATCATTTTAAGATTTGTTTACTATTACCACGAAAATATTCTCTAGCGTGTATTGAGAGAGGATTACTGCTCGCTTCAATAAACCCATTTTTCTGAGGTAATAGGCATTTTTACCCGCGACGTTCAAATATGTTATGTCAAAAATTTTAATGTATTCTTTCTAATTTATCATTGGTTTCTTCGATTAGATATAATTATAATTGATTTCCCAATAAAATAAATTATAATTATTATTTGTATTGATCAATGTCGGTACCTTTTAAAACTTAGAAATCTACTTTGAATGTAAAAACTTCACAAAACATTTCCAATCAGAATACAGGCACGATTTCAACATATTTTTGTCACATGTTTGTAAAACGTATAAATATTTATTGAAGGTCTGGGATTTAACTGTCACAGGTCACAGCAGTAAGTTAACAGGCGAGGCGCCGGGCTGCAGTAAAACACACGTGTTCAGAATCATTGTCCGACTATAAATCTGTATATGCTACTAGTGTTTCTCGAACGTTAACATACGTTCGAGGTTGCTAAGTCTTTTTACCGACTTCAAAAATAGGAGGAGCTTCTCAATTCGGTTTTTTTTCTGTGACTATTCGGGCTTTACTTCGTTGTTTATGAACCTAGTTTGATGGTTCTTTTTTTCTTAAAATGGATTATATATCTCAATATATTGAGATATACAAAGGTGGTCCTATAATTATTGAGAATTTAGATCTTCGGAATGATGAACAATTTAACTTGAAAGGAGCTTACTATGGTAAAATATTAAAATATCTGTTTCTCAAAAGAGATTATGGTATGTTACTTTAATCAACTACAAGTAGGTAGGTACGTATATGGAAACGATAGTGCTATAGATAGCAAATTATGCAAAATTGTGGCATCAAGCAGACTGGTCCCTCAAAATCTTATAAGTCAAAAAATTTAGGAGGTATAGGTCTTATCTATTTACTAACAAAACATACAGCAAACCAACAACAAACGTTGTCTGTTAAAACCTGACTAATTAGGATCATAAAGTTTTATCGTTTCTTTGAATTTTATAAACGCGTGTCCTAGACTAATTAATTTAGTAGTTTGCCTTTTGACGTGACAACGTTTTATAAATTGGTTTGCCGGGTGACACTTCAAGAAACTGCGTTACGCTCCGCTGACGTTATGCGCTCACAATAAGAGCGAGTGAGAGGCACGCGGGCATGGTTAGCCCGCCTAAGAGCGAGAGAGACAGACATAAAAAGTGAAAGGCACGCGTCCCTTCCACTCGAGCACAGTTGTTGTCACGTAAAACTTTCGCCCGTATACCGACTTTACAGGCAACCAGTTTTTTTAATCCATTTAATTGCCAGTTTTTGGAAGTTATAACAGTACTTTTATTTTCTAAAACGCAAAATCGCTTATGGTACTTATCGTTTTGTTTCGGTTTCCATACATAACAAGAGCCTACCGCTACGGTTAAAAGACAGTCATCTCAGGAATTACCCCTGGACCCATCTATAAAATAGGATAAATTAAAACGTGCAACGTACTTAATGTGCAATGGGCCTACGGTGAAAAACAAATTAAATGTGGAGACACCAGCGCGAGCGGTGGGTCCACAATTAAAACCTCGTATATCAGGCTATAGTAGTGACTTTAGTATTTCGTAGAGCCTGTTTTTTAGTTATGAACTTAAAGAAAGTATGAAAAAATCAAAACTCAGTTGAGTGGATAATTGGATCGAGAAACCAAAGTAAAAGCTTATAAACAAAATGTATTCGAGCGCTTATTTATTTATATTTTGTGAAGTTATTCGAGCTTTTATTGAGACATTCGAGTTACTTTCACCACTCATCCCCTTGTTATTCCAAGCTGAAATCTTCAAATAAATTGTATTCCGATTTTATAGTTACTTTCAAATTGAATATTTAGTAAATTTATAAATATTGTATGCCTATTTGAAATACACACAAAATACTCATTTTTTTCACCTCTAACTTGAATTTTGAAATGTTTCTTACGGTCTGTTGGGACTTATATATCTCTAACTAAATATACCTACAAATTCTGAGACATTTTTTAAGAGATAATTTCTTTTTTTGTGATTTGAAAACGAATATAAGGTTATTTCAGGTTAAAGACCTGTAAAACTGTAGACAACGATTATAACAGAATTTAAGCAAGCAGCACACCTCTGTACCTTAAATTCTTTTTTATTATCTTTATTTTAGTTTAAATATTGGCTTTACTTAACTGGTATAAAATTAGAATTATATTTAAGGGCTTATTCGAGAGTGTGTTGAGAGCTTAATATAAAGCTTGTCTTTTTTAGAACTGTAACCTTAGGTACTGTAAGTTTCGGTAGTAGTTTTTCTGATATCTCAAAACTAAATACTTGATAACAATAAAAAAAACAAAATAACAAACAAAATCAAAAAAATAATAAAACAACAACACAAACAAACAAAAAAAAACAACACAAAAAAATCAACAAAAGTCAGAAAAAAATGTCAGTCATTAATAGACATCGTAATGTATCTTTTAATAAATAATAACAATATGATTTGAATGAGTATTTTTTCACCTTCGACGCCGCAGTCAAGCCTACTTAAGTGTGGCTTATACCTGAGATCGACCCATTTGGGACAACACAGTTCTCTATCTTTTCTTAAATTTATGTTGTTTATTTTATGTCCTAATCAATTTTTGTGTCTTTTTTCTTCTAAAACTATGTTTCTCGTGTATGTCGTCTCAAATAAACCATTATATTATTTTATTTAGAAGAGAAACTTTAATATTACACAGCCAACAATGACTAATGATGCTCTGTGGCTAGACTAGTTATACTCGACACGTGCTTAAGAGATCTAGTATGATATGCGTATTTGGTAAGAGATGAATAAAATAAATAATGGTGATGTTTATTTCGACGCTAACATGTGAGACGAGACGCATAACATGCATATATAAACTATAGCTTTTATTAGCGACTAAAACGCGGTGAAGCGACGACTAGGAGTTACTTTTTCTTAAATAATACTTTACGTGATAACGTCATAAGAAAACATTGATGGTAACTTGTCAATAATGGAACGTGAGTGATGACGTCACACTTTTTTGTGAATGCTGGGATCAAAAAATATCTTTGGCCTTTACATTTTTATACAATGTGTTTCAGCGAAGGGGCTTTGATACGAAAGGAGGTTGTTCTATACGTCTAGGCGAACATCTTTTGTTCTACGATTCGACTTTTGAAAATTCGAACATTTTGTTCGAAGTTTTTGTATGAAAAAGCTGATTTTCAAGTAAAAATACCCTCAGATATATCGAAAAAAAAAGTACGAATTTCCAAAAGTCGTAGAACAAAAGTTGTTCGCCTAGAAGTCTACAACAACCCCCTTTCGTATTAAAACCTCCTTCGCTGAAACACATAGTATAATTTATACGACGATGCCAGCAAAAATCTGCGTTGTAGTTCCTGGAACGTGTTTTAGATGTAGTAGACCCATACCTCATCGACCGTTTCCAGAAAAAAAACTCGTCAATCCACAAAACAAATTCAGATGAACAAAACCCCCACAAATTCGTCCCATTTGGACCATATATATTTTGGACGAATTAAAGAGTAATTCAAAATGAATTGTATCCTGAAGTGGTGCAAAAGAGACACTGTTCAGTGATAAACAATACCTAACCCAGACACGTTAATAAATA
Source organism: Idaea aversata (assembly GCA_907269075.1). NCBI lineage: Eukaryota > Metazoa > Arthropoda > Insecta > Lepidoptera > Geometridae > Idaea > Idaea aversata. The sequence continues at coordinate 5,517,409 of OU026099.1, read as the reverse complement.
AACATAAAACGAAAATTCAATAACATTAAAAAAAAACGTTTCTTAATTCTCATCTAGGTTAAATAAACAGAATGTCATATGTATTGTTAGACTGTGCGTTGTCTGTTAGTCAGTAGAGAGATTATTTTGTTAAATAGGTCTCGTAGATATATTAAATGATTGTTGCGATTTGTGGTTCTAGCATTAGTTCAAATCCCATGGGAATATTGGAATTAAAATGCAGCCTTTGCATTATTCTGCAGTTACTTGGAATGGTTCTGTGTTTGCCGAGTCGTTTGACGTCGAGTTTTTGTATAGTGAGCGCTTTTATGTCGATCGAGTTTAAACATCGCGTTTTCCAACGTCGCAAACGGTTTTACAGCGAAGTCTTTCTACGTCGAGTTTTTCGATACTGCGTTTTGCGTTATCGAGTTTTGGTTTGGGAACAGCATCATTCATGCAGTACAGTCAGGAAAAACAGGCTACAATGTTAAATTAGATATTCTACAATTTTAAAATAGGTTTTATCATAGCATTTTTTTTAAGGTTTTCTGAACTTAAATTCATAATTTTACGCATATTTTCGCGTTCTATATTAATTTGTTTTAAACCTGACGTTTCGTTGCAAATTAATATAAAATGCGAAAATATCCGTTAAAATAAATATAATTAAGTATATTTATCAGTCGAAAAATAGTAAAGGACTATCATCCTCAAACACTGACACGTAGAAGAAGAAGAAGAAGGAGAAGGAGAAGATATGAAAAATGAAGATTTGAAGTGTATGAATAAACTATGGAATTATTTTTACTTTACATAAATGTAAAAATTGATAAAAATAAAAACCCATTTAGGTCTAAGTTCTAGTTAAAATAGGTACTAGTTTATACTAATGTGGTAACCAATGGCTAGATTCCAACGTTATTTTATTATCATGTTACGTGTTTGTGACAACTAATAACGTTGAAGGCTGGCACAACCGCCTTAATAGAAAAGTTGGGAAATGTCCGACAATACATCGTAATGTCGATATTTTAAAATCTGAGGCAGATGAGGCAGATTTTAAAATATCACAGTCAGAGGCAAATATTGAGTGGCAAACAAAAAATATAAAAAAATATATATACGCGACAAATTGAGAACCTTTTTTGAAGTCGGTTAAAAACAAGAAAGCAGAGACAAAAATATTGCGCTAATCGTGGCGGATTTTTTAGCTCAAAAAATTACTGATGTCGAAATATGTTTGCGGCGTCTTTCTACAATTCGCTTTGATATAGACAGAAAGAAGTAGATTGGACATTTTCTAACCTTTCTTTTTTAATATTATTATTAAACTATTTTCGATGGCTTGATTATCTGTGATATTTCATTTTATAATTATTATTGTCTTTTATTGTTTAATCAGATTTTTATGTTTTTCTATAACTATGACAGTTTTTTTTTTTTAATCCTAAACATAATTTATTACCTGAGGCTGTTCTATTTAAATTCCTTTTTAAGTTTTTTTATGAACACAGTCTTTAGTTATTTATTTTTTTGCAGTTTTTTAATTTTCTTTGTCATAATTTCAAGACTAATTTGTTTTATATTCATTTTAATTTTCACATTTTACAATATATTTTTATTGCATTTATAATTATTGTGATTTTTACAATTTTTATTTTATTTTATTTTAATAGGATTGCTCCTTATTTAGACAGATTTTTGTGATAATTAAGTACTAATTTTTAAATTAAGCAGTCGACACCTTCACCCCAAATTTTTAATTGATGTTTTAATGGCTTTTTTTAATCAGAATCAGAATCAGAAAATATTTATTGAAAATTGTTTTTCTTTCATTTTAATTATTTATAGTGTTATTGTGATTTTAACAGGTGATTTATTTATTTATTTTGCACAATTATGACTGATTTTTTAATATTTTTTAAATATTTTTCTTCCATTTTAATTATTTTGTAGTGTTATTGTGATTTTAACTGGTGATTTATTTCATTTTTTATATTTTTTATTATGTTCTTCTATTATTTTAATTATTTTGTAGTGTTATTGTGATTTTTACAGGTGATATATATATTTTTTGCACAATTATGAAGACTGATTTTAATATTTACCTTTATTTTACAAGTTTATATTTTTTAAAGTTGATTTTGAAACTTGATTTGATATATAAATATGTAGTAGGTATTTTTTAACTCTAAAATAGTTAGAAAGTCTGTTTAATAACAACTTTTCTTGCGAACAGTACCGCGTTACTTGGAGGATCGACATTCGGCTAATTCACCGTAATATTGTGCTTCTTTATAAAGACTCGACGTAGAAAGACTCACCGCGCAGGAACTCGCCGCTCGAAAGTGACTCGACATGCAAAGACTCGCTATAATTCGGCGCACTATCGAAATGAATCGACGTAACCAAGAATCGACGCACACAGAACGAATCGTTACTTGCATACCATGTTTAACCTATTTGCAAACTATAATATTTTGGGGTGAAATTTCTTCGAAGGTCTGCCGATGAAACACGGAAGATGTTGAATTCTACGGAATTATTGTATGAATTAAGAACGAACGAATGAACGAAGTAATTAAAGAATGAAGGACAGGAGAACAAATAAACGAACGAATGAATGAATGGAGGAAGGATTGAAGACAATCGAACGAATGAATGTCATTTATTTTCACAAAATATGGTATAAAGATGTCATTAGATGTATTTGATATGATTGCATTTGTTGACTTTTGTTAAAATAGATAGATCTAAGAAGACTTAGGTACTTAACTAAATCCGTAAAGGTAGGCCGACAGGAATAGGGTAGTATGGACCCTTCGCGACTGTGTGTAGTAATAAACCTATTATGAGTGTAAATGGTTGCCCTTTCGCAACTCTACCTGATTTAAACCTCAGTTCCTCCTGTGATATGTTATACAGATTTATTGCCAACCGATTGTGATTCTAAACGTGTTTGTTGATTATATCGATAACCCTAAGATGATGAAGATATTGATCGCGTTTGATATAAATGTTACTCCTATTTACCTAACGTTTTTAAAATCAATTCAGTAAACTTAAAACTTTAACTCTATGAAAACTAATTTAACGTTTTCTATGGACTTATTTTTCGATCAAATTCGATTCGATTTGTTTGGAATAAGATTATAACGTTGTTTTTTAACTCTACCTTGTGTAAAAACTTAATTTCGTTTGAATCTTTTTTGAATATAAAAGGGAAAAAGATTAGTTTCAGAATCGTACCTTAGACAAATATCTAAGTTACGAGTCTACAGCCCTAGACTAGTTACAATCTAAGTTACAATCGCATAGTATCGCAGCGATTTCTAAAATCGCTAACGCCAGTACGTTTACTTCGCATGGGGGTACCTAAAACGTAAGTAATCATTACGAAAGGATTTTTGGAAATTATAACTCTAAAGGGGTAAAAATGGCTAATAAAATTTGTAATTTATAGGAACTATTGTATTTTGTTTTTTGTAGGAAATGCATATTTATTTAACTGGCAGATAGACACAAATGAGGCTGATTCATACATTTTCAATATGGCGCCATCTATCTGCCAGTTGATGAAATATATATCACTTTCAAAGAGGCATTAATGCGGTTACTAGTGTTCTTATATAGACTATCTAGATGATCTACATATTTCCTTTTTTTTACAAAAGCTAAACTTAAAGTATTTTTAGGGTTCCGTACCGCAATAGGTAAAAAAAGGAAAATAAGATCACTCTCTTGTCCGTCTGTTTATTAAGGTTCTATCCCTCAAGAAGAACGCGCCCCTATTATATGACTCGATTATTCGTCTAATGTTTTCTAATGGGTGAATAGATCATGATATAAAGCAGTGGAGATCCAATGGTCATTTTCATAGTAAATGAGCTGCCACTGAACAAACTACTAAAATAGAAGTCAGACAAAAACTTTCATTAACCAAAATGATTATTACTTATTCACATCGTTACAGCAATGGTCTTTTATCGTCAATATGACATTAATGTCATGTTAATAAACGAGTCATTCACCTATCAGAGTCAGTCATTGATTTGTCCAGCGTGTTTGTCAATCTAACCGTGATTGATGACTTGATGTGGTTGATGATAAAACAACTAGGGAACGCTTCGGTCTGGAAATTACAAGGGTTTACGTGGTAATTTCCTTTGTATTTGTGTTAGGGTTCGGTTGAAAAGCACAACTGTCTAGTTAAGCCTAAAGCTGATTGTATGCGTAGCTCTCTAGACTAAATTCGTTCAAACTTAAAGGAGCTTTTGTAAAAGTTCAACTTAATAATAAATAGCTATTAAATTTCAACATTTATATCTTAGACGGAAATCTCAGTAAAGGTTATCATAAAGTTCAAGAAAGAACATGGCATTGCTTGTATCAGAAAGTACTACATTAAAATTATATATTAAAGTGTGAATAAATATCATAAAAATAATAATTTATCAGTTTTTTTGTGATTGGTCGATTGAGGTACAACCTAAATAATTTATGCTAGTACGATCCCGTGGCAATATCGGGATAAAAAAGCAGCATAATAATATGTTACTTTCAATGAATCAATCCTCATACAAGGTTTCATCAAAATAGGTCCAGTAGTTTCGGAGTCTATTAGTTACAAACAAAAAATCTTTCTCTTTATAATATTAGTATAGATTATGTACTCATGTATATTAGTCTGAGAGGTACCTATCTGTTGTAATAGATCTGTATTTATTTAAGTCTTTACCTAAAATAACTGATTAATATATAATATAAAAATCAATTCGAAAGAACGGCTAGTCCGATTTAGGTTTTGAAATGTTTGTGGTAGTCCAGGGAAGGTTTAAACGGTGAGAAAGATCGGACTTACTTGGGTGAAACCGCGGGATGCAGCTAGTGATTAATAAATAGAGTGGGTTGGGTATAGATAGAGAGTTAGACTTGACGATTTAAATAAAAATGTAAAACCCCAAGCTAGATAGGTTTTTGTTATATTATCTTATTAAAGTTTTTCTTACACAATTGATCGCTTAACCTTTAACGAAATTCTAGGTCAGTAAGACACCTGTGAAGGAGAGCTACTCTTGGAGCAAGTAAAATTAATTTTTAATGAAAAATACACTCAAATTCAAATTATCAATCGAAAGGTTAGTTGAGCGATGTACAAATATTTTATTTTGGTTTTCATTTTTTAATTGTTTAGTTAATAAAAATTGATACCTATTTTATCGTATTTAGATTGAAAATATTTCTAAAGATTAGAAAATAAGTACACAGATTAAAATGTTTTAACTTATTTTGTTATTTGAAAATTCAAAATATTCAGTTTCAATCAATTTTTTAAACATCTTTATAAGAGCCCACCGCTGACTCTTTGTGATTGGCTTTACTTTCACTATGAAATTGATTTAAGTACTTTACTTTAGTTTAAGGTTTTTTTCAAGCCTTTTTAAAATTGTAAAATTGTAAAATGTAAAATTGTAAAATACTGAGATGTATGTAGGAATATCTGTTCGTTTGAGGCGCTCTATCCCGACTCATATTAAAAATCCGTATCTTAATATATATAAATCTCGTGTCACAATGTTTGTCCTCAATGGACTCCTAAACCACTTAACCGATTATAATAAAATTCGCACACCATGTGCAGTTCGATCCAACTTGAGAGATAGGATAGCTTACATCCCGATATTCCCACGGGATCGGGAGTTACGCGGGTGAAACCGCGGAGGGCAGCTAGTAGTTTTATAAGTTAAAGATGTTTCTTACGATCTCAAAAATCTGAACTGGTTATTAACTAATTATGACTTACTAAATTTTAATCAACGCTTTTCCTAAAGTAAATATTTTTTGTAAATAATTGAAGTCAATTGTCGAAGTTAGATATGTATCTACCTATACCTACAACTACATATAATAAAATCGTTCGTAGATAAATTCTGTACAATGAAGATATTTTGAAAATTTCTACTGGAAGTCTAAATCGATACTGAACCAGAAAATGTAGAAAAAAACATTTTTGTCTGTCTGTCCGTATCTTGGCCACTCATCACGCATACTTAATGTATACTTAATTTTAAAGTTGGGTACGTTAAAAAAAAGCTACCTACTTAATTTTTTTTACAAAAACCAAAGTTTTTCTCCCTTATTTTACACTGCTTTATCGTAGAAAACTAAAAGGTATTTTCTCTTAAAATTACAATTCTTAAAGAGCAGAAAGCATCAAGTTGTAACTTACCAACCTTTACCTCCTCCCTTTTATGTGATGAAAATAAACCTGGAAATCTCTTAAGAATGGTTCTTTGGGGGTCTTGGGTCTTGTAGATTACAGATTTTAAGTCGGGCGACAAGTAGTTAAATATTTGAAGCTATTATTGGATCGTTCGTCACAGCCATGTTTGTCTGCTATATAGAAGGGCCACGCGGTTTCGCCAGCATAAGTTCTGAATAAATAGCGGCCTATACGTAAATATCTGAAGCTTTTTTTGTAAAAAATGAAGCTGTTTCTGGTTTTTTTTATGATAAATAGGTTGGTGATTGACCACTATATCACACGATGGTGAAAGACAATGCAGAGTAACCTGTAGCACGCTATTCTAGAAAATAGGTACCAAAGAGGTAGGTAGGTATAAAGGTACTAAAGGTATAAAGGTACGCACCTTTAGGTATAAAGGTACTAAAGGTATAAAGGTACGCGCTTAAGACTCAAACACCCCCAAACAAGGGCCTTTGAGTCCGAAAATGACGCTTTCAAAGATCAAAACTTTACCTATTTACTTATAATATTAAATTAATATTAGTATAATATACCAAACTATCGGTCGACAAAACCTCTGCAGTCTCCAATAGCTTTTACTGGAAGTTTTTACGACACCATCGCACAAGAGATGTTAAAACCGAAATATTTGCCGCGAAAAAGTCGTGAACTTTCAACGACCTACATTTTTTATATACCTACCTAAGTTAACAATGTGAAGATGAATCATCGCACTGTCGTTTTATCTCACTCGTAAAAACGTAAGTGCAATATAAATTACGATATCGATGACAATACGGAAGCTGTTTGCCGTAATTATGATAAATTTACTATTTATTGGCTACTTGATAAAACCCTTCGGTCGTGTATGATACCAGAGTTTGGTAACCAGTATCATACGAAGAAAAAATGATCGTCGTAGGATACTGGTATCCAAGTGATAGGATTTATTACTTTTCTGATACCCTTCATAATATGTTACCTACTATATAATTATAAACCTTAGTGATTTCGCTGTGCTAGGTTAAGTACTGAATGTTTTTTAAGTTTCTTTTAAATGTTAATAAATGGCAAAAAAAAAGACGTAGTAAATAAATCAAAGTTACTGAGATGACAATAATTACTGCCCAACGCAGAAAATTATCTTCTAGAAAAAACAGACACAAATAGCGTTCATAAGGATAATATTAATTCGAGAAGTGATGTACGCAAGTTGGCCTTGAAGCAGAAAGTCACTTTCGCAAAATATAATCTTGAAAAATTTGGTCACATTCGCATAATGTGCCTTTCGCGAAACGATATTTTCAGAAACCTCATTTGCGTATTATTATGCAATGGCAGACTGTATGTCTGCCGATCAAATGCTCTACAATATATTATTTAGTAAGTTTATGATTTTTTAATTCTTAGGAAACATTTCTGTTATTCTGCTTCTCATTTGAATAGTGATCGAACGGCAATTAAGTAGTTACATTATCTCATTCAATAAGTTTCATTCATTGTCCCTATTTGCAATAATTGTTGATTAATATTCTACGCGCATAATTAAATACATTAGGTATTTAATTAAATCAATTATGTAATTATAAACAGTTCTATATTGGTCTAGTAGGAACGAACTATGCATTTTTATAGCGTTCATTCAATTGTAATCTGAAACGGAAAATATCTTGTTTTCCTATTTTATATAAAATGTCTACTTATGGGTAATATTAGTACTCTGGCTACACAATCAATGTGGTATTTCCGATTTATTGATCGCGATTGATATTATGTAGGCAATGTTTTATACTGTTCTTTGCGTTTTTACAGGAAACTTTTTATTGTCTACGCTCTATTTTTGTATAATAATTGTGAGCAAGTGGCAATCTTATGAATTTGCTTTTTTATGGAAGAACCTACCTTTTAGAACACAGTTTTCTAACTAACGCAAGAGGTATAAAAGTCGCATAATTGTGTTTTATAAATTTGTTGTGGTAAATAAAGATATTTGATTTGATAAGCAGGCAATAAATGAACACATCTAAAAGTACATATTGAACAAAACAATAATCATGCTAATCATTATTTTAGGAATGTTAAAGAATGAGTAATAAATAACAGTCTTCTACTGAAGTAGGTAGGTAGGTATCTTTTAACTCACTGACGATTTTCCAACAATGGGTGCATTTCATAATCAATACAATATTTTTTATTAATGTTTCAAATAGAGTTAGTTTACTAGTATGTTTTATGTCGGTTCTAGTAAATTAACTTAAAAAGAAAAGTGTTGCGATATTACTCCCTAAAGACTAGCCTAAAAACTAGTAAGGATAAAAACTCGTATAAGGCCGTAGGCAAAAGGAAGGAAAATTCAAGGGTTCCTAGAAACGATTCCTAGAAACGATTTTTTTCTTATTCCTAATTTTACATTTTAAGTCGTTCGCGGAGTGTTTCAAAGTGGCAGCTCATTAGCCAAAGGTTATAAGCTTTAAATTGAGTCTCCATTTTAAATTGATCGATTGTTTGACAAGGGTTCCCGGGTAAGGCTTTGACGTTATAAATTCATGTTTGTTTTATCAACTCCACTGGTAGTTTATTGTGGCAAGGTGTGCAGATTCTTAAGCAAGTCATTTAAGAATTTAGCTTTCGTTTATTGTTACAAAGGAACTACATTTAAAATTGAAAGGATTTTCTGCATGTCAAGTCCATCAATCTGTTGTATATAATATTTAATTTGTATTTACCACCTTCGTTTTTAAATTTCTATCTCAACAAAGGCTTTGTTTTATAAGGGCGTCGAACTTTCTGAGTTGCGTTGCGGGAGCTTTTTTATTATTAGCTCGTTTTTTCGTTAATTAAAATCGATAAAATATTGCCTATTATTTGTTATTTGTATGTTTATTATCATTTCATATCGTACTGTTTTAAAAATACCCAAGGGAATCAAGTAGAGATCTTTCTTTCTGAATAATTTATTTTAATCTACGTTGGTATATTATTTTTTAGTTAGCCTGGATTTTATCACTGCTGTGCAAAGGCCTCCCCAATTTACCCCTATCGCGGTCTTTTGCGACCTTCGGCCAGCCCCCTTTTTTAGTTACCATTTTCGTTATTGACAGATTTTTTTGAATTAAACATTTTTTTTTCTTTAACGCAAGTGACCAGGTTACTTTTCGTTTATTGATCAATTATTATGTTTAATAGATTAATCCACAAACATATTCGAACTCCCAAATTGATTTTACAGTAATGTAACAAAGTTATACATAGGGAACTCAAAGTAAATATCAATTAAGATAAGGTTAACTGAATTAAGTTAACCTTATCTTAAGTTCAAGTTTAATCAGAACAAGTTAGTCAAGTAACAACGACAAGTTTCAGGTCTAATGTGGGGGCCTTATTGATTACGTGTATCAACTTTAAGGCAATAGAAATTCGCAAGAGCTCTTCTGTATTTCGGAACTAGAATGTCTATAACTCTTGACAGTATGTGTCCAAGAAATCCAATAGATACAGAAATATTATAGGCAGCCACAGTATCAGGGACAGTAAGCAGTAAACCGCAGTAAGTTTGTGAAACGTCTCATCTTCATTGATTTGTCAATCGACATAATTCTGATGAAGGTACGCAAGGAGTTCCATCTAGTAAAGAGGTTAGAACAGCTAAATCCTCTTTCCTTATATCCGTTACAAGTTATGACGTATTTATCACGTTACATCCGATATATTTTGTTTTTGCAAGTCACGATTTAAAAGATGCGTCTAAAAATTGCAGCCATCTTTACCAGCCTCAAATGAAGCTTACTCTTTACGTTAGTCCATGTTGCTAACTAGTCGGCGGAGATAGTAGGAAGAGAGCGAATTAAAAAAAAATGGATAATAAATAAGGCACTTCATATATTTTTGAACGAATCATTAAAATACTTAAAGTAGGTAGTGTCGCCGTAAACTTTCGCATGGCGCGTAGTAATACTATCGATATAATGCAATAGTGTCGATAGTATTGAATGAAATCATTAGTACAATTAGATTGCTCTGTAGTATCAATTTCTGCTTATATTACAAAACAACCTAACAATCGATACTATCGCAAGTTTTTATGCAATACTATATCGATCTAGTAAGGGAATTATAAAATCTTTGTTGGGAAAATACAAATCTTCAACCGTATTTATACTCGTATCTACACTAATATTATAAAAAGGAAATGTTATGTATTTTTTATGTTTGCAACAAATAGGCTCCGAAACTACTAGATTGATTTTGATGAAACTTCGTATGATGATGATATTAATTCATTGGGAATAACATAGGGTACTTTTTATCCCGATATTTCAACGGAATCGGGAGTTACGCGAGTGAAACCGCGGAGCACTGTTAGTCGATAATATTATTACCTACGCATCATACTACCGATAGTATCGACAGCCTAGACGTTTTATGATAGACGATTTATGATAGACTATCGATAGTCGACTATCGATCAGCAACACTCATTTATATATTTAAGCACATTTAAGTATTTTAACCATTTACATTCTGAATGACACATTGTTCGATCAGCTGAGTCTACAAAGGTCAGTTCCCGTGTCGTTGAACTCGACAATCGATTGCGCTTCCCTTCCACCGTATTGTTCCGACCTCTATTCAATTATGTATACTCACCCTTAAATATTAAAAGAGTATCGTGTATGAGTATTGGAGTTGATTATTTTTGGAAAAGTTTTGTGAAAATTACACTAAATGATAGACTCGATGCTTGAAATTGAAGAAGACACTAATGGAAAATAAAATAATGACTTATAAGATAATGATTATTTAAAGTTTGAAATGACTCCAAACATAAAAGAAACAGAAAATATAATGAAATAAGTACAAATACATAATTCGGTACTTGACAGTTAAAACGATAGATAAATATGTTGGCTATGGCAACCATTAGACTATTAGACTAATAAGTATAAAAATTAAAATATGTTTTGTTTATTAAAATATTTGTCTGTTGATCCCAAACACTAATCACATAAACAAATCAAAAGACATAAAACGCGACCGCCACACCTGTGATGTCACAGACATTTTACCGGAAAAAATAAAACCTCCTTGGAGTGAGCTTTCATACTCAGTGCCGTTATGTTGTCTGTTTTCGACCGAAAACTCAATGAAAAATTAACGCTTTATTAAAAAAAAAGAAGATAATTGTTAGCTATAAAGTTTATCGTTTAACCTATTAGAAAACCGAAAGTTTTTTAAAAATTTTTGTATGTACTTTTTGTTACCAATTTTTGTTTTTTTTTTGTTACCTATTCACGGTCAAACGACTAAACCGTTTTAGATAAAAATCGGCATAAAGGTAGTGTTAGGAGATGGAGAAGGACATCTCTATAGTCGGCCCCTCATGACTGAGGATCGTTGTCATCATCGGGAAGTCTGCATTTGGATCGGATGATCTGTTTCCAACGGCTTCTATTCATCGCATCTCATACAATGTTATGGAACTTGACAGCTGATGAGTCCTTAATCTGATCCGTCCAACTGGTTGGGGATCGGCCTCGAGAGCGTTTTCCATCTGTGTTCCCAACCACGATGAGTTTCTCCAGGTTCTCATCGCCCTTCCGTATCACGTGACCGAAATATGCCAGTATGCGTTGGTGGCAAATTGTGGACAAGCGCGTCTTCACTCTGAGCTGTGAGAGGATCGACACGTTGGTGCGTTTGGCGGTCCATGGTATTCTCAACATTCGCCTCCAGCACCACATCTCGAACGCATCGATCTTTGCTCTGTCTCGAGCCAGTATGGTCCAGGTTTCGACTCCATATAGGAAAATAGGGAATATCAACGCTCTGATCAAGCGCATTTTGGTGTTATTTGTGATTCCCCGCTTTACCCATATGTTCTTTAATCGAGCCATAGCATCCTTAGCCATTCCGATTCTGCGCTTTATTTCCGGACTACAACTGCCGTCATTGTGGACTTGGGATCCAAGATAGATGTAATGATTAACTACTTGAATCCCTGGGATGATGTTATCGCAGTCAGACAAGGGTCCTGTTCGATCTACGACCATGAGCCCTGTTGACTAAGAGCCCAATGTCCTCACTTTCTCTCTCGAGTTTCTGGAACAGCTCTACCATGTCCTTACAATACTTATTGGAAAGCTTTGCCAATTAAGCAAAAGTTTACAAAGTTTTCGTCGGAAATGTGTGTTTTAGTGGAATCGCACTGTTTCATCTACGTACAGATAATAAGCACTTTGTTAAACATTTAGTAAAACAATTTAGATAACATAATCATAATTGAACGTCTAATTACAACATTCTAAACTTGCAGATAATAGAGGTCAGCGATTTGTTTACAAAAACAAAACCACCAAAGTTGACTAGAGTTGTTAGCATTTATTTTCTTTATATACTTACTTATTTGTTAAAGAAAAATCATAGCTCCCAAATAAAATCAAAACAATCGGAAATAAGATGATACCTATTTGAATCGATGCTTGGTCTAATTTTAATGTGTATTTTTATTAAATGTATTTTGTGTTGTTTTATTTAATTAATAACTTTATCTCATGTAACAAGTATTAATTGTTGAATAATTAATAACAAAAAAAAAGAAGTGTTAGATAAAGCAAGAACAGTCGGGAGCCGTATTTGCGTATACGGGAATGCGATCTGCGGCTGCTAAAATTTATCCGATATTCCCACGGGATCGAGACTGACACGGGTAAAATCTAAAGGCACATCAAGTAATAAATAAACCTTTGAGCTTTTAAACCGCATCGGGTGTCGTTAAGTACTACTTAAAGTGAACATAATTAAGTTTAACATAAGGATTATAAACAGTTATCCAAGTGGGGATAAAAAGAGCACGTTCGCGAGAATAATAGAGATATAATTAAAAATACCTCCGTATCTTAAACGTAGAAGCGTTTGGAATTCGATATCTTGATATATTGCTTGTAGGGCGACAGTGGTGCCTCTGAGGTGGTCAAAAGACATTTAATATTTATTAGATACAGAAAATAGACAACAACTGGTAGGAAAAGGAAGACTTTCGTTTTAGAGGTCAAAATTTAACAGAGGAATAAGGAATAATAAGTAAGTCGTTGTAGATGAGAAAAAATATTGGTCAGACAAATTAAAAAACCTGATTTAAACAAAATTATAACACCGCGCATATTTTGAGTCGAGGGTTAAAAAGGCATTGTAGGGGACATACGGGTTTGTACCACTGACCTTTGCTCTCGAGGGTGTTCCGAGGGTTCTGCTCAATGGAGACGTATTTATCGATACTGGTTCAACAAATCCATAGGGCACTGGTATTCAATTTCCACCTCACACGATGTGTCGAAGGTAAGGGTACCGAAGGCTAGCCACTTTCGGATCCGCACAAAATGTCCACAATCAAAATGTTGATAGTCCAATATTACGAAGAATATTGAACTATCAAGTTCGAGACAAAGGTCCACACGTAATCCGCGGCGCGGACCGGTACTACAACGGAGCTCGACGACGGTAGCGAGACGAAGACTGTCGGTCGTGGTACGTTCGTAATTCAAACGGGATAAATGTATGAAATCTACCCACAAGTTGTGTTTTATTTTAAAGACCTACCCTCAACTATAGATAAAAAATAATAGAACGAATATACTCTGTTCCTCTACGGAACAGGCATTAAAACCTAACTAAACTATTTTTCTATTTTTAAACAGTTTTTAAACAGGATGTAAATTGCGGCGCCCTCTGGTGACCGAAACAAATACATCAAACCATCGTCAATTAAACACAAATATTTTACAGAAAAACGTAGCTAATTCAGTAAATCAGAATGTTCTGTCTAATCCACTTTATTTTTAAATTTCATTGAAGGTGGTGCGTTTTTACAACCCCCATAGGCGCCGATCGGCCTATCTATATTTATACATAAGTTGGATGGAAACAGTGTTGCCAGATAATGTTTTTTATTTTCTCGTACCAAGATTGTTAAAATTTCGTACTTTCAGTACATTTTAGTACGTAGTACTCGTACATGTATAAATGATTGAAAAATTTTCATACAAACTTAATAGTTTACGTGATGATTTCACACCGTTTTCTGAATGCCGATGTTCATCGATTTATAAGACGTAATCAAATCAAATTTTTTTTAGAGAAAATAGGTCTCACTTGACACACAAACACAAATTCACTGTGCATTCTTATAGCCTACGAACAAGTCTGGCATTGTTTGTACGATCTTTCTCGTACGTCTGGCAACCCTGGATGGAATCGACCTTTACAAATAAGTACTCTACCGATAGTACCGATATGCTCTACAAACAGCCGCCATAAAGATTCTTGTTCGATAGATATTAATGTTTTTGTATGGGATGATAAGTTTCGTAAAAACCTTAAGGTCTTGAGAGATTATAATATTTGAACTGTTCTTGATCGTAAAATCGGTAGGTATCATAAAATATAGTTATCTTGAGTTTGTTTTATTGTAAGAAGTCCTTTCGTGGTTATTGGTTCAATTTTAATATAAAGTTTAACCTCACTTCAATTTTTCAATTTACATTTGTTACTATTGTTTTTATTTTATTATAGGTAATTGTATAATTAATTACAAAGTACTATGCATAACGTGATAGACGCATTTTTATTTTTAAAGACTCTATTGTGTTCGAACTTATAAATGATTAATGATTATTATTGGCATCATACAGCACCATCAACTTAAATCCATGCTTGTTCAGGGTACCATAGGCTGTAGTGCCCGGAACATATAAGATGGCTTGCTCAGCTTACGCACAAATACTGAAAGGCCACTTATCAGTGGCGATAAATATGACATTTAAGGGGGGTCCATACGCCAACGACCTTGGTACACAGCCTACTAAATAGTTACTATTGGCACCGGTCGTATTCGTTGGTGAAAATTGTTGATTGTTACGATTGTGTTTTGTTTTTCTCAAAAGTGCTGAGATGGAATTGTAGGTGAAATTTTTACCGACATTTTGGTGTGATTTTGAGTCAAACATTTTCTATAGTTTTGAAGCTATCCTTAAATTAAGAATTAAAACTAGTCTAGTTTTGAAACGACAAAGTATTTTCGCCTCAAAATTACCCCAAAAAATCGGTAAAAATTTCACCTACAATTCTATCTCAGCACTTTTGAGAAAAACAAAACACATTCGTTACAATCAATAATATTAGTTGTAAGCGACGGGTATTTCTGGCGCGTTGCGTTTGGCAGCATAAGCAGGTTTGAATAGGACAGGAGTGTATTTAGGGGACCCCTAAACATTTGAGATTCGATTCGTTGTCGACCGGGTCCAGAGGAAAGAACTCGTTAATACGTCTGGAGTCTGGAGCCAACTAAGCTGCGGGTTTTATCAGGATGTCATTCCTCACTATAATAGCAATTTATGCTCTTATGATTATTATGATTTCAATAATTATGTTGCGTTTTTGAAAGTTAAGAGTAATTTTCGATTGGGTACTAGTTTCTGTAAGAACAATTGACAAATATCGAATAATATGTCAATTATTTATAGTTCAAATGGTCTATTGTACAGTCGTCAACAGAATTACAGACCCACCGAAGAGTTCTTAAATTACTATTAATTGGAATAGATAATATGTCTGTTTTACAAATTCATGAGTGCACGACTTTAAACTTTAACCCTCAAACAGGATCTTAGAATCTTGCTTGAGTTAAAAACATTCTAATAATAGCAGTTTTGGAGCTCTCCGGTGGGTCTGCAATTTGATTGACTGATTGTACGTTGTACTAATTTGACAATACATCAGCTGTTCAGGTCACGCCCTCGTGCAAGGGGCACGATGAAAGTGGCTACGCGACCGAGTTTTATAGCTCGACGCATGCGCAGATAGCACCCTCGAGCTAAACTTGCACGGAGGGGAACACGTGAGCGAGCGGCGCGATTAAAAAAATATATTGATTATAACGATGTGAAAGGAATCAATGATTTTTTTTCTATTGTTTTAGTAATTAGTGTATAATAATTAATATACTTTATTTAAAAAAAAAATTATAATGTAGGTATTGTACGGTACTATACTGGAACAAAATAGCATAATCACCGTCATAGCCAAGTTATTAGTGTGTAGGTATAATTTCAAAAGTATGAAAATATCAAAAGTTCAGAACTACTTGAATGTAAGTATAGTTAACACTTTTGTATTAGTTAAAATCATCGACTTTAATTTATCTATCTAAAATAAATTATTTACACTTTGACTTAGTGTGGTTGGTTTTGCAATTTTGTGCCTATAAAAAGAAAAATAATAGTTTCTGATTCGGCAAGTTTTTAAATGCGTATCACGTAATTCACGTATCGCGGTTTCTTAAAAAGTTAGAAATTTTGAAGCGCTTTATTGTGTACAAAGTATAGATGTTGAAGTCATACGCTTTGCGTAACAATGTATTAAACTTTTACAATAAAACTTTTCCATTTTTTACTTTTAACCTTGTGCTATGTGGTTCATACGGCGCACTGCACGCCTCGATGCCACGCTTATGCAGATTCAGGTCACAATTCAGATAAATGCCCATAAATTAATATCTAATCCACCTATCATACTTCTATAAAAGGCTTGCTCAATAATTTATTTCTATTCTATAATTTTCGCCGCGCTGGCTAATGCAACCTCAACTTTACAACCTATATTAGTCGCAAGCGCAGCTTCTGTGCGCCGGCGTCGTCGGTCACCGTCCGTCTGGACTCATATTTGTATTATATTATTTGAATGCATTGGTTGCATTCATAAAATTATAATATCAAGGGACGTTGACATATCAAGGCTGGTCAACGGCCAATTTGAATCATAAACACTGATTAAAAACATAATGCAACAGTACTTTTATTATTGTGCGTCATAAATTTTATGTCTGCCTTTAGAATAATTTAGGTATTTTAATTAAAAAAAAATGGTAAATCATTGAAGTATGATACTTTTAAAGTTAAAGAACTTCTTTGTAAAAGAAAACATAAAAAGTATAACTATAGTTTGTTCTAGACAAGTTTATGTAGAGTCAGAGTAGAGTGTGTTTTATAGAGTCAGAATAAATCTTCTATCATAATCATAATCTTTGTTTTCCACAATAAATAAAAACGGTTCAGGTAAAGGTTAAAAATGTGTACCTAAAATTAAACCTAAAAGTCATACATAAAGTCCCACTGTGCTCTAGCTAGGTTATGAAAATAACCTTTATTGAGAGCATCATATGAATATTACTTACATTATAATACGAGTTATGAATTTCTCCCGAGAATGATCGGTGCAACCCGATCGAAACGTCAGGTAAAATATTAAAATAACCAGTAGTTAGGTATAACCTATCTTTATTATCGCGAAAAAAAAAACAGTTATAGGAAATAGGCTGTTCAGAAATCGACAGAAAAGATATATCTATTCATCCACCAAACACAAAATATCTGCAAAGAACGCTTATCTACAGAAAAGTAGGTTGGACGTTAATTTTTACTTTATACAAACTTTTAACCGTTATTTCATATTGACAATAATGTCAATAGGTTTATAGACAGTGTGTTAGCATTGCAACGGAAATGATAAAGCCAAATTACACTTCCTACATTACTTAAGCATTGTGATTTGTGAGTCAACGATGCTTAGAACTTACTTGATAGTTAAGTGAAAGGTAGAATAGTAAACGTTAACGAGCACAGGATGTCACTGTAAAAGCATTTGTTTTAAGTTAAAAAGATATAAATAACTAGCTGCGCCACGCGGTTTCACCCGTGTAAGTCCCGATCCCGTGGGAATATCGGGATAAAAAGTAGCCTATATGTTAATCCAGGTCTCCAGATATCTACATACCGAGTTTCATTGCAATCGGTTCAGTAGTTTTTGCGTGAAGGAGTAACAAACATACATACACACACACACAAACTTTCACATTTATAATATTAGTAGGATTTAAATTGATATTATTGTTGAGGCGTTTAACGATTTACATGATTTGGTTCTTTAAACAAGCTAAGTTTTCTCTCAACTGAAGAGATTTAGTTTCAGAAAAAAACACGTACCTACACAAGTAGGTTGAAGTTCGAAATATTAAAGATGAGGAAATATTCGGAATTAGCTTATTTAATTATACTTCGGATAATAGATTGACAGCATTCCATTAAACTTGCAGCAAGGATATCCTAGACCGCTGGTCCACTATATTTAGAGTCGATACTCTAAGGAACAAAAAACAGCCAATACTATCCACTGTGCACCGGCCGGCCACCCGCGCGGGCCTCTCGAGCGGCACCTCATTAAGTATTTTAGTGCCGTGGAGTCCACACGTACGCTTGAATTCCACTGGCGACATATCGCGTTGCTTAGTGGTATATAAATTTAGTTATTTCATCGGTTCGCGAGTGCGTTCGATGATTAAAACATGGAACAAATAAATGGGTGAGTGATTTGATAATTTATAGCCTGCATAGGTATTTAAGATACCTACACATTTGTGTATATAAATCTACACAGCCTTATACCCATTTTAGTGTGCCACTTGTCATTTTTGCCCTTCATGAAGTTGAAATGAAATTAATTTAGACTTTTTAGGTAAAAATAATAACCTAATACCTAATCTCTAATGCATATAACCCGATTATTCGAAAACCATTTTGATAATGCTTGTTATCTTGTCTAAAAGTAACTTTATTACCGAACTACAGGTATAAACGTGTACAAACCAGTACAAAGTGAACACACTATTGCTATTTTTTTTAAAGTACCTACATTCTGTGTTGTGCATTTTAATTACTTTCAATATCTTTATATCGAAACCGGATACGATTGGAATCAATTTATCAAATATCTGTAAGATTTCCACGCATAATATAGTTGTGTTAGACACACACTAGACGTTACAAACGAAATACTCTACTCATCAAAACTGAGTTTAGACATTTAGACCTAAATATGTACCTTCACTTCTTTTTTATCAACTCTAAACGTTTGGGTGGTGACGTCACGCTAGCACGAGCTGACCAGCGACGTCAGGACCTATAGTCATTGAAGTAAAAGGTGCATAATAGAAGCCCAATTTCTTCTACACAAATTAATACAATACTTTCGTTGCGAAGGTTCGTGGGTAACTCCCGAAGATACATAAAAAACTTATTAGCAAACGTTTTTACTTAACCTAAAAGTATTTAACAATAGGCGTCAGAACCTGCTGAACGTTAACTTCAAAGCTAGTAACAAAGTAGGTACACAATTAAATGCATAATTATTAATCCTACAAGACGTGCGAGATATCGCAACAGGCTGTTCGTTGAAATTACTCCACCATATCGTAGTATGTAGTACCAGAATAAGTATAGTATAGAACAGAATAAATACCTAAAAGATACCTGAAGTTTCTTTTTAGCGCAGGAGCGTGTAACAAAAATGATACACACACCTTACCTACAGTTTACCTACAAATAGGTAAATATTATTACTATACTGAGATATTACGCGCAAAATAATAATTTTATTTTAATTACAATGTTTGCAAATCTTAATCCATTCCTGATCTGGTGTAAGTACCTCAATTTTAATTTATTTTATGTGGAATTTCATGGAAAATTGACCTAGAATGATGATGACTTGTACTTTTTTATCATCATTATAGAAAAATGTGCATTATAATAATATGCACTTATGCTAATGGGTTGCGAACTTTGGTCATAATAAAATGGAATTTATGCCTTGTCATTGCTAGTACAGATACAGACCTACTTGAAAAATAAAAGTGAAGAATCTATTCACTGCAGTTGCCTCTCGGTCTACAATAATAATGACTTGTTTTGTCGCTCGCGCTCGAGTTGTCTTGTCAATCGTTTGACGACACGATGGGGGTACGACACAAGGTCTACCCTCCATTTTTTGTGTGATTTAAATAATTTTATAAGTATTTGTCATTCGATTCAGTAATTGGTAACTTAGCCTACCGATCAATGCTATAGGCAGGTACCTACAACGATATATCTATGGATAATACCTATCTATATTAGTTATCTGAACACAGACGCGTCTTGTTTAGACATAGAAAATGGAATTTTAATGTATAAAATTACATAATTGAAATAATTATGAATCAAATTAGTTATTTTTTATTATTGTTTACAAGTCCTAACCAAGTTAAGAATAAAATATAGAATATCTAATGGTACTTGTAAATAAACATTGTTTAAGTATCATAATCTGCGTGGACCGTATTGAGGTAGGTATATTTTTAAGAAAATCGTGTTTAAGATATTACAACCTCACAAAATCGTGTTCGAAATATTGAAAAATCACTTTCTATAGTGTCGATTTGAGACACTACATATCCACAAATATCGTGTTTGGAACATTACTTCTTTATGCATATAGTATTGAGACACTACATTCCCACGTATATCGTGTTTGGAACATTACTTCTCCACGCATATAATGTTGAGACACTACATTCCCACGTATATCGTGTTTGGAACATTACTTCTCCACTCATATAGTGTTGAGACACTACATTCCCACGTATATGGTGTTTGGAACATTACCTCTCCACTCTCTACGCATATTATGCATAAAACTATATTACAGTTTTGAGACACTACATCTCTACGTGTATCGTGTTTGGAACATTATTTTCTCTTCGAATATATTATTGAAACACTACATCCTCCACGTATGTCGTGGTTGGAGCATTACTTCTCTACGCATAGAGAGTTGAGACACTACATCTTCCATGCATATTGTATTGAAACACAACCTTCACCACCTTAAATATTATAAAGAATAAATAAGTTTCGCAGAACATGACACATTGGACATAACAGGACGAAGATCGTTTGGAGAAAAAACATTTTCTATATCGTGCTGAGCGACTAATAGGAGTGAATGGAAGAAGAAGACATACTGTGCCGGCCCAAATAAATTGGGATAAGGGCAGGAAGATGATGAAATGATGATGATCCCCATATTATCGGAGTATAATGTGAACCCCGCGTATATCGCGTTTGGGAAACCACATTCCCCCACGTATATCGTGTTTGGGGCCAAACATTCTCCACGCCGCGCCGTTGTGTTGAGCATCATATTCTCCGATTAAAATGTGAGTCCCCGCGAGAATCGTGTTTGGGACACCACATTCCCCCACGTATATCGTGTTTGGGGCCAAACATTCTTCACGTCGTGTTGAGCATCATATTCTCCGATTTTAATGTGAACCCCGCGTATATCGCGTTTGGGACACCACATTCCCCCGCGTATATCGTGTTTGGGGCCAAACATTCTCCACGTCGTCGTGTTGAGCATCATATTCTCCGATTTTAATGTGAGTCCCCGCAAAAGCGTTTGGGACACCACATTCCCCCGCGTATATCGTGTTTGGGGCCAAACATTCTTCACGCAATCGTGTTGAGCATCGTATTAAAATAGAATATACTCAGTTTTATGGAGAACAAACACAAGACAAACGGTGTTTAAAGGGAAGTACAAAAAATTAAGAAAATTACGGGAGTATAAGGAGAGTCCCCACGAAAATCGTGTTTGGGACACCACGTCCTCCACGTATATCGTGTTTGAGGCATAACATTGGCCAACTATTTGGCTGGAAGAATACAGAAAGGTCAAATGTACCCTATAATAATACGAAAAGATGAAGGAGCAAAACAAACTCCACAGGAGGCGTGTTGAGTATCATAATACTCCACGCATAATGTAAGTATTTGCGTTAATTATGTTTGAAATAATATTACATTCCCCGCGTATATCGCGTTTGGGACAAAATATTAGTGGTGTACCTAAATTAAATTCCCAAAACATCATGAATAATCACAATCTTTGTTAAATATTACACTCTTACGTAAATCGTGATAAATTATTATAATATATTCTTGCGGAGACCATAGTTTCGACCGCGAAAACATCGCTAACTGTGACAAGACTACTATGACCTGGGAGTTTGACTGAGAAAAGTTTAATATTTCGCTCGATATTCAAACCGAAATGAAAAATGTTCTTGACGCATCATACACTGTCAATTTTGATTTTTTATCAAAATTTGCATTTTTGTTTCATGGAATTTGTATAATCTACATGTGGTTTATTTATTTTTTTCAAACTGACATTCCTGATCACCCGAAATATCTGGAAAACCCGTATCTTACTGAAGTAGATGCTTTTTAAGTTATTTTCGCAACACTTTTCGTTATGGGAAAGGAACCCAAAACTCATTTCTCTATTCTATAAATCAATATTACCTATGTCTTTGATAATGATGAATAAAAGTAGATATTCTTAGAAATAACCTGTGTGCCTCTGCACTTCTGCACAGCACGACAAAGAGTAAAAACATTGACGTTAGAAAAATTTAAATTATGGTCATAATATCAAAAAGGCCTGTCGCTTTTATATGTTTAGTTTTCATTTAAGAAGCTATATTAAAATTAATTGATTGCCACAAAAATTACGTAAATAAGTAAAATCAGACGAGACTATATATTATGGGAGTACTACCATTGTCATTGACCATTGTCTTTTGCCTTAAATGTTTACAATTTATAGTCAGTAATTGATCTATATACAAGTTTAAAAATTGTTAATTCTATAATAACACACTTCTATACCTTTTACCATTTTCTACCATGAATTTTAATTACAGACTTCGTGATCAATGATCGTAACAATTTTAGATGTGTCTAATCGAATCCAAAGGAACCAGAAATTAAACTTGACTTCAGAGCTCTTCAGGCAGTTTGTGAACCCATCTGCAGGTATTATAACCCACACCAAAATCATGTCTTTATGGTATATTCTCCACGTAAGTTGTGTAATATTTTAATTCAATCGAATGCTCTACATATTGTCAATATCATCGTGTACAGGTATTGTTTGTACGCAAACCATGAAGATGGTCTTAAATATTTTACCAATTTTATTTTAATGGTGTTTTTACACATCAAGGACTTTACTTTCCTTACCTTATGATTCTTCTAAAATAAAACGCATTGAATTACCTTAGCAGATGCAATTTAATATTTTCTATTTTCCTTCCTATTTCACTTTAGTGCTCTAAACATCTGCAAGTTTAATGGAATGCTGTCAATCTATTATCCGAAGTATAATTATAAATCAAACGAACTTACCTAGTGAAGTTTGATTCCAATTATACGAGGTTATAGATTGACAGCATTGCACCCCCACCCACCCAATAAAACATTATTATTAACCCGATTTAGAAATGGAAGAAAAATTAAAAATTCTGTGTTTCCATTCGGCTCTCTGAAATAAATGAGGTGCCGCTCGAGAGGCCCGCGCGGGTGGCCGGCCGGTGCACAGTGGGTAGTATTGGCTGTTTTTTGTTCCTTAGAGTATCGACTCTAAATATAGTGGACCAGCGGTCTAGGATATCCTTGCTGCAAGTTTAATGGAATGCTGTCAATCTATAACCTCGTATAATTGGAATCAAACTTCACTAGGTAAGTTCGTTTGATTTATAATTATACTGGTCTTAATCGCGTATTTTATTTTATAGAGTTTACTAGCGACCCGCTCCGGCTTCGCACGGCTATATTTTATGCATGTATTATACATATAAACCTTCCTCTTGAATCACTCTATCTATTAAAAATCCGTTGCGTAGTTTTACAGATTTAAGCAGACATAGGGATATAGGGACAGAGAAAGCGACTTAGTTTTATACTATGTAGTGATAGTAATCAAGATATTTATGATCTTATCGTAGTTTACGATTAAGTTGTAGACTTCGACGCGTGCTACACGATATTAATTTAGAAATGTATAAAAAATAATTAATGTGTGCATAATAAAATGCACTTTACAAGCTCATTAATAATGTAAAAATTTTTCCATAAAGTTTCTAGTCACGTAAAACGCGCGCCACCTAGTCTTTAGGCGGTGTATACTATGCAAGCGGAAGCGAACACCAAGACATAGGCAAAAGCGAATTAGTACACATTATGCAATCGTGAATCACGACCCCACCATGTCCTAAATGACCCTACCTGTCTTTAATACTTAACTATCGGGAGCTTCTTTGAAATTCAGCCAAAGAAATCCCTAATTCATAATTAATTTAAACTCGGCCTAAAGTATTTTCACGAGGTTTTATTTCTCTAATTGTTTCAAATTACGTATTCAAAGCCTGTCTGCGGTACTTTTGCGTATTAAGCCAAATGAATTACGTAGTGAACTTATTTTAAATTATTAGTTGCCAAAATTATTAAATATTTTGCTCCATAAGCAAGGGCCATGCATTACAATCGCTATCAAACTTAAAATTATTTCGTAGAATCGCAAATTGAGAGTGAAATAAAACATTTTAGTTAAAATGAATGAGTTTAATTAATTGTACGCTACGGTAGAATATTTATAGAATACTTGACACCGTATTAGCATTTACGATCAAATAAAATAGGATTAGGGAACGAGCCGAGTCAAACATGTCTGAAGAAATAAAATGCTCCCCTTTGCAATAAAGGTAATAAATCTTCGAGTAAAACGACCATTTTAAATAATACAATTTTAATTGATATATTTACCTAACTAGCTGTTGCCCGCGACTTCGTACGCGTAGTAGTTTTGTTTTTCATATACTAAAACCTTCCTCTTGAATACCTATCTATTAAAAAACCGTATCAAAATCCGTTGCGTAGTTTAAAGATTTATTAAGCATACATAGGGACTGACCGCGGGATGCGACTTTGTTTTATACTATGTAGTAAAGATGTTTTGTAACAAAAAATGTTAAGATCAGTAGATTTATAAGTAACGATAAGCCAATTAATAAGGTAACCTTACACGATATTTGCTAAGTTGCTACCGACTCATAAAGAAACTCGACCAATACAAAACTGCAGTAGAAAGAATGCCGTATGCACTTTTAAGGCTACATAATAAAAGGGTGCCAGCTAGTGTTAAGTCTAGAAACTCTTTTGTTCACAAAGGAGTTTAAATATGTAACTTAAATTGTTAGCAAACTACTATGGTGTACTGTGATTTGCTATGAAAATGACTACGAAAATTACTTGCAAATTAATTTAGCCTTAGATTTTGCAAGTCAAGTTTGTACTTTTGTTTACGTCTATAGACAATCAAATTTTAAATATTTTATGATATAATTAATCTTTATTTAAAAGATAGCATTTAATGAATAATAATTAGTTATAATAAAGATTAAGGCCAGAAATATTGTTCTAAGTTTTATTGTCTACTGCCCCGCGGTTGCACCCGCCTTAATTCGAGTCCCGTAGGCATATCGGAATAAAAAGTAGCTATAAGTTACTCCAATTCTCTAGCTATCTATAAACCGAGTTTAATTGCAATCGGTTCAGTACTTTTTGCGTATAGGATTAACATACAAACGCATTCACATATACTTACACACAAACTTTCAGATTTAAAATATTAGTAGGATAAGATGAACAAAGGCACGAACCTGACTTGCAGAATTTAAAGCTTAAGCTTTAAATTCTGCTTTTTGATTAATCAAGAGTAACTAAATTGTAGTAAATTACCTAACAAATCTTTTTTTTTATCAAACATTCAACACTTGTCATTATAATCGACATGCAATTAAACATTTAATCGATTGACATCAGTTTTCGTCATGACGATTATTTGGGAGGACAACCACGTGAGCTTGTACTCGATTAGTATTCATGGTTAGTATAGATTCTCAGGTGAACTACGATCCGGCGGCGCGCTATGTTCCGGTGATGGTGACTCACTGTATCCGGACAAAAGGATTATTCGTTGAACTTTATATGGTTGTAATAAGAACTACGCAATTCATGCATTAAGGTGATTGCAGAGTTCAAACTTTTCATTTGAATTGATTTTTTTTTAATAAATAGGTCAGCGGTTGACCACTTTCATATATGATGGTAAGTAACGATGTAGTTTAAATATAGAACGCTTTCCTGTTTTTTTGTTTCTAAGTAACGACCTCTGTGGCGCGGTGGGCGAACACCCGTCTACGATGCAGAAGGGTTCGATTTCCACCACAAAAAATGAAGTACAGATATTTGTTTCTGTGCTGGAGGGTTTCAGTGTGCCTACTATGAGTAAGTACTGCCTATTCATATATCAAGTGTAACAAAACAACAAAAGAAAAGTATTATACATGCTTTGCTTGGGACTAGATGGCGCTGTATGAAATGTCCTGCGATAAAAAATAGTATGGTCGGCTTGGTCGGGATCGGTTGATCGAAAAGTGTATTGTCTGCGTCCGTCCTTAGTTGCGTTTTCCGCTCTCCGCTTTTCTATTGTCATTCTAATTATAGTTTAAATTTTTATTTTATTGCGTTGCCGCTCGGAACTCGAGTCTTGACCCATATTTGACTTTGAAACGACGCGATGTGAGGAACAAACTTTTTATTGCTACAATTCCTTTGAATTTAATTTATTATTTACCACAGGTATTTTCGATGAGTAACGGAGTGTGTTTGTGTACCGTTCAGTGCGTTGTACTGTTTACAAAAGAATTTAGCCAATTTATTGCGTGTAGAACCTTTTTGTTGATAAAATGCAAACGTTACTTCAAAAGCGTTTTATTAAAAACAGATTGATTTTGTTTCAGTGGGATTTATGTTAGAAAAAATAAGCAACAAGAAATAACAGCGATATTTAAATTGCGTATGGTTTCTGTAGGTTAAAGTATATTCATACAAATGAAAATAAACAAAATATTTCATTTTATCAAACGGGTCGGGACCGCGTTATAAACTACTAGTTATTTTATTATTTTTAGGTTGCACCGGCCGTGGTACAGGCCGGTGCAACCCATTTTTTACGGGTTATTATCCCGTAAAAAATAGGTTAAAAAGGTTAACAATTATTAACAAATTGATATTCAATATAAAAGTCCGTTTTCTTTAAAAAAACAACTGTGTTTTAAATTCAGTAGGTACCTCGTAGATACCTAAAAAATTTAATCTACATAAACTATTATTTTTAATAAAAAAAAGGTCGAACTTTACCACATTTTTTTTATTTTAATTTAATAAATTCTAAAACTTAAAATAAGTAATGTTCAAGCCGAACAAACTACATAAACCGAAGTTTCAAAAATCATGTTAATTTTGTATAAAATTTACCTACATCAACTTAATTAATATTTTATTATCGAAGGTAAAATTAAAATAACAATGAAAATATAGGCATAGTAAGTATAAATTATATAAGTTTATTATTTCAAAGTGAGAGCAAAGAATATTTAACTATAACTTGTTCACCATCTAGGTAAGTTTAAGGGAGATACGATTATCTATACCTACATACAAAAAAGTAGAGAAAATTCTTAATTCATTTGGATTTATTTACATGAGACCAAATTGTAACTTCTTAAAAATTAACAGAGTTTTAACGCGTCCACCAATCAATAAGAATGCAGAAGAAACTTATTAGGTTTTTTTGTGATCATGCTCCGAAGATCATGATTACAAATATGTTTGTTAGTATATTTGAAATGAAGCAATTAACGTCATGTCCATGGGTTCTCATAATTAAAGTACGACGAAGTATCATAGTACCTAGGTCCGTATTAATAAACCGAACTCAATATCGATTTCAATCTTGAGTTTGCTCTTGAGTTGTTGCGCTGATTAATAAACCTATCTTAAGACGCGATTAAAGAGCGACGTATCACTTGAGTCATACCGTATTAATAAATCAAACTCAGCACTCAAGTCTGATTGCGGGTCATACAAATATTACATTTTTTTAAATATGTTCACATTAAAAACAAGTTGACAGCAAAATATGACGACACTACCTACCATAGGGTAAGAACGTATAATTCAAGGTAAGAACAAAGCGTTACTGTCATTCAAGATCAGTCTCAAATCTCAAGAGCGATATCAGCCTGGTTAAAACTTGAGTTTTATCTATTAATTAACGCCTAACTTAAGATAGTGACCACATCTCAAGACTCACTCGATTGATACGCACTCAAGATCGATATTGAGAGCGATTTATTAATACGGGCCCTAGACCTACCCCTTTCCGCACAAGTTTTGCTTTATAAAAATTCCGAACCTGTTAATGGATATGTCATATACATCTTTATGTAATTTAATTTATTAGAGCACACATGTGGTATCAAACGACCTGTTTATTTTCCGGAGCCTACTCCATACAGTCATTACAGTTATCCTTGAGCGCATTACTTCATTCATTTATAGATTGAAACCAACTATTCAAACATTAACTAAATAATTATCATCAACTCTGTATGAGGTAATTACAGGAGCGTATTCCTGAAAATAAACACATCCCTCTCTAACCAGTAATATTTGTGTATAAGTGCTTATATGTCTGTCACTGTCTGATCTATAATTATCTCGAGACTGGATTTCCGGTGGGCTCAAACCGAATGCAGTAGCAGTGTTGCAACTTCTGCGTAAAATGCTGCGTCAATAAAAAATAGCAGACGTCACTCCATTTCCTTATAATGAGTAGTATTATTCATAATGTAAACAATTGCAACGAAACAATAGAGTACCTAAATAATCAGTTTCAAAATTATAAGTGCAAAAGTCGTTTCCGAAAGAATGCAATTGTATGCAAAGAATTGAATGCAAAGATGTCGATTTTTTAAAAGTACGCTAGAAGGCTTTACCTACAGACTGGTAATATAGTTCCAAAGTAATGAAAGGGCAGACGGTAGATTTCAAATGAGCTGTCAGTTCTGTCTAGTTCATATACTTACCTACGTCTGTCTCCAGCTTGTTTTAACAAGATAGCATCGTCTTTTGTTTTGAGTTTCCATGTCATAAACATCGAATGATGTTCTACGTCTCCGAGCAACAAAGACCTATTTTTATGGAGTATGTATGTAGTACTATATACCTATATATTGTCGGTGTAATAAAATGTTATGATGAATATTTAATCCGGTATTTAGAGTCTAGACTTTAAGCGACAAATTCTGGAGACGTACCGGAAACAGGACATATGGTTCGGTTGTTAATGTTACGATTCAAATAGTCATTATGTAGGAATTTTATAAAAGGAGGATTACTTCTAAATACGTTATTTGAACAGATATATTTTCCCTTACCAATGTTCCTACTCATGTGCCAATGTCATGGTGACACTGCGCTATTAAAGAAGAATTGGCGATTTCCTCGACAATTTAAATCGAATTAAGTTCTGAGAAACAAACCTACCTACGTAATATCATTGTCTGCAATCTACGTTGACTAATACTTACCAAGTTATATTTTAGGTCATACATTATTCGATGAAACACAACACAAGCGTGCCGTGTAACATGATTGTAAATTCAGTTTTCAGAATTCCTGTGAGAGAGGAAACGTTTCATTTTTAAGTATCCCGCCCTGGCGAGAAATTAATAATGTTTTTACGTTCTCATATTGCGTTCAATATTTTTATTAACATTTTTACGAAGGTAGATAACGACTCTTAAAATTTTTCGGGCATTTACAGATTTTCCCTAACTGGAAATTAACATAATGAAATTGGAGTTTCACATTATTTGCATTGTTTAGCTATTGGTTACAAAAGATAAAAAATTCAATGTAAAAGACAAAGAAACACATTAACTTTTTCCTATAATAAATATTTACACTTGCACAGCAACTCAAATACAAAATAAAAAAATAAAAAAACTGTCAGTTTAAATATGTTACAAATTCCATCTAAATACATTTTCAAGCGTTAATTATATACTCGATAATGTTAATTTAGGCATAATTTAAATGGTATTCGGTGGTAGATAAAGCGGGCAGTATAAATTGGGTCAATAGCACTGGCCTCAAACGCGCAGCCTAATATGATGACTGTGTGAGTCAAATTACAGTTTTTGTTATAAAAGAATCAACTGATTTTGAACTAAAATATTACAAAATGTAGAGATACAGCAGCTTTTGGCATATACAGTGTTCAAGAAACTTTAAGACACCTTTGTTTTACTTATCGTTCTGAGACGCGGATAGCATTCAAAGCCTCACTGTTTATGGCACACAAACCAGTATGAATTCACATTTTAGACAATCTATTTTTTCTATCTTTATCTATCTATTATTTAGTTTGTCGATCTTTTTCTTTATTTATGCTACCTGTTTTATTATTTTGTGATCATTTTGCATTTGTGTTTGAGTTTTATGTTGCAATAAAGTATTTAACTATCTATCTACCTCGAATTGAGCTAAACTTCTCACTTTAAAGTCTGTGGATATACTTAAGTAAGTTTATACCTGGTCTGGTCTTGTCTTATTTTAAAAATAAATTTAGTAAACCTCGGTTTCAGAAGGTCTATTACGATTTATTTAAGTTTACGGTTATTTTATGTCTTAAATGGTTTCTATTTAATTAAGCGTGAAATTGTGTTTATATCGATGGTCAAAGGGCTGCTTTAGTGGGTTATTTTGAAGAGAATTTTCTTTTATCTTAAGTTAGGTTTGGTTGGTTTACAAGAGATGGGTCTAAATAAACCAGTGCCTTTATTCGCTAAGGTTCAAGTCGTCGGGCGCGCGTGATTAGGACGAGATTTCCATACAAAAACTGCCCCCACTCCGCCCCTAATCACGCGCGCCCAACGACTTGAACCTTAGTGAATATAGGCCCAGGTTGATTTAAATAACTATGAGTATAAAGTTCACATTCATAGGTAAATGAGTCCTTTTTATTCATATTTTTTCGCCAAATGAGCTTATATATTTTATAATACTATCATAGCTCTACGATAATTTCTTTAACATTTTATTACGATTTTATGTAGACATATTTAAGTTAAACGCGTGTTTTATGTTTTTATAAGTTTATTTGTGTAATTAATTAAAAATTACAAAAAAATCTTAGTTCATTTAATAAACATAATAATTTATGCAAGTTTAACAACATCATAAAATATTATTGAATAAAAATATCCACTGATAATATTGTCAAGCAAACCACATTGAACCACAAACGATTTACATCAACGTTATCATAAATCGAAACTGATTTCCCTGTATTTACCCAATAAATAACTCCGACCAACCAACGTTTGAATTACCTCTGTTTTACACTATCGCAATACACTGACTGAACCAGTTATCACTTACATAAGCACACGAATCGACAAACTTATCTGTGCAGTTAAAGGTGGCGCTGACAGTCTTCTCTACATCGTTTAAAAACCTTGATAACTTTAGTTTTGTAAATATTCGGTTACATGAATAAGTTTGTAGGGTACAAAAGTCGGGTGAAGTTCTACAGCATGCACGCAGGAAACTGCTAACCATCCCGGTCATGCCGTGTTTAAACAGTAATTAAATCTGGTTCAACTGAATTAACCCGTGTATCGAGAGATCTTGCGTTACTTGAACCTATTTTTGAAAGTTAACTGTTTCGAATTGGGTGAACAGACTTGCAGTTCGTGATCGATTTGTTATTCTTGGTTTAGATAGACTGGTCAGAAAAAAACCGCTAAATACTAACACTTATTCAAGAAAAATATTCTATGTCCAATGATTGAGTATGATGGATGATAAAATCTAATAAAACATTGAATAAAAGAAAGGAATACAATTTGTCTCAAGCATCTTAACTGCAATGAAAATTAGCCGGAATTTTCACCATTGGTTACATTCCGGGTCCAAAATAAATGGACAGGGACGTCTTCCCGGATAGGACGGCAAAGAACGACTCCCACTCGTCACTTAGCCCATTAATCTCTTCCAAACCGTCCGTACGTCTGTCACCGCCAGTAATCTAATACGACACGCCAGCTTTTTGTCCCCATATTACTTGCACTCGGTGGAAATACGCCTTGAAATGGCCGTTAATCCATCAGATAAACGACCCCCTTTTAGACGACGAATCAAACGGCAGAATGCTACGTTGATTGTGACTTACACTAATGAAACTGAACTCAATTATTTAGCTTCCACGGAGTGAATAAACCACAATTAAATAAGTATTTTTAATGGCTATCATTTACAGAATACATCGTAAAAGCTGTACAAACAATTAAACCCCGGTTGTTTTCTATGAAAGGAATTGGGGGGAAAAAATGCCAACAAAGACATTGTCTGGTAAATAATACTGATTCAGATAACCAGACAATGCTAGTATGATGGCAGGATAATAAGGAGCCAGTTTCCGGCGATTCACAGACGAGACAAAAGTTTACAAGTCCTCAGGATATCTTTAAAACTCTTTAGTATGCATGAGACAGTCAGAGGGGACACTACTATATTTAAATTATAGAGTGTTACGTAGGAGATAGGGAAAGGAACGACTAGTTCACCCACACTGTCGCGGAATATTTTAACTTACAAATGAATAAAGAAAGAAACTTACCGGTGATCGTTCGTGATGTGATCTTCTAGACCTCGTCGGTGCCGCTGTACAAGTTGCCAGTATTGCTATGAACAGTCCGAGCACAACGATGGAGCTCAATCGCCCCATTGTCCTCCCGATTAGTTTCTCCCGTCCATCCCGGACGCATTTAAATTTCAAATCGGCGGTTAGGCTTGCATCGCCGTATACGTCACCAGCAACCCTCCTTCTCGTAATCGATTCATTTCCGTATAAGTTTCGTTTCTTATGCGATTCACATCGGCCGGCGTCTCCGGCCGCGGTCGATCCTCGCCTCTCGTGTTTATATTGGCAGTCGTATTCCTCGTTATTAATTCTACACTTAACTAAATCAGTCCTATCTTGAATCTCATCTAATTTCTGTATGGAATGCTCGCAGCTAATGTTATTAGAGTATGATCTCGTGGCGTGTGCCATGTTGATATGTGATGTTGTTTGATTGTCTGTGTACGTGATGCCAGGTACTCTCGGATCGTGTGTGGATGGCATTCTCTGCATGTCGCGTCGGTATCATAGATGTCAGCTAAGCATATTAGAGAGTGCGTGAAACGGAGCCGCTGCTGCAACTCGCAGGACTTACTGTAGGAATATGGTTAAAGTACGTTGAAGTTTATCAGCATGTTTCCTGTTACCGTGTGCTAGATTAATTTCTCTGCGGACGGGATGCGGCGTTATCTCGCTACGTGGGCGGTGTTGTTTGCTCTGAACTTACAATATTCTTGTATGCACAAGATACTCAAGCGGTTTCTGCAACAAAAGAAATATTTTTTAACAAAGGTAATCAGATAATGGCCGGACACAGTATACCACTACCGCAAGTTTTTTAGTGTTACTAATAAGAATTAAGTAAACTTAATACAGATAAGAAAGAAAATAAATAGTGACTGAACGATATCAAAGGAATACCTAACAATAAGGAAGTAGGATAAAGAAAGCTATATAACAAAATGTCCCATATGACTAAAGTAACATTGTGAACTGATAAGCTTAAGTGAGCAATAATTTATGTCACGCAGATAACACCTGTGCCCTTTGCATACATCTTTCTTTTTGTAAGGATACGAAGTTAATAATACAAGTATTGTGTAGGATATTGTACTACTCAATCGTACCCAATTTGTAACTAGATAGCTACCCAATAATAGAGATATTTATAGAATATCTTTTATTATTCGTTTATTCAATGCGTGTTCAAATTATATATTTTTGTGATATAATTCAGCGTATATTGAGTTATCTATCTGTCTATCGATGAGGAGTTGCGAATAATAAAAATTGGACGAGTTGCAAATTTTTTAATGGGATGATTTGCTAAATGGAAAATTTGTGTCAAGTCCATTTTAAAACCTAAAAGTAACTTAGTAACTGAAATAATATTATCACATCAATTTCGTTGCATTTTAACTAATCTGTTAGTTGTGTAACTATGTATTATTTCATTAATACAATTGGTAGCATTCTAGATCAATCATCTATAAATGACGACCCAGTTGGCACAATGGTCACCATGCCGGACTGCCAAACACAGGGTTGTGGGTTCGATTCCCGCCTCAGACAAGTATTTATGCTAAGACATTTGTCTGTGGTCTGGTTATAAGTATTTATTTACAAAAGAACGTAAATAAGTAGTATATCCGTTTGTTTAACACCCATAAGACAAGTCTAGTTACTTAGCTTGGGGCTATATTGCGATGTGTGGAATGTCCTGCAATATTTATTTATTTAAATAAAATTCGAAGTCTTGACTGACTGACTGACTGACTGACTAATATATCAACGTACAGCTAAAACCAATGGACATCGGAACGAATCGGGATAAATTTTTTTAAAAAGATAATTAAATAATTTCATTAAAAATCTTGATGATATAGATAATTTTACAAAACTAAAAACAACAGTGTTGTAAATTATTCAATATTTGTAAAAGAAAGTTCCATATTCAACTCATAATTAAGAAATAAAACAATATTAATAATCTAAATAAGTCCCTAGTGCCCAATAGTGCCCATAGTGTTTAGTTAATTTCAATTTTGGTTACTTATTTTTTACGTAACTTCTGGGAATATCCTACCTAAAAGGGATTAAGGGGTTTCTTTTAACACTAGGTAAGTCTTAAAATACATTCTTACAACAGTTTGCTAAAGGAATTCTTATTAAGGAAGTACCTATAGATAGATAGATAGATAGAACGCTTTATTGCACACACAAGTTACAGAAAATGACAACACAATTATTATTAGTTTAAATTATGAAAAAAACAGTGGCACAATAGGCGGCCTTACCGCTGAAAGCGGTCTCTTCCAGGCAACCTTAGGATGGAGAGGATTTGACGTAAGATTAAGGGTAAGGTGCATTTAAGAAAAAGAGATAATATAAATAGTACCTACAACTACAAAAAAAACTGAGAAAAATTAAACACATAATATTATAGGTACATTTAATACATACTTATATGAATAAATTTACTATACATATATACATACATAAATAAAATAAAATAAAAATAAATAAATATATATGTACTATAAATACTAAGTAGGTATTAAAGAGGTATTAAATAATAAAATGAATTATGCAGTGATTGCGAACTTATACTTTACAGGGAAGTCGACACCTAACCTAACTACTCGTGTAATTATTATTTATAGTCAAGCCCATAGGGAACGTTTTTAGGAAAATATAATTCATATAAATTGACGCAATAACGACACAGTTGCGAACTTATATATAAATATCTACAGTACCTACGGTTCTCTACCTCACTAAAAAGTGCAAATATGGTGATTGTACGTGAAAATATTATATGATTTTATTATTTTCTAGCCTGGGGTTTCGCATAATATCTTAGGGACTCCAGCTAACCTCACCTACTCGGTTAACCCTGGTATACACCGCGCAGCGAATGATGAGATCTGCGGTAAGTGGATGGGGTATGCGCAGGACTCGATATTTCTATGAAAATTGAGTTCTGCGCATACCTCTTCTACATTTTTATCATAGCTCATAATTCACTACGCGGGGTATATACATGGTTATTGGTAACCATACTAGCAAGCCATTGAGGGCTACGTCTGTGCACCTTAACAAACAACTTTTGTTTTACGACTTTTGGAAAATCGAAAAAAAATTGAAAATTTTAGGTTATATAACTTCGAAAAACAGCAGATTTTTTAAAACAATGGTCATTCAGACTAAGAACAGAAGATAAAGCTTAAAAAAGAGATAAAATGTTAAGGTTAATGACCTCTCCGTATAAGGAACAGCTGATTTTCAGGAACACCTCAAAATGTTCAAATTTCTAAAAGTCGTAGCACAAAAGTTGTTGGTTTAGGTGCACAGAAGTAGCCCTCAACGGCTTGCTAGTATAATTACCAATAACCCTGTATAACAAACATACAAGGCTCTGGCAAACAGTCTACCAACTCGCAAGTAGACAAGCGTGGTAGACTTGAGGTTTAAGGATAGTCCGGGATGTGGATTTAAACCTTAGATTTCGACACTGATTTACTCGTGAACTATAGTCTAAACACTATCCCTAAATAATTGATAGGGATAGTGTTTAGACTATAGTTCCCTATATAATCTATAGGGATAGTGTTTAGACTATAGTTCACGAGTAAATCTGTGTCTAAATCGAAGGTTTAAATCTACATCTCGGACTATCCTTAAACCTCGTTTTGGAATAAGGGGGAATTAGTCTAAACCCTTAACATTAATGGCTAAATCTAGCCCATGACCGAAATGCTTGGAAAGATGTTAGGGATGCCTTTGGTCAGCTGTTGTACAATATAGGCTAACAAAAAACAATTTTACTAGCTGTGCTTCGCTGTTTCACTTGCGTAAGTCTTTGAATATTGGAATAAAAAGTAGTCTACGCGTTAATGAAGGTCTCCAGCTAGCTACTTCATACCAACTTTCATCGCAAAATAATGAATAAATATTGTTGATTACAATTTGTAGTTAAAATATTAAACATGTAGTACGATATCCATAATTGTAGTGCACTTGTAACTAATCTATTCATAATTTTTTTATTTACTTTGATCTAGATGAAATTTCGAGGTAACAACCCATCGATGAAGTATACCGTCGAGGCAAAGACCCGTCGTGGTAGAAACTCTTCGAGGTACCTACTGATCTTTTGAGATACCTAACGAACCATAGACTAAACGTACCAACGAGGCATAGAACATCGGCAGGTGGCCCTTATCAGCCCCAGGTAGGGCTTCCAAACTCGGTATCCTGAAATACCGAGATCCCGCATGATTTTTCGATGCGGGATACCGTTATACCCCCGCTATAGGACCCCGCACCAATGAAAATATCGAGATTCTGCAATAACATGCGGGATCGGAAGTCCTACCCCCCAGGTACATTATATGAATTTAAAAAACCATTCTTCTCTACTACTTTTGTAAGTCCACCCTAAACTCATTTTTTTATTAGCTTCCTAGTACAGACTTTTATCCCCTCTTTTTTTTCTCTTCCTATAGATCAGCCTGCATTTGCATGGATTATATGAACGTAGTTTTAATTTTACATTAAAAGTGAATTATCTAAACTAAATCTAAGTGGATATACACAATATTGTGTCCATAACAATAGAAAGGAACTGATGTTCGTTCACAGTTCAAGTACCTCAGTAGGTAATATGCATTTAAAGTAGGTGTTGATAAATCGTAATTGTTAAAACATCTATGTTGCTGTTGTGTGGTAGAGCTCAGAACATCGCGAAAGCAAAGAGCTTAAAAGCTTTAAATACTAAAGATAACGTAAAACGAAAGTTAAACGCAAGTTGGCTAAGTAGCAACTATTTATAAACAGACTGGAGTCTAATTAGAACCGTACGCATGACCGACAATGATCTACAAATAAATCATAACAGCAAAGCCAAAACGGCAACAGACCAAACAAAAATAAAACATTAGAACTAAACTTAAACGTAAAACCGATAAAACTAAAATAAACTTACATTTTCACAATCTGCACAACAAGCAGTAACCAAAGAAAATCATGAAACTAAAACAGCACCCAACGCAATACGACCTTCCTTTCCCTTTCGTCTAAACAGAGAGGGACAACAGAAAGCTTACACAGCTGACACTTAAAGTACTATTAGCAACTTTTAAGAAAACACTGCCTTTACGTGTGATGTTATATCTACTCAATGTAGTCGACTAATTTGAATTACGAAAAATCGATAAATGTAACTGAGAAAATAATCTAAATAACGTAAAGGTACATGCAAACAATCTAAATTGACATATAAGTGAATAGATGCACTGTTTGTAAACTATCATTTGATGTATTATTATCGTAACGTACGAGTATTAAATGTATGAGGACGGACGCGCTGGCGAGCGTTCACCGCGACCACGCGCGAGTTAACTACTGAACTTACTTTTTGGTGAACGGAACGCTCCGGCCCGTTAGGCCGCTTCTACACACTCCTAATAAACATTTTCGTCGTCGCCGTGTTTCGTTCGTCTCTTTCATTTGCAACGAGAGTGAACAGAAGACGAGAGAAAGTGCGGGGCTGAAATGAACTTTTAGTGCAAGCTCCCCGTTCATTACATGTGTGCTTCGTCTGTGTATAAGACATCCTCAAACAAATACGTACTGGCATGGCGCTTTGTGGGTTATTATTGTCCACGCACAATGAAGTGCGTACAAGGAGCAATTCTGTTTGATTAAAATTTCTTTCGGGTTTTTGCGGAGCGGTCTTTGTTTGATACCAGTTCAGAGTTCTCTGTATTCTCTTTGTGTAGATTCGAGGGGAACTCATTAGACGGCAATTCGATGTTCCGATCCATACAATTAAAGCGGTACACCACAGGGTACATACATAAACAAACAAAAGAGCTTTTGAAAAATTTCAATTCTGAATAACTTTCAATTTCAGTTCCATAGCGACAAAGCTTTTGAGTGGGTACATACTTCGAAAAAGGTTTTTGTTTGCAACGTGTCTGTATAGAGAAAATCAAAGTTGCCGAAATTGAATGGCTTTCTGACCTTTCCCTATTTCTTAGGTGAAATAGTTTGTTGGGTCCCCTGGAGCGGCGGCGCGGCGTCTAGACTTCAAGTAACTACTTTCAACACTAGATTGGTTTCCAAACAACATCTGTTCTAGACGTGATCTGCTTTGAATATTTGCACTATTTCACACATAGTTCAAGTAAACAGTTTCCACTTCGGTCTCCACGCTATTCAGACATAAATAGATCATTTTAACCTAATTCTTGCGCTGTAAAGATAGATATAGATAAAATCTTGGACATACAGATATATAGTTATATGTAGGTATAAATGACTAGTTCATTTTATGGTCAGTGACCACATTACACATTTTGTAACGTAAGCCTTTTCTCTGAAGGAAATAACTAAATTTTTATTAGAATTACGTTACAAACAAGATAAGCAATCGGATTTCCTGAAGTGATTGTTTTTCCGTTAAATCAATTTATCATGAAACGACCTAATAAGTTGTATCAATTTTATGATTAAGAAATAAAAAATAGCTACTTAGTCTAAGCTAAGGAATTGTGTAAAAATAAATAAAAACTGTAATCAACCCTGAGAAACAAATGGCCGACAAGAAGATTAATTGAACGAACAATTTCGTTCCGAAAATGTTGTACAATTAATTATTTTCTTAGACTAATTCATAAACAGCGCAGAAAAATAACATAACGGAATTGAAGTATAACCAAAAATAATTAATTTGTATTACCAAGAATAAAACATACAAAGAAACATGACTCAAAATCTACCTGAAGAAAAGGTTAATGAATGATGGGTATGAAAACATATTTTCATTAACATTTTGTTTAAGAGAAAAGGGTACCGGCTCTCTCTTCATACAAACGTAGTCGACTGTTTCCTCCGTGGATAATGTAATGACACTAGCAGAAATATTTTTGCTGCATTAAACCTATAACTGCCATGACTATGCCCCTTGTCTTGTTTTTTAATATATATTCTAACTAGCGACCCGTCCCGGCTTCGCACGGCTATATTATGCATGTATTATACATATAAACCTTCCTCTTGAAACACTCTATCTATTAAAAAAACCCCCATCAAAATCCGTTGCGTAGTTTTAAAGATTTAAGCATACATAGGGATATAGGGACAGAGAAAGCGACTTTGTTTTATACTATGTAGTGATTATCATAGAAAGTGAGAGTTAAAAAACCAAAAAAAAGATAGGGGCATGGTAAAACTAAAAAAAAAATTTGCTCTTGTGTCAATATTCAGGAAAGAAACACTCGACTGCGTTTGTATGGAGAGAGCCGATACCCTTAATTTCCTCTTAAGTATCTTACTCCGTAGACTCGACACGTAATGACGAATTATTTTCTTCTGGAAACGGTCGAACGAGATGAGGAGACTATATACTAAGCAGATAAGTATAAAACCCTTTCAAGCAAGACTATTTCATCTAATATATTTCTTAGAAAGTATAGAGTCCTGAATATCATGCACTCAAGTTGCTGACGCTATATAAATCATCCAGATTTGATTTAATGTTATCTTAGTACAACTGCTTATCATCACTACATAGTACCTATAAAACAAAGTCGCTTTCCGCTGTCTGTCCCGATGTATGCTTAGATCTTTAAAACTACGCAAATGATTTTGTTGCGTTTTTTTAACAGATAGATTGGTTTTGTTTTATATTACTAAAACCTTCTGGGTTTTAGTAATATAAAACAAAACTACCACGCGTACGAAGTCGCGGGCAACAGCTAGTAGTAAAATAAAGTTGAAATGAGGCTCAAAAATTTTTCAAAGTGTAAGAACTATATTTTTTCAAAGCATATTCTAACAAAATAATTATTGGCAACCCTACAGGTGACGTCTAAATTGCATATTTATCAGGAATCTAATGCGGTAGTTTAACATATCATCTCAGTAAGGACAGACAGGTAGATTCTGCAGTATCACTACACATTTACGGCGAGTATTCACTCCTAATTCAGAAGTTATTAAAGGACACCTTCTCGATATGGATTTATATTGATAAATAATCTTGACATTGTAATATTGATACTAAGTTAACCAGTAGGTTACTATTTTTTTTCTAATGTTAGTCATCGTAAGAAGTGGTTAGTGAAATATCAGATTTTTAGCCCTCCGTGTGTTCCTATCTCCAGTTATTTTTAGCCCATTCAATGCATCCAGTGATGAAAAATTATTTCCTTAAATGACACAGAAATATTCACCATGAAGTGATTTAAAGACTTACACGGAAAAAAGGTTTTTTTTGAAGCAAGTTATAATCCTCTACCTGTAAACGCTAGAGAAAAATCTTAAAATGATAGGCTAATCAAGAATGATATTTTTTATGTAAAAGCAATATTCTTAAATTAAGAATACTGCTTATTATTTTCTGTGGAAGAGATGGGGATGGTGCGAATCTGCCTCGTGCCCATGTGGCTGCCCCGAGCAATCAGTGCGACACATACTGCTTGAGTGCCCACTTACCAAATACAGCGGACCCTCCACTGACTTTAGGGACCTCACTAGATGTTTAGCTTTAAGTTATATATCATGTACCAGTACTACATTAAGCCATACGATAAATAAATTATAAATATAAATATAAATAGATAAATTATTTTCAAGAACTTTTACTAAAAACAAGGAATTATTCTCTAGTGTTTATAGGAAGAGGATTATTTCTTGCTTCAAAAAATCTTATTTTTATCTGTCCTACCTAAATGATGTCATTGTCAACTGTAACTGAAAAAACAGCACCTAATTTGCCCTAAATATGGTACGTATAGATCGTGATATTATTACCATACATATATAGTACAAGTTTAATCCAAAATGTAACTATGCGGTGAGGAAATTCATTTCATTTCAGTAGATTTATTTTTAATTCAGCTGATTCTTTGTTTATATTTTGAACAACGATAAGTTCGTGGTCATTTCGCACGCACAGATTAGTATTTTTGGCGCCAAACTGGAACGTGACCAGCGGCCATTGTTATTGTAATCGAAGTGTTAATTTAATTAATGATAAGTTAACGTGATATGATTAGACTAAATTTTTATATATGTGATTTTGTTATAAATATGGGTAGGTACAGTATGCATCATAAGTCCACGTATCAGTTGGCTACAATCACTATCACTACATAGTATAAAACACAGTTGCTTTCTCTGTACCTATGTCCCTATATCCCTTTGTATGCCTAAATCTTTTAAACTACGCAACGGATTTTGATACCGTTTTTTTAATAGATAGAGTGATTCAAGAGGAAGGTTTATATGTATAATACATGCATAATATAGCCGTGCAAAGCCGGGGCGGGTCGCTAGTAATACTATAAACAAGTATTAGACTTACGACCTTCTTCTAATAGACGTTAAAATTCCACACAAACATAAATACTTGAATTCTCACTCAGTGTGATTATTATTTTCAAAATGTTAGCTATGTATTTAGTTGGCCGAGTGGTATAAGCCGCCATCCGCTACACCAACCGACGACATGGGTTCGATCCACAGGTTACGTTGTTATAATGTTCAAATAGTGCTGCACGGGATTGTAAACGTTACGGTGGATAGAGAATTTGACCGTTGATTATACATGTAATTCCCTCAGGCATATAGCTGGAAGCTTATGGCTCTTACTGCACCATTCATGGATATTTGAGGTTTAGGCTGTGCGTCAGAGAATCAATCAGGCGTTCATAATGTCAT
The DNA here is from genome assembly GCA_907269075.1 of Idaea aversata. NCBI lineage: Eukaryota > Metazoa > Arthropoda > Insecta > Lepidoptera > Geometridae > Idaea > Idaea aversata. The sequence goes on along the minus strand of OU026099.1, from coordinate 5,475,144 downwards.
TATGGTAGGTATGCCATGACCATGAATGACTGACTGATTCACTGTGTTACCTATACTTTGACATAGGTATAGAAAAATAGGTCTTTAAATAAAAATGAATAAATATTGTAGGACATTCCACACATCGCCATCTGGCCCCAAGCTAAAGTAACTAGACCTGTGTTATGGGTGCTAGAGACCGGATATACTACATATATACTTTTCTTTGGTAAATATATACTTATAATACATAGAAACAACCTGACCACAGACTAAGCATAAATACTTACCTGAGGCGGGAATCGAACCCGTAACCCTGTGTTTGGCAGTCCGGCATGGTGACCATTGTGCCAACAGGGTCGTCAGTTTGTAAGTTGCAATTAAATTATGCTAATAGTGTTTCAGTGTTTATCTTTTTGATTGAATGAATTGTATTTATATTTTTTTTATTTGGAACAACAGCTTCAAATCACATCAAATCAAATTTTTTTATTTCTTTGGATGTATAATACCTTAAAAGTATAATAGACCACTTGAAAACGTCTTAAAAACTAAGTACTTAACTTGTACTTGTATACAGGCTGTTTTCCGCAATTCCATCCTTTTTAATTGGGTCCTTTTTGTGTTAGTAATAGGCTTGCTCAGCACTTCCTCCCCTTTCAGCTTAATCGACCATATCCAGAGGAAAGAACTTGTCAACATCGTGATGAAACCCACGGCTTAGTTAGGACAACAGCTTAACAAACACTAATTTTCTAAATAGTTAATTACAGCTGTCCACATATTGACTTAGTACTAGAGATGAGGGACAGATTATAATTACGTTAGTATAATCCGAATGAGAAAATAGATTTGTCATAAGTTTGGCACCTAGTCTGTTTGTTTGTCTGTATACGTATGGCAACGTAGCTACGAAAAAAAAAAAGTGTGTGTGTCAGCTCCGACGCACGACTGGAGTTTACTCCTTAAGTACGAGTATCTAACCATACGCAAAAAGAGTTTTAGATGAAAAAAAAAAAAATAGTCGGACGACTATTTGTCGTCCGACAAATAGTCGTCCGACATTTGTCGTCCGTCAATAGTCGTCCATCTTCTTCTTATATATAAAAATGAATCGCAAAAAGTGTTGGTAAGCGCATAACTCAACAACGCCTGGACCAATTTGGCCAATTCTTTTTTTGTTGTGTTTGTTATTGTCAGGAGAAGGTTCTTATGAAATAAAAAATTAAGAAAATTGCGTAGAAAATAATTACGCGGGTGAAACCGCGGGGCGCAGCTAGTCTTATATATAAAAATGAATCGCAAAATGTGTTGGTAAGCGCATAACTCAACAACGCCTGGACCAATTTGGCCAATTCTTTTTTTTAAATGTTCGTTGAAGTTCAAAGATGGTTTTTACGGCGAGAAAAATTCGAATAAAGGCTATATTTGGCAGTACGAAGTCTGCCGGGTCAGCTAGTCTATAATATAAAAATGAATCGCAAAATGTGTTGGTAAGCGCATAACTCAACAACGCCTGGACCAATTTGGCCAATTCTTTTTTTGTTGTGTTTGTTATTGTCAGGAGAAGGTTCTTATGAAAGAAAATATTAAGAAAATTGCGTAGAAAATTATTACGCGGGTGAAACCGCGGGGCGCAGCTAGTCTTATATATAAAAATGAATCGCAAAATGTGTTGGTAAGCGCATAACTCAACAACGCCTGGACCAATTTGGCCAATTCTTTTTTTTAGAATATTCCATAAGGTACGAGGATGGTTCTTACGGAGAGAAAATTTTAAAAAATTGCCTAAAAATGTCTAAAAACAACACTTTTCTATACTCCATACCATACAAACGATTCGTGATAATACAAGTCAATAAGAACTTTAATACCATAACATAAAGTTCAAGTTTTAATGGAGAGGTTCCGGGAAGGCAAAACAATTGAGTGACGTATAAATATTGATGTCAATCGTGTTGCGGTGTTAGTTGCCAAACTACACCTAAACGGCTGAACCGATTTGTATGATTTTTAACCCCCGACGCAAAAACGACGGGGTGTTATAAGTTTGACGTGTCTGTGTGTGTGTGTCTGTCTGTGGCATCGTAGCTCCCGAACGGCTGAACCGATTTTGATTTAGTTTTTTTGAAGTGAAAACTTCTTATGGCGCGTTGGGCACTTTTGTGGGTGAGCATTTTCAGCCGTTCTCGCGACAGATTTTGACGCGACAGATTTTGACGCGACAGATGAGATTTTATTTGTGTTAGTCTTTTTGTTTAACTTATACTGCCATCTATTACACAAATTGAGAAACTTAGTTTCTAGAAAGACCGCTATTCGAATGTAGATGGCGCTGATTTAAATTTTTTACTGCCATCTAGCGAATAAAAAATAAACTATATTTGTTTAAGTGAGTGCTAATAGATGGCAGTAGCAGATCGTTTCAAGAAATATTCTATGAGAAATAACAAGTTTATTGTTTTCACTTCTGCCTGCACTCCCGGAGTGCGCTGTTTTTTTTATATGGCAAAACAACGTTTGCCGGGACAGCTAGTTAAAAATAAAATTAGAAAGTTGCGCACTAAAGGTGCGCAACTTTCTAAAAACGTGACCAAAAACGTGACCGATTTTCGTTACTTGTTAGTAGGTTTTACCCTTCGGATTTTTCTCATACCGGGCGCCTTATATATGAAAATCGATTCTTAAGGAGTAAACTCCAAAAATTGTCTCTTTTTATAATCTGAATTCTTCCCCCAGGCCAGTACCTACAATTGCCTACGTGGAAGTCACCCATCCGACTCCGGACTCAAGTAGGCCGCTGCAGACAATCAAAATAATATGCCGGTGGGGTTTCACTTCAGAAAGCGCGATGTCTGTGGGGATCGATGGATGGATGGATCTCCTCTTCCAATATCCGCTGTGTCCCAACACCAGCACGTTGGACAACCTAAAGGAGACCAATGATGCTGCCGTGGCTGTGGAGCAATTTGATCAGACAGAATTTAAAGGCTGTAACTTGACACGAAAAGAAGAAGACTAAGAAACCTAAGGGTATAAGTATAAGGGACTGAAAGGTTTTTAAAAGTCCCTTTAAGGTCTAAAAACAAAAAAATAAATTAGGTATATTAATCATTCTGGACTGAATTTTTTTAGGCAACCCATTTGCAGTATATTTATTGACCTACTAGCTGCGCCCCACGGTTTCACCCGCGTAAGTCCGATGTTTCTCACCGTTTAAACCTTCCCTGGACTACGACAAACATGTCAAAACCGAAATCATATAAATCGGTTCAGCCGTTCTCGAGTTTTAGCGAGACTAACGAACAGCAATTGATTTTTATATATATAGAAGATATAGATAGATAGATAGATAGAAGATTTAATTTGATATAAAATACTTATCATCCATTAAACAGCTCGATGAATGTCGCCCTTAAATGGATCTCCGACTATTGATGTCCGTGACAAAATAACAAATAAAAAAATAAATTAAAATTTAAAAAACCGATCTAAAAAAAAACCAAAAAATAAATTTTAAAAATCCTGAAATCAAAAACTAAAATGTGAAAAATAATCCATTTCGGGTCACTAAAAGACAGCAGATAACTTAAACGTACTTGGAAGTCGACGGAAGTTTTTATAATCTGAATTCTTCCCCCAGGCCAGTACCTACAATTGCCTACGTGGAAGTCACCCATCCGACTCCGGACTCAAGTAGGCCGCTGCAGACAATCAAAATAATATGCCGGTGGGGTTTCACTTCAGAAAGCGCGATGTCTGTGGGGATCGATGGATGGATGGATCTCCTCTTCCAATATCCGATGTGTCCCAACACCAGCACGTTGGACAACCTAAAGGAGACCAATGATGCTGCCGTGGCTGTGGAGCAATTTGATCAGACAGAATTTAAAGGCTGTAACTTGACACGAAAAGAAGAAGACTAAGAAACCTAAGGATATAAGTATAAGGGACTGAAAGGTTTTTAAAAGTCCCTTTAAGGTCCGAAATCATCTAAATCGGTTCTTAGTGACCCGAAATGGATAATTTTTCACATTTTAGTTTTTGATTTCAGGTTTTTTAAAATTTATTTTTTGTTTTTTTTTTTTAAATCGGTTATAATTTATTTTTTAACCGACTTCAAAAAAGGAGGAGGTTCTCAATTCGTCTGTATGTTGTTGTTTTTTTTTTTTTTTTGTGTGTATGTTACGCGATCATTCGAAGACGGCTTAACCGATTGAGATGATTCTTTTTGTGTTCGGAAGGTGACACCTCAGGGGTGGTCCCATAAAATTTTGGTGGAGATCTGATGAGAATCTTCGGAGTGATGAACAGAATTGCACCTCGAGAGTGCAGCAAATTGCTCAGTTTTCGATTTCCACCAGTACAATTGGCCCATAAACGAACAGTTACCGATAAATGGAATATCTGAAACCACCTTCTCATCAGAAAACTCTTCAATCGGTTACGATTACAGGTTACAATTTGAAAAATTTAGTCGAATTTAGTCGCTGGACTGGGTTTGAATGAATGTTGATAGAGAACCTTATCTTAAATGAAGTTCTGATGAGGTTCTTCGAAGTGGTGAACAGAATTGCACCTCGAGAGTGCAGCAAATTGCTCATTTTTCGATTTCCACCAGTAGAATTGGCCCATAAACTAAAAGTTACCGATAAATGGAATATCTGAAACCACCTTCTCATCAGAAAACTCTTCAATCGGTTACGATTACAGGTTACAATTTGAATAAAATATTCGCCTTTGCCTCGCCGGACTGGGTTTGTTTGATAGAGAACCCTATCCTAAACGAAGATCTGATAAGGATCCACGGAGTGATGAACAGATCTGCACAGCGAGATTCAACAAATTGCTCAGTTTTCCATTTCCACTAATAGAAGTGGCCCATACACAGATAGGTACCGATGAATGGAGCATCTGAAAACACGTTCTTATCACCAAACTCTTCAATGGGTTACGATTAGGTACAGGTTGCAATTTGAAGAAACAGTCGCTTTCGCCTCATGGAGTAGAATTTCCAGTGACAGTGGCACTAAAAATGGTTAAATAATAAAATAAATTAAAATTTAAAAAACCGACTTCAAAAAAACCTAAAAACAAAAATTAAAAAACCTGAAAAGAAAAACAAAAAAGTGTAAAATAATCCATTTCGGGTTACTTACTTGGAAGTCGGACTTATTTCCAGTAGTTAAAGATAGTAGCTGTTACATTCCATTACAACTAGCTAAGTTTGTTATACAATTAACAATGACTGTGAGTATTGATATGTAAATCAATAACGTTACTAAACTAATGTCCTATTTAGTAGGCAGTGTTATCATATCGCAGGATGTCAGTATATGTCGGGTCGACGATCTGACAGATTGCACTAATTGTTGCTAATTGTACCCCGCACTCTATACGATGTTAAGGCTTGTATATTCGTACTCACCGCTATCTCTTTCCCACGCACGCCATGCAATGGTGCTATCCCTTTCCCCGGCGCGCCGCAAAATTGCCGTTTTTTTAACAAAATAAATAATTTATGAATGAAAAACTTCAATGTTTGACAAAACAGCCGGGCAGAAACTAGATTACTGTAACGACTATCTAAACAAGAAAGTTTCGTGTTGCTAGTCATTAAAGTTTTCACGATATGACGACGACGGATTTTGAAAAGCTAAGTTTTAAAAAATATATCGAGAAAAATTAATGCCATCATGTTTAACACCTAAAGTTTGACAACTGATTTAGATTATTTCATATCTATACACTATATATTATAAAGATATAGATATCTATAGGTACTATATATTATTTTATCTATACTATATAATCCAGCTGCGCCCCGCGGTTTCACCCGCGTAAGTCCTGATCCCGTAGAAATATCGAGATATAAAAGAGCCTATGTGTTAATCCACTTCTCCAGCTATCTACATACCGAGTTTCATTGCAATCGATCCAGTAGCTTTTGCGTGAAGGAGTAAAAACATACATACACACACAAACTTTCACATTTATAATATTGGGAGGATTATAAAGCTGAAGAGTTTGTTTCTTTGTTTGAACTTTTTGTGTCAGATAGTCCATTTGTCCCGTGTCCCGCGGGCTTAGAGGTTGGCATACAAGTTGTGCCCTTCTTTAAGTTTGACGGAACATAAAGAATTCTTAGTAAATTCGATAGAACAAATTCGGAACTAAATCCTAGACATACTCACATAATGTCTAGGACATAGGGACCCGCAGAGTGTAGGAACAGTGGAGTTCTACAACCACATTTTACAGTAAGTAATTTATGGCAATATCTAAAAAAGAATAATAAAACATCAATCCGGACATTCTTCAAACAGCCTGATGAAAATAGAAAATCGGTCAGAGCCCATCGCTATTGAGAGAATGAGAGCCATTAAACATTTCATTGTACTTTTTACTGCTCCAGACGGCAGGCAGCGGAAATCAAAATAAAGACGAAGGCAAACTAAGGACTAAAAGGTCGGCCGATCAATCGAAAACAAAAAAACCGGCCAAGTGTGAGGTCAATATCGACTTTAGAGAATCAAAACGCGACGCAAACAATTATTTGCAACAATAGTTAAACTCCCTATAGTTTAACTATTGTTGCAAATAAAAATGTTCAGTAAGTAAAACAATTTATGTCCTACTGCTCAACTACCTACTTAATTAGTTAAGCGATTATCATTTGAGCAGTGGGCATTACCCATTGCTCAACTTTATGTAGTTGAACAGTGGGGCAGTTGCGATAAAATATTGTATATTTTAGGTTTTTACGGTTACGTACCTCTAAAGGTAAAAAAAGAATCCCGATCACTTTCTTGTCCGTCTGTTTTATTTGTTGTTTTATTTTAAATATTGTACTGTATTGAATTATGTGTATATCGTGTTCTATGTTCCTTCTTGTGTTGTACAAATTAAGTTATCTATAACAATCTATTTTTTGTCAAATCTACATATTTTGGGTCTAACACTTTGCATTTTGACGTTCGAGATCGGCCTACTTCATGTCGGTAGTATGCATTCGCCTTTAAAAGTCGTACAAGCTTATTCTAATGGTAAAATTAATTGGTGTACTTACCTTACGATTGGTAGGTACTACTTTATGTTGAGTATTAATTCGGGTTGTAATAACCAGAAGCACTAATTTGTTTAATGTTTATATTGCCAAGCGTGTCTTCCCGCTTCATTTTATTTTACTACCAATTTCGCAGAATGCTTGAAACTTGTCTGAAAATCGTGATGATGAATGTAGTACCTACCAGTCATATTATTTATTCAGGGAGAGCCTTTATTTAAATTTGATTTTTGAAAGAAGTTTCCTCGATAACTTTTTTCTCATTTTAGAAAAGAAAAAAGTTCGGAAATTCGAAAAAAGTTACGCGTTACGAAAACGTGAAACGAAAAACCGTAGGAGAAACTAATCTCCAACATACAATATACAAAAAAAAAAAATTTTTTTTTTCAACTTAAAAAAATTGTAGAGGGACTTCGTTCCAAACGCATGTCCCGCAAGTTCATTTTTTTCGTTACGGTTCCTTAATGGTTGGTTACTAACCATTTGAAAGCTTTGGTCAATCCGGTGATTGACCTTTTTTTTCTAATAGAATTGATGAATAAGCACATCGTAAACAAGGAAAAACTAAGCGTAATACCTAAACATACATTGTAGTCTCTTTACCTGTTTTTAATTATTTTCTGTTCATTATACTTGTGGTTTTATACTCTCCATAGATAAACTCTACTCTAGGTCAACTATGACTAAAGGGTCCGTGATTCCCTACATTTTGCACCGCTTTAGACGTCAATCGATTCTAATAAATTGACATTACAACAGGAAAAGGGACCGATGTGAAACTTAATAAGCACCTACCTCCAGCAAATTGACTCATGAAACTTTTGCCTAATATAATAGGTATAGCACCAAATCAGTACCTCATGGTGCCTTATAAGTACTTTATTTGATGCTACCTATAATCCTACATATTATTCACTAAAACATAGGTAATGAAAACCGTTAATTAAAACCTATAGCAGCACCTTAACACTAGGCTTTTAGTGCCCATCTAAATTACATAAGAAACTCTTGCAAAATTTTCATGTTCCCGTAACAACACTCACCCAGAAAGATTATTTTATTTATGTAGAATGATGAATACCCAATATTTGAAGTATAAATTACTTGAAGACATGATTCACTTGTTAAACTGTACTTAACCTAAAGATGGTAAGTCAAGTGAAACGCCAGTTTTCAATAGATAACTTACAATAGAGTCCCCGCAGAATTCTGACTTTTATATCAGCCGATAATTTAGATGGCCGAAGCGGTTTAGTATCATTATAAAGCGACCATTATGAAGCTACGATTCGGGATACGATATGCAGCCTCCCTCAGTTCATAGCTATTTAAGAACAGACTGAAATGGCTACTAAAGGTTACTTTTGATACTTTTAAAACAGTTTTACGAAATTCAGTTGTTCTTGTGATTATTTTAAACATAAAATTTTAAGATGTACGGTCGGCTGCATAATTGCAGACCCACCTTAGAGCTCCAAAACGGCTGTTATAAGAATGTTTTCAACACAAGCAAGATTCTTGGCACCTGCTTTAGTTGAAGTTTAAAGTCTTTTAACTCATGAATTTATCAAACAAAAATTTTTAGACTGAAAATATTCCCATAATAGTAATTTAAGAACTCTACGGTGGGTATAAAATTATACAGCCGACCGTATGTACATATTTTTATTTTAACACTGAAATTTGACTTTTGAATGAATTGAATTGAATTTATTAATAAAACGAGTCAGCAAAATGAGTGGATTGACTTGTAGTACTTAAATTCAATTATAAATTTCAAAACAAAATGTTTTGTATTTGTATTTGAATTGATAATTTCAATCGACAAATACAAAACTAAATATTATGTTTTATGTGTAATGTTTAGTACAAAATTAAATGTCTTGTATTTGTATTTGAATTATTGATCCATAGGAAGTTAGTAGTCTGCTATCGAAAGACATAATAAGTCAACAGTAGGTAGGTACGCCTCCTGTGATCGATCATTTTGCTCTCACTCTGATATATGTGTAATGTTTTGTACAAAACAAAATGTTTTGTATTTGTATTCGAATTGATCGATAGAAAGTTAGTAGTCTGCTATCGAAAGACTTAATAAGTCAACGGTAGGTAGGTACGCCTCCTGTGATCGATCATTTTGCTCTCACTCTGATATATGTGTAATGTTTTGTACAAAACAAAATGTTTTGTATTTGTATTCGAATTGATCGATAGAAAGTTAGTAGTCTGCTATCGAAAGACTTAATAAGTCAACGGTAGGTAGGTACGCCTCCTGTGATCGATCATTTAGCTCTCACTCTGTGTCACACATATCAATAAAATTACTATGTTTACATTACACATGTATGGTGACTCAACGGTCTGCTGCAATACAGTACTTGTCAATGTTTACTTTAAATTATATTAATATGTGGTTAATAACTACATATAGGTGCCATTTGTACCACCATGCATAAGGACATGACTCTCCAAATCTAAGAAGGGGTGTTGGAGAGGCGTGACTAATCCTTCCGCCAGAATAGCTAGAAGTGGTAATCAAAAACTTAACTTATGCCATGGACACGAAAGAAGAAGTGTCATTTGTTATAGAGACCATGGTCAGTTTGGGGTTTTGGGTAAAGAAGCGATACTTTCGTCTAGGTCGCCTTCAAGAGCTGGGGCTCCAGATTGTTCCAGGCGCAAAGGATAGTCAAAGTCTGAGTCACACAACGGGGTAATGCTGCAAGTATTGGTTCCTTTGCGCCAGGAGCGGGTGCGGGTTGTTTGATAAGGTTTAGTTTTATTATTATATTTCAGTGTAATATTTTGTTTTAGTTTAATATTATTTTTCGTAGTTTATAAGTTTTCTTATAAGTAAGCTGAAGTGGCAATGGGCAGGTCATATAGCTCGCAGAACTGACCACGCACCGCTGCACGCTGGGGAGTAAAGGTTCAACGCTAAACGGAGTGTAGGGAGACCAGCTGCCCGGTGGACCGACGACATTGTAGCGGTCGCGGGTAGTCGGTGGATGGAGGCGGCTCAAGATCGTTATTTTTGACGTCGTTTGCGGGAGGCTTATGTCCAGCAGTGGACACTATATGGGCTGATATGATGATGGTGATGAATATTTCTTTTAGTTCTTTTTAACCACATTAATGTTGCACCCGATGCTCGCCTTATATAATTTTTCGTAAAAATTATCGACTTTGGAACTGCGCATATTCCTACAACATAATTTTCCAACTACAAAATTATTTATTAGACTTTGCACATACCAACAATTTAAGGAACATATAAATGGGTACATACAATTGATGATTAATTTATAAAGAATACTTTGATTAAAATCTCAAATAGTAGGTATAAAAGCATAGTTTGAAAAGTATTAAATATATCCGATTTCTAAACTTAATCAATTTTAACGAAAAACTGAAAACTTTGAATTTAGCGGGCAGTTAGTTCAACATCACGTTAAAGGCGTCTAGTAAGTAGTAATACTTACCGAAGTAGTTTCACCGAATCGTGACCTACCAAAACATGACCTAGGTGCTAGTAAGTCGTTGTTAATGGAACAAAAAACAATTTGCTTCGAGTGGGCCATAATGATATGGCGTCACCTCGTTTGTTCTCATAAGTGTGTTAGCAGTCACTTAATACGTACCTACAGAAAGCCATTAGATTCTCCTTTTCGTTTTCGTTTGGACATAGATTTAGATATTACGCTCATACTATATACCGTTACGGCAAAACGTATGTATATATACAGGGTTATTGGTAACTATATATGTTAGCAAGCGGTTGAGAACCACTTCTGTGCACCTAAACAAACAACTTATTTTCTACGACTTTTGGAAATTCGAACATTGTTACAGAGGTCATTAACCTTAAGAATATACTTATTTTTTAATTTTATCTACTGTTCTAAGTCTGAATAACCTTTATTTTAAAAAATCTGCTGATTTTCGTCCCCCAAAAGAATGTTTGTATTTCCAAAAGTTGTTTCGTTATGTGCACATAAGTTGCACTCAACCGCTTGCTAATAAAGTTACCAAAAACCCTGTCTAAACTTGTATTCCTATAAAACGTTGAATAAAAATGTACCTACTTAATTACTTATTATAGTGTTTATTATTCCTTTCTTAGGCACCTCGGCGCGCGTCTTTTCGAGGTGTCTGGTGATCGGAGAGCTGATGGCTTTTCCGCTCAGAGGGTCATCCAAATGTTGCCAGCCTTCTGGGCACGACGCCAGACACCTCGGGGAAAAGCGTTTGAGGATGTAGCTTTATTTGTAGCTTTATTTTTTCTTGTGTTTTTATTAATGTTTTAAATTTAATGGTTTTATGGAAATTCAATGTATGATTAAAAAAAATATAATGTTTGAAAATACTAACGATTTCTTTTGAAAGCCTCTAATTTAGTGACTAAATTAATGATTTTCAAGAGGAAACCGGCAAAACAACAAAGGTTCAAAGTAGAATTCCGGGTCGAATATGATCCTAGTAAGATTACTTACGGCCTTTATACTATTACTGGCTGCACCCCGCGGTTTTATTCGTATTAGTCACGGTCCTGTGGGAAAATTGGGATACATAGAAGCCGCTGAGCATATTTCCGTGGGGCGGGCGCAGGCGTTTTTAATTGTATTAGATATTGCAGGACATTCCACTCCACACATCGCCATCTAGCCCCAAGCTAAGTAACTAGACTTGTGTTATGGGTGCTAGAAAACGGATATACTACTTATATAATTTTCTTTTGAAAATATATATACTTATAATACATAGAAACAACCAGACCACAGACAAATATCTAAGCATAAATACCTGTCTGAGACGGAAATCGAACCCGTGACCCTGTGTTTGGCAGTCCAGCATGGTGACTATTATGCCAACTGGGCCGTCAGATAACAGAGAACATAACGATTCCGATTCTTATTTGTAATAGGAGCGTCTTAAATATTTAGGGGACACCTCAATATTTGAGAGTTGTTTGAGTAATCGGGCATAAGAACCATAGACTCAATATTTTTTAATTAAGTACCTAAAGACTTTTTGTTCTTTCTTCCTTAAGTTACTACTTTGCCTACATATAGGTATAGATAAAGATTACCAATGACAGCATATCCATCGAAACGAATTTAAATTTTATTCATAAGCTTTATTGTGTACCAGAGAGCAGTCTTTAATCAGACTTATACCAGGAAAGGACATTAAGTTTGATTATAAAATTTCATTCTAAACGTTTTCTCTGAAATATCATATCATATTTTTGTCCAGCTGTCGAATGAAGGATCAAAAAGGAATAAATTATTATTTTATAATGAAAATTCTGAGAATAATTTGTACGAACGCTCTTTGTCTAGGTATATTGAACTTCCTAAAAAGTCTGTCGTTTCAGTATTCTTGTGTTTTTGTGTAGTTTCTTTTAGATCGAGACTGTTCCTTCAGGAATTTATTAGTTCGAGTCGCAAAATCCTTAGAAAATATAAAGGAAGTCATCCGAAAACCGACTTTACAGACAGCCATATTTTTTAACTCTAAAAAATATGGTTGTCTGTAAAGTCGGTTTGCAGACGATAATTTTACGTGATAACGTCATAAGAAAACTTTATATACGTTGCTATGGTTACCGTTTTGTCAATAAAACTCACGTTCCCGGAACCTGAGTGGAACACGATGGCGGCACACTTTTTTGTGATTGCTGCCGTTGTTCATCAATTTATAAGACGTTATCACGTTAAAAAAGCAGTAGAACACGAATTAATGGTGTTTATTTGTCTTTCCGTTATCAATGTATTTGAAAACTACAAAGTCTACGCCTTTAAGCCTGTTGAAATTTGTTTTACACTAAAGTCTTCGATGTTATTAGGGAAATAAAATACAAAACACATGGACGATATGCCATTTTTCAACAAGCAACTTCTATATGTAAAAATCACAGCCCATAAGGGGGCGTCCATAAATTACGTGAGGTGTTTTTTTTTTAATTTCACTCCCCCCCTGGTGAGAATTCGTGAGATTTTATTCAACCCCCTCCCCCATCCCCCAATCTCACGTGAGATTTTTCAAAATGTTGGTTTCTTACTTAAACGCGTTGGATTCTTATTGTAAAAAGAAAAAAAAATTGCTTCGTGCTTTTATTTACGACTAGTTAAGACTAGTAATCAATATTACTGAGAGAGAATGATCTTAATCGTATTACGATATATAGACATTTAAAATTACATCTGGATGGACGAAAAAAAAATGTAATAATTTGGGCTAAATGGCCCAAATTATTACATTTTTTTTTTTGTTTCAATCAGAAAAAAAATTGCGTGATATTCGCCGAGACCCCCCCTCTCTCCAACGTAAGATTAGATGAGGTTTGTTTCGACCCCCTCCCCCCTTAAACATCACACGTAATTTAATGACGCCCCCTAAGGCGAAGTTGCCATTTCTCCGAGAAAAACACAGGGGTAAAATGTTCTTGCAAAATGACATGGGATGACTTTAGACGTCATCCTACATCAATGACACTCGACGAGCTGAAGTGGCCGAATCATAAAACACTCAACCCAAACAATTCGAAAAGTACTTATCAGGCATAAGATACTACACAAATTTTCTATCAACCTTTTGCACTTTGAACCTAACTTATGAACCTGTAATAAAAAAATCATAGCAATGAGAATGCTTTTCATGCAAAATTGGCTTGTATGTCCAATACAAGCCAATTTTGCATGAAAAGCAATCATCTCATCTCAGCTGATATGAAGCTAAGATCAACGACGAAGGAGAACGTCAAGCCTGGAATTTTTCAGACGTCAGATTTGTATGGCAGTCAAGTTGACCAAGCACAAGACAGGTTTTTTTGGATCACATGGGGTCTTTTCAGCTTTACTTAATCGGATTCAAGGCTGTCTTCTCACGGAAAGATATTGTGAGCTGCGATTTTACGCCCATCGTAAAGTTGTCCATTACGATTGCCAGAGTTTAAACTGCTTCAAATTATTGCACATCATATTACTGTTCCTACTAAATTAATTACGACAAACGCACTAAATAGGGCTGTCAATGGTAATCAGGTCTGATATTCATCATGGTCATAATTTTAAGGGCCCTCATAACTGGCACGTCAGACAGATCTTAGTGATATTGGGTGTTTTAAAAAAAAAACTGAATCTTCACCAGACCTAAGAAGCACGTCAAGCAAGCTTCATATTAAGTAGGAGCATGTAATTTTTGATTTAAAAACAAACATGCCCACGATTTTATACCTAGGATAGAAATATAGGAACGTAATTATTAAAAACTTCGTCATGATAGAAAAATATCATGATGACTACTTTACTACAATTCTTTGTATTTTGTATGAATCGTAAGTAAATACATAATAAATACGTAAGTAATACAATGTAGTATAATTTAGATACTTGTAGTTGAATACGTGCTAGCATGCACACATGTGCTGTTTGAATCAGGAAAAATAATAAGTTTGAACTAAATAAAGTGCTTAAGCCAATATATACCTAACTTTTTCAATAGCTTGTTAACTTAAGGCTGCTTATGCTGCCAAACGCAACGCGCCAGAAATACCCGTCGCTTACAACTAATATTGTTGATTGTAACGAATGTGTTTTGTTTTTCTCAAAAGTGCTGAGATGAAATTGTAGGTGAAATTTGTACCGATATTTTGGGGTAATTTCGAGGCGAAAATTAATTGTCATTTCAATGCTAGACTAGTTTTTAATCGACTTCAAAAAAAGGAGGAGGTTCTCAATTCGGTTGTATGTATGTTTTTTTGAAGTGAAAACTTCTTATGGCGCGTTGGGCACTTTTGTGAGTGAGCATTTTAAGCCGTTCTCGCGACAGATGAGATTTTGACAGATGAGATTTTAACAGTTATTGTGCTTCTACTACTATGCAATATTGAAAACAGCGCCATCTCTGTGCAAACGGCCGAACTACGATACTCACTTCTGTACAACAGTGTTAACAGCGACATCTCTCGGTGGATGGTGCAGGTTCGCAGCGAGCTGCCGTACGCAGTTCGCGTCGCACGCTACCGCCATCACTGATACACGAGTGAGCATTTTCAGCCGTTCTCGCGACAGATGAGATTTCGACAGATGAGATTTTACACAGATATACAGTTTTCACTTCTGCCTGCACTCCCGGAGTGCGCTGTTTTTTTTTAATTCTTAATTTTAGGATAGCTTTAAAGCTATATGAAATATTTGGCTCAAAATAACACCAAAATGTCGGTAAAATCTCACCTACAATTCCATTTCAGCACTTTTGAGAAAAATAATACACATTCGTAACACTGAACAATTTTCACCAACAAAGGCGACCGGTGCCAGTAGTAACTATTTAGTTATTGTTGTGTTGTTGTTATATTTATTTTATTTGTGTTTTAACTATTTTGTGTACCAAGGTCGTTGGCGTATGGACCCCCCCTTATGAGAAACAATTAGACAACTCTTACTTATTAAAGTCACACGATTTGTATTCATGGTATAATTTTCAGTCTCCTCGCGACCATTACTATTGTAACATAGTCGAAACGTCGAGGCAAGAAAAATAACCATAAAAATACGCGATTAAAGACCTGGCAAAATAATGAACTCTGGCTAAATAAAAGTAAACAAGTAGGATTTAAATCGGAATTAACAACACAAAATCAAACTCTCTCAAATTAAAGCAATTAAAGACATCAATTACGAATAGGTACTGAGTTCCAATTCACCCTCTAGTTTATCAGAATATTCACAATGAACCTGTTAATTAACATTTAGAATTCCTAACTCACTTCTCTCATGTAAAAACATCAAAGCGGTTCAGAAGGGGTCCCTTTGAACCAACATATACTATGTTATAATTATTATATTAAAGCTACACTAGCTAAAATTATAAAGGTCAGTAGGTTTGTAAGGGTGAAGACAATGTCTTAGATGGCTTGCTCTATGTTGACCTGTTGAAAATCGCTAGACTGAGAAACGAAATTAAAGAGATAAAGTAAGTATGTATATTCTTCTTTTTCGTTACAGTCTTGACAAAGTGATCATCATGTAGTAAAGAGGGTAGATGTTGCGCGCTTCAGGATTGCTCTCTGACATATTACACATCGCCATCCAGCCCCAAGCTAAGCAACTTAATGCTTGTGTTATGGGTGCCAGATAACGGATAAACTACTTATATACTTTTTTTTTTTTTTTGTAAATATATACATATAGGAAACACCCAGAACCAGAAACAAGAATTTATGGTCAGCATAAATACTTGTTCCCGGCGGGAATCGAACCCGCAACCTTCTGCGTCGCAGTCGGGTGTTCGCCCGACGCGCCACAGAGGTCGTCAAACTCGTCGTTCTTGTGTACTGAATGTATTAATAAATAAAAATAAACAATTGACAACCCTAGAAGTTATAGGTATTGGAAGTTCATACCTACCTTGCTTGCTCAATGCTCATTCGATCACATAAACGCATCCAAAGAGCTCGTAAACCAGGGGTGAACGTTTCAATACTTCCACATTATTGTACCGTACCGAGAAAATTAATGACAACCAAATTAACCCTTTATGATGGCATTTGAATTGATAAATTGATGACTCACAGTAAATTTACAGGTATTTTGATTTGAAGGTTGTAATAAAAATGTAATTGTAAGCTGACATGTAAGCTGATATAATATAACATTCTCGTGTCGCGGTGTTAGTTACCTATGTCCATCTAAACGGCTGAACCGATTTGTATGAAAATTTGTGTGGATTATTGTTAGGTCTGAGAATCGAACAACATCTGTTTTTTTTTGTTTCCGTTACTTTTTTTGTAAATGACAAAATAACGTTTGCCGGGACAGCTTGTAATATTATAATATTAATTCTTTGTTGTAAAGACTTATTTTTTGTTTAGAGTTTCCAAATCAAAAGCAATAACTTTTGGTTATTGTCTCCATTCATTGTTTGAAGTACCTACTTAACTTTTTCTTCGATAATTATTTCCGAGTCATATTTAATTTGTACCGTAATTTGTGATGTAATGTAAGATCACTGACAGTTTTCCTTCCTTCCTGATTCAGGTCATTCTTTTCGGAAAGTGTGCTTCTTAGCATCTTCTTGCCATCGTGTGAGATATTAATAATAATAAATGGACTCATAGCAAAGAGCCTTGATCAACACCTCAAGAGGCTCTCGCTGGATGGTTGGGTCAAGGGTCAGATCCAGAAGGCAGTCATCTTGGATACGGCACGTATTGTCAGAAGATTCCTCTCTCTGCGGCTCTAACCATCGGTAGCCTGGGCTCTGCCTCGCTACCGACGGACGGTCTTCTAGGTTTAGGTTTTTATAATGATTTACTGTTTTATATGCAAAATTTATACATTATTTTTATAACTTGTAAATTAAATTTTATTTAGGTTAGGTTTTAAAGCTTAGATAGAATTATTTTATAAGTTTTTATAGTGATGTATATATTTTGTAATCAGTTTGTTTTTATAAAAATTTAAATTTAAGAAAAATAAATTAATTGGAGAAAATAATAATAATAATAATAGCCTTTATTTAACAATCTTAAATAACATGCTTGAAAGTTAAAATATAATTAAGTACTAAATCTTAACTTAAATTTATATTACTTATTTTATTTGACACCGGTAATGTGATTGTCTTGCGTCTCCGCAAAGGCCTCCCCTAAAGCTTGCCATGCTGTTCGATCTATGGTTGAGATATTGGTCAAACGCTAACATGTATATTATATTTTAATAAAATTTCTAAAAAACGTACAGTATATATAAAATCCAAAAAAAAGAAGATAAAACCCTTGTATGTTTGTTGTAAAACAAGCAATACCAATGCCTAATAGTATTAGTCGCTTCCTTAATTGTAAAAATACCTACTTATTGATTTTTTTAGAGTCGTATGGCATGCACAAAAAAAAAGGTTACTTGAGAAAAGAAGTACTTAATCCTCTCCATAAAGACGCAAGCGAATAATTTCTTGTTTTTAGTAGGTAAATGTTCTTGAAAATAATAAGCATTATTCTTAATTAAAGACTATTGATTTTAAATTAAGAATAATGCTTATCTTTTTATGATTTTGTACTAAAACCACATAAAACCAAGAAATTATTGTCTAGAGGAGGATTATTTCTTGCTTCAAAAAAACTTTTTTGTTCTGTGTGTGTTCAAATACTAAACCTATATAAAGGGTACCAATTATTCTTTAGATTAGATATGAATCATTCTCCATTCTGCCAATCATCTGCCTTTCACTCACTCTCACCGAATCGTCGGTAATATTCCGTCCAATCCTAAAAGTTCCTTCAGAACCGGGTCAAAGCATTTTCATCTTAATTTGTTTGACGTCTCCATGATTCACTGGGAAACACATAGCTACCAAAACTTACAAGTCACGATGTAGCCATATGACCACAAACCGGCAGTATTGAAGTGTATTTATTTTCTAAGAAGATATATTGGGTCGAATTATAACTTTTAAATGGTCAACAGACAAAATAATCGGCTGATAATCTGGCCGACCATTTCAAGCTGAAAAAATACAAATAAACAATTTGGGCCGAAATTTACAAAGAAATAAAAAAATCTTCATAAAAATTCAATAATAAAAACTGAAATTAATTAACTAGGCTACTTACCTACTTACATTTCAAAAATTAAAATTCCAAATGGAGATCCCTAGGAAGTGTGCCCAAAAGGCTGGCTGCGTTACCCCGTTAGATGGCGATGTCCATCCGTGGTCCAAAGTAGTAACAATCTTTTGGCTTCTATCGGTCAATTTTAAACCTGTAATTTGCGTTCGCCCAAATGAACGTACCGGATTGTCTGCGATGTAGGCTACGATTTACTTAGTGATATACCTTGGATGACTCAACGTTAAATTATATATGAGTTAAATTAATTTACAAACCACAATGTTTATTTACTTAATGTCGATAAATGTAAACATTGTTTAGTACCAATTTCCTCTTAAGTTTATTACAATTCCGGGGAACGTACTACACTGGCAGATACCGGTAAAAAAACAGAAGATTAACCAGTTTGCGACGATTCGATACTTCATTACATTACATAGTATAAAAAAGTAGCTTTCTTCTGTCTTCATGTCCCTATGTATGCTTAGATCTTTAAAACTACACAACGGATTTTGATGCGGTATTTTTAATAGATACAGTGATTCAAAAATAATGTTTTGGTATATAAAACAAAACTACCACGCGTATAAAGTCGCGGGCCACAGCTAGTACTCTTATAAATAATGTAGACACGGTATTTAGTTAGTTAAATTGAAAAAATAAGAATAAGAAGATCATGCAAAAGATGGACAGATGACATAGTCGACACAGCGGAAAATGATTGGATGAATAAGGCAAACCGAGAAATATGGAACAGGCTGGAGGAGGCCTATACTACCCATGAAGGGTTTTCTATTAAAAAGAAAGAGGAAGAATAAGAGAAAAAGATAAGGAGATCGAGAGGAAAATAAAGACAATATTTAAGTAGGTATGGTTTAAACCCCAATAAAATATTTTTCTAAATTTAAATCCACATACTTAATAAATATGATTTAAATAAAAAAATGGGATTTTGTGTATTATTATTTACGGTATTTGGTAATATAGTTGCTGAACAAGCTCACCTATTCCACCAACTACGTATCCTTGAATAACATGGATCAAAGTTGCTAGCGCTGTATAAATCAACAAGATTAGATGTAAAGGCCAATACTTTATAAACTCCATCTAAAAAAGGTCGCCAAAGTAATCTTTAGAATTTGTTCCATCCATTTTATGTTGGGAAAATAGGAGCCTAAAATTGAGCTTGGAACGAAGCAAAGGTTTTTAACACTAATCAATATGTGTGGTCCTGTTAAGTTAGGTCGCATGTGAGCTTGGTGCCTAACTGTCATTGTGTCGGTGCTTCCTCTGACGGGCGTGGTCGGAATATTGATCCGGTGTACTAACGAGTACAGGCTCTTACAGCAACTTTTAATTGTAGAATATTTTGATTTCTGCTTCTTTTCGAGTCAGTGACGCTTGAACGGTTAAATTTTTCCTGCCAATAGTTTACTGCAACTACAGCACCATTGACCTCCATCAGGTTCTCCAATGTATTACAGCACAATGGGCATTTGAGCCCATGGACATGCCGCAGTCCATGGTACATCTGCTCAAGGAGCAATGTAAGTGTGGACACTTGCATTGCTACATGCAATTTTGTCTGTAACGGCCCATTTGAGTCCAGAGTCGATTAAGTGACTTGAAAGGTTAAAAATTAAATTCGATATGATCAATTTTATGTATCGTTATGAATAAACTTGTTTTATTTTTGACGACCCAGTTGGCGCAATGGTCACAATGCCGGACTGCCATACACAGGGTTGAGGGTTAGATTCCCGCCTCAGACAAGTATTTATGCTTAAATATTTGTCTGTGGTCTGATTTTTTCTAAGTATAATAAGTAAGTAAAAGAAAAGATATAAGCACCCATAATACAAGTCTAGTTACTTAGCTTGGGGCTAGATGGCGATGTGTGGAATGTACTGCAATATTAATATATTAATTCTTTTTATTCTTTTCGAGTGAGTGACGCTCGACCAGACAATTTTTTCCTGCCAAAAGTTAACCACTGCAACTCAGCAGCATTGGCCTCTATCAGATCCTCCAATGTGCAGGTATTGGGGCACAATGGGCATTGGAGCATGGACTGCGGTGGGGCTCAACACTTGCAATGCTCTTCGGTCGGAGCATTTGCTCAAGTTTTATCTGCAAGGGCCCACTTGAGTCCGTGACATAAAAAATTGTGATTAAAAAACGGCAAATATTGAATTAGATGTGATCCATAGGAAAGGATAACTTATGTATCTTTATGAATAAACTTGTTTATTACAATCTTATTCTGCTTTATGGTTCTGTAATTATCTCAAGAGGAAAAAAAGCACCCTAATCACTAGATCGTCGAACGGGCTGGGATATGGCTGGGATATAAAAAAAAATCTTATAATCATTACATAGACAAGTAAAAACTTCTATTAAAACTACTTATACAGTCATAGAGTTACAAATTAGGTATTTTTTTGCAAATATGTTGTACAGAACCCTATGTGCGAGTCCCATTCAATTATTTTATTTTATGTTACAATATTTTTAAATTTCTTTTCATATTTCGTAATCGACTGTACTTGATAATATTTTGTGCTTCGCCCTGGCGCCATACTTTTTAAAACATTTTACTCACCTTAAATTAAACAAAAAGAAATAAGGTATCATTGTTTTTGTGATAGGTATTTTAATTACCGACTATGTTTCAGCACGTGTTCTCAAATAAATAAAAATTACAGACAGCTCTATTATTACTGGCTAGTTCAGTAGGTAAAAGGCTCTTAGGGTCGTGGGTTCGAGCCCCACAAATTGAAAACCATTACCGCAGTCGAAAAAAGGGGTATTCCCATTATCCCCCAAAATGGTATCCCCTAAAATGGGAGATAGTGTGAATCTTCGTGGCATCTTAAATTACGAATCGTGAAAAATGACGATAGGGTAAAAAACACGGGTTTTCGTGTGAATTAGCTCTTATACTTATTATGACTCAGAGGTTCTCGAACTTATGTCGTCTAGCGCCCACTTTGAAAACAAATAATTATTCAGCGCCCGCAATTTTTTTACTTTAACACAATCATCATCAATGGCTAAACAGCCCTCTATGGGCCTGAGCCTCCTTCAGAATGACATTAATTTAGATTTATATAGAATTAGACATAAACTTTAACACAATGACATTAATTAATTAAATTATAGTGTGCTATATTAGTCTGGTCTGTGAGTTACTAACTAACTAACATTATCGATGAACCAGCCGATTAATACAGGTTTGCACAAATGGCGTTATTTAACAAGAACTTCTTGAAACTTAATTGCTCTCGGGCTATCCTAGGAAAGCTATGTTAAATAGATTTAAAACTAACAGGGCAGAAATATAAACAAAATAATCGATGTTGTGTACCCTGCTAGGTTCTAATGTCAGTTAATTTTAAAATATTAAGCAGATGGAATGGAATCAGTTGCCTCGTCTACCTTTCCTGACGTATACAGTTTGAGGGTCTTCAAGTCGCGAGTGAATAGGTATCTTCTAGAAAAGCGTGCTACATCTTAGGCCGCATCGTCACCTATCATTATATAGGCATGTGTGACAGTGGTCAAGTGCTAACCTATCATAAGTGAGAAAAAAGATGAAATTACAAATCAGACATCGCCCCCCCCACCTAATCCACTTCAACACACTTTTTTAACCCCTCCAGCGCCCACAAGGGGCCGTTATTGCCCACTTTGAGAAAGACTGGTCTAGACCCATTCATACAAAATACCACAATCTAATTAAGTTGTCATCCCATCGAACCGGATGTAGTCCTACACGATTATTTTTCTACATCAATCAAATAGCTGCAATGTGTCATTGTTATTAATGAATCACAGTTGCACCGACAATTGTCTGTCTGCAACATTTTAGATATCAGTCCATATCGAATTTATTGAATACTAGTATCACCTCGCGGTTTCACCTGCGTAAGTCCCGATCCCATAGGAATATCGGGATAAAAAGTAGCCTATGTTACTGACAATGAATCAATGTATCCTCATACCAAGTTTGATTAAAATCGTCCAGTAGCTTCGGAGCCTATTCAAAGCAAACAAACAATCTAATCTTTCCTCTTTAAAATATTAGTATAGACTAACAATATCGCGTGGTTTCACCCACGTTTACTAGTTATTGATGAATAAGTAAACGACAACCCGGCAGACCACGCCGAAGGTGGCGCGACGACTTGGACAAATCCTGGCAGATTGGCAATCCGTCGCACAAGATCGCGATCAGTGGAAGGGAAGAAGAGAGGCCTTTGCCCTGCAGTGGGACACTACAGGCTCATAATGATAAAATAATAATAATAAGGTTCTAGTAGTGGGTGCTTATTTAAATTTACTGGTTACTAATGAATACCCAAAATCATATTTTTAATTTTAGTGGGCTTTAAGGTTCTGCTGTTTTCTCAGAAGCTTACAGAGGTCACTAAAGTGTTTCCTGTAAGCACCTGGTTCTTAAAGTTGAATAGTCTGATGGTCCTGAACCCGTGGGAATATATAAAATGTTCCCTATGTTTCAGTAGTTTCGGGGTCTATTTGTTAGAAACAAAAAATAGACGGACAAGAAAGTGATCTTATAAGGGTTCATTTTTATACCTTTTGAGGTACGGAACCCTAAAAAACGTCTTTATAAAAAAAATGTAGATGTGAAATTGTAATTTTTTATTATTAGAATAAATTCAAATAAATCCTTAAATTCCTGCTTGAGCTAAAGGACTTTAAAAACTTAAATAATAAGCAATTTAAGAACTTTACGGTAAGTTTTTTGTTGCCGGATTGTTCATAAATAAATAAATAATAAATATATTTCAGGACATATTACACATCGCCATCCAGCCCCAAGCTAAGCAACTTAATGCTTGTGTTATGGGTGCCAGATAACGGATAAACTACTTATATACTTTTTTTTTTTGTAAATAAATAAATAAGAACTAATATTTTGTTTAAGGGGGGTCCATACGCCAACGACCTTGGTACACAGCCTACTAAATAGTTACTACTGGCACCGGTCGCCTTCGTTGGTGAAAATTGTTTATTGTTACGAATGTGTTTTGTTTTTCTATAAAGTGCTGAGATGGAATTGTAGGTGATATTTTTACCGACATTTTTGTGTGATTTTGAGCCAAAATATCCTGTAGTTTTGAAGCTATCCTAAAATTAAAACGTGTCTAGCTTTTAAATGGCAAGGAAATTTCGCCTCAAAATTAAAAAAAAAATGTCACCTACAATTCCATCTCAGCACTTATGAGAAAAACAAAACACATTCGTTACAATTAACAATGTTAGTTGTAAGCGACGTGTATTTCTGGCGCGTTGCGTTTGGCAGTATAAGCAGCCTTAAGGTCTTAAGTCTCAAGGTCTCTGTGTACCCGACTACGGCAAAGCCAAAAGGGAGGGTTGTGTTTTTGACCTGTATGTATACATAAGGTGAAAGGGTACCTGCGCTTTCTCCATACATACGTAGTCAACTGTTTCCTCCCTGGATAATGACACTAGCACAAATATTTTTGTGCCATAAAACCTATAACTGCCATTACTATGCCCCTATATTTTTTTTTCATTTTCTAATTATCATAGAAATTAAGATTAAAAAATAAAAAAATGGTTGTCTGTAAAGTCTATTTCCGGACTATAATTTTACGTGATAACGTCATAAGAAAACATTGATGGTAACCATGGCAACGATAAAACGTTGCTATAGTTACCTTGTCAATAACATGAGGCGTTCCAGTAACGACGCGTGACGTCACACTTTTTTGAGATTGCAGGTGTTCACCAATTTATAAAACGTTATCACGTCAAAAAATAAAATAGTGGCATGGTCATGGCAGTTATAAGTTTTATGCACCAAAAATTGCTCTAGTATCATTATCCATTGAGAAAACAATCGACTACGTTTGTAATAGTCTGTATGGAGAGAACCCCCGGTACCCTTTCCTCTCTGTTCCCACATTTTTTCTAAACTTATCAAAATTCTGTCTTTTTCATTTTTGTCATAAAACAATTTCTACAGGAAATATTATCCAGTAAATATCACTTACCACAAAACATTTTCTAATTAACAAAATTAAAAGATAAGGTATTTTAATTTTAAGATAAAATAAAGTCGAGGATTTGTTGTTGCGAACAAGAGCAAAAAAAGGTTACCTGAACCGTTACCGAACCTAATTTTTCCTTAGGTATGTTGTCTGATTCATTGATTACTTGCATAAAACAGCTAAGCGTATAACACACATAATTCGGAGACAGGATAATGGTCATGTGGCACTAAGTACAGTATGGGTCATTAGTAAATGATCAGTTTGCTACAATAATACTATCAACAAGTATTGAACTTACGACCTTCTTCTAATAGACGTTCCACATAAGCATTCGAAAACGAGATTTAAGGATAGTCCGAGATGTGGATTTAAACCTTAGATTTAGATACAGATTAACACTCGTAAACTATAGTCTAAACACTATCCCTATACAATCTTTAGGGATAGTGCTTAGCCTATAGTTCCTAATAGATTATAGGGGGATAGTGTTTAGACTATAGTTCACGAGTAAATCTGTATCTAAATCTAAATCCACATGTCGGGCTATTCTTAAACCTCGTTTTGGAATAAGGGGGAAATACTTGAATTAAAAGTACTCAGTGTGATTATTATTTTCAACGTGTTAGCTATGTCTTTAGTTGTGTGAGTGGTATAAGCGGCCACCCGCTACACCAACCGACGTGGGTTCGATCCACAGGTTACGTTGTTATAATGTTCAAATAGTGCTGCACAGGATTGTAAACGTTACGGTGGGCAGACACTTTTGACCGTTGATTGTACATACACAGAAAATAAAAGTTTATTCAAGTCCTCTCCTTATAGTATAGATAGATGTTGGAGAATAATTTCTTGTGTTTAGTAAGTATTCTTGAAAATAATAAACAGTATTCTTAATTGCATGCAGGTTTACGATTTTGTAGAATTATTGCGTCGAGGATTTTTAAAAGCCCGTCCAAGACCTTACCCTAAAAAGGGGCTGTGACATACGGCAGACAGACAGACCCTTATAGAAGGGTTCCGTTTTTTGCCATTTGGCTACGGAACCCTAAAAAGGAGCAAAAAAGAGGCTACGGAATACCTATTTCGTTTTTGAAAATTCGATTTCGGTGATTCTTTATTTATTAGAATGGCAGTAACTTCAAATCTTATAAAAAAAGTTGAACATCTAATAAGAATCTTCGAAGTGAAAAGCAAAATAGATCCTCAAAATATATAGCAAAAGTTTTGCAACATTTTGCTTGCTAGATCTATTGAACGTAGAACTGTTAACACGATTTAGTCGATTCGTGATTCCAATTTCCAAATCGCGCGAGTCCGCATTCCAAGTTATTCCAATTTGGTTTATTTTAAGCACATCTTTTTGTAAACCAACGTGTATTTTATTCAAACGTAAATACCTGAAATCCCCTTTGTTAGTCGTTTGTGTACCCAATTATGGGGTAATCCTCACCCACGGTACCATTGTTCCCTAATTTTGTTTCTCGGAATGCCGATTTTTATCATCATAACACACAAAGTTATGTGAATTGTTATTATACTTAGGTAGGTAGGTACCTATAGGTTTGATCTTTTGCAAAAAACTGTTTGAAAATTACTAGTTTTTACCCGACTACGGCGAAGCCAAAAGGGAGGGTTATGATTTTGACCCGTATGTATGTATGTATTTTTTTTTGACATTCCACACATCGGCGTCTAGCCCCAAGCTAAGTAACTAGACTTGTGTTATGGGTGCTAGACAACGGATGTTACTACTTATATACTTTTCTTTTGTAAATATATACTTATAATACATAGAAACAACCAGACCACAGACAAATATCTAAGCATAAATACTTGTCTGTGGCGGGAATCGAACCCGCAACCCTGTGTTTGGCAGTCCGGCATGGTAACCATTGTGCCAACTGGGTCGTCTGTATGTTCATCTGTTCCCACGTAACTTCAAAACTACTTATTATATTTTTTTATCACAGTTGCTCATAAAGTGGATCTTATTAAACCGCTTTTGGGCTCATAATGCAACGTATTATACACGCGTGCGATAAAAAAAAATCCAACTAGTGCTAAAATAATACGTCATCCCGATATGTCAAATACGTATCTTACTGCTAATGACATATTATAGTAGAAGAAACATTCTTAAGGACATCGTTCAAATCGTACCCAAAACTTAAGGTGCCGGCCAGAAAAAAAAAATGTTTCTATCTTGTAGAGAATAACATTTTAAACAATGTTTACTAAGGCAACAAACAGCTACGATCAACCATCGTTGAGTTATTTTACATTGAAAACCCAAAAAAAATGCATTTTGTAGAGATCCGTTTGACCACTTTTAAGATATTACTACAGAAAAAATATAAAAATAAGTAGTAAATGGATAAGCTTTGTCTGTTTTTATTATATTTATATAAATTGGTATATCCAATAACCCTTTCGGAAGTTTTAGTGGGACCTTAATAATAATAATAAGCCCGCAGGGCACCTTGAGGCGAGCCCGCAGGGCACCTTGAGGCGAGCCCGCAGGGCACCTTGAGGCGAGCCCGCAGGGCACCTTGAGGCGAGGTGACGGGGAGTAGCGACCCCGCGGTCCCGAGTGCTCCTGGGGGAAGCAACCGTTCCTCATCTCCGGCTGGCCTTAGTTGGCTGATCGGAGTGAACAATGACGAGGAAGCGGCCCCCCGCCTCTGGCTTGCCTTCACCGGCCGTCCAGAGTGGAGTCGCAAGAGTATATTCGAAGGATATATGCCATACGTAAGTGGTGAGTGGGCCAGGTAGGCTGGACCCTCAGGGAGCCCGTGACCTGAGTTTAAAACCCAGTGTGGCGTCACTATCCTTAAGCCACTCTCGTCCCTGTTGCCCCCTTGCTGTAATTTACTCAGCTGATTAGGGTGGCCCAGTTTGAGAGTTGGCGAGTCTCCGCCTGCCACTTTTACATGTTTGTTGAACATTGTTACGGCAGGTGCCATAGTACCCATAGTTCCCCAGTATCCAGTCCACTACCATCCCATCACAATAGCCCAAGTAGTAGTTTTCTCCTGTAGTTTATCAATAGTTCTATTCAAACCGGAGGTTGTCCTTGGCTGCATTTTATAGTGCAGACAGGGATAACCGCCGGTTTGATGTTCACATCATACTTTGCCATTAAACTTGTTATTCTAAAGGGCCTCTACGTGTTGGCTTCGGCCCCACGCATGCCTTCCAAAGGCCCGGGACTCCATAGTCCCGTGATATAGGACATATAACAAACAAATAATAATAATAATAAGCCCGCAGGGCACCTTGAGGCGAGGTGACGAGAAGTAACGATCCCGCGGTCCCGAGTTCTCCAGGGGGAAGTCACCGTTCCTCATCTCCGGCTTGCCTTAGTTGGCTGGTCGGAGTGAACACTGACGAGGAAGCGGTCCCCCGCCTCTGGCTTGCCTTCACCGGCCGTCCAGAGTGGAGTCGCAAGGGTAGAAATACTCGAAGGATGGATGCCGAACGTCAGTGATGAGTTGGCCCGCTCGCTCGGACTACCAGCGATGACTTAAAATCCAGTGAGGCCTCTCCATTCTTCAAGCCACTCACGTTCCTGTTGCCCCCTTGCTGTAATTTACTCGGCTAATTAGGGCGGCCCAGTCTGAGAGTTGGCGAGTCTCCGCCTGCCATTTTTACGTGTTTATTGGACATTGTTACGGCAGGTGCCATAGTATCCATAGTTCCACAGTATCTAGTCCACTACCATCCCATTACAATAGCTCAAGTAGTTTTGTCCTGTAGATCAACCAATACGGACACAAAGTGTTTAAAACATTGGTGCACAAAGCATTGGTGCATCAAACTTATCTGTTAACGTGCTCAGGATTCTGTTGGTACTGGATCTTATTCTATTTAGTAGTGAGCTTGTCTTTTTGCGAATGATCGCGAAAAAGTCGTCGGTTCTCGCCTGCGCAAACATTGCCGACGCACTGCTGCACACTGGCCACCGAGGTAGTCCCAACAGAACCCTGAACCCGTTATTATATTGAACGCGCAGAGCTTTCCAGGCCTTCTGCGTATAGTTGGTCCACAAGGCAGCAGTATAAAAGTTTTGGCAATACGCTTTAAAAAGAGTAATTTTAACCTGGTCGCTGCAGTGTGCAAACCTATGGGCCAACATATTGCATCTGGCCGCTAGAGCCCTGCGCTCACGCTCAATATCCATTTGGTCTTTAAGGTCCTCGGTTAGGTAATGCCCCAAATACCTAAAACTAGTAACCCTTTCTAGGGCGGCACCATTTAAAGTTATATTAGGCTCATAATCTACCTTTTTCCCGGGGGCCCCAAAAACCAGATATTCACTTTTGACAGTATTATACAGTAACCCATGTTCTACCGCATACCTTTCACAAATCCTCAACAGTTCCCGAATTGAGCCGGCCGTTGGGCCCAGCAGCGCCATATCATCTGCATAGCTTAAGTTATTTACTGCTATTCCGTCAATACTGCAACCGACTGGCTTACTGCTGAGCTCAACAATCAGCCCATTCATGTAGAGGTTGAAGAGCTTTGGAGAGGTCAAACCCCCCTGCCTCACCCCGCATTCCAACCTATACTCCCCAGAGAGAACATCATTCCATCTAACATTATTTAATTGGTTGCCATACCAATATTGCAACATACGCAAAATTTCCAGTGGTACGCCCGCCTCCCTTAGCTTCCTCCAAAGGACATCATAAGCCACCAAATCAAATGCCCTTGAGAGGTCAAGGAAGCAAGCGTACACCGGCGTACCCCTATCTTTGTAGTATTGGACAGTCTGTTTCAAACATAGAATCGCGGTTTCAGTAGATTGTCCGGATCTAAACCCGAATTGTGCGTCATGTAAAGTGATATACTTGTTTAATTGTTTGTCTAACAAACCGTCCAACACCTTCGCAATCACTGTCGCTAGCGAGATGGGTCTATAATTGTCTCGATCAGATACGTCCCCCGTTTTATTTTTAATAATAGGAACGACTATTGTTCTTAACATTTCTGAAACGAGTGGCTCATGCACAACGTGTAGAACGTTGCCAGTACCCTGGGCAGATGAACTCCAGCATTCTTCAGGTGCTCGATGCTAAGACCGTCGTGTCCCGGTGACTTACCTTCAGACATTCTTTGAATGACCTCCTTTACTTGCCTGGCCGAAAACCAGAGCACTTCCTGATCATTCAGTTCTAAAGCATCAAGCACCTGACTGTGCTGCCCTAACGGAGAAGACACTCTAAATTTATTTTTAAACATATTGGCCACTCCATCCGGCGTATCACGCGATTTTATCCATTTTTAACTAATTTTGATGTTTCTGACACCATTTCAATCGACTTCTAAAAATTTTTTGACTCTCTCGCATTTCGTCCCAGATGTCTCCAGCCTGGGGTTTATTATGTAGTAACCAACTCTGATAAAAAAACAAAAAGTGGTCAAACGGATCTCTATAAAATGCATTTTTTGGGTTTTCAATGTAAAATAACTCAACGATTTTTGATCGTAGCTCTTTGTTGCCTTAGTAAACATTGTTTAAAATGTTATTTTTATTACTGGCCGGCATTTTTTTTTGTGGGTATTTTTTGTTAGAAACATGAATGATCTCCTTTATCTGGGTTATACTGTTTTGATGTATAGAAAAAGGTACCATCCAAAGAGTTTTTAAGCCTTGCTGGCTTAAAACTCTTTGTTGGTAGCTTTTTTCTTCTTTTCAAAAGGTTGTCTCTAAAGTCTGATAACGAACGATAATATTACGTCTTTGAAAATAATTAAAAATTGAGTTTTGTTTTTATTTTGTTTTTCTTTAGGTACATAAATGTATTTTTTCCTTACCATTATAGGTATTCTGTTTTTAACCGCCGACGCAAAAACAAATGAAAAAAACCCTAAAAAAATATTGTATGTCATACGCTGTATAGGTTAAAAGTCTTTTGCCTAGCCTTTCGGAAGTGTAATTAACAAAAAATAGTAAACATAACCTAAAATTCTTAAAAACTTTTTGTTATTAAAATTTTAACAAGTCTTTTTTTTATTCGCAACTGTGATAAAAAACGTCGTACGATACACGTGTGAATTGATCATTCCATAGAGGCGGTTTATGACGCGCGAGCGGAACGCGAGCGTGGCAAAAGCCGAGCCGAGAACTTTCCACACTTGTATCGCAATGTACTATTTTAGCTTTGGGTTACCCAAGGGCTGACTCCTACCTCGGATGAGTGAGCCATTCAACGAGGTAACGAAACCAGCCTTTTGGGCACACTTCCTGGACTTTTAATTTAAACTAACTGTGCTCCGCGGTTTCACCCGCGTAAGTCCCGATCCCGTTAAAATATCTAAATTAAAAATAGCCTATAGCCTTCCTCGATAAATGGACTATCGAACACAATTTTTTTTAAACGCCATCCAATTTTTTTTAAGACCCTTAAATTGAAAGAGTACCTGCGCGCTCTCCATACAAACGTAGTCGACTGTTTCCTCCCTGGATAATGACACTAGCACAAATATTTTTGTGCCATAAAACCTATAACTGCCATGACTATGCCCCTATGTTTTGATTTTTTTAATTTTCTAATTATCATAAAAATTAAAATTAAAAAAATTAAAAAATAAAACAAAACAAAAAATAGGGGCATGGTCATGACAGTTCTAAGTTTTATGCACCAAAAACATTTGCTCTAGTGTCATTATCCAGGGAGAAAACAGTCGACTACGTTTGTAATAGTTTGTATGGAGAAAGCCCACGGTACCCTTTCCTCTTAAGCGCATTCAAACAAACAAACTCTTCAGCTTTATAATATTAGTACTTATAAATTTAATGTAAGTAAGTAGGTTATTTATTTAATTTAGGAATTATTATTTAATTGATAAGAAGAATATTTTATTTCTTTGTTACTAAAACGAGCAAATTAATTGTAAGTGACCGTAAAATTTTTGTTTTACTTCTATTAAAGGGGTCCGGACATTTAGTATGGGAGCTTGGCGTAGTGATTTTGGTTAAATATCCCGTTTCCGAGACGCTTTAAAGTAGTTTAGAGGTTCGGTGAGGAATTATTTGCATTCTATTTTGTACGCCGTAATACGTAATACCCTCTATCGATAAGCATGGGCCTCGAAATGCACCGCGGCATTTTAAGTTACTATGCCAATGTCCAAAGACTTTAAAAACCTGATTGTTTAAAATCAGTAATTCGGTTAACAGTCTGTTACCGTACTACTGTATTTTATCAATATTAATGGTTGGCTCTTGTTTAAAAGTGCTATTTAAAATCATAAATAGTAAATTTTTTAAAATAAAATGTAACTCATAGAGACATCTACCGGCGAGTAGCGATACCTCTGTGCAAAAAGGAAACAACTGAGCTCTTTTAATGTCTTAACATCTTCATAGATGTCGCTATTTTACAAAAAGCGAAATTATTGTACCTATGTATAAATTTCAGTAGGTCTAAGCTAAAATAACGTCAAGATAATTAAAAAAAATTATATTCCATTATTATTAAAAACATTAAATCAGGATAAATTCAACTCTAGTACAGATTCCTAATTTCGCATCTAAGTTCACAAGCCGAAATAGCTCAGTTGGGAGAGCGTTAGACTGAAGATCTAAAGGTCCCTGGTTCAATCCCTGGTTTCGGCAAAGTTTTTCCCGAACGCACAACTTTTTTCTTTACGCATACTTACTTATTTTTATTGTATAGTATCTACATTATTCTAGTTTTCGTTTAAAAAAATGTATTATTTTCACATTATTTCACACATAATATTATTAATATTAATAGAGTTAGTTTGTTTGAACGCGGTAATCTCAGGATCTACATGTTCGTATTGAAAAAAAAAAATTGTGTCCATAATTTATCGAAGAAGATTTTTTAATATTTCGATATTCCCTCCGGATCAGGAGTTAATAGGGTGAAACCGCGGAGCGCTACTAGTTTAAAATAAGACCATTTTTTTATTAGACTCACAAAATTTTCAAAAACATTGTCTTGTATCAAAAATACAATGCATCGGCCGGGAATCGAACCCGGGCCGCCCGCGTGGCAGGCGAGCATTCTACCACTGAACCACCGATGCTGCGACAGTAATATCAAAAATGAATAACTGTTTCGTTCAACTAAGTACTAATTGATTGGCAAAGGCGGTTGAGGTCCAAAGAGTAGGTGTGGTAGGGGTTTGGCAGAATGCTTTCTTCTTCTTCTTCTCGTATTATAGTGGTGTGGTTCACCTATTGTTAGAGTTAGAGTTTTCAGATCGCCATAAGGCCTCTAACTTGACCTAACGACTGCTACTAGAGGTAGCAACCGGGGCCAACGGCTTAACGTGCCTTCCGAAGCACGGAGGGCTCACGAAAACATTTTTGCCACACTACTAATTGGCCACCCATCGAAGTAATGACCGTGCCAGGCGTCGCTTAACCCGCACGACCGTGAACGATCAGCGAGCGTCGAATGCTTTATCTCTCCTTGATTACGATCCCTTGCTGGTAACAATGTCTCTTCATTTGTTGGGGTATGGGTCTACAAATAAAAATATTAAACGGAAATATTTTCGTAAAAGATTAAGAAAAAAGTTGAACTATAACACTTATAATAAATAATTTTGATTTAGATGTTTACTTCACTAAATTTTCTAATTATTAAGGTTGTTAAGTTTCCCGTTATATTATTTAAATTTTAGTCACAATTAATTAGGATAGTACATATTTTGCTAGATACATGAGCTAATAGTAGCTCTATAATTGTATGTATTGTAATAAATCGAAATAAATCTATTTTATAAAAATGAATCGCTGAATGCGTTGCTAAGCGCAAATCTCGAGAACAGCTGAACCGACTTCGCAAATTCTTTTTTTTGTTGTCCTCCAAGGCGTCCCCCCTCTGAATAGTTACGCTAATACGCTGGGAAAGAAAACTACCGGCCTTGCGGTCCCCAGGGACCTTGCAAATACGCGAAGAAAGCATTTTAATTTTTTTTTTTTATTTATCTAAAAAAACACTTAAACTATTTTTACAAAACTCTCTGCCAAACTGCAAAGCAATTTGTCGGCAGTAGTTAATAAATAAATAGTTAGTTAAGTTAGTAAATAAACACCTTTGCACTGGCACCCCAAGACCCAAATAGTTTCGAACCCAAGATTTTATTTGTTTGTTTGTAACATAACGACCCAATTAGCACAATGGTCACCATGCCGGACTGCCAAAAACAGGGTTGCAAGTATTTATGCTTAGATATTTGTTTATGGTCTGGTTGTTTCTATGTATTATAAGTATATGTTTACAAAAGAAAAGTATATAATTTAACTCGCACCCATAACACAAGTATAGTTACTTAGCTTGGGGCTAGATGGCGATGTGTGGAATGTCCTGCAATATTTATTTTTATTTATAAGGCTCCAAAACTACTGAACCAATTTTGACGAAACTTGGTATGAGAGTACTTCAAAACCGATATTCCCACGTGATCGAACTATGCGGGTGGAACCGCGGCGCGCTGCTAGTAGATTATAATAACCTTATACCTAATATGGTATTACAATAAGTGACTAACCCCCGAATACTGAAAGGCTACTTAATCTTAAGTGGCGTTTAAATTGACGTTAAGAGTATGTTTTCTATCGAAGCCTACACGTAAATTTCAATTTAAACGCCACTTATGATTAAGTAGCCTTTCAGTATTCGGGGGTTAATCGCTAAAGAGCTATCAATATTAGTTGGGTTTATCAATAATGACTCGTCCTGGCTTCGCACGGCTATATTAAGCATGTATTATACATATAAACCTTCCTCTTGAATCACTCTATCTATTAAAAAAAACCGCATCAAAATCCGTTGCGTAGTTGTAAAGATTTAAGCGGTCAAAGGGAAATAGGGACAGAGAAAGCGACTTTGTTTTATACTATGTAGTGATGTAATGATAATAAAAACGCTAGGTAGGTAGCTAGTTTTTAATCTTCGTATGCTGGGGTCGGAGCCACAGCGCCGCCACAGTGGATGTTTTTTGTGATCTATATGATCCATAGGTTATCCGAACATTAACCTCTCGGTGTCAAATAAGATACTGTGACGACATCGTCGCACAAGTTATTTGATTCATACATCACTAGCGTTTGCTATGACATTCCAGCAACACCTAGGTATACGTAAAGTTCGTTCAGCACTTACGCCGACGAGTCTTACTCCTGCGCCGACGACGGGACCCCATCTTTCAGGAGAGCATGCATCCTCCAGTTGATAGAAGAGACCGCGGTCCATTACCTGACGTCCTACCTTAATAGGAATCCAGTGAAGAAAGCCGTCCATTACCAGACGGCTCTCGTCGACGTCGTGCCTCAAAAGAAATCCAGTGAAGAAAGCTGTCAAAGGAAATCTTTGGTTCACTAAACGCCGTATAATTTTAGATACATTTAAACATATCAATGAATACGAGCTATCAAAACGATGAGAACGGAGCAGCGGGCGCGGGCGATGAGAAGGTCGCTGACTGATCTACCGAGGTCAGGCCCGGCCCAACTTCTTATTGTCCACCTGACTATTATTAGATGACTGATCTGTTGATCTGTGTTTGAGAACTTTATACAGTATAACAGCGCCCGTGATATTTACCTATACTATGGTGCCTAAGATCTATATTTTTGTAGTACTTATTATAGAAACCACAATATTTATACAAAGCACTGTTTATACTTCTTCCCTACCTGAAGTAAGACCGCTTTGTTTGGGTTTATAATTCCTGTTGCTGCATGTCTGCTGTGTATAGACTCTGGAGATCCCGTAGGTAATCTTATTACAAATAATAAATAAATAATTAATAATAAATAAATATTGCAAGACATTCAACACATCGCCATCTAGTCCCAAGCTAAGTAACTTGACTTGTGTTATGGATGCTATAGACAACGGATTTACAACTTATATACTTTACTTAGCTATACTATCTATACTATTATTATAAAACTGAAGAGTTTGTTTGTTTATTTGAACGCTCTAATCTCAGGAACTACCGGTTCGAATTGAAAATTATTTTTGTGTTGGATAGTTTATTTATCGAGGCTATAGGCTACTTTTCATTTTGATATTCCCACGGGATCGAGACTTATGCGTGTGAAACCGCGGGGCGCAGCTAGTAATAAATAAATAATTAAATATTGCAGGACATTCCACACATCGCCATCTAGCCCCAAGCTAAGTAACTAAACTTGCGTTATGGGTCCTAGACAACGGATATACTACATACTTCTCTTTTGTAAATATAAACTTATAATAGATAGATAGATAGATATTCATTTATTGCACCACAAGAAGCATACAACATATTCATATAACAAACAAACAGATATAAATTGCGAGATGAGTTGTGTGCTGAAGTGGTGCAGATGGGATACTGCTCAGTGATGTATTTAATACATAGAAACAACCAGACCACAGAAAAATAATCTAAGCATAAATACTTGTCTGAGGCGGGAATCGAACCCGCAACACTGTGTTTGGCATTCCAGTACGGTGACCATTGTGCCAACTGGGTCGTCAAACCAATTCATCTAGGTACAATCAACGGTCAAAGTCTCTGCCCAACGTAACATTTACAATCCTGTGCAGCACTATTTGAACATTATAACAACGTAACCTGTGGATCGAACCCACGTCGGTTGGTGTAGCGGGTGGCGGCTTATACCACTCGGCCAACTAAATACATAGCTAACTAAATCACAGTGAGTACTTTTAATTCAAGTATTTATGTTTGTGTGTAACGTCTATTAGAAGAAGATCGTAAAAGTCTATTACTTGTTGATAGTATTATGGTAGCAAACTGGAAGTGCACTTAAATTATGACCCATACTGTACCTACATACTGAATTCCAACTAAGTAAAGATAGTATCTATAAGTCTAGTCTATGAAGGTTTATAACTCCATTTACCTAGCAATAAAACATTTTTACTATAATTTTGGGCAGTAAATTTATATGCCAATGAAACGAATTAGTGAATTGATAAAAAAAACTACAAGGTTATCTTAGTTATTATTGATATAATGGACCATTTACTAAAGTAAATTATAAGATTCTGGGCTGGCTGCAACTTTGGCTAACGGATCTGCAATGCCACACAAAAAGGCAATGCAGCCATCCTTTTGCACAAAACTTAAAAAACCAGATGGTTTTTACCCCACTACAAGGAAAGAGCTATGTTTTTCGCGCCTATCTTTGTATGTTTGTTTTTAACCCATTAACGGCCAAATTTTCCGACTGCTATGGATTTTTATAATTTTTTGATATATTGTTAATAAAGGTCTAATTCATATGAATTCATCGAAAAAATAAAATAAAATTACATAGTTTTGGAAATAGGGGGTGATGCCATATGGCACCGCTAGCCTAATTCGTTGGCAATTATGCAGTTTTTAAATTGCCTTGTGAGTTATTTTGGTAATAATAACACGAATGCAGAAAGAAGTTTATTTATTATATTGATGTAAAAAATACTTTTAAAAGGAAAAATTGCATTCTAAGCACAGTCCTAGCTACGCCATACGTACAACCCTCGGACCTGGTTTGATTTTTACATGATCCCAAATGCACATATTTGACGCTTACATTCAGCATTAGGTATCAAATAATGACCTCCATCGTAACGAATGTCATCTGACATTCTTGTTTGTACTCGTGGAAAATCTTGATGATGCAGGTCGACCAGCACTCAAAGGAAGGCATCAATATCAGCGACAAATCGTACAAATGTGCCTCTTTTTTTAATAAGGTACGTTGTAATAAGGTGTGTCGCCTAAAACCTTGGTGACATATCGTACAGACAGACGCAGATTGCAGACAGTCACATCAGTCTAATAACTAGTCGAAATATCTTATCCCCTTATTCCAAAACGAGGTTTAAGAATACTCCGAGATTAACATTTTATATAGACACCTTTTCAGCTTAATGACATTCAGATAATAAGATTAGAATTATATAATAAAAATCATAATTTAATGTTTTTATTATGTCTTAGTTTCAAGGTTTGTATAGTACGTAATTTAATCTACCCATGCATGGTCGAAGACCCATGCTCATTTTCTAAAGTGGATTTTTGGTCCGTACCTTTACCCAAATTATTTAATTTGATCTATATTTATTGTATAAAGAAGGGATTTAAATTAAGCTAATTAATAACTTTTCTATTTAAAAACTTCATATTTGTACACTTTATAATTAAGTACCCCTATGAATTAATGCAGTAATTTCATTTGTGATATTGTAACATTCTGCTTGTCAACTTATATGATTTATGGCATTTTATTGATGAAAGTTTTACAAGTTTAACGACCTCTATATGAGAAGCGGGTGAACATCCGCCCGCGACGCAGAAGGCAGTGAGTTCAATTCTGCTGCCGTCGTCGTCATCTTTTGTGTAGGTTATAGATAGATAGGTAATAACGCTTTATTGATGCACACACAAGTCTATACTAATTATATTAAAGGCAGGTTTTTTTGAAGTGAAAACTTCTTTTAGGGCGGTATTATAGCTTATACACACGTCCCGATTTGGTCGGGTCCGACATCAGTGTTGCCACATTTCAATTCGACAAATCTGTATCGATAAGTGAAAAAATCTGTGTACAAATGAATAGTCGATTTTATACAGATTATAGCCTAATGTTCTCGTACAGATTTTACACAGATTTTTTCACTTATCGATACAGATTTGTCGAATTGAAATGTGGCAAAACTGATGTCGGACCCGACCAAATCGGTACGAGTGTTTAAGCTATTAGATGAGATAAAATCTCTGAACTCGCGACACGACGACGCAGCGACAGTGTGTGCATATTATTTTGTAGTAGTTTAGTAAGTAAATAAGTTTTTTTTTTAATATTTAAATTTAAAGTTTTTTTACATTTTTTTTTTGTATCAAATAGGCTCAGAAACTACTTGGCCGATTTTGATGAAGGTTGGTATGAGAATACACTGATTCATTGGGAATAACATAGGCTACTTTTTAATTATCCCGATATTCCTACGGAATCGGGAGTTACAGGGATGAAACGGCGGAGCGCTGCTAGTTATAAATAAAATATATCAAAACTAGCTATCACGGTTCATGAGATACAGCCTGAAGGCCAATTCTCGCAAATAACATTGTTCAAATTACATTTCAATATCATTTCGATTGCATTTCGATATCAAATAATACCCTCAAAGTTAGCTTTTTGTACAAAAAAACTGTCTTTGAAGGTATCTTTTGCAATCGGGATGATATTGAAATGTAATTTAAACAATATTATCTACGAGAATTGATCTTCTGGTGACAGATAGATGGACGGACAGTGGAGTCTTAGTAATAGAGTTCAGTTTTTACCCTTTGGGTACGGAACCCTAAAAACAA
This sequence comes from Idaea aversata, assembly GCA_907269075.1. Taxonomy (NCBI): domain Eukaryota; kingdom Metazoa; phylum Arthropoda; class Insecta; order Lepidoptera; family Geometridae; genus Idaea; species Idaea aversata. The sequence goes on along the minus strand of OU026099.1, from coordinate 5,436,080 downwards.
CTCAAATTAACTAAGTAGGTATTTGAGATAATATTATCTCAGTCTATTAGTTTATATAAACAAAATATATTTGTTGTGGGGCGATTCTGTACCTACCGATGTAAGTATATTAAGTAAGTACCTACCTACTATATAAAATAAATAAATAATAAATATTGCAGGACATTTAACACATCGCCATCTAGCCCCAAGCTAAGTAACTAGACTTGTGTTATGGGTGCTAGACAACGGTTATACTACTTATATACTTTTCTATTGTAAATATAAACTTATAATACATAGAAACAACCAGACCACAGACAAATATCTAAGCATAAATACTTGTTTGTACGGGAATCGAACCCGCAACCCTGTGTTTGGCAGTCCGGCATGGTGACCATTGTGCCAACTGGGTCATATAGTTGCACCCCGCGGTTTCACCCCTACAAGCCTCGATCCCGGGAATATTTCGAAATCAAAAGTATCCTATATCCTTCTCCATCCCCTAAACTACCCCTACGCCGATTTTTATCCAGATTTTTATCGCCGATTTTTTTTTTTTTTTTTTTTATCCAAATCGGTCCAGTCGTTTATCTGTGAAGAGAGAACAAATAAACAAACAAATAAATGAACTTTCGGATTTATAATATTAGTTAGAATTAAGATTTGATTTAAGATTTGTTGTTTGGTTTTACATTTAATTTCTGGGTGGTGGGTATTCTTTTTTTGGCGTATTTTAAGTTAGGATTAGATTTAGAAGATAGATAGATTCTTTTTTATTTATGTAACATAATTTAATTGAGCCATAAATAAATATTTATAGAGATTTAGGAAAAAAGTAAGTAAGTATATTGTATTCCATTTCTTATCTGATTACCATAACACAAGCCCAGTCGCTATGAATGGGGCTGAATTTTTCCAATGGAACCCTAAAAATGGTTGCAACAGCGACACTTAGCACTAGTTATTGCGAATATAAAGTCATAAATATTATGCAGCTCGTCACAACCGTATGAAATTCTGTTCTTTAACATTGTTGTTATCTGTTCGTCATTATAAGTGGAATCATATTTAAAACAAGTGAGTTAAAACAATTTATTTTTGAATACATAGAAATTAAGCTATTTACCTTTGGAAAGTTAGTTATTAATTATACAGGGATTGATAATAATTATACTAGCAAGCCGTTGAGGGCTACTTCTGTGCACCTTATTTAACAACTTTTTCTACGATTTTTGTAAATTACAAACGTAATCGTACAAACGTAGTCGACTGTATAAATAAAATAAATAAATATTGCAGGACATTCCACACATCGCCATCTAGCCCCAAGCTAAGTAACTAGACTTGTGTTATGGGTGCTAGACAACGGAAATACTACTTAAATACTTTTTTTTTGTAAATATATACTTATAATACATAGAAACAACCAGACCACAGACAAATAACTAAGCTTGTCTGACATAAATACTTGTCTGTGGCGGGAATCGAACCCGCAACCCTGTGTTTGACAGTCCGGCATGGTGACCATTGTGCCAACTGGGTCGGTCTGGGTGGTGGGTGGGTATCCTAACCTGGATAAGGTTAGGAAACAGTCGACTACGTTTGTACGGAGAGAGAACCGGGTACCTTTTCTCTTAAGAAACCTAGATAGATCCAGAAAAATATTAGCATTTATAAAATATCATTATCATCACTACACAGTATAAAACAAAGTCGCTTTTTCTGTCCCTATTTCCCTTTGACTGCTTAAATCTTTAAAACTACGCAACGGATTTTGATGGGGTTTTTTTTAATAGATAGAGTGATTCAAGAGGAAGGTTTATATGTATAATACATGCATAATATAGCCGTGCGAAGCCGGGGCGGTTTAGTCTGGCCTAGGTAGAAACATCTCGCCTCTATCCTCCAAAGAGACCATATAAAGTTGTTCCATAGTAAACAATAAATGTGTAAATTAATCGTGTTTTTCTAATTCGGTTGGTTTATGCCGGTGCGATGCGATCACAACGTATTCTAGGCAACTCATTCAGCCAGTCCGCCGGCACGCGTCAGGCGGTTAACGCGTTCAATATAATCCTACACCAAACAACTGGATCGCGAAAACATCACGCGAAAATAATGTTTTGAATGAAAAATTCCGTTGTTTACGTTAATTTTATAGTTGTTTTTATTAGTTTATGTATTTACGTTAATGTGATTAAATTTATTTAGTTCAAGACATACATCTGCCAATATTTGTTTCTGGAAGAAAGTTTGATAATAAATGTGAGTATTTCTAGCGAAATTCTTAACTTTTTTATATCCTTATGTGTAATCCCAATGGATATAAATTGATTAACCAAATTAGTATGAATTAGATTTCACCTTTATTAAAATAAAAAAACCCGGCCAAGTTCGAGTCGGTCCGTACCACGTTGTATGGGAGTCCCATTTTTTTCTGTTTTTAGTATTTGTTGTTAATACATAATCGGTAAAAGTTTCAACTGTCTAACTATCACGGTTCATGAGATACAGCCTGGTGACAGATAGACGGACGGACAGACAGTGAAATCTTAGCATAGGAATCCGTTTTTACCCTTTTCGTACGGAACCCTAAAATTTACCAAATAAAAACTAGGTACTTTTTTTAACTTTACCTACTAATATAAAGATGATTTAAAAATATTGAATGACAATAGATAGATAGATAAATTCTTTATTGTAAACACCATTTTTAAATTACACTAGCTGCGCCCCGCGGTTTCACCCGCGTAACTCCCGATCCCGTGGGAATATCGGGATAAAAAGTAGCCTATAGCCTTCCTCGATAAATGGACTATCCAACACAAAAAGAATTTTTCAATTCGAACCAGTAGTTCCTGAGATTAGCGCTTTCAAACAAACAAACAAACAAACAAACTCTTCAGCTTTATAATATTAGTATAGATTATATAAAATAAAAACAAACCTTAAGTCTAAGTGATAGATAGGTTGGTATGTGAAATTCGACCCTTTGTCTCATTGGCAAGAATAAATCGATTATTTTTATCTGAAAGGTGAATGTTTTCAGTTAAGTTACATCTGTAGAAAGTCTATATCTTTCATTGGCAAACTTGACTTTTTTTTATTCGTCTTACAAAGAATTTGTTTTCAAATAATTAAGACATTACACCATACGGGCCCGCATTGATAATTGAATAAAATTTTACCTATCAATAAATAATCTACCAACAATTTCGTTTAGTTCTACCGCAGAGGTTAGCCATCGCCATTCAGCGTGGCAATATGCTTTTAGCATTATAGGAACCTTTAAAGGTTGCCTGGAAGAGATCGCTTTTAGCGATAAGGCCGCCCATTGTGCCATATTGTAAGGTATTATTGTTTTTGTAGCAGAATGTATGTTGGAATTAAGGTATAATGTGGTACAATAAAGAGTTTATCTATCTATCTACGCCGGGAACGATAATAAGGGGCGGGTTATTCGATTAACGGGTGACTTCATTTATTTGTATTTAAAATGTTAAATAAGTATTCTCTTTTGATTACTTATTTTATATTTAATTACTTACATTAAAATAAATTAAATACTATGTTGATTCATTACGGGACACCGTGTATGGTGATCGGATAAGGGGCACCTACGGATAGAGAACACTGTATGTACAGTCAGAAAAGGACTGAGGGTAGCAGGTGCATATTTTAAAGTTTTAATTTTTTAAATAACGGTTCAGTAATGTAAATTATTCTGCTTGATATCACTAAAGCTTTCGAAGTGTTAGTTATTTCACGCAGAATAACCAAAAATTATTGAACCGTCATTAAAATAATTAGAACTTTAAAATAAGCACTTGCTACCCTCAGTCCTTTTCTGACTGTACCTGTTCAGAAAAAATATGCTCTATGAAAGTGTCTCGGTTTCTGCACATCAAAACACATCTGCAATTTTTTAAATGGCTCTATGGAAAATTGACACCCCTGGTATAAACAATACATTACATACAGCTATCCTCCCATGTAATCATAATAAACGTGATAAAGGTAAATAAAGGTAAAAAAATAGGTAAATAAAGGTGAAAGGCCATGAGTTCATTGAATTATTAATTTATTTATAAACTTTCGAGTAATCTACCTATAGCCTATCGGTATTACAATAGAAATTCCTATTCCTGTGTCTATAAACTCTCACATACCATAATCAAGTGGAGTGTAAGTGGAGTAATCGGGCGAACCGAAGTATTGAAAAAAAAATCTATCGTTCCGCGTTCCGTCCGAATTTATTTTAAACTAGCGACCCGCTCCGGCTTCTTCGGCTATATTATGCATTTATTATACATATAAACCTTCCTCTTGAATCACTCTATTTATTTAAAAAAACCGCATCAAAATCCGTTTCGTAGTTATAAAGATCTAAGCATACAAAAGGACATAGGGATATAGGGACGGCGAAAAGTGATAGTGATATTGAAGTGACTTACCTAATTTTCTATAAAAGTACAGTCAGCAACAAAATGATTTGATGACATTAAAGGTAAAAATGGTTTAAACATTGTATACCTACATAATACAATAATCTGAAGCTAAGTATGTACGTACACACGTTATACGACTGTGAATATGAATAGATAAACTTCAACAAACTACTTAAGTGATCCTTGGACTTGTACCTAACGGACCCCATGGAACAAATTTGACGAATAAAAATAATATTTTGCCATCCTTGAACTCGTCCCATATTTTATTTGTATTGAGTTAAACATCCAAGTACAGTCCATCAAGAATGACTTATATCCCGCATAACTTTCAGACGGCTAAACCGATTTCGATCAGTCATGGCTAAGAACACTCGCGACTAATTCACCTTTCAAACAAAAAAAACTAAATCAAAATCGGTTCATCCGTTCGGGAGCTACGATACCACAGACAGACACACACACAGACACGTCAAACATATACCACCCCGTCGTTTTTGCGTCGGGGGTTAAAAATAGTGCCTACTAACTAACAACGAATCTACGACTCAGATTTTTTTTTGGTAAGTGTTAATTTATTCATTGTTTAAGGTAGGCACTTATTCTAATTAACTATTTTGCTTACTTACTTGGTAGGTTTTATTTAAATTGTTATTTTCCTTAAAAATATTTCAAATAAGTTAATTGTTTAAATATAAAAATACAGCCGCACATTATTTTAAAACTTATTAAACCGACCGAAAAAAACCGTCTTTAAAAATGGATGTAGTTCCAATATAGTTTCCTCATTATTTTTAGGTTACCCACGCTCCAATTCCAATTTTCTCATAATAGTACAATCCAATTCTATTTTGCAATTTAACATGAACGCCATTTGCATTATTTTCCTACATTAAAATTTATCTAATTTGTGAAATAGGTATCTTGCTATTGTTTCATTACGAAATGCGTGATTAAAATAAAAAACAGTACCTACACGAATAGTTCTAAGTGACACGACTACTGGACCATGATCGAATTTGAAGGTTTTGATATTAAAAAGATTTACGAGACCTTGAATAAAATATATTATTTTAGAAGTGAATTAAAATGAAAATAAATAAGGTAGTAAAACTCAAAATGGCTTTTGATAACGATATCTCATTTGTTAAGTAATAGTAAGTAGGTAGTTTTGAAGTTAGATGGAAACAGATAAACATACATATATCATATATCCTATATGTATAATATATGTATATATTTACAAAAAAAAAAAGTATATAAGTAGTTTATCCGTTATCTGGCACCCATAACACAAGCATTAAGTTGCTTAGCTTGGGACTGGATGGCGATGTGTAATATGTCCTGAAATATTTATTTATTTTTTTATTTATTTATTTATACATACAGGTCAAAAACATAATCCTCCCTTTTGGCTTTATTTAAGATTTATACTCGATTTGTTTTCAATTCAATATCTTAAGTATTTGATAACGTTTTCGTTTTTTTTTACGCTTGTTTATTATCACGAATTCTGAACAGAGAAATAAGCCATTTCAAAAATAAATCGCGGGTCCTTTTGTTTTGTTTTTCACGATGAATTTAATTTATCTTTCTTTGGGCAAGACAAGTAATTTAAGTTTTTAACAGAAAATGCATTGTTTCCTGACTTTTGCTTCTAACAGTACCAAATATCTGCCCCCTTAGACAAGATTGCTTTCTATTAGTGATATCGCCAGTCGACAGACTTTTTTTTTATTTGTTTTGTATGAAATTTACATAAACCAAAAAAAAACAGTAGTCTTGCGTTAGAGATTAAAAAAATGGTAAATAAGTTTCATGTTATGTCAATTTCATGCTCTATGACAATTTCATACAAAAAGGTCTGTCGATTGGCGATATCGCTAATAGAAAACAATCTTGTCTAAGGGGGCAGTTTTATGGAATAAATATTATTGTTGATTCTTCAAATTCGTTCCATTTGGGCCGTAGGTAATTCCAAATGGTAAGTAGGTCCGGAGACCTAAATTTGAAGGAGGATGATTATTTTAGAGCAAAGCCTTTTTGTAAAACAATAGACGGGTTGATTTTTTTGGACGTCAGTGTACACATTATATACGCTTTAAAATTAAGGAATAAATCTCTCGCACAAAAGATCTTTCATAAATAAACCATAATCTGGGGACCGTTAATCGTAAAAAAAATCGTTTTCCGTAGGGGGATCGTTAGGGGGACTCTCATTAGATCCATGATGAATATGGGAAGACAACTAAGAAAGAATCATTTTAAATCCATGATGGATCTGTTGAAAAATCGACTAATAATGAAAAATCTCAGTAGATCCACAATTTAAAATCTGGATCCAATGAGAAAAAAATATCCCAATAGATCCATTTTGGATTTGGCCCATCTTCTGAGAATGATCCTTTTTTCTTCTAATTTTTTATTTTCGTTTCACATTTTCGTAACGCGTAACATTTTTCCTGGGCTAGGTCTCTCGTAAACCCGCGATAAGGAACATTGTTTCAATAAAATCAAGTTAATAATGAATTCGTTCGACGTTACTTTCTTATCTTGGTGTTCAGTTTAATATGCCCGACAATGCTGCACTCACATAACACACTATACGACCAGCGATAACCCGACCCAACAGGAATACAAAGTGTGATTATGAAATAGACTTGACCCCATTGTATACAAAATATTGCTGTCTCTTATTCTGCTAACCGTACACAGAAGAAAAGTTATCTTGAAGCAAAAAATAAATAATTTCTTGTTTTTTTGAGAAATTATTATAGAGAATAAAAATTTCTTAGACTATTTCTTGCTTCAAACAAAACCTTTTTTTCTGTGAACACAAGTCTTTCGGAGCTAACACACCAAATAGTCGTTTATTATTAATCTATTTTACCTGCAATAATACCTAATCTACATTTTATATTTATAATCACAAATAAATTGGGAGACCATTAGAAAGTACAAGTATGATGAAGCTACTAAGATAGAATGAACCATGTTCTATCATTTTATTTTTGACTAGCTTGCCCGCAACTTCGTACGCGTGGCAGTTTTGTTTTGTATAAGTACTAAAACCTTCCTCTTGAATCACTCAATTTATTTATAAAAAACCGCATCAAAATGTGTCGCGCAGTTTTAAAGCTCTAAGCATACATAGGAACAGACAGCGGGAAGCCATTTTGTTTTATACTACGTAGTTATAGTGAAGATATATTTTACCTGCACTGTAATACCTAATCTTTACTTTATTTATATTCATAAACTAATAAACACAAATAAGTTGGGACACCATTAGAAAGTTCAAGTAATATGAAGCTACTGCGACAGAATGAACTACGTTCCGTCATTTTTGTTTCTAACTACTAACGTAAAAAAAGTAGCCTTTGTTATTCCCAAATTATCAATGTATCCTCAAACCAAGTTTCATCACAATCGGTCTAGTAGTTTCGGGGCCTATTCGTTACAAACAAAAAAATGTTTTCCTCTTAATTATATTATATAGAAGAGATAGAAGATTAATGATAGATAGATATAAGATAGATTATGGTGTAGATTACAGAATTATGACTTCCTCTCGTCCTCGTTTTTCGTTTATCGATGACACTGACACAGGTAAATAAAACAGTTAAGTTAACATAAATCCGCATTTAAAGATAATCATTAAAATACCCTGTTCAAACATACGTGTGGTTGAACATTTACATATGTTTCCCAACATGAAACATTCAACGTAACCACTATATAAGGTACAGCAAACATTTTGCTTTGTAAATTAGCAACGTTATTTAGATCGCGTCCGGCTATGGCTATGTAGTTATGACCCGCAAATCACGTACATATTCAGATCGTAAACCGCAAATTATTACTCGATAAAAGCTTGGAGAGTACGATGTACCTAACTATGTCGACGCACCTATGTTTGCCCTAAAACTGGGTCACTTAATTTACTTCCTTTACTACAAGTCGGAGATCCCTTAAAGGACGCCCTTCATCAAGCTGTTTAATGGATGAAAAGTATTTTAAATCAAACTAGCGACCCGCCCCGGCTTCGCACGGCTATATTATGCATGTATTATACATATAAACCTTCCTCTTTAATCACTCAATATATTAAAAAAACCGCATCAAAATCCGTTGCGTAGTTTTAATGATCTAATAAGCATACAAAGGTACATATGGATATTGGGATATAGGGACGGCGAAAATTGACTTTATTTTATACTATGTTGTAGTGATAGTGATAGTGATGTAGTGATGACTAGCGACCCGCCCCGGCTTCGCACGGTTATATTATGCATGTATTATACATATAAACCTTCCTCTTAAATCACTCTACCTATTGAAAAAAAACCGCATCAAAATCCATTGCGCAGTTTTAAATATTTAAGCATACATAGGGACATAGGGATATAGGGCCATAGGGACAGAGAAAGCGACTTTGTTTGATACTATGTAGTGATGATTAAATAGGTCAATAAATATATAGTAAATGGGTTGTCTAAAAAAAATTGAGTCCAGAATATGATTAATTATTTAATTTTTTGTTTTGTTTTTTAACCTATTAGTGGCTTGTTTATGAGACAATCCATACCAATAGAAAGTATGAAGCCTATAGAATATGCAAACGTTAGGTTGACTATTTTTTTCCGTCACAATTCGTGGGTAGGTAGGTAAATTGATACTAGTTATTTGCACTGGTCTTTTTAATGAACTAAAGTTACGTTAAAATAAAGAATATGTATTTAATTGGTATGGACGGAATTTGTCAACTGACCAAACCAGTGAAAAGTCTAAAAACAAAAAATATATTTATAAGTATACTAGCTGCGCTCCGCGGTTTCACCCGCGTAACTCCCGATCCCGTGGGAATATCGGGTTATTTCCCGATAGTAGAAAGTAAGAAGAAGAAGAAGAAGAAGAAAGTAGCCTATAACCTTCCTCGATAAATGGACTATCCAACACAAAAAGAATTTTTCAATTCGAACCAGCAGTTCCTGAGATTAGCGCGTTCAAACAAACAAACAAACTCTTCAGCTTTATAATATTAGTATAGATTAATCATTCTGGACTGAACTTTTTTAGGCGACACTAACTGAAATTTTTTAAGACATTAAACAGCTCGATAAAGGTCGTCCTTTAAGGGATCTTGTACTATAGGTACCTACAAACATGCAAAGGTCAGAGTGACAGCCCTCGTAACATTACCAAAATGTTATACGTAAATAAAATAGCCCTAACTTAACTAAATCAGAAATATAAGTGTGCGTGATGAATATCATTAACAAGTTAAAATGTTTTAGGCGTGAGGTAATGAGTTATTTAGCTATTAGAATCATCTATTAAGGGGGGTCCAAGTCCATAGGCGTATGAACTTGGACCCCCCTTAATAGATGATCGACCGCCAAGCCTACTAAATAGTTACTACTGGCACCGGTCGCCTTCGTTGGTGAAAATTGTTGATTGTTACGAGTGTGTTTTGTTTTTCTCAATAGTGCTGAGATGGAATTGTAGGTAAGATTTTTACCGACATTTTGGTGTGATTTTGAGCCAAAATTTCCTATAGTTTTGAAGCTATCCTAAAATTAAGAATGAAAACTAGTCTTGCTTTGAAATGACAAAGAATTTTCGCCTCGAAATTACCCCAAAATATCGATAAAAATTTCACCTACAATTCCATCTCAGCACTTTTGAGAAAAACAAAACACATTCGTTACAATCAACAATATTAGTTGTAAGCGAAGGGTATTTCCGGCGCGTTGCGTTTGGCAGCATAAGCAGCCTTAAGCCGAAGTGGTATGACCAGAAGCGCGATAGAGGTGTCTTGGAAACAGTTTTTGGGTATCAACCACTAAAATCCATAGAATGATATTCCTATTGTCGTAAAGGTGAAGGAATGTTTTGTAGTGTCATACACTTCGAAACTCGATTAGAGTGATTTTCCTCTATAGAAAAAAATCGTAAAAATACTAAAAAATCGTAATTTTTTAGGGCTTTTTTAATTTTACGGCGATTGTAAAGAAAAAACAAGTACAAAATTTATATTTTCATAAACTTTAGGTAGTACAGATGGTTTTTCACTAAAATTGAGTAAGTCTTTTAATTACATAGAACCAGTGAACGGAATTATTTCCGTTCACTGCATAGAACAGTTAAAACGGCTGTAAAACGGCCATTTCGCGGCGCGCGGGGGAAAGGGATAGGGGTTTTCAGGTCCTACAGTTCTTAAGTAGTTTAGAAGTTTATTTCTGTTTATTTTTAACCGAATTAAAAAAAGGAGGACGTTCTCAATTCGTCGCGTATATATGTACTTATATATATTTTTTTTCATAACATCAATACTCACAATTTGCTGATTTAGGTTCATCATTTCGGTTGACGCACGTCTCTGTTAAGTCCACTTTCGACGAATCACATCCGAATCGTAATACGACTTGAATTTATATATTTTGTGTATCGTTTTGTATGAAAATCGGACTGCGACGTGACCATCGCTTTTTGTATGACCATTAAGTATATAAAAAAGTAAAGAATATATACGCAACTAATTGAAAACTTATTTCTTTTTTGAAGTCCGTTAATCACACACAAAATAAAAATCCAATTCGTATTACGTTTCGGATACGATTCGTCTTCTGATATTTTAAAGCACAGCTCAAGCCCATAGGAGGATCGGCCAAAAACTTGACACACAACTATATCAAAAATCAGCAAAGAAGGATTATGAAAAATTTAATGAATTCTAGATATAATAAACAAGCTTGTAATTTTGATTAAAATGGGCATCGCATAACGTGTGACGAAGGCAAAGCTATCCGTTTCGATTGCAGAGTGACCTAAAACTAGATTTCTAGCGACTTATTGCAAAATGTCCAATGGCAACGGATGCAGTAGGATCGGAAGCGATTAATGCATGGACAAATGGTAGATGTAGAATAGATATAATATCTGCTTGCATTTATTTAATGTAGGTAGGTAACCTTAAAATTACGTGCAAATAGGAACCAAACAATGTTTCCTACACCTGTTAGATATGATGATAGATATTGAGAGACAAAAATTATTTGTCGTTTCTTTTGTGATATAGAGGATTCCTGCGACTTCGTCAAACTTAATATGTTTATATGCCAAACATTAGCCCGAGCTATAATGTTATATAGTTGATATAGAAGTTAGTTTGTCTGACAGACTTATTATTTTTAAATACTGACAAATACTTATTATTATTAACCAAAAAATACGTTTGACAGTATGTTCACCTTTTCCTGAGAAAATCGATGGTGACACAGCACGGACAGACAGACACAAAACAGTGATAAGGGTTTATTTTTTTACCTTTGGAGGTACGGAACCCTAAAACACTAATTAGCTATCCATTACCATCCATCCCATGCTTCAAACAACTGTTAAATAGAGTTCCTCATTTAAAATCAAGCACTTATACCATTTAGCAAGTAATTAAGCTCATTGTAACAATGAGACACTAAAACCGGGTCAACAAATGCACGAGTCACAAATCGTGTTACAGAGGGACAGCTGCTATGGAACAAAGGACTTTACTAATTACTAGGCTTTAACAATGTAGAAAGTGCTTTAAATATTTAAATGTCACCTAATTGAAGGTACGGAATGTGTTTATTTACATCACATTGGTGTGGCACTACCACGTTGAGTTATAGAATTAAAACTGTATCATGCAATTATGTTTTAACCCGAATTACATTTTAGACTCGACAGCCCTCACAAAAAAGTGTGACGTCATGGGACGCGTCGCGTTCCGGGAACAGACGCGGATGTGACGCGGCACGCGTCTCGTGTTTGTTTTTTAAATTGTTTAATAATACTTAATATCGCTCATCTGAGCTTGTGTAATGGTGACGAGAGACGAATAGTAGACTTTGAGAAAAAAATTAAAAAGGGACCAAAATATATAAGGGAAAACAAAAAAAAACACAATTTTTCATTGTTTTCATAAGACGTTATCACGTAAAATTATAGTCCGTAAACCGACTTTACAGACAACCATTTTTTTTAAGAATTTTAAGGTCAACATATTTAACAGAGATATATTCATTTTATTGTCTCAAAAAAAAAACACACTGCGTACTCGGGTTCTGTGGCAACTTTAAAATTAGTTTTAGTTCATAGCGTTTATTATATTCTATTGAATTTTTATAGGTTTTAAAACATCATTGTTTAACAGTCTGTTAGTTATTAGATAAGTACTAATATAATGCTTTAAAGATTATTATTTAATTTTTTAGATTCTATAAATATGTGGACTTCCGTTATTCCATTGGGAAAACGGCGAAGCAGGCCCATGAGAAAGTGTTTGGACATCATCATCTTCCTGCCCTTATCCTAATTTATTTGGGGTCGGCGCAGTATGTCTTCTTTTTCCATTCACTCCTTTAGTCGTCATCACATCGTTCACATTCATCTCTCTCATCGTCTCACGCAGTACATCCATCTTCTCTTAGGTCGTCCTCTTCCTCTCCATCCCTCTACATTCGTACTCATCACTTTTCTAGTAACATGCGTCTCTTCTCTTCTCATGACATGTCCATATCAACTCAAACGGTTCCAGTTTACTTTTCCAGTAACTGGTGCTAAGTTCAGGCTTCCTCTAATATATTCATTCCTTATTTTATCCATCCTCGTTACTCCACAATCTATCTCAACATTCTCTTCTCCGCTGCATGCGATCTTCTCTCATCCTTCGTCTTTACGGCCCAACATTCAAATTCATAAATGACGACAGGTTTTATCACTGTTTTATTGTATCCTTCAACTAGCGACCCGCCCCGGCTACGCACGGCTATATTATGCATGTATAAACCTTCCTCTTGAATCACTCTATCTATTAAAAAAAACCGCATCAAAATCCGTTGCGTAGTTTTAAAGATTTAAGCGGTCAAAGGGATATAGGGACAGAGAAAGCGACTTTGTTTTATACTATGTAGTGAAGTGTCTGGACAGTTGCTCCACAATCGTGTTGACTCCCTTTATGGAGGTGGTGGTTAGTTTTCAAGCCCAACCTTTACGATTGAAACCGAGTAACTTCAATGAATAATGGTAGGTAATGGATACTCAAACGTGGTTTTATTATAACGTGACAAAGAACCGTAATTCATCACATCAGATAGCATTTGCATTACAACCATGATTAAATTTTGTTTTCGTTTGTATCCAGTTTCATACATGAGTTAGGGATATGACACACACATGTGCCTACAATAAATATTTTAATATTAACATATTGCTCTTACGGTGACGGAAAACATCGTGATGTAGCCGCGGCTTAGTTGGCTCCAGATGACGTGTTCTTTCCTCTGGACACGGTCGACTAAGTGTAAGGGTTAGGGTGGGCAAGCCTTTTTTTTTTTTTGACCCGGTGGAATTCCCCAAGGAACGCCCGCCGCCCCCGGGGGGAGGCGACAGACAGTGTCGGGTTGGCACAGCCACTGAGATGTAAGGCGGGGCGGCCGACCGACTAAACCACCGGGGTGCTCCGCACGCGCATGATGCCGGGGTGAAGGCGACACGTTAGCATTCTTCTTCGACCCCGGCGCGCAAGTCTGGGAAAAAACCGGGCTTGGCCCGGAGGAAGCCCAGACTGTCCTCTCGTTTTAAGGCTATTGAGCCCTTTGCCTCAGAGCGGTGCGCACCCGAGCACTGGGTGCGCCCACCACCCGGGTTTTTTTTTAAACCCGGTCGCAGAGGACAGGGACAGCGGCAGCGGTCAAGCCTATCCCATCCCCACTAATTGCGGAAAATAGTTCGTATACAAGTACCTACTTACAAGCATTAATTATTGTTGTCGTTATATTGTTATCTCTTACTGTTGGCCTTCCGAAGATAATAAAATAAAATAAATAAAAATAAAACAGCCCGTATATATGCACGAAGGTATGTAAATAAAATTTCTAATACGAATAGTTTGTACCTAATATTGTTTTGTTGATAAATTTTATTTGACATACATATTTGCAAAAGTATTCAAGATAAGCTTCAAGGTACCTATAGCTACTAGCGGTTATAATTCCTTTGCAAATCACTGGGACGACTATATAACTTATAATAAATATTGCAGGACATTCCACACATCGCCACCTAGCCCCTGGATGATATGATTCAGGTGGATTATAATCGACAGTTTAGTGTCCTATAACTAAAAAAATAAAAATAAATAAAAAACAAAATTATTATTTTTTTAATAATTTTTTTTTATTTATTATTATTTCTTTATTAATTAATTAATTTAAATTATCATTTTGAATAAAGCACTGTACTCAATTCGACCGATCTATATACTTCTTCGGTCGGAACATTTATCAAGGCCAATTATTTAACTTTTAATATTGTTTACATAAATGAAAAGAAACTGTAATTACATAAACTACTTATAAACCTACTTACGTTTTGAAGTAAGTCAAAATAATAATTAATTATCTAATTAATGACGCAATTATGGTTATGTCTATAATTAAACTCTAGTTTGTAACCTAATTAGAAGTAAACTTGGTACAGTAAAACTTACCTAAGTTAAAAAACACCGAATAAGTGTGAGTCGGACCCGCATACGAAGTGTTCCGTACTATAATATTTTGACGTGATAACGTTTTATAAATTGGTGAACACCTGCAATCTCAAAAAAGTGTGACGTCACGCGTCGTTACTGGAACGCCTCATGTTATTGACAAGGTAACTATAGCAACGTTTTATCGTTGCCATGGTTACCATCAATGTTTTCTTATGACGTTATCACGTAAAATTATCGTCCGGAAACAGACTTTACAGACAACCATTTTTGAAGTGAAAACTTCTTATGGCGCGTTGGGCACTTTTGTGGGTGAGCATTTTCAGCCGTTCTCGCGACAGATTTTGACGCGACAGATTTTGACGCGACAAATGAGATTTGACGCGACAGATGAGATTTTATTTGTGTTAGTCTTTTTGTTTAACTTATACTGCCATCTATTACACAAATTGAGAAACTTAGTTTCTAGAAAGACCGCTATTCGAATGTAGATGGCGCTGATTTAATTTTTTTACTGCCATCTAGCGAATAAAAAATAATAGTACATTGCGATACAAGTGTGGAAAGTTGATCATTCCATAGAGGCGGTTTATGACGCGCGAGCGGAACGCGAGCGTGGCAAAAGCCGAGATGGAATGATCAATTCACACGTGTATCGTACGACGTTTTTTATCACAGTTGCGAATAAAAAAAAAGACTTGTTAAAATTTTAATAATAAAAAGTTTTAAAGAATTTTAGGTTATGTTTACTATTTTTTGTTAATTACACTCCCGAAAGGCTAGGCAAAAGACTTTTAACCTATACAGCGTCTGACATACAATATTTTTTTAGGGTTTTTTTCATTTGTTTTTGCGTCGGCGGTTAAAAACAGAATATATTAGTTCCGGGTTTCATTAAAAACAGAATATATAAATAAAATATATTTATGTACCTAAAGAAAAAACAAAATAAAAACAAAACTCAATTTTTAATTATTTTCAAAGACGTCATTACGTAATATTATCGTTCGCAGACTTTAGAGACAACCTTTTGAAAAGAAGAAAAAAGGTACCAACAAAGAGTTTTAAGCCAGCAAGGCTTAAAAACTCTTTGGATGGTACCTTTTTCTATACATCAAAACAGTATAACCCAGATAAAGGAGATCATTCATGTTTCTAACAAAAAATACCCACAAAAAAAAAATGCCGGCCAGTAATAAAAATTATTTGTATCTTGTAGAGAATAACATTTTAAACAATGTTTACTAAGGCAACAAAGAGCTACGATCAAAAATCGTTGAGTTATTTTACATTGAAAACCCAAAAAATGCATTTTATAGGGATCCGTTTGACCACTTTTAAGATCCCACTATAACTTCTGAAAGGGTTATTGGATATACCTATGTATATAAATATAATAAAAACAGACAAAACTTATCCATTTACTACTTATTTTTATATTTTTTCTGTAGTAATATCTTAGAAGTGGTCAAACGGATCTCTACAAAATGCATTTTTTTGGGTTTTCAATGTAAAATAACTCAACGATGGTTCATCGTAGCTCTTTGTTGCCTTATTAAACATTATTTAAAATGTTATTCTCTACAAGATAGAAACATTTTTTTTTGTGGCCGGCACGTTAATTTTTGGGTACGATTTGAACGAATGTTTCATCTACTATATGTCATTAGCAGTAAGATACGTATTTGACTTCTTTTCTTTACTAAAAACAATAAAGTGATGCACGAACAGCGATAAAAAAAAGGTAAATTTTGGTACTTATAAGTTTTCGCGCAAATATAAATTTGCCCATCTCTTTTTATCGTGTTGACTCAGGACCTTGATTTTTATACAACTAATAGAGACTCAGTATCTGGAATGAATTTCAACTTGCTATAGGTTCACCCGTTCTTGAGAAAATCGGTGGTGACACACAGACAGACAGACGGACAAGAAAGTGATCTAATAAGGGTACCTTTTTTGACATGGAACGTCTAATAAATTGGTGGAACACCTGCATTCACAAAAAAGTGTCACGCTAATATTGTGTGACGTCATGCATTATGGTAATATGACCAGACGCGTCATGGTAACTTAGGAAACAGACTATTTAATAATAATATCGCTCATCTGGGCTTGGGCTTGTGTTATGGTGACGAGTGACAAATAGAAGACTTATATAAATAAACTAGCGACCCGCCCCGGCTTCGCACGGCTATATTATGCATGTATAAACCTTCCTCTTGAATCACTCTATCTATTAAAAAAACCACATCAAAATCCGTTGCGTAGTTTTAAAGATTTAAGCATACAAAGGGATATAGGGACAGAGAAACCGACTTTGTTTTATACTATGTAGTGATTTAAAAAATATATAAAGGAATACTTAAAATTAAGTATAGTCCGTAAACCGACTTTACAGATTACGATTTTTTTACCTTTTGAGGTACGGAACCCTAAAAATACAATCGAATTTAAAACCTTCTCCTTTTTTAAGTCGGTTAATGAAATACCCAATACCCATACCATATCCCATGCTCTTAAGTTCTTGGTGCTTATCTTGAGACTTATTTTTCAAGGTGTGGTCTTACGAGATATTCCAACCAGAAATCATGGGGTGTGGGTAATGAATATATGATCTCATAGCTGTTAATGGGCAATGGCTAACAAATTATTCGGTCGATTACCTTATATTTAATGGGTTATTAATTATTTTCTAACAGATATTGCCACAGTATTAATATGTGTGAGTTGTGACTCTTGTGACTTTATTAATTTCTTTTCAAAGTTCTTTTGAGATCAGGAATTATTGGTAAAACAAAATTAAGGCGCTCCGATTTTAAATCCTAAAACAGATTTGAATAGTTGAAAAATTATTTTCAAAAAGGTACAAGACTTACTTCATAAAATAGTGGTAGATTCTAGCTGGTTTGTTTTTACTAAAAACTACATTTTTTTTTGCGGGCATAAAAAGTATAATATCTAGATTCCCGGCTAGGGTATGACTTTTTCAAAAATCTAATGTTAGTTTTAGTTTTTGTCAAAGTCGGGCACGCAACTCCTTTCAGCATTTTTCGCTATCTCTTATGGTTTAGGATATAGCCGTGAAGGCCTACATCAATAATTCACCCTGTATACCTAAGTACCTACCTATTATTAAAAGTGCATTTTACAAAATAATGTTAGATTACGATTCGTAATTTTTTTTAATTTAGCGGACAAGTAGGTCGAAATTTCTTTATTACTTACTATAGCTGCGCCCTTCAGTTTTATACGCGTATGTCCCTATCCCGCAGGAATAACGGGATTAAAAGTATCCTAAATTCTTCTCCATTTCCATTCCATTCCATTTTCATTCAAGAGGAAATAAAATAGACTTCAGACCTATATTAGAAATTTAACAGAAAAACAAACAAATAAACAAACTTTCACATTAATAATAATAGTAGGATAGTTAGGATTATTATAGGTACCTATCACCCACTTAGAAATATCATTATTATTATCATCATTATCATTACATAGTCACTTCACTATCACTACATCACTCACTATCACTATCACTACATAGTATAAAACAAAGTCGCTTTCTCTGTCCCTATATCCCTTTGTACGCTTAAATCTTTAAAACTTCGCAACGGATTTTGATGCGGTTTTTTTAATAGATAGAGTAATTCAAGAGGAAGGTTTTCATGTATAATACATGCATAATATAGCCGTGCGAAGCCGGTGCGGGTCGCTAGTATAAAATAGAGTCACTTTTCGCCGTCCCTATGTCCTATGTATGCTTAGATCTTTAAAACTACGCAATGGAATTTGATGCGGTTTTTTTAAAATAGATAGAGTGATTCAAGAGGAAGGTTTATATGTATAATAGGTACATGACATGCATAATATAGCCGTGCGAAGCCGGGCCGGGTCGCTAGTTATTTTTATAAGGAGGTACTTAACTACTGCCTACTTACTGAAAATGTAATTATCACGTACAATCACATGTCATTTTTATTCATTAAAATTTTATGGCCCAATTGAATGTTATAATGGTCATATTCTGCGTAATTTTTCGGTATTTATAAACAAAGCACTTATTGTACACCGCGTGTACATTTATTTTAGACATTGTTTTGCAATTTGGCATTTTTACAACCTTTTTTTTTGAAGTGAAAACTTCTTTAGCGGCGTTGAGCACTTTTTCTGTAATGGGTATAAAATCTTAAACTCGCGTCAGGACACGTGACCTGATCGAAAAAGCGTAAGACGGATGGAGAGTAGACAGCTATCCCCTCTCTACGGCGCGGCGAAAATGTATGCCTGGGCCTACTGTTTTTAATTTGGCTGTGAGTGTATTAAGACGTACCTACATATGGTTTTTTTTTTCTAAAAACAAGTTCCCAATGGCTTTTTAGAGGTCTATCTGAATTAGGAATGGTCTCCGACTAAAGGCCGGATAAATAATAATATACCTAATTAAAAAATAATAACCGATACTAATTTAAATTAAGTAAGTATCTAGCTACAAATAAAACGAGGTGCGCCCCGATTCGAGTTTCATCTGCATAAAAAGTAACGAATCCATTTGACCGCGAAAAGGGAATCCAAAACCATCGCGTGTACATTTCACACTTTCGCATTTATCTATCCTGTCCCTTTTTCGTTCGTGGGCTTATCTATACTATTTATACTATAATCTTAAGACTAATATTATAAAGCTGAAGAGTTTGATTGTTTGTTTGAACGCGCTAATCTCAGGAACTACTGGTTAGAATTGGAAAATTATTTTTGTGTTGGATAGTCCATTTGTCGAGGAAGACTATTTTATATTTTGATATTCCCACGGGATCAGGACTTATTTGTCTATCTTGTCTAAAGGGGTTGACCTAACATAACCTCACTAGCAGCACCTTCCGCTAAAAATGTTCTAGTCGCTTTAGTCAAAGTTTAAAAAATTAATTTAAAACATTCGATTTTTATTGAGGCATGTGGATGTAACAACCCTAATTATTTCGGGTCTCTATTATAATTGCAAAAGTCACTTTACGACAAACAGAATATCGAAAACGACCAATTGGAATATTTCCCCGTCCGCCTGGTCGCAAAAAATCCTCATACAGTTTTATCTCTAAATATTCTCTAATGACAGTTGATGTGTTTTAGTGCATGGCAGTCCTATTTAGTTTGCCGTATGCATTGTTTATGTGAACTACTAATTATTGTAGGTAGCTAGTGGTGTTACCGATCAATAGTCGACTATCGATAGTTCATTAAAAAACAATAGTATCGATGCGATAGTATCAATAGCACGATGTTATCGATATAATAAATAAATAATTAATGAATTTTGCAGCACATTACACACATCGCCATCTAGCCCCAAGTTAAGTAACTTGATTTGTGTTATGGGTGGACAACGTAATAGTATATACTACTTATATACTTTTTCTTTTGTAAATTTATAATACATAGAAACAACCAGACGACAGGTAAATATTTCTGCATAAATACTTGTCTAGGCGGGAATTTAACTCTGGTGTTTGGCAGTCCGGCATGGTGACCATTGTCCCAACTGGGTGGTCAAATATACCATGCCTCATAAGTCATAATAAATGCGCACATCCACGTGGGTGCAACAGACTATCGGTAATATCGAGTGTATATGTTCTGTAATATAGGCAAAAATTGATAGTACAGAGTAATCGATAGGGTAGCTGATTTCGATGTATAACAATCAGTGCCGTAGCGTGGCTCACTGTCGCCCGGGGCGGAGTCATAATTTGCCGCCCATAATTTGACGTCACTAAAATAATATGTTGACAATTTGCCGCCCTTTTCACGCCATAAAAATAATATGTTAACAAGTTGCCGCCCTTTTCACGTCATCAAAATAATAATGTTGGTATTTGTGATAAAAGAAACGCAACGATATGAAAGAATTGAGCGAAAAATATTAATTTCAAAACCATGTAAGGATGCAGGGCGACTCGTGATTTGCAACAACTGTATTGGACAAAAGGGACATTCAATGTGTGCAAGTGGGGACGAGCTAATTTCTTGAAAAATTTATTGTCTGACTAACTGTCAGTGATCGCATAAAATATTTTTTTCCTAATTTTGCCGCCCAATTTTGTTGGCGCCCGGGGCGGCCCACCCCTCCGCCCTCCCCCCTCGCTACGCTACTGAATATAACAATAGTCTGTCGAAGACGATGACAGGCTATAGTTATGCTGACGATGCCGAAATATCGATAATAAAACTATCGATAGTCCGACAACACTAGTTGGTAGATACCTTATCTACTTATTGTATAGAAAGTTCGTGTTGTAATAAATACATAATAATACGCCACTATGCACAAACGCGTACAATTTCCAGTAGGTAGGTACCTACATTATTATGTAGAGTAAATATTGTAGGTACCATTTACACAATAGGTAGGTACCAACATGTAATCTGTTATCCGTTTTGCTACATACCTAGATACCTACTTAATTAGTAAGTGTTATTTATTTAGATAATAAGTAAGTATACTAAGTACCTATATTGTTTATGTACTTACTTTTATCGGAAACAGACCAACTTTCTTAATTTTAATTCAATATTATAGTAGATAGGTATATTTATTCATCCTACTTATCAGGAAGGATTTTCCAAGTAAAGGAAGGTGATGCTACATCAAACTTCCTAGAAATACAAGCTGGAGTGCCACAAGGTTCCGTATTGGGTCCTGTGTTGTACCCCTATATACAGCCGATTTACCCTAATTTGACGGGGTTACTACCGCTACTTTTGCAGATGACACGGCAATATTGGCGAGCCACAAAAATCGAACAACTGCCTCTCTAAATTTACAAAAAAGTCTGGACTTGACAACAAACTGGCTGAAAAAGTGGAAAATTAAAGCAAGCTCCACTAAATCGGTACATGTAACATTTACACTACGAAAAGAAGATTACCCTCCGGTACAACTGGAAAATACGACACTTCCACATACCAACTGCGTGCGGTATCTAGGAATGCATCTTGATCGACGTCTGACGTGGAGCCAACACATCAAAGCTAAGAGAGCAGAGCTCAAAATTCGACATAAAAACTTGTACTGGCTAATGGGACGAAACAGCAAACTGTCGACTGACAACAAACTCCTCATATACAAGTCGATCCTAAAACCTATCAGGATGTATGGCATACAGCTCTGGGGATCAGCCTGCAACACCAGCATTTCTATCTTGCAACGAATGCAAAATGGCATTCTTAGAGCAATCCACCATGGTTCACCACCAACAATGAGATTCACCAACACCTGCAAATGAGCACAGTCAAGGAGGAAATCCAACTTGCTGCACAAACTTACCAAAACAAATTAGAAAGACATCCCAATGAGCTGGCGGCGAATCTCATTAATCGAACCTACAAGAAGAGACTGAAAAGAAAAGACATCCTGGGCTAGAAAAGCTCCAACTACAAAAGGGTAGCTGCCCTGACTGGAAGGCACACTCGCAATGTCACGACCCCACACAACAAATTTGCTTAAAGTGTTAATGCAACTGATTGCAAATAAAACTATTTAAAAAAAAAAGGTATACGTATTGTTTGTGTAAAGTCCGATGGTTCTTTTAGGGTTCCGTACCTTAAACGGTAAAAAAGGGGAGACATCATAATATTCTTATAAGATCATTCTCATGTCTGTCTGTCCGTGTTTATTAAAAAGGTGTTTAGCTTTAAATAAAGCCTAAAGCTTTAATTTAGTCCCATAAAAAAATGATGAGGATTTAATGACGCAGTATTCAGAATGAGCAGAACTGCTGCTGGGAGACAGATTTCAGTGGAATCTGTTTAATTCGAATCAAACTGTTTGTAGGACACAAACAGTTTAATTCAAATTGAACAGATTTTGAGATTTATGGAGCACCAGAAAAACCTTTTCATTGCTAAACTCCTCAGTAGACTAAGGGCTTACGCACACTATAGTCAAGACGTTCGTTAGTCAGTCTATCAACCTATAAAAGAAGTGGTAAGACCAGAAGCGCGACAGAAGTGTTTTGGGTATCAACCACTAAAATCTATAGAATGATATTCCTACACTTCGAAACACGATTCGAGTGAGATCAGCCTCTATAGAAAAAAAATATAAAAATCTTCATTTTTTTGAAATTTTGCGACGATTATAAAGAAAAAATAAGTAAAAAATTTATATTTTCAAAATTTTTACATCAAATCCCATACGGTAGTACAGATGGTTTATCACTAAAATAGATGTCAGTCTTTTAATTACATAAAACAATTAAAACTGCCATTTCGGCGCGCGGGGAAAAGGAAAGAAAAGAAAAGTCATTGCGGAAATTGATAGGAATTTTCAGGTCCAACTTCACCTTAAGGCTACTTATGCTGCCAAACACAATGTGTTAGAAATACCCGTCGCTTACAACTAACATTGTTGATTGTAATTAATTTGTTTTATTTTCCTCAAAAGTGCTGAGATGGAATTGTACTTAGGTGAGATCTTTACCGATATTTTTGGGTGATTTGAGACGAAAATTTCTAGTCATTTTAAAGTTAGACTAGTTTTAATTTTTAATTTAGAATAGCTTCAAAACTATAGGGAATTTTTGGCTCAAAGTCACACCAAAATGTCGGTAAAAATCTTACCTATAATTCCATCTCAGCACTTTTTGAAAAACAAAACACATTCGTAACAATCAACAATTTTCACCAACGAAGACGACCGGTGCCGGTAGTAACTATTTAGTAGGCTGTGTAGCAAGGTCGTTGGCGTATGGATCCCCCTTAAGTGTGCTCAGAACGTATTGTTTTATAAAATAGTAGACAGACAGAATAACTACATACAGTCTTGAGTATTTAAATAAGATATTTAGTGACAGTGGAAACAAAAACAGTTTATTATTCTCTAATGATAAAGAAATAAAACCAGTTTATTTTTATTGTAAATACCTGAATTAATTGGTAATTATGAAAATAGGAGTATAAAATTAATAAATTTGTATATGTTTAGTTTGACAAATTGGTTCTTTAACCCCTTCATGATAAATAGGTATATAAATAGTCAGACAACAGCCGTTAGTCTAGTATTTTTGCTTGTGACTGAAGGTGCTGTAGGGGTTTAGTAAACCAAGAAGATTACATTACACTGTAATTTGTAAGTAAAACTTATCTATACTTATCTCAATAAGTAGGTACTAATATTATTAAGCTGAAGAGTTTGTTTGTTTAGTTTCGAAGCCAACTCAATTCAAACAATCAAATATTTCCATTTTATAACTTTACTAGCTACGCCCCGCGGTTTCACCCACGTAAGAGGAAAGGGTACCGGGGGCTTTCTCCATACAAACAAACGTAGTCGACTGTTTTCTCCCTGGATAATGACACTAGAGCAAATATTTTTTTTGGCCTAAAACTTTTAACTGCCATGACCATTGACTATGCACCTAAGTCTTGTTTTTTTTTTGTTTTTTATATCTTAATTTTTATGATAATTAGAAAATGAAAAAAAAACAAAACATAGGGGCATAGTCATGGCAGTTATAGGTTTTATGGCACAAAAATATTTGTGCTAGTGTCATTCTTCAGGAAGGAAACAGTCGACTACGTTTGTATGGAGAAAGCGCCGGTACCTTTTCACCTTTAGGTTTAATGTGGTACAATAAAGAGTTTATCTATCTATCTATCTTAACCTGACAATAAAAAACACATAAAAAAAAAGTTCCTGTCGTTCACGCATGATGCCGTGACCAAAGAAAATAGGGATTCATTTATATAGGGTACCTAAATAGATTATTAAGTAAGTAAGTTAGTAGAAAATAATTAAAAGTGTTATAGGTACCTAATTATATTTATGAACTAACCGTCAACTATTGTAAATTCCTTTCGTTAAAATTTTAGAAATTACTAGCGACCCGCTCCGGCTTCGCACGGCTATATTATGCATACATATAAACCTTCCTCTTGAATCACTCTATCTATTAAAAAAAACCGCATCAAAATCCGTTGCGTAGTTTTAAAGATTTAAGCATACAAAGGGAAATAGGGTCATAGAAAGCGACTGTGTTTTATACTATGTAGTGATGTAGTGATAGTGATGTAATAGATCCGCAGTTAACAAGTGTAAAATTCACCTTAAAAAGGGGTAAGTACTTAATAATTGAAAGCACTTTCGCACATGGTCGATCAGTCACAGTCATTGCTCACTTGCTCAGTGCATGCAACCGAGCTATTGACACAGTCAGCCACGCATCTTAAACTTAATCCACATCTTTCACTTTTACACACCATTTATATTCCGAATATGTAGAAACTTCACGTTTGCCAATGAGATTTATTATTTCAAGTTTCACCTAAGTCCGATCTTAATTTTTTTGACGTCAAAACGTCTTATAAATTGGTGGAACACCTATTCACACAAAAGTGTCTTGGTAATATTGTGTGACATCATGCGTTATGGTTATATGATCAGACGCGTCATGGTAACTTAGGTAACAGAGTATTTAATAATAATATCTCTTATCTGGGCTTGTGATAAGGTGTGACGAGTGACGAATAGAAGACTTATATAAAGAAAAAAATATTTATAAAGGAACAAAAAAAAGGAATAACAAAAAAAAAATCAAATTTTTCATCGTTTTGACGTTATCAAGTATCATCGTCCGTAAACCAACTTTACAGACAACAATTTGTTTTTTTTTTTTAAATAAAAAAAATTAATAAATAAGAAATTTTACAATTAATCTATACATAACAAGTTTTATGCTTTAATTTACTTCTGATTTTTTATTTTAAGGCATTCGTTATTATGCGTAAGTGAATTATTTCAAATGTAGTTATGTCTAATGTTATTATGTCAAATGTTGTTATGCTTTACGAAATTAAAAACGTTATGCCTTATGAGACATATAAGCCATGCCATTTAAGTTTATGCTAAAAGTAGACCCGCTGATCCAATATCCGCTATGTCATTATTTTTTCAATGAGAACTTACATCCCCAATGACAACTTTAACATCTCTTATAGCTGATTGATTAAATCGTTGTAAATTAGTCATTTTTAGGCTATAGAAAATTTTGTGTTTAAAGAATTCAAATCCGATTCCGATCGCACTTGGCCGGTTTTTTTTGAGTCCCCTAAAGCCTATTTTTTTTAATTTGCTTTCAAGTACATACTTTTTATCCTCTCTACCTTTATTAGATGTGGGATCAGTCTGCCAATTCAAAATTAATTTATACGTAATATGATCCCATGGGATAAGTTACCCGCAGGGTCCGTCTATAAACAAGCCAGTGATCTTATAGCATACTTATTGTTCACAGAAAAATGACACGCCACAACCTCATCATGCTTGCAACACTACCTCTCATTCTAACAGTGCAAGCAGTAGTCCTCGGTACATCTTCGGCCAACGACATCTACCATTTACCGAAGAAGTATACGCCCAATCCTGGAGCGACGTTGTACCCTAAGGCAACGGAGACGAGAGATTTGAAGACTTTGGATGGTGTATGGAACTTCAGGGTATCACCTTCGAACCCTGAATATGGGCAGAAGAATGGGTGGTACGAGCAGAGCTTGGAAAAGGTACAAAAAAATCTTAACTTACCCTCCCTTTTTCATTTAACCATAACATAAGCCTAGTTGTTTAACTTGGGTTAGATGACGCTGTGTCCAATATCCTGCAATTTTTTTTTCTATAAGTAAGTTTAACAAAATTGTTGAATATCAAGCATAATATTTTGTTGAGGAAAGTGGTAAAACAGACTTTCCTCAACAATAGTACATTGCGATACACGTGTGGAAAGTTGATCATTCCATAGAGGCGGTTTATGACGCGCGAGCGGAACGCGAGCGTGGCAAAAGCCGAGATGGAATGAGCAATCCACACCTGTATCGTACGACGTTTTTTATCACAGTTGCGAATAAAAAAAGACTTTTTATAGCACTTTTTATTGACTTATCGAAAGCATTCGATTGTGTAAGACATGATTTATTACTAGATAAACTAGAAAATATAGGCGTAAGAGGGGTCGCATTAAAACTATTTGAATCATATTTACAAAATAGACAGCAATCAGTATTAATAGAGGTATATAATAAAAACAGTAAACACATTGAAAAAACATTTTCAGATTTTAAATTAATTGGTTTAGGTGTGCCGCAAGGATCTATTCTTGGTCCTATTCTTTTTCTAATTTACATTAATCAGTTACCAGATGTTGCCAAACACTTAACAGTAATGTTTGCAGATGATGCAACAATATTTATTCCAAAAAACAAATTATCTTATTATGAGTTTAAACTAGAAATTGAAAATACAATAGAAACTGTAATTAATTGGCTAAATCAAGCAGGGCTCAAAGTGAATTTGGACAAAACTAAATATATCCAATTTAGAAATAATAAAACACCTCCTCTAGGTTTAAAAATTTTGAGTAATGAAGTTGAAGTTAAAGAAGAAATAAAAACGAACTTTTTAGGAGTTATAATAGATAGTCATCTTAATTGGAAGGAACATATAAACAAAGTAAACGGTAAGATTTCCAAATATTGTTTTGCATTGTCTGTTTTGTCAAATATTTCTTCAAAAAAGATAGCTATTAGTGCCTACTATGGATATGTCTACTCTCAGTTAAGTTATGGCATTATTTTCTGGGGGAATTCCGTAGAAATTAACTCTACATTCTGTCTACAGAAAAAATGTCTCAGGGCCATTTTTAATTTAAAAAAATCTGATTCTCTACGCTCTATATTCAAAACGCATAATTTTCTAACTGTAACTAGTATTTATATATTTGAAATTTGCTTATTTATAAAAAATAATACAGACTACTTTTTCGCTAGTGTATCTTGTAGAACCGAAAGTCTTCGCCTTAAACATAAATACAATATATGTCAACCACAAGTTAATAATGCTTTATATCAGAAAAGTTCATTTGTAAATGCGATTAAAATCTATAATGCACTACCTTTGGAATTTAAATTACCCCAAAGGTTATCTGAATTTAAAACTAATTTAAAGTCCTGGCTTATCAGTAGATCTTTTTACAATCTGAATGAGTACTTTGATAGTGATAGGGATAAATAAGTAAAAGGGCATTATTTTATAAAGATTAGCTTGAAGCTTTAACTAGGTACATAGTACCTACCTCTATTGTAATAAAATTTTAAAAATAGAATATTATCAAACACTATAATTTAATTATAGAATTAAGTATAAGATGTTATTCTTCTGAAATTTTATTTTAGTACTTTTAATAAGTACTTATTGCATGCCCGCAATGGGTAAATTGTTGTTACTTAATTTTAAAACTACCTACCATCCATTGTACACAATTTATGCAATAAAAATTCTTATTCTTATTCTTATTCTTGTTAAAATAACAAAAAAATTTTTAAGAATTTTAGGTTATGTTTACTATTTTTTGTTAATTACACTCCCGAAAGGCTAGACAAAAGACTTTTAACCTATACAGCCTCATCTGACATACAATATTTTTTAAGGGTTTTTTTTCATTTGTTTTTGCGTCGGCGGTTAAAAACAATATAATGGTAAGGAAAAAATATATTTATGTACCTAAAGAAAAAACAAAACTCAATTTTTAATTGTTTTCAAAGACGTTATCACGTAAAATTATCGTTCGCCTTTCAGCTGAAGCGCTTGGCGCCCCCTATACTCCAGGTCTGAGTAGGTACAAAAACAAAATGGCCGCCTGAGGGGGGCAATCCCTTTAATACCATTTATTCTAGTTTTCGTTTAACGAATTCATAACATTGATACCTTTCTGCATTCAGAATGAAATTTCCTATTTAGATTATTTTTTTTAAATATTAGTACATAAACAAATAATGTCAGTAGTTGCAGAGTGAAGGCAAAATTTATTTATTTATTTTTATTTCTCAATTAAAAAACTTATTTAAAAAATCTTTTTAGAAAAACATTTTCGTTTATTTTAAACCTTACCTAACCCTAAACCTTATTTTATTTATAAAACAATAGCCTTCTTAAAAACTAATCATAAAAAACAAAAGAATCAGGTTACAAAAATTCAAAAATAAATCACGGCATATTTACCTATTCCGTATATCATTTTTTTTTTAAATATTGCACTATAACCTCATTTTGCAGTTGTAATACTGTAGATTATGAATAATTACACATAATTTTAACTCAACACACCGGCAAATGCAAAATTTATGAATATTTGAATGACATCGAAACAAAATTCTGCGCCAACAATTCAACGCAGTTGTCGATTGGCCCATAATTTCTTTTCATGTCAGTTTCACATACGAAATATGAATAAAACCACAAAATGAAGTTACTAATAGGAAGATAACATACCCAGGCATTCTTTTATCCACGTAATCCACTTTAAATTCACAATAAATCAACTTTTTAGCAAACAACCAACAAACACTCCCGCACGCACGAACGAATTCGCAGACTGCGCGACTGACGTAAAACTGACGATATTAATTGACACATAGAACTATATAAAATTAAGTAAACTATGGTTTTGTTTGCTATCTTTGTCTATCATGTACACCCCAACAACATTCAACATAAGTTAGAATGAGTTAAATATACGTGACATTCAACTGTGTTGACCTTGAAGTTTTCACTGTAGAGCCACCAATAATTGGCGGCAGCTCAGTATGGCGGAATGGCGCCTAACCCATTTTGGGTGGCATAACGGTTTAGAAGATCAGACTATAGAGACAACGTTTTGAAAAGAAGAAAAAAGGTACCAACAAAGAGTTTTAAGCCAGCAAGGCATAAAAACTCTTTGATGATACCTTTTTTCTATACATCAGAACAGTATAACCCAGATAAATTAAAAATGTTTCATCTACCTAATACGTAATTAGCAGTAAGATACGTATTTAACTTATCGGGATAACGTATTATTTTACCACTAGTTGGATTTTTTTTTATCGCACGCGTGTATAATACTTTGCATTATGGGCCTTAAAGCGGTTTAATAAGATCCACTTTATGAGCAACTGTGATAAAAAATATTATGCTTGTTTTAACTATGAAAAGACACGGATAATTTAGATTTCAGTTTCAAAAAAAGCCACATTCAAATCGGTTTGGTAGGTAGGTAGGTACCGACACAAACCCACAGACAGACAGATATAGGGATCCTCAATGACAATACTATTTTGTCATTAAAAAGGAGTCGAACAATATGTACCTATCTACTCATAAGTTGGTAGAATATTTACAAAATACAAGGACAAAATACAATATCCGCTTCCCTACTTCATCTTACTTAGAGCTCCTAAACGACTAATGTAATTTGCACAAACCAAGTTAAGCGGTTATGTACATTGAAGCATTGACAACACTAATGCAAGTGACCGTGTTATTTAGCGGACTTTATTACCCACATAATGCCAAACCGATAAGGCCAAGAAAAATAATACGAATATGATATTTTTAATCTTTTAAAATGCAATAAAAGAAATGCATTTCAACTTTAGTGATGACCTCGACGGAAAGACATTAGTTTTTTAACGCGAATCTCGTTTATCATAATTGTCACCTACGCGTTCTTTTATGATGGCTTCGGCCACGTTTGTTACCATACAGGCCTAAGTCATACCGCCAAACGGACTTGTCCGTGATCCGATACATAGCCCGGTGCAGCCACAAAAGGTCATAAATTTCTCGTTCCACTGCCGTCTTCCTATCTTCACTCGTGGCCCTGCTTGTCTGACTTCAAGACACGAGTGTATGTATACTGTATGTATAGGTATCTTCTGAGTAAACATGCGACATCTTAGACCGCATCGTTACTTACCATGAGGTGAGATAGTGGTCAAACGCTAACTTATCTATTGCAAATAAATAAAAAATCTACTAGCCTAAAATTTTAAACTACCATGGGTCATTTTCACTAATAAAGTTATTTAAAACAGTATGTTTTTTCTTCATATTTTGTGGAGCTCGATGTTCCGATGTTGGATTGCTAAACATCCCGTATCACTATTTGAATAGTCTTCTATAAAACCTTTTGTTTTGACAGAATTGATAATGATCTTCCTTGTACTACGAGTATTTTGTCAACAGACCGGTCCAGTGATCCCGATGCCAGTACCAGCATCCTACAATGACGTTGGAGAAGACGCCTCTATCAGGGACCACGTGGGAGTCGTCTGGTATGACAGGAAGTTCCACGTGCCGGCCTGGTGGGTCACGGGTGGACAGCGCGTCTGGTTGAGGTTCAGCAGTGTGCATTATGCTGCGCAAGTGGTAAGTGGAAATTACAAGCATAAACCAGTCCGATAACCGAAGTACTGAAAACACCCAACAAGACAGCCCTGTTTGGGCCAATCAAGCTATGAAATTCCTATAGAGTTGAGAGGTTTGTGGAATATCAGATTTCATTAGATTTGTGGAATGTCAGATTTCGTTGGTCAGAATGTCGAAACGTTATAGATTGATTTTTTAATAAATCTCTTCGATGAGGCTACCGATGCAAAATTCATCTCCATAAGCTCAGCCCGTAGCATGAGTGCTCGTAGGGTGACTTTACCGTGACTTTACAGAGAAGCCCAGAAAGGATGTCATCTGATCATCGGGCAGGTTTGCCTACAAACCTTCTCGATTTTTATCGGTTGTCCCTTCTAAGCAAATGCCCATCAACACTTCAGTCTTTTTTTCCCAAATGATAGGTCAGCGTTTGACCACTATCACACCCGCCTAATGGTATAGGTGACGATGCGGTCTATGCTGTCAGGTAGTAAGCTTTCCGAGAAGATACCTGTTCACTCGCGACTTAAAGACTCCAAGTCTTCATACACTGACTGCGTAGACTACTTGTACTAATACATAATGCACTAATAAATAACATACTGCTTGTTTATTGTTGCTGGTACCTTATGTAACGGTTTCAACGCATATTCGCACACCAATAACTTTGTTCGTAAAAACAATAAGTAATAATTAGTTACTTAGCACAACTGTCAAGATTATCTTCATGAAGTTTTTTTTCGTGATCGTGAAAAAAACATGGCGTGATGTGTTTTATCCTCGGTTTATTAAGTGTTAATTCAGCTTAGATTGCATAATTTAGATGGTTTTTTGTTCAATTTAATTTATTGTGTATAGGTGTAGGGAAGGTACTCGTAATCACAGGCGATAATATTATGTTAGTGGTACCCCAAAGCCATCCCAAAGCTATAAACACAAAGGTAATGTAAACTTAATGAATTGACGAAAACAGAAAACAGATGGACCTATGGATGTCACTAACTCATCTTTGAAGGTTCATTCTTCATGTAGTTTTTGTATTTTTCCGGTAAAATTTACTCTTGGCCGAGGCGTGTCGTGTCTTGTAATAACAGACAAATAATCGTTTTCTTTCTTGTTTAAGTAAAACATTTGAAATATTATTAAATACAGCATTCGAATTTGGGCTACACCTAAATGCAAATCTTAAAATTATAAAGCTGACGCAAATTTCAAGAACTACTGGTTCGAATTGAAAAAATATTTTTGTGTTGGATAATCCATTTATCGAGGAAGGCTATTTTATATTTTGATATTCCCACGTGATCGGGAGTAATGCGGGTGAAACCGCGGCGCGCTGCTAGTATTTTATACTAGCTAATATGCACAAGTCGTGCGAAGCCATTACCTAAAACTAACTTTTAAAAAAGTAGTATATAGGGCTACGTAGCCTACGCTAGAGACACATGAGTAATAGAGATGCAGATGCCTGTATAAGGTGCGTGCAATACGAAACCTGAATTATTACGGTTGCTCAACGTTAATTAATCATAAGTAAATTAGTGATTTTACTTGTTGCACGTTTTCATAAAGTTTTCGTCGGCCATTGTTATTGATAAATTCACATATTTTTTGTTTCGTACCAGTTCCCTTACAACTTTAATTATTTCCATGCCGGATCTTACTTCAAATATTTAATTACAGATATATCGGTAAAATAAACAGACTAATTACCAATTAAATTTTGACGTTAGCTAACAAATGGAAGTTCACACGGTAAAAACAATATAATAAGTAATAGTAAATACTTAGATATGTTAATTTATTAATGATTTTGTATTTAATTCTTAATTGCATCATCATTTTAGGACACATCCTTGATAAAAATATAACCAGGAAACAAATTAAATCTGAGTAGGTACAATCAGCCAACAAAAGTACAGACCCATCAGCTAAAATATTGCTATTAAAGTACACCTATTAAAATCTTTTAACTCAAGCAGAATTCTGAAGAACTGCTGGAGTTCAAGTTAAAAAAAAATTAAACATGAAATTTTTGGACAAAGATTATGAGAATGGAAAACATTCCAATAATAGTAGTTTTAGAACTCTACGATGAGTCTGCAATTCTGTAGCTGACTGTACCTACCTACTACTTGCCTTAGTACCCACAATGTATTTTACTTCTCGTATTTAACAGAAATACGAAATAAATAATAATTTTTACTAGAAAATATACCTACTTTTAATTCTATGCAAAAACCAATGACGGATAAATATGTGACGTTTTATCTAAGCGTTTTATATACTTATTACGTTTTATTTATATGTTATCAATCCATAACCTCTTTGGATTATTAAAATAAAAACTCTTGATTTAAATCAAGATATTACATCTTACGTCTTTGTGAGTTATAGCCTACCCAACTTTTCTTTTACCTACAGATACGTTGATCACTATACACATCCTTAACTTAGTTTTTAAGAAGTTTCAATGTGATTTAATGTACGGTCGATTGCATAATTGCAGACCCACCGTAGAGCAAGCAAGATTCTAGGCACCTGCTTTAATTAAAGTTTAAAGTCTTCTAACTCATTAATTTATCAAACAAAAATATTAGAATGAAAATATGCCAATAATAGCAATTTTTGAATTCTACCGGGGGCTGCAATTATGCAGTCGTCTGTACATCACTACATAGTATAAAATAAAGTCACTTTTCGCCGTCCCTATGTCCCTATTTCCATTTGTATGCTTAGATCTTGAAAACTACGCAACGGATTTTGATGCGGTTTTTTTAAATAGATAGAGTGATTCAAGAGGAAGGTTTATATGTATAATACATGCATAATATAGCCGGAGCGGGTCGCTAGTAAATGAATAAAGAATTTCGACATTGACTAACGGTTGTTCCATTCATTCGCCATCCTTCCCTTCGCCACAGAATACATATCCTTCGCGTCCAATATTTCTTTAATCAGTTCCTTTGTCCAATCATCCGTGTCTAAAATTCAATGCAGTGAAATCGGGATGTCGTGAGTTAATATCCACATAGAAAGGGCACTTATCCAGTCAAAGCTAGAGACTGAATACTGTAGGCGTCTCGACTGTTGCTAGGTAATAACTTTGTATATAGCTAAGTACAGTATGCGTCATAAGTACACTATCAGTTTCCTACAATAATACTATAAACAAGTATTGGACTTACGACCTTCTTCTAATAAACGTTACACACAAACATAAATACTTGAATTAAAAGTACTCAGAAGTCCAATTCTCGTAAATAATATTGTTTAAATTACATTTCAATATCATCCCGATTGCATTTCGATTGCAAAAGATACCTATTTTTAGATATTTTTGTACAAAAAGCTAACTTTGAGGGTATTTTGAGCTACTTTGAGGGTATTATTTGAGATCGAAATGCAATCGAAATGATATTGAAATGTAATTTTCACAATGTTATTTACGAGAATTATTGGCCTTCAGATTATTATTTTCAACATGTTAGATTAATTATTGAACATATCTGCTGCAGACATGTCTGTTGATAGTTGATACCTATTCTTTTCCTATATTCCATAACATCTGTAAACCTAACATCCAAAAACACAGTCAATCAATATATGATATCTGATTTCTATGTCTTAAGTTGGCCGAGTGGTATACGCCGCCACCCGCTACACCAGCCGACGACGTGGGTTCGATCCACAGGTTATATTCTTATAATGTTCATAGTGCTGCACAGGATTGTAAACGTTACGGTGGCGGTGTACTTTTGACCGTTGATTGTACCTAGATAATTGAACTATTTGTTACACGTCTAAAGATGTACCGACACGAGTTAGTACGGATCGTAGTAAATGCCTATGTGTGTTAGGGTAGGTACTTAAATCTCTAATTAGATAAAACTACCTGCGTCTTGCGGTTTCCCCCGCGTAAGTCCCGATCCCGTGGGAATATCAAAATAAAAAGTAGCCTATAGCCTTACTAAATAGACTATCCAACACAAAAAAAAATTCAATTCGAACCAGTAGTTTTTAAGATTAGCGCGTTCAAACAAACAAATTCTTCAGCTTTATATTATTAGTATAGATTCTCGTGTTAGTTACTAATCTATACTAATATTATAAAGAAGTAAAGTTTGTGTGTTTGTTAAATTGTAAGGGGTAATCTCGGGATCTACTGAACCGATTTTAAAAATTCTTTCACCAATAGAAAGCCACATTATTGCTGAGTGTCATAGGTTATATAAAAAACCGAAAAATAAAAAGGCTTTTACGTGGTAGTCCGTTTTGCAAAGTGAATCGGAGAAAAAACGGTCGAATGAAAGCGTTTCTTACGAACGCTGCCTTAACTATGAAAGATATATTTTTGAGTTCTAGAGAAAAGATGTAGAGCTTGAAAATGCCTACAAAAAAGTCAACGACAGCATATGTCTAACTTTTATATTTAAGTTACAAAAAGTATTTTTTTTTAATATTAGTACTTAAAGATAATTTAATTTTTAATATTAATAAAATAAATGCCCAACGAAGTGGGCACCGGTCAGCTAGTCTCCTCATAAAACGGCAGAACCGATTTGTATGAAATACTAGCTTTTGTCCGCGACTTCGTCCGCGTAGAAGTCAAAAAATTTAAATCAAAAGCACTATGGTGTACCTATTGATTATGAACTTCGGAACAAATGAGCATGAATTTAAATAATATACGAAACACGTCTTCCATCAATTCTGTTAAGGAATCTTCTTCTATATACATATAAAATTCTTTGTCCTGAATGACTGACTGACTGACGGATCAACGCACAGCCTAAACCGCTGATCGTAGAGACTTGAAACTTGTAGGGTGTGTTCTTTGTATGACGTAGGCATCGGATAAGAAAGGATTTTCCGAAATTACCGAAAAATTACCGAAAATACAAACTTTACCCCCCCCCCCCCTTAGAAGTAGTCTAAGGGGGTGGGGGGTAAAGTTTGTATGGGACAACATGATTTGTTGGTCCATTTTCGACTTTTACGCGGACGAAGTCTCGGGCAAAAGCTAGTATTTATGCAAAATTTGAAATAGATTGGACCAAGGAATCACGTTGTCCCATACAAACTTTGCCCCGCTTTTTCTCCTCCGTAGAATTTCGTAAAATCCTTTATCGGATGCCTACGTCTTACAAAGAACACAACCTCAAAATTTCAGGTCTCATAGACGATCAACGGTTTAGGCTGTGTGTTGATCCGTCAGTCAGTCAGGACAAAGCATTTTATATGGATATAGGTATTGTGTATATTCGTTAGGTCTGAGAATATAAGAAGATGTATTTTTTTTCCTATTTTTTTCGTATATGGCAAAACAACGTTTGCCTGCTAGCCTAGCATGACGACCAAAACACGATATGATAAAGCTATATCACGCGATATAACTACATCAACTCTAAAAATATGATAGATAAAGCCGCCATGTTGAATTTTTATCATAATTTTTATCGCAATTTATAATAAAAATTCAACATGGCGGCTTTATGTATCATATTTTGAGAGTTGATGTAGTTATATCGCGTGATATAGCTTTATCGTATCGTGTTTTGGTCGTCATGCTAGGAAGGCTGGACAGCTAGTGTAGTGCTAGTGTATTTCAATTGGAGTGTCTTATTCTAGTTTATTGTCCGTGGAGGATCAAGATCATTCAATTATGGATAGACGAGCGTAGACTCTGACTCTGATGGGTGTGAGAGTAATGTGGGTGATTGTGTTGCACTAGGGCAAGAATCACTGACCTCGCTCAATTTGTTATAGGTACAATCCCGTGCAGCACTATTTGAACATAACAACGTAACCTGTGGATCGAACCCACGTCTTATACTACTCACACAACTAAAGACATAGCTAACATGTTGAAAATAATAATCACACTGAGTACTTTTAATTAAAGTTTTTAAGTTTGTGTGTAACGTCTATTAGAAGAAGGTCGTAACTCCAATACTTGTTGATAGTATTATTGTAGCAAATTGATCATTTACTTATGACCCATACTGTACCTACTAAATCTATTCTTCATTCAATTGTAAGGGATTTCACGTGACTTTTAGTAAACTTACGTGAAAATTAATGGGAATATTCACCCTATGGTCGTTAAAGCGACTTACCTTTTTGAAGTGAAAACCTCTTTAGCGGCGTTGAGCACTTTTTCTGTAATGGGTATAAAATCTTAAACTCGCGTCAGGACACGTGACCTGATCGAAAAAGCGTAAGACGGATGGAGAGTAGACAGCTATCCCCTCTCTACGGCGCGGCGAAAATGTATGCCTGGGCCTACTGTTTTTAATTTGGCTGTGAGTGTATTAAGACGTACATATGGTATTTTTTAACGGACGACAAATGTCGGACGACTATTTGTCGGACGACTATTGACGGACGACAAATGTCGGACGACAAATGTCGGACGACAAATGTCGGACGACAAATGTCGGACGACAATTTGTTGGACGACAAATGTCGGACGACTATTTGTTGGACGACAAATGTTGGACGACTATTTTTATTTCAAGTTTTGGTTTCGAACTGTCAAGTTATCTATGTATTTGGTTTTGTATTTCTTCAATCTTTGATTTATACTATCTTTGCTTTATATTCTTGTTTCACTAAAACAAATGGCTCTCTCATCATTGACTTCTTCTGTTCTATTTCACCCAAACATTGCCTGGAAGTAATCGCTATCAGCGATAAGACCACCTATTTGTGCAACTTATACCTTGTAGTTCTATCTTTACTGTGTAACAAATACAGTTATTTAATCTATAAATCTAATTTAATCTTATGTTTTGCAAAATTCAGGGACTCTCTAACTTTGGTCTTTTTCTGAATATTGTTATACTAGCGACCCGCCCCGGCTTCGCACGGCTATATTATGCATGTATTATACAGTTTATTTCCACAAAAAACCGGCCAAGTGCGAGTCGGACTCGCGCACGAAGGGTTCCGTACCACTGTATTCTGTTTTTAACCCCGACGCAAAAACAAAATATAGATGGCGCTAGTGGTAAAAATACATGAATGAAGGGTAAATGGCGGTTTACGGTTTATGACGTATTAAAAAAAACTACTTACCAGATCCCGTTCAAACCAATTTTGGGTGTAAGTTTGCATGGTAATTGAACCCTAAAAACGATATAATAAAAAAAA
Organism: Idaea aversata; assembly: GCA_907269075.1. Lineage (NCBI taxonomy): Eukaryota > Metazoa > Arthropoda > Insecta > Lepidoptera > Geometridae > Idaea > Idaea aversata. Next base: position 5,397,724 of record OU026099.1, on the reverse strand, counting down.
CAGCTCACATAATATTAACACAAAGTACGCAAATGATGAAATTACTGCTCAATGTGATTATCCTTATACTAATTAATTCATTGACGTCCTTGCACAGTTAGATGCAAATGTAGACATTCAAAAATTGTCACATAAAAAAGAGAGTAAAAAAACAAAGCCATAAAAAGAGCATTTAAAAATAACGGTTGATCGAACACCAAATATGCAAAGTGTCAATATTCTGAACTTAAGCAGAACACACAGGACGATGTCAAGTAACTACCTATACCGTTCGATTTTATGATCGAAACCAATAAAAGAAGCAAGGAAATTGTCTTGCACACCATAACTTAAAATCGTAGTAAATAGACTACAAAGTTTTTAATGCCAGAAACGCGCCTTATAGGGCGCGATTATATTGGCGATTCGAGCTATATGCTATAGGCAGATTGCAGATAACTCGTATTGTAATTGGCTGGTATGGCAATAGCCTATGATTTCTTATTATATTATTATGGTGGTATAATCTCGAAAAAAATCAAAAAAATTAAACTCAATCAAAGGGTGAGCCTGGCTATCCAGAGAGGGAATGCTCTGAACGGTGTTTTTTGACGTGACAACGTTTTATAAATTGGTTTGCCGGGTGACACTTCAAGAAACTGCGTTACGCTCCGCTGACGTTATGCGCTCACAATGAGAGCGAGTGAGAGGCACGCGTCCCTTCCACTCGGGCATGGTTAGCCCGCCTAAGAGCGAGAGAGACAGACATAAAAAGTGAAAGGCACGCGTCCCTTCCACTCGAGCACAGTTGTTGTCACGTAAAACTTTCGCCCGTATACCGACTTTACAGGCAACCAGTTTTTTTTTTTGTGATGTTTATGTATGTTTTTATTTAATTTATTTTATTTGTGTAATTTAATTTTTATCGGCGTGTATTTAGATTGACCATTATTTTACTTGTGACTTTACTTTATACTATGTAGTGTTGAAACAGTATAACCCAGTTAAATTAAGAATGTTTCATCTACACAGTAAGATACGTATTTAACTTATCAGGATAATTTATTGAAGTACTAGTGCATCATGGTAATGTAAAACGCACGCGTGCATAAAACGTTGGATTATGAGCCTAAAAGCGGTTAAATAAGATCCACTTTATGAGCAACTGTGATAAAAAAACGTTGTAATTAAATCGGTTCGATTTCAAAGTCTATTTTACTCCCTACTCGCTCATTTTACTTTTGTACTAGCCGTAGTTGCGAAATAGTAACATTGTCGGTAAACGATTAGGGTTATTTAACTAAAGATTAACAACCAACCGACTCGCTACAACCACGCCTGAAGATAAATGTTATTGAGTAATTCTTGTAAACACTGTTATCTAATAGTTAAACCAATTTCGTAATGCAGTTTACTTTTTTTTGGAGTAAGTAAATTTAGTCACGGTGGAGTTGCGCATATTGGACTAGATTGGATTAATCGTGCCACCCTTTATCTTCGAAACCACAGAATATTATAGTAATAGTACAACCGAAACTTAAAATTGTTTTTTCATTGAGTGCGTATTTTGATATGCAATTATTTATTTTTTTGAAGCGAAATTTAAATTAATAAAAATTAAAATACCAATTTTTTTTAATGATTAACATTTGTGGTGTTGGTACTTAAGATTAAAAATACCTACTGACTTTTATTAGAACTTTTAAATTTTTCTTCAAATTCAAGCAGGAAATAAATAGTTAAAAGATTTTTTTTCGAAAAAGTTTAGTAAAATTTTCTCGCGGACTATTTGTAAAGAACACCATTTCCACTTCTAATGGCCTAATTATTAATATCAAGATTTTACTTTGGTTTCCGCCATATTATACTCTAACTACTTAATCAAATATTTCAAGTTCCCTCTATACTTTATCACCTTTATTTCACAATAGGTGCCGTAATTAAAAAAAAACTGAACTAGGTCAACAATTTTGTGGCACGACTTTATAATTCGTTGAATTTATACAGGGTTATTGGTAATTATACCTACTAGCAAGCCGTCGGTCGAGGGCTACTACTGTGTACCATAACAAACAACTTTTGTTCTACGACTATTGGAAATTCCAAAAAAAAATAAGTATGAAAAGTTTGAGGTTATGTAAACTCTAAAAACAGCAGATTTTTTAAAACAAAGGTCATTCATACTAAGAACAGTAGATAAAACTTAGGAAATAAATAAAATTTTAAGGTTAATGACCTCTCCGTGTATCGAACAGCTGATTTACTGTTAAATTTTCAAAACAATGTTCGAATTTTCAAAAGTCGTAGAACAAAAGTTGTTTGTTTTGGTGCACAGAAGTAGCCCTTAACGGCTTGTTACTATAATTACCAATAACCTGTAAGTAGGGTCAACCGGGGCAATCGCGTCTGGCGGGGCAAATGCATCTTTTCAAATTTATTCAAAACCTGTACTACAACGCCATCTGTAAAATATTTAGTTTAAGCAAATTGCAACTAGATGTCAGCAGTTTACATAGATTCAACAGTTTTTGAATAAATTTGAAAAGATGCATTTGCCCCGCCAGACGCGATTGCCCCGGTTGACCCTATATGATTTGCTTAGGCTTTCATTTCTAGCTATACCATCGTAATAAGGGCCACTAAAGGATATTTAAAAACCTCGATATTAGTGACAAAATAACAAAAAAATAAAAAAATAAATTGTTTTTCAGATTGAAAATAAAACAAATATTTATCTACTTATCTGTTTTTAAGTACCTAGTGTTCCCTTATTTGTGTAGATTAATGAAACAGAAATAAAGGCTTTTATAATTTGAAATCCTTCGTAAGATTAATGATTATATATTATTTCTATACATAGAGCTTACAAATCAATAGCCAATGTACGGACGGCAGCATAATCGCAGACCCACCGTAGAGTTCTAAAATTACTATTATTGGAATGTTTTCATTCTAATAATTTTTGTTTGATAAATTAATGAGTTAAAAGATTTTAGATAAACTTCAATTAACGCAGGTGCCTAGAATATTGCTTGTGTTGAAAACATTTTTATAAAAGCCGTTTTGGAGCTCTACGGTGGGTCTGCAATTATGCAGCCGACCGTACAGTGTAACAAGCGTCATGTAATAAATTTAGCTTCACCTAACGTTTCATTATAATAGATACTTATTGATCTGCAACGTAATAAATAACTAAATAACGTAACTAATTGTTTGTTCTACGGTTAGTTAACAGTTCTTTGTGATGAACGGTGTAAAATAATAATTTAACCTTAATTTAACTTTGTTCTTTAGGTACGTGGGTACAGTCGGCATACCAATTAGCTGAACCCCCCGTGACCTAGAGCTCACTCGCACATCTGTAAAGTTACCTAATGTAGAAAAGTAATGTTACCTGATTCTGTTTTTTTTTAAACAATATACCTACTATACAATATAAAAAATAACAAAATAGGTAAATTACCTACTACATTTTTAACAGATGTGCGATTGAGCGCTGGGTCACGTGGGGTTCAGCTAATTGATATTCCGTATTAATTGAATTACATAGCTATCAGGATATTTTACCCGCGCTTTACCTAATGTACACTGTTTATCCATAAACTAGTGGTAGATACAACGAAACGGTTCAAGTATCATGAAGCCACTGCGATAGAATGAAACACATTTTAATAAACGATCAAAACCGGCGCTCGGGCGTAAACTTCCAATAACCACTGTAATCATGATCAGCGTCCGTTGTCTTTCTTTTGTAAGAAACACCACAATATTTAGAACTTTTATTATTAGACGCATTTTTGTTCATGATTGACAGTCTATGTCTGATATCTGTGGCAAAAGTAGATTTTTCCGAGAGAAATATTATTATTTGCAGTAAGCTCCGTACCGAGTTGAATGAACTCGTTTCCCGATAATTTCCCTATCGCTAAGCCATGCTATTCAATATGGATCACACGTACGATCCAGATTGTTATTTGTCTTTTCTAAGAATCATTCTTTGAAGTACCTACAATAAGCAACAATGTCAGTCTTCCAATGTAATCGCTTGAAAGATCAATAGTTGTTAGGTTTTGCTCTTAAAACTTGGTTCTTCTTGGTTAAAATTAGATTTTTTTTTAAATTGTCCCTTAAAATGCAAAGAGAGGGAGGGATTAGGCAATAAGTCATGGGTATCTACTCTGGAATGGCGACTATTATTTACACTAATATTATAAAGAGGAAAGATTTTTTTGTTTGTAACGAATAGGCTCCGAAACTACTGGACCGATTTCAAAAACTCTTTTACCAATAGAAAGCTACATTATCAGGAAATAACATAGGCTATAATATATTTTCAAAAAAATAGGGATCCGCAAGAAAATTGCAATATTGTAACCCGAGGCAGAAAACCTAAAATAGTTTTGGCGTGCGCTGCGAAAACTATTGATGATAGAACAAAATTAATGTACTAGGTACAGGTTTTTTTTTTTTTGTTAGCCTATATCGTCCCACTGCTGGGCAAAGGCCTCCCTAACATCTTTCCAAGCATCTCGGTCCTGGGCAAGGTTTATCCAGTCTGTGTTAAATGCATCAAGATCGTCACGCCATCGTTTACGGGGTCTGCCTCACAGACCCCGTAAACGAGAACGACCCCGTGAACGTGTTTACAGGTTTATAGTAGGCTATAAATGTCTTGTTGAGTCCTAGGTACGACGACGGTTTCTTTAATAATTTGAAAAAACTTTATCAATATTTTCAGTACGTGAACGGGAAACAGGCAACTTTCCACGAGATCGGCCATCTTCCCTTCGAAGCTGAGATAACAGACCTCCTGCATTGCAACATCAGTAATCTACTGACGGTGGCTGTAGATAACACACTGCTTTCAGACACAGTACCGCAAGGTTACATAAAGGATATCCCCGTTGGGTAAGTTGATTTGTTTTAAGTGTATTTGTAGGAAAAATATAGCCAGTGATACAATGTTATCGTTTTGGAAATGAAAATTCATAAGTACTCTCTCTGGTCAATCCTTCATGACTGAAGATCGCGACCACCACACTTCTTCACTCAGCGGTTTGTGAAGATCCTCCACTTTCCGGTCTGCGGCCATTCGAACCACTTCCTCAAACCTGGACGAGCTCTCCTATTTCAGCTGATCTGACTATCTCATCGGGGATCTACCACGTGACCGTTTGCCCTCTACATTTGCACAGATGATCAGTTTCTCCAGGTTCTCGTCTTGTCGTGCGAAATAGCTGAGGATTCATAAGCACAATAAACCATAATTTGTTTTTTTACCTAATTAATACCTAAATATTATACTTATTTACTTACGCCACAAGAAAAACCCAATTATAAAAATAATATAAATTATTAAATTTAAATAAAAAGCTTTGTACCTACCATATCTACACATGTACAATTATTATTCATAAATAACTCCTCGTAATTAAATACCCACATCCTGCTTAGGTTCAATTACTCATGCATCTTCGCCACTTGCCCTCTTGCAATTTGACCGTTGTTACTTAAGAGGAAAGGGTACCGGCGCTCTCTCCATACAAACGTAGTCGACTGTTTCCTCCCTGGATAATGACACTATAGCAAATATTTTTGTAGCTTAAAACTTATAACTGCCATGACCATGCCCCTTTGTCTTAACTTTTTTTATATATATTGTTTTTTAACTATTACTTTCTATGATAATTAGAATATTAAAAAAACAAAGACATAGGGGCATTAGTCATGGCAGTTATAGGTTTTATGCAACAAAAATCAGTTATAGGTTTGTGCTAGTGTCATTATCCAGGGAGGAAACAGTCGACTACGTTTGTATGGAGAGAGGCCGGGTACCTGTCCTCTTAATGTCTAATTTAACACTGCGGTAATGGTAAAATCAACATTGCTGTTAAAACATTTAAAAATGGTACCGGTACGTAAAAATATTTAATTTCTATTGTAATTAAGTAGCGTTATGTAAATAATATAAATCCGCGAAATATCCGCCTATATAAACTACAAAGGAATATAGTTTGTCTAAATAAATTACTGTTCTCAGTGTGAAATAACTAAGTAAAATGTTAATATTTAAGTAGGATATAAGTTGGAGTTAGTATAGTAGGGAGATTGAAAATCTATAGGTAATCAACCTACCTACATTCAACGATTCCTAGAAATATTTTCAAAGAAACATGCATTAATAAAATCTCCAAACTTCTGCACTGGTAGCACTTCTGCACTGTAGTTCAAATCTGTGGTCGGTGTAGGCTACATACTTAAATAAATAAATAGTTTACATTCAACATACCGCATAATAAGGATATGACAGATCCGAGAGAGACTGGATATGTTTATGGCTTACTATCACCTTCCCGACATGTTCAGTCTTCAATAAAACAAATGTTCCAGTATCATAAAGCTCTTCAATTATTATTTCCCAGTGAGAACAAAATCCGTCAAGAACAAACGTACACGTTCGACTTCTTCAACTACGCGGGTATTCACCGGTCGGTGTTCCTTTACACCACGCCGCAAGTTTACATCGATGATGTTATCGTCAACACTGATATACAGGGGCTTACTGGTAAGATATTCATCAACTTGATTAATCGTACACGTTAGACTTCTTCAACTACACGGGTATTCACAGGTCGGTATTCCTTTACACCACGCCGCAAGTTTACATCGATGATGTTATCGTCAACACTAATATACAGGGGCTTACTGGTAAGATACTCATCAACTTGATTAATCGTACACGTTCGACTTCTTCAACTACGCGGGTATTCACCGGTCGGTGTTCCTTTACTCCTCGCCGCAAGTTTACATGATGATGTTATCGTCAACACTGACATACAGGGGCTTACTGGTATCAACTTGATTAATCGTACACGTTAGACTTCTTCAACTACGCGAGTATTCACAGGTCGGTATTCCTTTACACCACGCCGCAAGTTTACATCGATGATGTTATCGTCAACACTAATATACAGGGGCTTACTGGTAAGATACTCATCAACTTGATTAATCGTACACGTTCGACTTCTTCAACTACGCGGGTATTCACCGGTCGGTGTTCCTTTACTCCACGCCGCAAGTTTACATGATGATGTTATCGTCAACACTGACATACAGGGGCTTACTGGTAAGATAATCATCAATTCGATCACCGGAAACCAACAAACTTTTAAAAATTAGACACTACAATCTACTCGCTTTTGCCCACGGCTTCGGCATTTCAACTTCTTAGGGGAGAAATTTCGAAAAACCCTTTCTTAATACTTCACAAAGAACACACCCTCCATATGTTAAGTATGTCTCTGGCACCAGCGGTTTAAGCTGTGAATTGTTATATCAGTCAGACAATTAATTAGAATTTTATATTTACCGATAGAGATGAAGTAGTTTAAACCGCCTAAGGTTACGTTGTTTTTATCACAAAACGACTTTTAAATTATCGAGTCAATGACCATTAATAAACTGTGCAAAAAATCTATTATAGCTAATTAACGCTGTATTTACTTCGCCAGGTTTCGTAGTGTACAACGTAACGTTCAAAGGCCAGGCAAATGACGTGCAATGTTTGGTGCAAATATTCGACGCTAATGAAGACCTCATCACAGCGTCACAAGACTGCGCGGGGCTCTTAGAGATAGGGAATGCAAACTTTTGGTGGCCATATTTGATGCATCCACAGGCTGGATACTTATATACTTTGAAGGTAACGTAATTACATAGATCAATATAAATAAATATTGCAGGACTTTCCACACATCGACATCTAGCCCCAAGCTAAGAAGCTAGACTTAATTGTGTTATGGGTGCTAGACAACGGATATACTTATATACATTTCTTTTGTAAATATATACTTATAATACATAGAAACAACCAGACCACAGACAAATATCTAAGCACAGAAACTTGTTGAGGCGGATATCGAACCTGTGTTTGGCAGTCCGGCATGGTGACCATTGTGCCAACTGGGTCATCTTTGGCAGTCCGGCATGGTGATTGTCATAAACAGTTGATAAAATTTGAAATTCTTGGTATTCATAATAATACGCACAGCTTCCAAATATCTAGAGTCTAGAGCATTGCATACATTGCTGTCGCTGACTGGAATACTTAGTTGTAAATGCTTATTTATGATTGTTTGATAATAGTCCCATATCACGGGTACATAGCCCCGTGATATGGGAAGTAACTAAGTATTCCAGTCAGCGACAGCAATGTATAGGTAATTCCTATGCTCTGTAGTTCTTGAGCATGTTAAATTCTTTGTGAAAATGATATTTCAGGCATCAATAACAGGACCTTTCGGCGAAGTGATCGACACATACAATCTGAAGATCGGTATTAGAACGATCACATGGTCCAATACGACCATATACATCAATGAGAAACCACTATACCTCAGAGGTTTTGGCATGCATGAGGATTCAGATGTAAGTTCATTTAGTCCTTAACGCTATACAGGGTGTTTTTTTTATGTGGTATGGCAAAACGAACATAGTATGGCAATTCAAAGGAAATAGCAATTTTTTTGTAGTCTTCTGCAATTTTCATACTTCTGTATGTGCTTCTGTCCCTGAAAAAATGTTGTGAGAAAGTATGGCTGATGACGTCAAAACTGCTGCACAAAAAATCTAACTATTTTTTTTTTAACTGATGTAGAAAATTTTGACCATATTTAAAAAAGTTAGAAAAATATTACTTCCCTTCTATGCTTAAAACGCTATTATTTTGCCAGAGACAGATAGATGAAAATTATGGAAAACTACAAAAAGGAGCTATTTCCTTTGATTTGCCATATTAGGTTCGTTTCCAAGAATTGATCTCTATCAGCAAGACTATCTATTGGTATAAAATATAGGATGATTATTTTTTTGCAAAATCAACTTTTTCGATTCCTGGCTAGGGTAATGACTTTTTTTAAAATCTAATGATGTAATTTTAGTTTTTGTCAAAATCGGGCACGCAATTCCTTTCAGCATTTTTCACTATCTCTTACAGTTTAGGATATAGCCCTGAAGGCCCACATAAAAAAATCACCCTGTATACATACTTTATCAATATACATCATCAAGGTATAGACACGGTGCTAGACTTTATAACCCTTGCTTAGCCTGTACTACAGAAATTGTCTAAATTGTGTGTTGTTGATTTGCTAGTGGTCTAACCAGATTGTATAGGTGTAACACCACTTGATCTGTATTCTCCAATCTCAGTTCAGAGGTAAAGGCTGGGACCCCGTACTTTGGGTGAAGAACTTCAATCTGATAAAATGGGTCGGAGCCAACGCATTCAGGACATCCCACTATCCTTACGCGGAGGAAATATACCAGATGGCTGATGAGCATGGAATAATGATCATTGATGAATGTCCAAGTGTGGATACTGAGTAAGAACATTGTCTGCTTTTCTTTTTGTAACACTTTTAGGAGGTTCTATTTGACCTAATTTAAAGTACTTACTTATTAACATAAAATACGTAGTAATTGAGAATGATAGAATCCTTACGATATTCAAAAAATTTAAGATAAAACGTCGTTGAAAAATTACATTCTTAATTGCGTCTAATTCAGTGATGAAATAAAATGATATTTTTTGGTTTTATAAATAACTAGCGACCCGCCCGGCTTCGCACGGCTATATTATGAATGTATTCTACATATAAACCTTTTTGAATAACTCTATCTATTAAAAAAACCGCATCAAAATCCGTTGCGTAGTTTTAAAGATCTAAGCATACATAGGGACAGACAGCGGGAAGCGACTTTGTTTTATACTGTGTCCTTTATTTCAAATAAAACGTTAATGAAATGTCCTTTATTTCAGTATATTTTCAAACGCACTGTTAATAAAACACAAGCAGTCTATGACTGAGCTAATTCGTCGAGACAAGAACCACCCTAGCGTCATCATGTGGTCAATTTCCAACGAACCTAGGTCGGCGAATAATCTGGCTGATGCATATTTTCGGTAAGTTTCTTTTGTAAACACGTCGGTCTGGTAAAATATTTATGTTTATATTTATAAGAATTGGCTCCCTATGAATATTTTTTAAACTAATGGCCTCATGACATGATGGCCCAGCAGCACTGGACCAGCAAGATGGTCATGCGATGGTTGAAACGTAACTACACGATGGCCACGTTCAGCCATCGTTGCCCACTTCCTTTGATGTTTGATGTTCCTTTAAAAAACCGACACTGTGGCCATCATGTCGCCATTCCACGAACCATAAGCCATCAGATACTACGCCCTCTACATGCTGGCCCATCATGTAGAGTTTGTAGAGGGTCCATTATCTATGATTTTAAAACATGTTTATTTTCACTATTAAACATATTTAAAACAGGACATTTACCATGTTATGTGTTGAACAACATAGAAAAATCAAGCTTCACAAAATAAAAACAATGGTGAATATCTTGTTTTGAATAATTTTAATATATTTTTGGCACAAACAATATTTTGCCTAAAGATAAAACGAATAACTTGGCTTCCTTTCAATATTCTAATTTACGAGTAGGTAAATAAAATTATGTAAGTACCTATAGGGTATTCTGTGCTATAGTACCTATATGTAAGAAATAAATGTTTAGACAGGTATTGATAACGCGTGATTATTTTTAATAGGATTCCGCCAATCTTTACCTACTAACGCTCAAAACTTGATTCTCCTAAAATCTGTTTTTATTATTTCAGTGACGTAGTAAGACACGTGAAATCAATGGACCTCTCAAGACCGATCACCATAGCTATTTCACAAACCGTGACCGCCGACAAAGCCGTATGTATCCATCTCTTATTCTTTCTCCGGCCTTGCTCCCTTTTCTATTTGGGGTCACCTAATCGTGTTTCTGAGTTCACGGACGGAAATTGCAGTTCTCAAATAAGACATTTTTATTGCGACTTCTAAATTTACTTAATAATAACTCTTTAAATTGCATTATTGGGGACCTAAGTCTTATGATAATTCCAACACTAGATTTAAATACGAAACCCACAATCAAAAAGCTTTTTAATATTAATAAGTTAAATAATAAATAAGTACAAAGTAAAGTCACAGACATGATTACATCATTTGCATGTTGTTGGCCTTGAGAAAGCATTGGACTTGAAAACAGGAATGCGAGCTTCTCGACATTATGGTTAATAGCCAGAGGTCGACGATCTATCTGATAACTGTCGGAGATTCTCATTTGTAGCAACAATTAATAATTTAAAAGTGATGTATTTTATGCCTCACTATCTATGCCTCGTGTAAAACAAGGCGTAAATGGCGTGGTAGGAATCACGCAACGGTAGAAATATTACATAAAAGAACATCCATAAAAAAAAACATACAACCGAATTGAGAACCTCCTCCTTTTTAAAATCACAGAAAATCCTTTTCAGAATCGCAGAATGTATGTTAGAATTAAGGTTTAATGTGGTACAATAAAGAGTTTATCTATCTATCTATCTTTTTTTGAAGTCGGTTAAAAATCCATTTGTCTGTAAAGTCGGTTTACGGACTATAATTATTAGAATTATTATATATTATAAAAATTATTAGAATGCAAACATTCCAATAATAGTAATTTTCGAACTCTACCGAGGGCTGCATATATGCAGCTGACTGTACCTATTGGATATAGAGCGGTCTATTTGTCCGAATAATGTGGTAGACCAGACGATGATAGCTGTAAGCGTTTCAAATCTATTTTTTGCACCACAGGCTCAACACCTAGATGTAATCTGTTTCAACCGATACAACTCTTGGTACGCGAACACCGGGCAGCTCCGCACCATCACGCCGAATGTGGTTGATGAGGCTACCAAGTGGCATCGAAAGCACAATAAACCAATCATCATGTCGGAGTATGGAGCTGACACACTCGCTGGACTGCATATTGTAAGATTGCTATTCAATTGCTACGAAGCCTTCAGCCAGCCAAGCTTATTTATTTAGGAGTCTTCAAATGACATATCTTCTTAGTAACCCTGCTACGAAGGTGTTAAAAAATTGGTTTTTAAAAAGTCCGTGTTGTTTTTAGTACCCTGAGTTCGTGTGGTCAGAAGAGTTCCAAGTAGCAGCATTGTCAGAACACTTCAAGGCGTTTGACAGACTTCGTCGCGTCGGATTCTTTGCCGGAGAACTTATATGGAACTTTGCTGACTTCAAAACTGCGCAAAGTAAGATTCTTAATACTAAAAACTGTTTATACACTTTCAAACTAATGACCATTTTGATTTCGTTTTCAAATCACCGAAATAAAACTCGAAGGACTGGTTCAGATTTTCATAAATCAAGCTCGAAGGACCAAATTTACGAGATCCATAGTTTTTATTATTATTTTTTATTTCCAGCCATTACGCGAGTAGGTGGAAACAAAAAGGGTATATTCACTCGAGAAAGGCAACCTAAGGCAGGTGCACACCACATTAGAGCCCGATACCTTGCACTAGCCGCAGCTGACGCGGGCGCAGCGCCTCCTGAACCAATGTACTACATTAGCGATAATAAGGCGGCAAAACACGAGGACCTATAGTGAAATATGGACAAAATTAAATTATTATGCCATTCAAGTGTTATTCGTAAGTTAGCTATATTGACTAAGATTGTAATTGGTCACAGTAGTTAGTGCTCAAGTAGGTACAACTGAAAAATCGGCACAATCTTGCTAATAACGGGTATTTAATTAATTATTTCTCTAATATGTGACATCATGTATTGGCAACAGACGTTTCTAATTTTATAAATTAGGAGATATTAGGTAAGTATTTACCGATATTAGGTAAGTATATAACGAGGTTTAGGGATAGTCCGAGATGTAGATTTAAACCTTAGATTTCGACACTGATTTACTCGTGAACTATAGTCTAAATACTATCCCTATAGATTATATAGGGGACTATAGTCTAAACACTATCCCTATCGATTATAAAGGGATAGTGTTTAGACTATACTTCACGAGTAAATCTGTGTCGAAATCTAAGGTTTAAATCTACATCTCGGACTATCCTTAAACCTCGTTTTGGAATAAGGGGGTTAAAGTTGGTGTAACTAGTGATTATCCCCGGGTATTAATCGCGTACCTTCACTTTTTCTTGGTCTTGCGCTGCTCCAGTCAGAAAAATATAAATGAAAAACCTTAGTAGATGATGGCCATTCACAAAATCTATTATATAAAAATAAGTCGGGTTTTCCTTCCTGACGCTATAACTCCAGAACGCACGAACCGATTTAGATGATTTCGGTTTTGAAATGTTTGTCGTAGTCCAGGGAAGGTTTAAACGGTGAGAAAGATCGGACTTACGCGAGTGAAACCGCGGGGCGCAGCTATAGACTTATAAATACTTACTACGCGAATATGACTCATTGAAATAATCATAGGATAAACAGTTTCCCCCTTATTCCAAAACGAGGTTTAAGAATAGTCCGAGATGTGGATTTAAACATTAGATTTAGACACAGATTTACTCGTGAACTATAGTCTAAACACTATCCCTAAATAATCTATAGGGATAGTGTTTACACTTATAATTCTCAATATAATCTGTAGGGATAGTGTTTAAACTTATAGTTCACGAGTAAATTTGTATCTAAATCTAAGGTAATCCACATCTCGGACTATCCTTGAACCTCGTTTTGGAATAAGTTGGTGCATGAGTTTAAAAAGTTTATTAGTAAAACATGAAAATAAATATAATTTTGGCAAGTGCCACTTATTATTTTAAACTAAGTGAATCCGCGGCTAATTAGCTATCTACCGGCGTATGTCCCAATAAAAATGTAGGTAGATAAACTAACCTTGTCTAAAAATTGAATCGCGAAAAGGGATTAATCAAACAAACTTTCATATTTACTTATTAGATTGGATTCTAGTTTTATGTTTGTAATACCAAAGTATTTGTGAGAAAAGTACCCAAATCTAATTATAGGTAGGTAAGTAGACAGCTATCTTCTGAATGGCTAACTTTTAATAATATTGGCCTTTACATCTTATTTAAATTATTTATAAATAAATAAATGATCTTTTCATTACTCATACTCCGAAAGTAGGTCTAAATATGCCTGAAGAGCGTGTAGAAAATAAAATTTCCAGCCCTAGGGCTTTTCGCTTTCACTGACAGCTGTCATGTCAAATTATGGCTTCGCACGACTTGTGCAATGTGCATGTAGCCAGTATCAGTATCATTATACATTAGGAACTTCAAAACCTAACCTCCTTGCTTTAGGTAGCACCAAAGAATAACACTACATGTTTATAACCTCTTTGGTTCCAACCTTGTAAGAGGATCAGGTAGTATGGAGTCTCTCATCCAATCTCGTTGTTAGGAAGAATTTTATGTATTATTCGTAATGAAAAGCACAGTGTTTACCTCGGGTGAAAAACTCATTAAGTCCCTCGAACTATTAGCGCCCTCGCTACGCTCGGGCGCCAAACTCCGTCTCGGGACTTGTAATGAGTGACTTTCACACCTAGGATAACAATGTACTATTTCATTACTCATACTCCGAGAGTAGGTCTAAAGATGCGTGAAGAGCGTGTAGAAAATAAAATTTCCAGCCCTAGGGAATATCGCTTTCACTGACAGCTGTCATGTCAAATTATGGCTTCGCACGACTCGTGCAATGTGCATATAGCCAGTATCAGTATCATTATACAGGAACTTCATAACCTAACCTCCTTGCTTTAAGTAGCACCAAAGAATAACACTACATGTATACGACCTCTTTGGTCCCAACCTTGTAAGAGGAGTAGTATGAAGTCTCTCATTCACTCTCGTTGTTAGGAAGAATTTTATGTATTATTCGTAATGAAAAGCACAGTGTTTACCTCGGGTGAAAGACTCATTAAGTCCCTCGAACTATTAGTGGTGTGGCCCTCAACTTCAACGGGGCACCGACTACAGCCACCGGTGGCGGTCGCGCGCTGCCGCTACAATTGTATGATTTTGTCAAAAGCGAGCGATAGCCATCGGTGTTCGGAAGCCACCACTAATCCATCTTGTGTGGTGTGGCCCTCAACTTAACGGGGCACCGACTACAGCCACCGGTGGCGGTCGCGCGCTACCGCTACATCTGTATGATGACAGACAGCCACCGGTGTTCAGAAGCCACCACTAATCCATCTTGTGTGGCCCATAGCGACCACAAGTAGAGAGTGGCCGCCACCGAACACACGTGTGCGCCGCGTTTTAACAAAATGTATGAAAGTCGTATGAACTACTAGTGGCTGGCCACCGGTGGCTGTGGTCGGGTGGTCCGTTTGCGCTGAGCCTAATTTGGAATATTTATTAAGTTGCTAAGCCTCAATTAAAAAAATATATACTTATTATTGAATTTATCTGAACAATGAATTTACAAATAGGTTTTACTTAATAATTAGTGCCACGGAACTTGCTTTTTTAACTTTACAGTTTTAAAATAAGTGAAGTAGGTAATTTATTAGTTTAGTTTCGGTATGATTAAGGGTTTGTCTTCCCAAAAAATAGGTATAGCATAATGATTTAGACATAAGAAATGTACTTACCTACCTCTAGGTACAGTATTAAGGGTTAGTCCTACCGTCATGCGCCGCGGTATGGCGAACAACTTTTGAAAATTCATACTCACTTTTTTTTAATTTTTAAAGATTTTGCATGCTGGAAAAATCAGCAGTTTTCGGCCATTAAAGACCATTATTGCTTAAAAAGTATGTAGTCAAAACTGAATTAACAATAAATAAAAACCATGGGATCTAACTGTAAAAAAACAGCTGACAGACATGTAAGTACCAACTTATTACTAGCATACATGAAAACCTATATTACCTACCGCTGACGAAACGGCCTTAACCTAGTATTAATAATAGATAGATATTATTGTTCTTAGGATTTGTGCATTTTCTATATTTAGGTTCAATAAATAAAAGTAGACTTTTATGTGTCATTCAAGTCATCGCTAATACTTATCAAATAAATACCTTTATGGATTTTTTAAATTTTGTATAAAGTAGGTAGGTAAGCCTATAGTTTTTGGTTAAGATCTACATTTAACGTTTTTACCCGATTGCAATAGAGGTTTATTGTTTATAATATTATTTGTCTTTATACCTAGCCCATTTATCGACATTATTCATTGACTTTATTAAAGTACAAAATACATATTTTAATTGTTTTATTTGTCTCTTACTAATCGCCGTAATACGCTCCAAAATGTTTACCCTCTTGCTCGCTGTCATATTGAAAATAAGCTCGAAGCATTCATACTAACTTAATTTAAATTTAACAGTCAAAAAACAGACGAGTCTCATATATTAAAATATTGCTATAATTTTGGCTACAGATTGATGACCCCACTGCTGCTCTCCACTAGTGGGGTCACCACAAGGGGATTTTCAAGTTAGGTAGGTACTCCAAGAACATTCATTCATATATTTTATTATGCTTGTTGATTCCTATTCCTACGGTTCCTACGTACCTACATGTAATGTCTCATATTAATGATGCGTAATGGTTTTTGAAATATTTACCTACCCATTCCTCGGATTTTACCCCTACATATCAACTTCAACTTTATTGATGTACCTACCCCTACATATCCAACTTAATGCGCCCGCGCTAATTTTAAATTACCCCTATTCAATTTAAAATTATCGCGGGCGCATTCTTTATTCAATTACGTCAAGGCGGCCGATATTATTTTTCTGTCACTGTCAAAAACGTATATTGTCATTTGTCAATCAAGCATCCTTTAATGGCATTGGGAGTTTTGGCGGGAACGAGCCAACAACATGTCGTGCTGCAGTTTTATTTACACGAAACTTAGTTGTAAACCGAGTTAAATTGTATAATTCTGGTGGAAAGTTATCTAATTTAGTTCCGTGAAAGTGCACAAGTGTAGTGAAAGTAAAAATCAGTGTCAAACATGGACTTTTCTCGTTGCCTCCAAAATCTCCTACAAGGTTATAGTAAAGTAGCCACCGCTTTACTATGACCCCTGACTTGACAAACTGTGACTTGACGACTTGACCATCTTGAAACACTTTGAGCCCGATTTCTGTAAATCGGGCCATAACTTGATGCAAAATATTACTTGATACTGGCTATATGCACAAACCGTGCGAAGCCATAACTGAAAAAAAAAAAAAAATAATAATGGCATTGACGTATGAAAAATTTGTTGGTTATTCGCTCAGGTTATTCGTCGTGTTGTGTTTGTTTGTAAACATTTTGTTAAAAATATTTAGCTCTCATTTAAAATTAGCTACTCATCTACCTATTTATGGACTCCTGTTTTTGAGGAAAATGACGTGTATACAATGTGGAGAGTCTTCAAAATATAAGTGTCCCACGTGTCGTGAACCATAGTAGGTTTGAAATCAATTTTGGTTTTTCATATCTACTATGAAAACAATTTTGCTTTGAAAATAATATATAATTTCTCCTAGGATTAGGAATCCTAGGAGAAATTAAATATTTTGAATCTTAATAAGTTTTCCTAGGTAGGGTTCCCAAAAGGCTCGCTGCATTGCCTCTTTGGATGGAAATTTGTTGATCCATTGGCCAAATGGCCTTTTGGTCACCAGAAGTTATTACTAATAAGTTTCCTAGGTAGAATTATTATTATTATAGGTAGGGAGGCTAGATAGAACTTTACTAATTGGAATTTTATAAAATTGTAGTTGCTCAGTTGCCTGTTACAAGGAACACAAGAAGAATCCTTGTTCACGGCCCCCTGACCCTCCACAAGATGAAGATATACAAAAGAGTACTGTAGAATATGAATACCCAACAGAAGATACTGTTCCTGTTGAAAAACTTAAGCTATTAGGTAAGAAAAAAACCAGCCAAGTGCGAATCATACTAGAGCACAAGGGTCCGTACTATTACATTGTTTTTATTAGTATTCTGTGACTGACAGATGGACTGTGGAGTCTTGGTAAAATGGTCCAGTTTTACCCTTTGGGTATGGTAAACCCTAAACCCCCTTATTCCAAAACGAGGTTTAAGGATAGTCCGAGATGTGGATTTAAACCTTAGATTTAGATACAAATTTACTCGTGAACTATAGTCTAAACACTATCCCTATATATTATTATACGGTACTACAGTCTAAACACTATCCCTATAGATTTTAAAGGGTAGTTTTTAGACTATAGTTCACGAGTAAATCTGTGTCTACATCTAAGGTTTAAATCCACATCTCGGACTATCCTTAAACCTCGTTTTGGAATAAGGGTGAAAAAGTTTAAAATATTTATTTATTTAGAGAGCTATGAAATTTAAGGTGTACATATTAAATTATAGCTCGCTGAGTAGCTGTTTTCCAAAGAAACTCCTCCAAGTACATACCCACCTCTCTAATAGCCTCTGATTCTGATTCGTGATTCCATACCTACCTAACCTTTTTCAATATTGATATTGTTTCAGAAAAATCAACAGAGATAAGGAAATGTCTTGAAAATCCTCATGTAAGAAAAATAATGGAGTTATTAGATAAGTCACCATATCCTGATGAATTAATGCAGGAAAACATGCAAGAACCAATATTCACTGAATTTGTTGATGAATGCTTAAAAATTGTACAACCACAAGATAATAAATAAATATGGTAATGTTATGACTCAATCAATTTATTATGTTTTCATACAATTCATAGTTGTTTCTTACAAAAATAATTACATTTTACCTAAACATCAGCAAGAGCAGCTTTCAGCAAATTTTCAAATTCAATAGATTTCTTTTTACCTTCTTCTAATTCCTTTTCCAACTGTTTCACAGCTTCTGAACAACCATTATACATAGTAATGTCTGATTCGGTATTTTTAATATTCTCTTCAACTAATGTGCTATCCTTATCTTCTAATTCGAGGTACTCTAAAGAATCGAAAGCTATCCTACGACGTTTGGCTTCTATAAGATAATCCAAATCATCTTCACAATCAATAGCCTTATGTTTCATTTCCGATATAACATTTACATCATAAATCCAGTTTATGTTACAATATTCCTGCAATACTGCTTTTTCATAAACAGCTAATCTATTATTAAAATTATTCAATTTATTAATTTTTTCATAAACAATTACATTCAAGAAATCTATAAGATCATATTTTGTAAAATACTGAGTAAAATTTTCAGAAGGCATATTTATATCGGATAGTTCATTTGGTAACAGAGCAACAACTTTGCAGACAACTTCCTCAGGATCTTCAAACCAGCCTATTTGATTGCAGTATGTTCTGATTTGTTTTTGCATACCTGTCACGCTTAGAGGATTAAATGCTGTACATGGCATCGGTAGCATTAGTTGTTTCATGAGATCCCGAATCACTGATATATTTTCCGAACTTCTCACACTGCTAGGAATAAATTCGTAGGGTTTTGGATGTGGCAGAGAATGGTCCAAGTAAGATTTGAATTCTAAAGGGAAGGATGTGTAGTTGAACAAATCTTCGTTTGTAATAACATCAGTTAGTTTTGAAACAGCAGCATTATAACAAGTAATTAATTTTTGCATATCTTTGATTACGAAACTCATACGATTATCCCTTTCAGCTCGAAATAGCCACCATATATCATTTCCAAGATATCTTTGGCATATTGACTTCAAATAGTCTATTTCTAACGGCGGAATCTTCGGAAACTTTTTCGCCATCCATCTCAGCGCACTTTTCGTTGCAGCATTTAATAACTTGCCAACATTGTTGGAATCCACTACCAATATCTTAAACTCAGAAATAACGTTTCTTTGTACACAGTCTGATAAAAATGTTTGAATGTCTCTGTACTTAGCTTCATCAATTTTCGATGTTACAACAGTAACAGGAACTACTTGATAAGGGTATTTGTGCTTTAGTGTCTCTTCTATGGATTCTAATAATTCATCTTTATTTCCATTGGAGTAAAACAGTACTGCGTTAGTGCCTTCTACTGCCTCTGCTGCACAGGCAGTCATATTTTCTTTAGTAATCAAACTCACAGAAATAGCGAAATCCATTAAAGAGTTCCACGATTGTTTTCCCACTTGTATCAAAGTTTCTGATTCATCATGTTTCATATTGTCGCTAAATGCATCAATAATCCATTTAAAGATGTTAATTTTCCGACATAACCATGTGTGTTCACTGGGCGCCACAATCGTTACCTTCCAAAAGAAGCATTTGTCGTAAGGATAGCTTATTTCCTTCATACGTTTCAGCAACGGAGACCTAATAATGTCCATTACGTTGTATGGGTCGGGAGCTGGTATCTGATTTAATTCTCCTTTAAATTTATATCCCTTGTGAATGGCGTTCATATTCCTTAGAGCAAAATCTTCAACAGCTCGCCTCAATCTCGCCGCTTCTTCAATCGGCGTCCGATCTGGCAGCCAAACTGGGGTGTCTTCGAGCATTTTTCTTCTGTTTAAATTCCTAATAAACTGTTTTCTCCAAATATAAAACCACTTTTTCATTATACTTCTGGTCAAAAACATTTCAGCCTTCATTTCCACTTCACAGATTTCATTGCATAGTTCTATAGTTAATTCTTCTGTTATTTCTTTCGCGTGCCCAATAGTTTGCTTTAGACTTTCTTGTTCATCTTGAATCAAGTCCTTATTAGTTTCGTGTACTACTTCATCGACTAGTTCTTCTGTTAACAGCTTGGATTCTTTTTCTACTGCTGCTTTAAATTTAGCTTCAGCCTCGTCGGCTTTTCGTTTCAATTCCGCTAATCTCTCGGCTTCTAATCTTTTCTTTAACTCTTCTTGTTTTCTTTCTTCTTCTTTTTTACGTTTTTCTTCAAGAATTCTTAGCTCTTCTTGTTTTCTTCTCTCTTCTTCTTTCCGTTTCAGTTCCTGAAGTCGCAATTGCTCCTGAAGCTTGGCTTCTTCTTCTTGCCGTATCTTCTCCTGTAATCTCATTTGTTCTTCTTTTATTTGTTGTTCTTTCAGCGCTATTTGTCTCTCTATATCATCGTTATTTTCAAAATTGTATATATCATTATCTTGTTGCGAATTTACTGAGGTAAGTATGTTGTCGGCAACAGTTTGTGCTTTAGTTTTAGGTTGGAAGAATGTATTAATGGAATCGGGCCCATTTTGAGGTTGCAAGACGCTTTTGAACAAGCTACCTGGAGACACTTTAGTAGATGGAACTTCTCCGTTCGTGGTAAATATGGATTGAGGTTTATTCTGATCTGTATTCTCTGTTTGACCAAATATACTCTTATTTTCAGGCTCTTTACTAAACGAACCGAATAGGTTTTTTGCTTGTTTATTGTCGTCTTCGGTTGCTTTGGCAAAAATGTTACCTTTATCGAAATTTGTACTATCTAATCTTGTAAATACAGAACCTTTGGCATTTGAGACAACATTATCACTGAATTTTTTATTTTCGAAGGTAGTTGATTTTATAGTAAACAAGTTACTATCGTCTGGCTGATTTGGTTCAACTGGTTGGCTGAATAAAGATGGTTCTGCTTGTGGTTTTTTAAACAAATCATTAATTTTTGCTCCCCCAAAGACACTTTCTGTATTTTGAAATGGGTTATTAACTTTCGTGCGAAATAAATTTTTCTGTTCAAGATTAGCGCCACCACCACCACCAAACACGCTTTTGGGATCCGGTGTTTTGAAAACATTCTTAGATTCTGAAGCTTTACTTTCAAATATACTACTTTTAATTTCTGAGGTTTGTGTTTGAAACAAACTCTTAGTATCAGGAGCTTTGACATCAAATATGTTTTTAGATTGCGGCACTTCAAATGAGTTCTTAGCGTCCGATACTTTATTTTGAAATATGTTTTCAGTTTCTGGTCTCTCGAAAAGATTTCTAGACTCAGTTGGTTTAGCGCCGAATATTGGTTTGGAAAACGAATTTTTGTTTGTTCCGGGAAACAGATTAGCAGAAGAATCTTGTGGTTTCGAGAAAGAAAATGCGTTTTTCGCATCTGCTACAAATATATTATCTGGAGAATTTTTGATCACGTCTACTGGAGCAATTTGTATAGCAGGCTTGAACAAGAATAAGTTGGATTCCTGGGAAACAGAAGGAGGGGCTACAAAACTCTTAGGTTTTGGGCTCAGCGTTTTAATATCAGGCTTCACAAAAAGGTTGACTTTAGGCTCTGAATCTATGTGAGTGTATGATTTACCACCCTGAGCCAGCCTTTGTAATTCAACTTTTAGCGCTTGTATGTCTTTATTACTGTCATTCAAAGTATTGAAACCTTGGTCTTCAGCAACTAAAGCGGTTTCTTTAAGTTTACCGTCTCTAGTGAAACTTGTGTATAAAAGATGATTACTGTAGTCGGCTGTCGGCAGCGTCCCGCCTGCAATTACTTCTCCCACAGTTGATTGACGTTTAGATTCAATTAGCTTCATCGCTCTAGCGATGGGGAAGGGATCACTATCTTCTATGAAGTGATTTCTATCTAAAATAACTGATAGTTCATAATCGTCTAACTTTGCAAATCGTAAGCCGTAGTGATTAATAAACGATTTCATGCTCTCTATAGATTCGAACGCCAGCGCGTTCATCAAATCAGATGCAGGATATCGAGAACCGCCTCTAGGAGCAAATGCTTTCACAATCCTAGCCAGCGCCCTCGCCCGAACGTCGTTGAAGTATCTGAGCAAAATACAAGCTTGAAGATAAGTAGCTCTTTCTTTGACCATACGGAAAAACTTAACGTAATTATTATTGTCCAGAGCGTTAAATATTTGGATTGCAAATATTATCGGCTCTGACTTTTGAATATCCTGAGGTAGTTGCTTGATCTGTAAAGAGAAAAAAAATGGCTATTAATTATTAAAACTCAATAACAAATGAGTAAAATATGCAGATAGGTATATTTACTTACTTCCCACCAGAAATTAGCATCACCCAGGTTTAATAAAGCTATGTATCCTCTGAATTCGGCTTCTCTTGGCCTCTGGTGAGCAGTCACGTCAGCATACATGTGCTTGAGTGTTTGAAGGCATTTGGTAAGGTTATCAGTGTTCAATTTCTGATCAAATTGTGTGTGCTCAAGATCAGCTAAACGAGCAGCGCAATGTGCGTGGAAACGGGCGCAGATCTCCACCAAACAGATTGATTCTACAAGAAAACAGTTAGTAAGATTAAAAGTCTTTTGCCTGCCCTTTTGGAGTACTTATAATTAACAAAAAATTGTATGTTAGACGAGGCTGTATAGGTTAAAGGCATTTTGCCTGCCGTCTTGGGAGTATAAGCATTTAAAAAAACGCCTTAAAAAATAGTAAACATAAAATTCTTAAAAACATACTCAAAAATATTTACTTTTTTCTGCTTTTAGTATCGGCAACAGAAATACATCATCCGTGAAAATTTTCAATTCTCTAGCTATCATGGTTCATGAGATACAGCCTGGTGACAGACAGACGGACGGACAGACAGCGAAGTCTTAGTAATAGTTTTTACCCTTTGCGTACCGAACCCGAAAACGGGATTTAATATTGAAATAAATAGAAAGTTTGTTTTTGATTATGTACCTGCACAGCATAGCGCTTGTTGAGTGATATCCTTTCTAATACTGCGTAGTCGATCCCACATGAAGTGAAACCAATCTGACAGAGTGACCTGGAAACCATTGCTATTTCAAAAACTAAATACACAAAAACATCGAAGCAGTTTTAACCCACCTTAAGCCAGTCCGTGGCTTAAGTAGACAGAAATCTAGCAAGTAAAAGTTGCCATCGGTATAAAAATCGAACTATTTTGGAAAATTAAAAAATGCAATTAGTTCAATAATTTTTTTTAATTTATTTGAACGTCAATAGTTTTTTGATGTGGAAATAAATAATAAATATTGCAGGACATTCCATACATCGCCACCTAGCCCCAAGCTAAGTAACTAGATTTATGTTATGGGTGCTAGACAACGGATATACTACTTATATACTTTTCTTTTGTAAATATATACTTATAATACATAGAAACAAACCACAGACAAATATCTTAGCATAAATACTTGTCTGAGGCGGGAATCGAACCCACAAACCTGTGTTTGGCAGTCCGGCGTGGTGATCATTGTGGGACAAGTCAAATCTTTAATTGGTCAAGTTTTCTTACCTGACGCGTAGTATCAGCTACTTCATGTAACAAATAAGAGCAGGTACGCATGAGCACTGCGGCTGGACGCAGCTCATAACACATAGGCATCTCCTGGTCAGCTGAGCTTCGGCTGTATTGTTTGACAGCTCGCCACGGCTCTAACTGACCGTCTGAGTCAATGTAGGTCTCTAGCGTCATCACCTGTGGCAGACGAGATTTTTTCATATAAGGAAAACAGTTTTTGAACCTGTGGGTATTGCGGGATTAAATACCTATGTTGTTCCAGAATTTTAGTCATAATTTCAGTAGTTTTTAGGACACATTTTTAAATAGTATGATAATGCTTGCCAAAAAATTATCTTACTTCCCTATATATATAAAATTATTGTGTCACGGTGTTAATTAATAATTACCAATCTCCACCTAAACGGCTAAACCAATTTGTATAATTTTTTTTGTGTAATCAAATAAAATCAAATCAAATCAAATATCTTTATTTCTTTGGATACTTAATACTTAAAAGTATACAGGACCACATAAAAACGTCTTAAAAACTAAGTTAGGATGTGTGCCTTCGGAACGCGCCCACCAATGAGAAGAAGGCACAAGAAACTCATGGGGTTTTTTTTTTTCATGTGGTCACGCTCACAAAGGTCAATATTACAGTATTTGAAAGTATTATTTGAAATGGAGCAACTAAAGTCATGTCCATGGGTTCTTATCATTAAGATAAGACGAAGTATCATAGTATGCCTTACTGCACAATCTATGCTTTATAAAAGTTTTGAACCTGTTAATGGACATGTCATATACATCTTTAGGTAATTTATTATAATAGAGCACACATGTACTATTAAACGACCTGTTTATTTTCCGGAGCCTGCTACCGGGCACGGTAAGTTCACCCTTATTTCTTAAATTGAAATTATGAATATCGCTGTTTTTACGGAAAATATCAGGATTTTTGTGAACGTAGAGCAAGTTTTCGTAGATATATTGTGAATAGAGCGTTAATATATTTGTCTCTTTAAATTTTTCTCTAAGTGATTCCCTGGGGCCCATTTTGTAGATAGCTCGGACAGCTCTCTTTTGCAATATGAAAATAGCATCAATATCTGCAGCACACCCCCACAGTAGGATGCCGTACGACATGACACTGTGGAAGTAGCCGAAATAGACTAGGCGAGCAGTCTCAATGTCCGTGTATTCGCGAATTTTCTTAACGGCGTAAGCGGCAGAACTAAGTCTATTGGACAATGCTTCCACATGCGGGCCCCACTGAAGCTTAGGATCTAAAGTTATACCTAGAAAGACAGCCTTACTGACTAATTCAACTTCCTCATCATTAATTTTTACAACAGTTTTTACTTGTTTTACATTTGGAAGTGTGAACCGAATTAATTTAGTTTTGGATCCATTCAGTAATAAATTATTGGAATTGAACCAATCAACTATTCTAGAGAGAGCATTGTTCACATCGTCAACGTTGGACTGACGCCTTTTAACCTTGAACACCAAGGAGGTGTCATCTGCGAACAACACTATCCCATGGTTGTCCCTTACAAGGTAAGGTAAGTCATTTATATAAACTAAAAACAGGAAAGGTCCTAATATGGATCCTTGAGGAACCCCCATTGCTATCGCAGATCCGGGGGATCGTTTCCCGTTAACATCAACACTCTGGACCCTACCGCTCAAATAAGAAGAGATAAGATCCAGGGCGCCGTCCCTAATACCGTAGTGGTGTAGTTTCATGATCAATGTATTATGTTGAACGCAATCAAATGCCTTGGATAAGTCACAGAATATGCCATACGCATCATGTGACTCCTCCCAAGCATCAAATATGTTTTTAATTAACGCTATACCCGCATCAGTAGTCGAGCGCCCCTTACTAAAACCGAACTGTTTATTATGTAAGATATTATTATCATGGAAATGTTTCAGTAGTTGCTTTAACCTTTTTAGAGGCGCAGTCCCCATATGGGGACCAGCCTTTAAAAAAGTCAAACTTCCGTCAAATGGCGCAGTCCCCATATGGGGACCAGCGTTTTCACGCGACTATAACCTTTATTTCTATGATTATAGAGTCTTTAATCCTATGAACAATGTATTACCGGAATTAGCACATTGAAATTCTCTATGGCTTACAATACTCAAAAGACTTGACGTCGAAACAAAAAACTGACAAAAATGAGAAATAAATGACAGGTCGCCATTTTTTCTAAGTGATTTTTTATGGCTGATTGTTTATGTTTGTGGAAGTGTAAAATTGTGAAATTATAGGTAATTTTATTGTTGTATCATATGTTTTGTAGTGTTTGGGATACGATCAAGCGATTTACGTAATCAGATACGTGAATTTCGTTGTATTTTTATTGCATTCATGATGGAAAGTTTTTCCGATTTTCATGCATTTTTTATGCAATTTCCGTACAAATTTAGGTAAATATAATTGAAAATATGCTGCGTAGTCGTAAATATATATTTACAATACACTATCGGATAGGTAAATTATCTAGCTAGCTAATGGTGTTTACGGAACTATGATAGGTAGTCTAAATCAATTTTGATAGGTATTTCGCTGACGTGCGAATTGTTCGCGAAATTGCATCTAGATGCGCAGAATGCAGCAGAATGCAGGTGAAAGAAAAAAATAAAAAAAACCGTTAAATTTTGGTTTTGGGAGAGGTTAAAATAAGTTTTTCAAAAATTTTACTTAACGTGGGTAGTACTGATATTGGTCTAAAATTGGAGGGGTCTGATTATATTCGTTGAATGGCAAAACAACATTTGCTGGGACAGCTAGTAAAAATATAAATGTGAAAGTTTGTGTATATGTTTGTTACTCCTTCATAAAAAACTACAGGACCAATTGCAATTATACTTGGTAAGTAGAAACCAGGATTAACATATAGGCTACTTTCCATTTCAATATTTCCATTGTGACATTTATGTGGCTTATACCGCGGGGCGGCATCTAGGTATTTACATAAGATATTATTGAATTTATAAATTGTTACCTGATGTTCTGCCTGTCTGTGGAGAAGTTCTTTTTCCGGGCACATATCCTGACAGGTTCCTATGGTAGCACCACCAACCTTGACACGAGAACCCGCACCACCCCAAGCTCTTAGAATCCTGTAATTAAAATATACACATTACTAGCTGTCCCGGAAAACGTTGTTTTACCATTATCCAAAAATACATTTTTTTGGATAAAAAATAATAATAATTGGTAATAGTTGAAAAAAAATAATTGAAAATAGATGTTGTTTGATTCTCAGACCTAACGAATATACTTAAATAATTTAATACAAATCGGTTAAGCCATATAATAATATGTGGAGTTTGGCAACTAACACCGCGACACGAGAATTTTATATAGAAATGATATGCAAACCATTTCACTGGTCAGACTAAATGATGTCTGAATAGAATTGAACTAAAATCAAGCAACAGAAGAAAATTCTTATTTTTTTAAGTAAGTGGTTGGATTTCATACTCTCAAAATCTTAAAAAGTAGAACAGTTGAACTTAGATGTTTAGTTCTCAAAAATAAATAGCAAAGATAGCAGTGTTTAGCCTAATATTTTTATTGTAACATAATTAATTGCGTCTCAAAGTCCCGATCCCGAGGGAATATCGAAATAAAGATTAGCTTATGAGTTATTCTACAGCGGCAACTATGTGCCAAATGTTATCTTGGCACAGTAGAAATTGAATAAGAATTTTAAAGTAACATATTGTAAAAAAGTCTTTATACCTGTCTCTAGCATCTAAAATCCGCCACTGTTCATCAGCACCAATAGATGTTTTGTATCGAAGTTGATGCAGCTCAGCCGCAGCTTCGAATGTACTCATTGAGGTTTGTGTGACTGCCACTGGTACTGGCGACTCCCTGCCACTGGCTGGTTGATTTCTGTACAAAAAGAAACATAAAACTACCTATTGAAATTGTCGATTTTTGTTAAAAACAGTAAGTAATAGCGTTAATAAACAAAAATCATGGTAAATATCTTGTTTTAAATAACTTTAGTAGTAATAGCAGACCTTTACCCGAACAAACACTGCTATTATCCACAATTATATAAAAAGGAAAGGTTTTTTTTGTTTGTAACGAGTAGGCACTGAAACAACTGGACCAATTTCTAAACTTCTTTCACCTATAGAACGCTACATTATCAGAGATTAATATAGGCTATAATTTATTTTCGATAAAATTAGGGATCTAAAAGAAAATTGCAATATTGTAACCCAAAGTAGAATACATAGGTCTGCAGCATTGGTGGCTTAACTATTTGGCCTCCTTATCCCATAATAAAATATGAGAAGGAAGGTTTATAACAACTTACAATATAGGATAATTTCTTGGAGCTGCGATGGTCTTCTTTATTGGCGACTGCTTTATTGGAGACTGCTTTATGGTTCTTGATATTGATTTTAATTTTGGAGTGACAACAGGCTCAAGGTCCATTGCTGAAAATAAAGTACAAGAGAATGGGTTATGTACGCACGGGTTATGTATGTAGCCAGTATTGAGTTTTCAATTTAAAATCAAATTGTGACTCAATATTTGATATGAAATCGGGCTCAAACTGTCTCAAAACAGTTCTCGTCTTAGTTTGTCAAGTCATAGGTAAAACAGTGGCTACTTTACTATAGATCCTACATTCATTTGAGTGACAAATCTAATAAAATCATCTATCTGGCCATACAAAAATTGCATGAACATCCTCCACAAGATTAGTGTAGGAATGCAAAGTAATCTCACGTTTTTGCCGAGTCATCCTGTACGTTGGTGCTCCTCTCATTGCAGAAAGCTCCTCTTCCACATCAGAATCCGGAACCCAGTCCGGATCTTCATCTCTCTTGCTCTTTTTCCTTCTATAAGTATAATAATTTTGTTTTAAACAAACATACTACAATAATTTGTGTGTGTAACAATTTTAAACTTAAAGTTGCAATCACATGACTATGTCGAAATAAAAAGTTCTGCATCCATTCTCAAGGTTATAAAATATATCCAACATTTAAATCAGTTCAGAATACTTCTAACACCCAAACACCTCAGCTTTATTATATTTGTATAGGTTAGAATGATAAATGCCAAAAGTATCTTACATTCTCGGCTTTGTGCGAGTTACATCAAACATGAATCCATCAAATGCTCCTGCGTTGAGTACAGCTCGCTCGGCTGCCAACGGCTGGTCATACTCAACAATACAAATTGACTTCTTAGGAAACAACTTTATCTTCTGTAAGCGGCCGAATTTACCAAAATGTTTCTTGGCTGCAGTTTGATCAAACAGTCCTTCAGGGACGTTGGTGCACCTAGAAATGGTTAAACGAAAATTGTATTATGATGGCCTATATGAACTATGCATGCCATAGAAGAGGTCTTAGAAGAGGTCATAGAAGAGTTTGATCTAAATGAAAATATCTTTTAGAATTCCACTCTCTCATCGTCATCTACGGCATAAAAATCGGAAACTTGCATCATCATCACTCTTGAGCATTCATCAAAGATGAATGCATAAAAGTTTAAGATTCACTAATATACGGTAGGCACTCCTGGAGTCAATATGCTTCTACTCCCTCAAAAAGGGAAGTCTTGGGACCTCGATGCGCTTCATAGCATCATTTTTCGCTAGTAAAGATGAAAAACTTACGTGACCGAAGATTTGGGGTTAGAAACATCAGCCAGTGGACTTTTCAGTTTTTTACGAGGTGATGTTGCTGGCAGCATGTTGTTTTAAACGTCTACACGCAGCTGTAAAGAAATTATCGTCGTAAACATTGAGGTGAGGTCATTCTTAGATGTTTACCCTCAAAAACACAGCATTTCACTGGTATGTTTACCGTTCACTAAAATGTCTTCGCGTAAAGCTAGCACTGTTACCATCGATTGTGATGCTCTATAAAATCACTTTTTAAGCTATTATCAGAGATTACAACGTTTAATTTTACATAGTAATTCATTAAAAATTTATCTGCCTGCGCGCTCTCCCACCAATCACAAGCACAAATTGACTTTGACAGAGTTTGACAACCAACCAAAATGTCAAAGTCAACATGAAATTGACAACAACAATTGTTTAGGCGCGATCATAAAAAATCTGAAGAAAAAAAGGAAAAAATACAATGAAAAATACACGGTAGAAAAAACTAAAGACTATGAAAATAACATTTACTTACTAGTAGAGTGCTAGTAGGTACTAAAGGTAGGCGCTAAAAGGTGTCAAATGGGTGTCAAAAGAAATAAAACGTTGACAAGACTGTATGGGCCAAAAGTTTTTTTACCTTCCTCTTCGGCAGAAAAGCAAAGGATAATGCCGCTTAGCGTCCCAAACAAATCGCTACGATGTGTCGTACCTCATTTGAAAGGGCATAATGTGTACTCAATTTTATATTATGGCAGCAAAAAAATCCCACCCAGTGGAACCGAGATATTTCGTCATCAATACAACGCCTCGTATTATGAAAGTTATAGAAGTCGCATAGCCATTACTGTTTAATTAGACGTGTAACACCTTCATGTGGTAGCTCAAATGAAAGGCCTTAACTAGGACTACATTTTTGGTCTACATTACAAAAAAATCCCATCAGGAGGAACAGATATATTTCTTCTTCAATACAACGTCTCGTATTATGAAAGTTATAAAACACGCATAGCCATTACTGTTTAATAAAATGTGTAAGTAACACCTTCATGTGGGGTAGCTCAAATGAAAGAGCTTAACTAAGACTACATTTTTGTTGTACATCACAAAAAAATCCCACCAGGAGGAACCAAGATATTTCGTCATCAATACAACGTCTTCTACTATGAAAATTATAGAACTCGCATAGCCATTACTATTTAATTAGACGTGTAACACCTTCATGTGGTACCTCAAATGACGACGGATGTAGCTAATCCAACCTCTCTGTTAAAACTGTCTGCATAATTCTAACAGGTTGGATTAGCTACATCTGTCAGAATGGTGTGAAAGGTTCTATTCTAACAGATAGGTTGAATTAGCCACATAAACCAGAATTGTGTAGAAGGTTCTAACAGAGAGGTAGGATTAGCTACATCTGATCTAAATAACATGAATTTAGCAATAAGATACTAATTTAACTTATCGGGATAACTTTACAGCACTTATGCGTTAAAGTAAAACGCACGCGTGCGTAATACCTTGTATTATGAGCCTAATATCGGTTTAATAAGATTTACTATAAGAGCAACTGTGATAAAAATAATTTAAAAACATATGAGTATGTCGTCTTCTTGCAAAAGACGCGCGATGTTATAAATAAAGCCTTGGCCTAATCGATTTCATATTAAATAATCTGAAATAATAGAAAAAAAAGAAAACGCTTATTATATAAGCACACGACGACGTTATAACGAGAAAAACAATGAACAACATAAAACAAAAAAATAATAATAATCAGAAACACAAAAACCTATTAAGGTAGGTAGTCTCAGGAGTCGTGTGCCGCTAACCAGGATCTGCCTCACCATTAGCTACCACTGCATGACGCAGTTACAGCGCTGGTCAACCTGCACCTGCACCTGTGTGGCATCCATTTGTTGGGATTTTGAACACTTAAAATATAGTTATAATTATGAGATAGCTATTTTCCGCAACTAGACCAGTAAGATAACAAAAATTGTCGTCCGACATTTGTCGTCCGTCAATAGTCGTCCGACAAATAGTCGTCCGTCAATAGTCGTCCGTCAATAGTCGTCCGACAAATAGTCGTCCGACATTTGTCGTCCGTCAATAGTCGTCCGTTAAAAAATACCATATGTACGTCTTAATACACTCACAGCCAAATTAAAAACAGTAGGCCCAGGCATACATTTTCGCCGCGCCGTAGAGAGGGGATAGCTGTCTACTCTCCATCCGTCTTACGCTTTTTCGATCAGGTCACGTGTCCTGACGCGAGTTTAAGATTTTATACCCATTACAGAAAAAGTGCTCAACGCCGCTAAAGAAGTTTTCACTTCACTTCAAAATTCTCCACAAGATGGAATTGTTGGAAGTCGATTATTATAGTACATTGCGATACAAGTGTGGAAAATTGATCTTTGCATAGAGGCGGTTTAACACGCGCGAGCGCGGTATGCGAGGGCGTTTAAAAAGCCGAGATACAAAGATCAATCCACACGTGTATCGTACGACGTTTTTATCACAGTTGCGAATAAAAAAAAACTTGTTAAAATAATAAAAAGTTTTTAAGAAGTTTAGATTAGGTTTACTATTTTTTGTTAATTACACTCCAGAAAGGCTAGGCAAAAGACTTTTAACCTATACAGCCTCGTCTGACATACTTACTTACGCTGGCTCAGCGACCCGAAGTGGATCTTGGCCTCCGACACCAAAAGCCGCCATTGCACCCTATTCTGCGCCACTTGTTGCCAATCGGCTGCATGAAGGGCTTGCAGGTCTTGTTGGACTTGTTGGTCTATCCAGCGATACCTAAGTCTGCCAGCTGGCCGTCTCCCCTGAGGTCGTCCTAGATATGCTCTTTTGACGGCTGGATCCTCCTCCATTCTCTCGATGTGGCCAAGCCAGCGAAGTCGGGCCGATTTGATCTCGCCGATGATATTAGGCTCAGCCACAAGCTCTTCCAACTCCACATTTTTCTTACTCTCCATGAGCCGTCCTCTCTCTTGGTTGGTTCCAAAATTCTCCTTAATATCTTCCTCTCCGCTACCAAGAGTTTGTTCTCCTCCTTTAGCGTTAGTGTCCAGGCTTCGCAACCATACATTAAGATCGGTCTTTTTACATCGTCGTCTGACATACAATATTTTTTTAGGGTTTTTTCCATTCTCTCAAACAACAACAAATCTCTTAAAACAGAATATAATGGCAAGGAAAAATATATTTATGTACCTAAAAAAAACAAAATAAAAACAACTCAATTTTTTATTGTTTTCAAAGACGTTATCACGTAAAATTATCGTTCGCTATCAGACTTTGAGGCATCCTTTTAAAAAGAAGAAAAAAGGTACCAACAAAGAGTTTTGAGGCCAGCAAGGCTTAAAAACTCTTTGTTGGTACCTTTTTTCTATACATTAAAACAGTATAACCCAGATAAATTAAGAATGTTTCATCTACTTAATGCCCCTCGGCCACGGTGACTTTTTTGTAGCGATGCAGTAGCGATGCTGTCGCGCGTTCGCATCGATACAGTCGCGATGCGATCGCTAGCAGTGTGCCCTCGCCCACATAACCACGATTCATTCGCGATGTCAACGCGATACCGTCGCGCTTCTGTCGCGATGCAAACGCGATTCAGTAACGGCACAAAAATGCCTGTGGTGATCGCTACAGTTGCAAGATGGACTCCGTTGAGGCAACATTAGTCACGTTGTCTTTGGTGCTGCTTTGTAAGCAGCCGAAGCGTGGGCAACGAAAGCGGCGTCAAAATTGGATGCACCCATTTAACAAAGAGAGATTACTTGGTAGACATTACGTAACAACGTTTAAAATACTAAAAAACTATGAGCATACATTCAGAAGTTGTTATAGAATGATTTATTCGACGTTTTGCCGACACGGTCGCGCGTTTGCGTCGATACAGTCGCGATGCTGTAGCGCGTTGGCATTGCGTATGTAGCGCGTTGCAAATGCGACTAACGTGCGTTAGTAGTGATGCTGTCGCGCGTTTATGAAACGCGCGACTGCATCGCGACAAAAAGTCGCCGTGGGCAAGGGCCTTAACATGTAATTAGCAGTAAGATACGTATTTAACTTATCGGGATAACATTAATTTTAGCACTAGTTGGATATTTTTATATAGCACGCGTGTATAATACGTTGCATTATGAGCTTAAAAGCGGTTTAATAAGATCCACTTTATGAGCAAAAGTGATAAAAAAAAAACAATTACCTTTTTAAAGCTAAATACTATTATTTATCTCGGTTCCACCTGGTGGTTTTTTTTAATGTAGAACAAAAATGTACCTAGTCCTACTTAAGACCTTTCATTTGAGGTATCTAATAAAGGTGTTTAATGTTTAAATAGTAATGGCTATGCGAGATTTATTACTTTCTTACTACCAGACGTAGTATTGAAGACGAAATATCTTGGTTCTTCCTGATGGGATTTTTTTGTGATGTAGAACAAAAATGTATTCCTAGTTAACCTCTTTCATTCGAGCTACCCCACATGAAGGTGTTACTTACACATTTTATTAAACAGTAATGGCTATGCGTGTTCTATAACTTTCATAGTACGAGACGTTGTATTGAAGACGAAATATATCTGTTCCTTCTGATGGGATTTTTTTGTAATGTAGAACAAAATGTAGCCCTAGTTAAGGTCTTTCATTTGAGGTACCACATGAAGGTGTTACACGTTTAATTAAACAGTAATGGCTATGCGAGTTCTATAACTTTCATAGTACGAGACGTTGTATTGATGACGAAATATCTCGGTTCCACTGGGTGGGATTTTTTTGCTGCCATAATATAAAATGGAGTACACATTAAGGCCTTTCAAATGAGGCATGACACATCGCAGCGATTTGTTTGGGACAGCGTCCATACTAAATGAGGCAATATCCTTTATAACGAAGTTTCAAAGATAATTTAAATTGAAGTTTATTGATTGGTTGATGAACAACGCGGTAAATTCAATATTTTGCTGTTCGTAGGCGCATTCGCGTACAAGTAATCGTAGGCTCATCGTAGGGCTTTGGCATTGACGGCCTCTGAGGCGCAGTAGGCGTACACCTGCTTGCGACTCAGAAGGTTGCAGGTTTGATTCCCCAACAAATATTTATGAAGGTAATTATGTATGTATCAATGGTATGTATGCTACTTTTATACTTATTTTAGTAGATAAAGCCTGGACATAATAAAACTTGCTTGGGTCAAACTTTGTACGAAGTAGGTTGACACTTCGTGAAAGTTTGACCCAAGCAAGTTGTCAAGATCCTTATTTCATGCCATGCAGATGGTGCTAACTGCTAACACCAGTCACTGAATCACTTGTGGAACTCCCTATCTATTTATCTCCCTCCTAATGAAGGGACAGGAATACCGGGGGTGGATAAAATCAATCAAGCCCGTTTAAATCTTGTCTGAAATTAATGGGTAACAGAGAATTTGAAATATTAGATACTTAGGTATTTGTCTATTTCTGTTTCTTCCTATGCCACTCTTTGTTCCTGTCTTTATTGCAATTTACCTATGTATCTTATTTTATTCTTTAAGTCATAAAAGTTGACCGTGCTACATATTAGACCACACCGTCACTTACCATCGGGTAAGATAGTGGTCAAACGCTAACCTAAAAACTATCATCATAATATCAGCCACAGAACGTCCATTGCTCCATTGATCGGTCGCATGTAGTCCTGCGCTGTGCTTTCTGCTGAAGCTGAAGTAGTAATGAAAGAGGCATGTGACTCAGTTCTGCTGATAACCGTTGGGGCCGAAAAGTCCTAGATTAGAGACCTAAAAATATAAAAGACTAGCGACCCGTCCCGGCTTCGCACGGCTATTATTATGCATGTATTATACATATAAACCTTTCTCTTGAATCACTCTATCTATTAAAAAAAACCGCATCAAAATTCGTTGCGTAGTTTTAAAGATTTAAGCATACATGGGGATATAGGGACATAGGGACGGCGTAAAGTGACTTTATTTTATACTTTTGTATTGTAGTGATTATAAGTAAGTATTACTTAATAAAAATTATTTCGACTTTTCCTTTCTTGTTGCTTTTCTGATCAACCCTCTTTTTTTTTTAAACCCCAACGGACGTTTTTCCGATTGGGCGATTTCATAGTTGGGTATTATTAAGCACCTGGACATATCTTTCTTGATATTAGTCGTGCAAATCGCAGAAACGACGGCGTGTTATCAGTTTGACGTGACTGTTGTATTCCTACCAAGAAACTTAAATAATACGAACTCAAATTCTATGATTCCTACTCATGTGTTTGTAGTTTGACGTATCTGTATGGGTGTGTGTATTGTGTCTGTCTGTCTGTGGCATCGACATCGTAGCTCCCTAACGGATGAATCGATTTTAATTTTGTTTCTTTTTGTTAGTTCTAAGCTATAAGGCATAGTTAATATCCCACTAACTTTACCACATTGGATACAACTTGGGTTACCGCAGTATCCAACCACGTCTTCTGTACCTGCTTCCTACAAATGTTAATTGAGATTAACTAACTTACTGGATCTTGTGATTAATACGTCTATGTAACCAATCTAACAACTTCTCTGCCTCTACATCCGGTGACCAAAATAATCACATTAAAAGTCCAAAAGTTTTTATTAATTCGCCATCATTTCCGTAGTGACCGTGTGACGTCGTCATGATGTAACCGACAACAAAACATGTTCAGTTCCGGATCGTGTCGGATGCCGGATCTAGGTATACCTACCTGTCACTTTCTAACTACGTACATTTTGACACTAATAATCGACGCTATAAGCCCCATTCATAGGCCGGAGCGAAACTTTTGTAGACCTAAGTCACATAAGCAATAAATGCGGCCCTAGTCGCTTCACGTACATTTTGGCAATAATAATCGACGCTATAAACCCCATTCATAGGCCGAAATGAAACTTTTAAATGCCTAAGTTAGGCATTGAATGCGGCCCTAGTTACTTTAGTGTAAGTTTGGTGCGGTTTTGAAAGATATTTCGATAAAAAGCATGTTAAGAAAATGTGATTTTAGATCTCCTACCAATCAATCACTCGAGAAGAAGTCATAAACCCTCCTATATTATAATGCGCTGTCAAAAAAACCTGAGTTGGATAGGAAGGTAACTATCCAGAAAGAGCGATATGAAGGCAAGACAGAGCTTTCGGGGATATTATTCCAAACAAACGTTTATGTGGTCCCGTTAATCAATTATATCGTTAGAGAACTTATTAAAACAGTATCGGTGATTCACCGGCATGACGTCACCGGTATCCGTAAATTGGGATGTCGCATTCCGCATGCGAAGCAAGCTAGCAACGAGCGATTATATAAAAGAAAGTGGCGCGGCCGCGCGGCGACCTTGCTCATTCGCGGTGAAAGGCGTGGCGCAAGTGGCACAGCCGGAACTCGAAGTAGAGGTACCTATTCGCTCTTCCCACGGAGTGATGCTGAGCTTAATCCCTCTCTCCCGCGCACTGCGGTCGCCGGCCGGTGCGGTGCCCGAGCGCAACTTTCGGTAACCGGTTCTGTGTTAGCAAAAAATGCACCTCGCTCTTGGACCGGTGCCAATGATATCGCGGTGGACATAAAACATGGAATGTTGCAAATGATCTGTATCCGTATGTGAAAGCTTGTATGTAGGTGCATAAACCTACTTTTACCTAATAGACCTAGTAATACAAAATACACAATAATTACTTAATCAAGTTTTGAGCCGCATCTATATCGCACCAAGATACAAACTTCAGAATATTCTTCATCCCAAAATGATCTGTATCCGTATGTGAAAGCTTGTATGTAGGTGCATAAACCTACTTTTACCTATAATATACTAATACAAAATACACAATAATTACTTAGTCAAGTTTTGAGCCGCATCTACCTATATCGCACCAAGATACAAACTTCAGAATATTCTTCATCCCAAAAGAGAGTTTTAATACTTTCACCAAGGCACTAGTTTAAAATCTAATGATTTACTTATCTAGTAACTCATTACATAATACATATCTAGAGTAAGTCTTACCTATAAAGTCATAAAACCAAACCAGACAAGGTCTATATTTTCAAATAATTTCCGATTCAGACGGTCGGTCGACTGCGCTGTGATTCTATACAGCCTAGCAACAACAGCCTGGCGCGAACGCAAACATTTCATCATATTCTTTAAACTACCTACTTTATATGGAGAGCAGGCAGTCGAATCAAGTTCATTTGTTGAGTTTATTAAACTTAGGAATTAAAGTCTTCACCCATTATACTGGAGCACACCTAGAAAACGTAAACGGACATGTTACTACAATTAAATGAAACCTCCTTTAAGAGGAAAGGGTACCGGCGCTCTCTCCATACAAACGTAGTCGACTGTTTCCTCCGTGGATAATGACACTAGCACAAATATTTTTTTTGCATACAACCTAACTGCCATGACTATGCCCCTATGTCTTGGTTTTTTAAATTTTCTAATTATCATAGAAAGTAAGAGTTAAAAAAAACAAATTAAATTTAATAAAATATAAGACATAGGGGCATGGTCAATTGGTCATGGCAGTTTTAAGTTTTATAAGGAATATTTTTGGTATAGTGTCAAAAAACTGCATAACACGCATCGCAAAATAGGTAAGTACGCGTTCAATCAATCAAACATTAACCACAAGATATAAAAATTGCAGACAACATAGACCATTAAAAATGAAGTTATACAGTTATGCACATAAAATGATACGTGAGAAACTCGGAAATTAATAAAAATATGAAGTATGTACCTTACCTACACCGATAATAATTAATTATATTTAATAGCAGAGTGGACTAGACCTCTGAGTAGAACTGACGAGAGCTATGTTGGGCTAATATGTAGGGGCTTAAAAGTTTGAAATTTCAGTTCTGCATGTATTAGACAATATTGATAGTTAATTAATCATAGGTAGGTATTTAATGGTAGAGTGGACTAGACCTCTGTGTTGAAATAACGTAAGATATGTTGGGCTAAGAGGTACCTAAAAGTTTGAAATGTTTTAAGTTCTGCATGTATGTTTGACAATATTGATAGTTAATTAATTATAGGTAGGTAGGTATTTAATGGTAGAGTGGAATTGACGAAAGATATGTTGGGCTAATAAGTAAGTACCTAACCGTTTGAAATGTTTTCAGTTCTGCATGTATGACAATATTGATAATTGGCAATACAAAGCGGCTCGGGCGCGGGCGCTAGCGCGTGCTGCGGCCGCGAACCCGGATGCAGTGCGGGGCGGGTGATGTAACACACGGACAGCCTTTCCCTCCCCCCCGCGCCCTTCGCGTCTGTACCTCCTCTCCCCCCCGCGAGTGCCTGCGACTTCCCTCACCGAGCGTCTCGTCTGGGTGATCGTCTGAGCGAGCGCTAGCTTTGATCTCCGTGTCCGCTGTCTGTACTTTATGTTATTTAGGTACCTATTGATATACTTACATACCTACCTATCGAGATGAAATGATAATCACTAAAAGTAGGAAAGTACATTTGGCTGTCTACGAATTAAAAAAAAGTTAGTATCATGTAAGTAAGAGCGTGCCTTCATTGGTGCAAAACAGATTTTAGTTTTTTAGAAGATCGTTTTGATAAATTTAAGCTCTACATACTCCAAAGTCCATATTCAATTTCAGTTAAGTATAATTTGATTAAATATTTTACCAACACGGTAAAACAAGAGTTGTTCTGACTAATTAGCGAGCTCGCTTCAAAATAATAATTAATTGAAATTAAAAATAACATTTAGTGGTCACGGTATGTGCTCGGGCCGTTGACGTTCCCCGACTCAGTTTTAATGATTTCTTTGATTTAACGACCGCTCCGGCTAGCCATTATAAAGATATGCTTTATGTGAATATTATTCTGCCTTCACCGTGTGGTACAGATTCGAGTCGAACACTTGATATTAAGAGTTTACGAGATGTTCTAAAGTCATAGCTTCTCTGAAGATAAAATATTTATCTATCATTTACATAGGTTACCGCAAAATGGTCGTCACGTGCAGCGGCCACGGGGCGACGTTTGTACTCACTGCATAATTTATTTACATTATTTTAGTTCAAAATTTATAACAAAACTGTGAATGAGAAGAGTGTGACTAGAAAAATGATG
Source organism: Idaea aversata (assembly GCA_907269075.1). Classification (NCBI taxonomy): domain Eukaryota; kingdom Metazoa; phylum Arthropoda; class Insecta; order Lepidoptera; family Geometridae; genus Idaea; species Idaea aversata. The sequence continues at coordinate 5,357,936 of OU026099.1, read as the reverse complement.
AGTATGAATATAGAGGGATGGAGAGGAAGAGGACGACCTAAGAAAAGATGGATGGAATGCGTGAGACACGACATGAGAGAGATGAATGTGAACGATGAGATGACGACAAGTAGGAGTGAATGGAAGAAGACATACTGCGCTGACCACAAATAATTTGGGATAAGGGCAGGAAGATGATGATTATAACAAACTTATGAACAGAATTAAATCAACCACGAAATACAACACTTGTCTTTGGTCAAAATCAGCCTGAAGGAGTCGACCACCTGGCTCCTAAGACCACTTAAGTTATTTATCTATGTAGGAGTCCTACATAGATAAATAACTTAAGTGGTCTTGCTAAACCTGCCGAAAATATAAAACAAATAAAATTATGGAGATTCTCCATATCAATTTAATTCGTTCCTTCCCTCATGCTGGTCATGCTTTCCCCCCTATGATTATGATGACCAAGGTATGGTTTGTCTTATCAATTTTTTTTATTTAGAGTTTTCAGCTTTTGAATCTTGACGATTCATTACCATCTAATCAGGAAGTTCGTCATGTCCTAAGAGAGAGTGACCTGCGTCCACAGTGATGCGATTCACTGAATCCTGACTCATCTTAATGAAGCGACTCAAATTCAGACTTTAAACTCGATATCGGCCTATAGTTAATAGTCATTAGATAAATATTACTATCTAAAATTAAAAATATTTTTCCTACAGACACAGAGTACATAATAAATACTACGAACAACAAACAACAACAGCCTTTTTTACCCCTTTAGAGGTCTAATTTCCAAAAATCCTTTCTTATTGCTCGCCAACGTCATAAAAGGAACCATCTTGCGAAGTTTCAGACTCTTAACTCTTGTAGTTTCAGAGATGTCCCACGGCAAGGCAAAGGCAAACTCCCCTTCCACTGATCGCGATCTTGTGCAACGGATTGCCAATCTGCCGTAACAGTAAGGCTGCCATCAGACGGACTGCATCGCAGCGACAGCGCGCGGTCGATATATTTAACTGCATGCAGTTGTATGTTCGACTTCATACAGTTATGATATCAACTGCACGCAATCGGCTGCATACAGTCGTGCCTTCAACTTCGCCGCGCGCAGTCGCTGCGATGCAGTCCATCTGATGGCAGCCTTAGTAAGCGTTGACTAAACGATTGTTCACCTGGTTTGTTTTGTTGGACTTCCAATGTGACGATCGGTCGACTGTTTAGTCCTCAGTCTGCTTCGCCTCAACTGTTAGTTAATCTGTTGTATCTTCCTTTGTGTAGCCGGTGATGGCGCGTCAAGGAACTTCTATATTGGCGCGATGATTCATGATAGGCGCGATGTAATTTCTGATGAACATTATGTCACAAACAGTTTTGTTTTCGTAATTATTTAGGTTTTTTTAGGTTTTGATGTGCGTGTGCGTCATATTATGATCATACGAAAATCCTAAACATTGAACAATCCAATGAATACTAGTTACAACCTTCCTTGTTTTCATAAGTTCAAAGATTAAACTTATGACACCAAATCAGTACCTATACTTAGTTAAGGTACAATCAGTGCGGTCTTTAAAACATTGGAGGCCCTGGGCAAGTGGGCATATTAGGATAATGGGGCCCCTACGAGTTTGACAGAACACTATTTTATTATTTTTTAGTTTTATGACAAATTATTGTTTTTTGTAATAATAAAAAATAGATATCGTAGTCAGTCATTTAGGTTCGATTTATTTGAATTGAAAAAGTTTTTCGGTAATAAATACCTATTGGTTATCGTTTAGTGATCTGGGCCTATATTCACTAAGGTTCAAGTCGTTGGGCGCGCGTCATTAGGGGCGGAGTGGGGGCGGTTTTTGTATGGCAATCTCGTCCTAATCACGCGCGCCCGACGACTTGAACCTTAGCGAATAAAGGCACTGGTAGGAACTAGGGGGTAGGGTAGGGGCCCTATCGATCACGGGCCCCTGCGTACGATTTTTTAAAGTTGCTTTCCCCAAGGTCGTTCCAGGCCAGGTAGCATTATAATAGCTAAATTAATAATTACTAGATAGGTAGGTAGGTTACTTACCATCACCACCGGTTGGTGTCAGGCGATAGAGTTTTTGTGATGTTCAGTTAGCACAGAAGTCTAGCTGTGTGCAATAGTTAATTTAATTTATAGTCCAAATTAAGTTAAGTTAATTACGTTTTAGGTTACCGATTTTCGAATTATCCGGTACAAAGAATACTAAAAGTAGGTTTATAATATAAATATTTTGTTTCAGACATTTCACCTTTGAACGAAAAACTCTTTTATGGTGGATACTTATACGTGCTTATACTACACAAAGAACACATCCTCCAACATGTCTCTAGAACTAGCGGCTTAAGCCATTTGTTGAGATATTTAAATATTAATTGGTCAATCAGGCAGGACTTAGATTGTTATATTATCACTACATAGTATAAAACAAAGTCGCTTTTTCTGTCCCTATTTCCCTTTGTATGCTTAAATCTTTAAAACTACGCAACGGATTTTGATGCGGTTTTTTTTAATAGAAAGAGTGATTCAAGAGGAAGGTTTATATGTATAATCTTATAATATAAAAATGAATCGCAAAATGTGTTGGTAAGCGCATAACTCAACAACGCCTGGACCAATTTGGCCAATTCTTTTTTTAGAATATTCCATAAGGTACGAGGATGGTTCTTACGGAGAGAAAAATTGAAAAAATTGCCTAAAAATGTCTAAAAACAACACTTTTCTATACTCCATACCATACAAACGATTCGTAATAATACAAGTCAATAAGAACTTTAATACAATAACATAAAGTTCAAGTTTTAATGGAGAGGTTCCGGGAAGGCAAAACAATTGAGTGACGTATAAATATTGATGTCAATCGTGTCGCGGTGTTAGTTGCCAAACTACACCTAAACGGCTGAACCGATTTGTATGATTTTTAACCCCCGACGCAAAAACGACGGGGTGTTATAAGTTTGACGTGTCTGTGTGTGTGTGTGTGTGTGTGTGTGTCTGTCTGTGGCATCGTAGCTCCCGAACGGCTGAACCGATTTTGATTTAGTTTTTTTTATATGGCAAAACAACGTTTGCCGGGACAGCTAGTAAAGAATAAAATTGAATGTGATTTACAAGCAAATGAAGTCGTCGTCAAATAAATTAGCACATAAGTTAATTAAATTTTGTGCCAACTTTTCTTTGACTATGATCACTGTAAGTAGTACCTACCTACTTACCTAGATTTAAAATAGTAGCTAGTATTTTGTTATTCTCCAATTCATTTATTTTTCTTAAATTTAATTTTTTATAAAAACAAACTGATTACAAAATATATACATCACTATAAAACTTATAAAATAATTCTATCTAAGCTTGAAAACCTAACATAAATAAAATTTTATTTACAAGTCTTAAAAATAATGTATAAATTTTGCATATAAAACAGTAAATCATTATAAAAACCTAAACCTAGAAGACCGTCGCGTCGGCAGCGGGGCTGGGCCCAGGCTACCAATGGTTAGAGCCGCAGAGAGAGGAATCTTCTGACAGTACGTGCCGTATCCAAGATGACTGCCTTCTGGATCTGACCCTAGACCCAACCATCCAGCGAAAGCCTCTTGAGGTGTATTTTATTATTATTATTAAGTGCCTTTATGCTGGTGGTAAAACAGAACTCAAAATATAAATTATTTAACTGTCTTTACTAAGAGACATTTTATCAAAATGAAGCTATAAATGAACTTACAGTTAAGTGAGAACTTAGCAGAATGTTAAACGATGTCGCAAAATCTGATATCAAAAGCCAGCATTGCATGCCAATGATTCAGAGAGCCAGATTAATAGGACAGATCGTGCAAACTGCTCGAATATCTAGATATAGTTCGAATGCCTAATGGTATTAGGTGAATCGCAGCTATTAGGGATGTCTCTAGAAACTTTAGGATAAAGATGCTCACGCATATAAACGTAAATAATATACCGAATACAGTCCTTCTTTTAATACGGTAGTACACACACAGAAAAAAAGGTTTCTTAAAGTAATTAAGAATCCTCTCCCAGCGCCACAGAATACTTTGTTGTTTATATTAGATAGATAGATAGATAGAACGCTTTATTGCACACACAAGTTACAGAAAATGACAACACAATTATTATTCGTTTAAATTTAAAAAAAAACAGTGGCAAAAAAAATAGTATTATATTATTTTTATATTATTATATATAAATATTTTTCAAAATAAAAAGCAGTGCCCGGTTTTTCTTATTAAGTTTACTTAGTTTAACTTAATTAAGAAATTTTTCTTTTGTTAGGGGTTAATAAACATTGCAATGTAAATTAATAAGAAATAACGTAGGTACCTATAGAGAAAGTTATTGAAACACGCGATAAAATGAATGCGAATCATTAGAATTTCTGTGACCTTATTGACATTTTGTTTTGAATAAAGCCGAAGCCGTTAGCATTAGTCATCCCGTTAGCATAACCGCGAGGTGTGCCGGTGATTTCGATGTTATAAACTTTTTAAACATGACTCAGAATGAACCAGTCCGCTCCGGCCTTTAGTACGCATATTTTTTTGTTTTGGTCCTTCCATGTTGTCCCAAAAACGCCATGAACTTTTTCTTTAACAAAATAAAATGGAACTCAAAAGTTTTCAAATGTTTTCTAAGTTTGAAAATCTATAAAAAATATATAAACCTCGATAACGACTGGTGACTGGAGTGATTGCGATGAAACTAGTTACTATGTAGATAGCTAAAGTCCTAGAATACCAGCTTTCTGATATTTTCACGGTATCGGGAATCACGCTGGTGAAACCGCTGGGCTCACCTAGTTTTAGATAAATAAGGGTCTATCTATGTATGTCAATATCATAATTGCACTGATTTACCTACATTAAAAACTGCTCATAACTTTTAAACAGCTCAAACTATAAGTTAAATATGGCTAAGAACATTTAGCTATTACGGATTTCAGAACAAAATAGGCACATTTAAATCAGTTTACTCGTTTAGAAAGAAAGAAAGAAAGAAAGATGCTACAATTCCACGTGCAAAAACAAACCGAATATCAAATAGTACCAAGCCACTTTTTTATTCTAAGGGATATACACGATCAACGTTATATCCTGTGTATGAAAAATGTCACTAAAATTTATTTTTTTCTTTTTTCTTGTTATTCTTTATTTATGTAAATATAATTTTTGGGTTACGTTTTTATTCAAATAAAAGCTTGTTTTTAAAATATTTTTTTATTTATTTATACTAGGATTAAAAGTATTAGTGTATGACCCTAATGGCAAAGCAACAACGGTAACAGCCTCGGCCGTGGCCAAGGGCTCGTTCTGAATGCCGTCTGGCTAGTTTCTCCTGCACATGGAATGTCACTCACATGCTATATCTTCGATTAAATTCCATTTACTTTTGACATTTACCTCACATAGGAAATAGATTCTGCCCGTTGTTTCGCCCGCGGGACCTTCACGAAACTGAATTTTGAAAATCACACTAAACCTATATATTTGTTCATCGGATCTCAAATCACTTAGTGGATGGATACCTTCACTTCGCAAAGAACTTAGTTCCTCCGAACATGTCTCTAAGACCAGCGGATTTTATATTTATTGATGTAGTATGGTGAATCTTTACTACTGAGACTTAAGTACTGCTTTGAAACTAAAAATCCAACGTTGTTGAAGTTACTTACACTTACCTCCAATAAAAGATAAGTTTAAACGTCATTTTGTTTCCCATAATAATCCGATACGTAACTGTCGATTGTCTTCTTTCCTAAAAATTGGTCCTTCGAGCCGGATTTATTAGTAAGGAAATAATATATTTTTTCAAAAATGTAACGCGGTTTTAATTTTTGTCAAAATCAGCCTCCTTTTTCGCTATCTCTTATAGTTTAGGATATAGCCCTGAAGAACTTCGTTCCAATCTGAGGTTCCAATAAACGGGAGAAATCCGCGTCGCAGGTTCCAACTACAAAATATATTCATATAAAGTAACACAAATGTAAAGTAGGTAGGTACTAGGTAGGTACGTTAATAAATAAACCGTGTCACTGCTATCGTGGCAAGGTTATCAGCTCAAATATACCGCGAATAACATTGAAATTATTGTCTATATTAAAAAGCCAAACTTAGATTACATTTATTATAATATACTTTAGTAGGTACCTAAATCAGTTTATTTGATAACTAAGCGAGTAAAATACAAATAAATATAGATAGAGAGACAGAACGGTTTATTGTGCACACGCATTTAAAGAAAACCATTTTTTTTAAACACCGGCCTTTTCCCCCGTAATATTTATTTTCTCAGGTCTTAATCACTTTTTTAATAATACGCAATTAAAATAGAAAATTTGGAAAAAAAATCGTAAGAGTTTCAAAAGTGGATTTTGAGTTTACGGTCTAGTATGACTGAAATTTGAAATGTACATATTCCAGAAAGAACATGACCCGTACTTCCTCGATACCATTTTCAAACCAAACACTTAAATCATTATCTTAAATGTTTTCAAAGACAACGAAAAGATATAAGTTCGTTGTTCGAAGACTAATACAATGATTGATAACTGTTCGCAAGAGCAAATTCGGGTCTATATCACTTTGAATAAGAGCGGGTCACAGCCTTGGTTTGTTCTGACCTCGAGTTGAGTCTTGCAAGTAGCGCAGTGAAGTGACTGTACAAATCATTTTTTGATTGTTGCCAAGCGCTAAGCCGCTACGTAGTTAGGTATAGCCACTAACATAGCCACACTACGAACTCATAATTGCGTATTAACAGAAATTCTTATTTACCCGACTATAGCGAAACCAAAAGAGAGGGTTATGTTTTTATGTTAATTAACTTTATCCGAATGCCCTTTACCTACGCTTAATTACAGTTTCAGTTGGATGACATGTAAGCAAGATACCTAGATAGCCAAAAGATAATTCAGCCAGATAACACAATAATCAAAGTACTACCCTGTCAGCAGAGAGTAGACTCTATTTCACTCAACTCGATATTTTACTGAATTTTCCGTGTGTTTTTAAGATTATAAAATCTTACGATGATGTTTTGATCTCATCGGGGACCTTGGTCACGAAGAGTCAATAAATTTATTTATATTGGACACGAAAAACTCCGTAAATACACAAAAAATGAGAGACTGGACAACATAAAGCAGAATGAGCAAGTAGCAAAAAGTCTGGAATGGAATTACTTAAGTGGGTACTATGCTAAGCAGTATGTAGTTAGAAGGCTTAAGTATACCTATACTTCGTCGGACCCCAGACTGTTGACGGAACACCGATGGATTTTAGTGAATAAATCCCCGGCCGCCTACAATCTCCAGATTAGAGGGAGCCCTACATACCCTCGTCTCCGGGTGGCAGTATAATACATCTCCTTTCGGTAAAAAAAAGTAACTTAAAGATTTTTGGATGACCTTGACCGCCTTAACTCAGCTTGGCCGGAGATTGTCCAGGACCGCGACCGAAGGCAGATAATGGGGGAGACTTTGCCCAGCAGTGAGACACGATTGGTTAGGTAAAAAATATCTTTCAATGTAAAAATGCATATAATGTGTTAGTTTTTAGTGGTGGGTGGGGCATGCATTTTATGGCAAAAAAAATGGTTGTCTGTAAAGTCTGTTTCCGGACGATAATTTTACGTGATAACGACATAAGAAAACATTGATGGTAACCATGGCAACGATAAAACGTTGCTATAGTTACCTTGTCAATAACATGAGGCGTTCCAGTAACGACGCGTGACGTCACACTTTTTTGAGATTGCAGGTGTTCACCAATTTATAAAACGTTATCACGTCAAAAAAACTTTACTAAATTGCCATGCTTTAATATGTAAAATAAAATTTTAATAGTCAAAATTTCGTATTTATGGCCTGTGGGAATAGTAGCTGAGAAATGACCAAATAACCTTCAAAACTCGGCCACTGAATACTGACTTGGTATCTAACATTACCATACAATTACCATATTCAGACGTGAACTTTGCATTACGCCTAGCGTTTTAGGTATCAGTCAAAATGGTAGGTCATGGAAATTTCCCATAAATATAAATTTAAATCGGTAGAGGAATCGATTCGGATTTTCAAGTTGTTTTATTTATTCAGTGCTCATTCAATGTAAGAGCTGAGTACTGAATAGGTAGGTACAATACTTTTAATTATGGCTTCACACGACTACTTGTCTTTTTTTCCAGTTTAAAACTGTTTTTATAACGAAAAGATCAGGGTCAAATTGTTTCCTGTCAAATAGTATTTATAGTCACATTATTAATCAAATGGTCTAAACCGACTATCAATAATAATTTTTCAAAGGATTTTAAATGAAGAGGAAATGAATGTTTGTTTGCATGTTTTGACGTATGGGCTCGTAAACTAATGGGCCGATTTTGATGAAACTTCGTATGAAGATTTATCAAATCCTTGGAAGTAACCTAAGCTAGTTTTTATTCAAATATTTTCTCAGGATTGGAATTTATGCAGGTGAAACCTAGTTTTTTTAATACATTTTTAACCATTTACCACCTTTTTTCCCACAACCAGTTTAAAATCCTATTTTGAATGAGTAGTTTGGTCTTATTTAATTAGTAAGTAATGGCTTTGGTAGCATCATAAGTCATAAGCAGTCATAATCCAACCGTCAGTTTTTCCGTTTTCCCCGTGATGTTGACATTCACTGATTTTCCCTACTATTGGCAATAAAAAGGTTTTTTACGGAATGGTCGGAATTTATTAAGAAATAAATGTACCTATTGTCTTTTTTTTCTGTGTCCAGTCAGCTCTGTGACCGAACTATTGGCCCCGGATTTATTTCTTTCAATATCAGTGTTCAAATATCGAATTGATGTGAATGAATGATGCTGGCCACTTTTCGCCGGCTAAAGACATAAAGCGCGTTCTCCGTGACGAATCCAACATGGTGGACTGGATTGGCGCGGTTTGGCGGTCGTTCACCTGCGCCTGAGTGTTCCACCGCTACCTTTTGACAATTTCGAGATAAGTTTTTAAACCAATTATAATTTGTAATAGCTTTTATAACCGATGTGGAGATGTGAATTTTATACATCTATGTATGAAATCAGTAAAGATCAAGGAAGAATAATTGGATATAAGTAAGATTTTAACGAATAAATCCTGTAACCTTGAGTTTCTATAATTAGGTACTTAATATATAACCTCCATAGAATGAGTTTTAGACAAACAAACAAACAAAAACACAATTAGTAAATAAATCAAAAAAAGTAAAAATAATTCCCCTAATAACACTGTGCTTTAAGATCCAATAAGTTTTTTAGAACTGATTATTTTTTTAATTCTAAAAATTTTTACTGCAAAAATTACTGGCTGCATATAAAATTATTTGCTAAAATGAAACCATGACTTTATCTATGGCACTCATATTGCAGAATTCTTATGAATTTATTTAGTTTTATGATTAGTAAAACATTATAATTTATTCAAAAGATAAACAATCCTGTTTTAGAAGAAAAAACTTGTTTTCAATATTTAATAATGATCAAGACACAATCCATCTCATTAACAGCTTCAAATGTTTTTATTTATTGGAACTTTATACTAGCAGTGCCTCGCGGGTTTACCCGCGTAAGGATATAAAGTAAACAATATGTTATTCCAGGACTACAGCTATCTACTTACCAAGTTTCGAAGCAATCGGTTTAGTTGTTTTTGCGTGAAGAAGTAACAAACATACATAACAACTGACAACCCAATGATCACAATGATCACCATACCGGACTGCCAAACACAGGGTTGCGGGATCGATTACCGCCTCTAGACAAGAATTTATGCTTATATATTTGTCCGTGGTCTGTTTGTTTCTATGTACATTTACAAAAGAAAAGTATATAAGTAGTATATCCACTGTCAAGCACATATAACACAAGCCTAGTTACTTAGCTTGGGGCTGGATGGCGATGTGTGGAATGTCCTGCAATATTTATTTATTTATAACATACATAATTCAGCATTTAATTTTAATAGACCAACTTCGGTATCTTCTAAATTAAAGTGCTTATAATAATCTCTACATATAATAAATTCGAAGTTTTGGAAGTAAGCGTTCTACGTCCATAATGATCTTAGCACTATAGAATTCGCTAACCTTATATAGCTCCGGTAGAAAAAAATCTTGCATGCGCGATTCAGGTTTTCTTAAATTTAGAAAATCACAAATTAGTTGATTATTCTTTTTGTTCTGCTTAAAAATTTTGTACACTTATGTATTTTAAGAATACATAGCAATATACACATTTTTTAACTAGAAAATAAAGTAATTAATTTAATAAGATATTTTTTTTAATTTCAAGTAACTAGCGCCATCTCTTCGTTTTCGCGAAACTACCATTCATCTCAGAAAATGTTGATTTTATTTGTTTACCTTTGTTTGTGCAGTCTAATTTCGGGAACTAGGAAACAGATTTTAACATAATCTTCACGAATGTGTTCAGAAAATATCAGAAGAGGTTTAGGTATTTCAAGTAGATTTATGTTACTAATTAAAATTTTATATTTCTTGGCGTAAAAAATAAACCATAATATTTTTGCATGAAAACGTACAGAACGTAGGGATGATGTCAAAATTGTCAGTTTGACATACGGAAAGAAGCATCTAGCGCCATCTCTTTTTTATTTATAATTTTATTATGGCTTCGCATTATTACTATCGTGCATAAAGCCAGTGTCGCGGTAAAAGAAAATTAAATCCAATGCAGGAGCGTTTTTTGAATTTGGAACATTACAACGCTCCAGCAATTTTGTATGAACATGTGTATGAAGCGGCGTGCTGGGGTTATTAAAATCTTAAATACTCTTTGATTGGATCTCTTTTATCAAAGTACTAGCGACCCGCCCCGGCTTTGCACGGCTATATTATGCATGTATTATCTTCTTATCTATATCTTCTTCTATACATATAAAATCCTTTGTCCTGACTGACTGACTGATCATCGCACAGCCTAAACCGCTGATCGTAGAGACTTGAAACTTGGAGGGTGTGTTCTTTGTATGACGTAGGCATCCGATAAGAAAGAATTTTCCGAAATTCTACCCCTAAAGGGGTGAAAAAGGGGGGCAAAGTTTGTATTGGACAACGTGATTCCTTAGTCCAATCTATTTCAAATTTTGCATAAACATTCTTTAACAGAATTAATGGAACACGTGTTTCGTATTTTATTGAAATTCATCCCCTAACGGGGTTAAAAATGGGAAGAAAGTTTTGGGAGTGATTTGCTTCGAAGTTGATATCAATACTCTTTAGTGCTTTTGATTAGATTGGTAACATACTCATTAATCTATGATTGGTAAGACGTCACTTCAAGCTGACAGCGTTAACGTAAAACGTAAGAGGTTGAAAACTTCAAACATTGAACTGAAAAAAGGTGTCTTGCCATTTAGTACTGGGAACTTGACATAGTATTTTTTTTTTGCGCGATACGTTTGCTAATACCTGTCGATAGAGGACATTACGGCAAATGAAATATGCCTTCACACCAAATCTCATAGGTCTCTCGGAAATGGGGTATTTGACCAAACGTTATGACTAAGATTTTATCAAAAGTGCGCTGTGCACAAATAATGCTTTCTAACCAAACTTCTAAACCATCTCGGAGACGGGATATTTGTTAAAACATAGAACTGTTATAGGATAGCCACTGAATCACTTAGAACTCTATATTTTTATTAGGATACGCCAAAATTACTCTCTGCGCAACTGTTCAGCCCTACCTAATAATAAAATTTTGAACAATTTGCCAAAAGTCACAGTTCCCAAAGTTAGTAGATACTAATTATTAAGTAATTTAAAAGAAATATCTTTTGTTATGAATACGAAAATACCTAAACAAATGAATAGGACTTTTACACCTTTTTCATTTTTAAAATGGACAGGAAAGTGATCTTATAAGGGTTCCTTTTTTACCTTTTAAGGTACGGAACCCTAAAAACACAAAAGATGACTATGATAGATAGGTAATTACTAATTAGCACGATATGATTAAAGATTTACTCATGTGGTAATCGTAGAGTTTTGTGCATTATTGGCTCTGTGTTAGAAAGACAGAAATAGAAGAATTCATTTTTTTGGTTTAGAACTTTAGGTACTTAGACGTATACCCATTTTGGATCCCATCCCAAGAGAATTGGGTGCACCCGAGGTTTTCGTGTTCCAAGTTAAAATACATCTCATTCAAAATCTATCTTCTCTATACATATAAAATTCTTTGTCCTGACTGACTGACGGATCAACGCACAGCCTAAATCGTAGAAACCTGAAACTTGTAGGGTGTGTTCTTCGTATGACGTAGGCATCCGATAAGAAAGGATTTTACGAAATTAATTACCTACCGGGTTTAAAAAAGAGTAGAAAGTTATTTTAGGCGATTTACTTCGACTCGAACTCCTTAGTGCTTTTGATTAAATTAAGTAAGTACATTTTATTTTGACACACATGTTTCAAACTCAATCTAATTTGAAATCAACAAAAAATAATCCTATTTTAACTATTTTCGACTCCTGCGCGGACGAAGTCGCGGGCAAAAGCTAGTTTATGAATATTAACATACATACTAAACTTTTGTAATAATAGGAAAATATGGGTACTTATCTAAGGTACTTAAAGTACTTAAACATGTCAAGGGCACTACAACGCCCTGAACAATATGGATTAATGTAAAAAGGCCTATATTATGTAATACATGTATTTGAGTATATTTACAGTAGAAAAACAATTATTATTTCGTGCAAAGAACTTTGGCCGGCCCTTGGGCATAAGAGACAATCCTCATTTAGAATTTAGAAACCGTCATTTGAGTGCACAAACAGACAAACACCTTTTAACCCTAAATGCATATTATACCGTCCCCCGTTCCTTTTCAAGTAAAAAAAGCTTGGGTAATTAAAATCCCTAATTTGTTATAATAAAATCGCTGACATAGTTCGTAGCATGTAGAGCGGTCGTAGCACCATTTCATAGCTAATTCTATGGTGTTTCGTAGCAACGCTACGCGGATGTGCTACGATTCCCATATAAAAGATATCAACGAGTGTCTACAAGTAGAGTTCATTGAAAAAAGATTTTAGTGATCTTGTAAAACGCAAATAAAGGATTTGCGTTTTACAAGATCACAAGTCAGCTTGTAATAAATATGAAATGTTTTAAAGACACTCGATTTTTATTCATAATAATTAATTTCTTTTTTAAACTAAGTACTTGGACTTGGCCCACGAGATTACCGCCATGTGGGACGTTGATTCGACAAGTATTGTTCCGATAGTTGTATCGGCAAAAAAGATTCTGTGGTGCGAACTGCTGTTGGCGACACTAAGCCCTTCCCTGTTACCGTTGGAGTTCACCAGGGTTCCGTCCTAAGCCCGTTCCTGTTCAGCGTAATATTGGATGCACTGTCCGTTGCCATCAGGGATGCACACGAGCAGCCTCCATGGCTGCTCATGTACGCTGACGATATTGCGCTGGCGGATTCGGATAAGGGGCGGCTGGTCCAACGTGTACACACGTGGAAGGAGTCGCTTGAGAACGGCGGTTTGCAACTGAATGTGGCGAAGACAGAGTACTTGGCTTGCAATACCACAGACCCCACACCTGTCTGCGTAGATGGTCATATGGTCGAGCGGACAGACCAGTTTAAGTACTTGGGATCTAGATCTTTTACTTCACGCGTCCGGCGACATCGATTGCGACGTCAAGTCACGCATTTCAGCGGCTTGGGCCAAGTGGCGTGAGGTGACTGGTGTCATTTGCGACCCCAAAATGCCGGTTAAACTAAAGGGACAGGTCTATAAAACCATCATTAGACCTGTCCTTTTGTATGGTAGTGAGGCGTGGCCGGTACTTGAGCGACATAAGCAGGAGCTGCGTGTCACGGAGATGAAGATGTTGCGCTGGATGTGTGGAGTGACGCGAAAGGATCGCGTCAGGAACTCCCGCATCCGGGGCAGCCTTCATGTCCGAGACATTGCAGATAAATTGCAAGAATGTCGCCTACGCTGGTACGGTCACGTCTTGCGAAAACCGGCTAGTTACGTGGGGAACAAATGTCTTGCCATGGCGCCTCCGCCGGGCCGTGGCAGACTGGGTAGACCCAAGAAGTGCTGGCTTGACGTCGTAAAGGGTGATATGCGTGCAAATGGCCTTACTAACCAGGATGCCGAAGATCGTGCGAAGTGGAGGCGTAAAAGTAGGAAAGCGGACCCCGGGCTCCTGAGAGGGATGCAACCGGGAACATCGCTCGGATGATGATGAGTTGTATCGGCAAATGGCCTCATAGCGAAGAGCCTTGATCAACACCTCAAGAGGCTCTCGCTGGATGGTTGGGTCAAGGGTCAGATCCAGAAGGCAGTCATCTTGGATACGGCACGTATTGTCAGAAGATTCCTCTCTCTGCGGCTCTAACCATCGGTAGCCTGGGCTCTGCCTCGCTGCCGACGGACGGTCTTCTAGGTTTAGGTTTTTATAATGATTTACTGTTTTATATGCAAAATTTATACATTATTTTTATAACTTGTAAATTAAATTTTATTTAGGTTAGGTTTTAAAACTTAGATAGAATTATTTTATAAGTTTTATAGTGATGTATATATTTTGTAATCAGTTTGTTTTTATAAAAAATTAAATTTAAGAAAAATAAATGATTTGGAGATAAAAAAAAATTCTTTTAAATGACATTTTCCCATTGATTTCGTCAAAATTTGTCACTCGTTTTAGGGCTACTTTTTGTCCCGATATTTCCACGAGATCAGGACCGAGACGCAGGTCCAAGAGGCGTAGCTGATAATAATTATAATGAATCTTAAGTTTGTGTTAGTATGCTTATTCTTCTTTATGATAACTTGGTAATTTTGAGATGACTGGAGATCAGTGATTATGTCAATCAGAGGTAGAAACGAAAAAGAGTCACGTTCCTATTGTGTGACGTCGTTGTCACGTTCCCGATATGTGTCGTCATTGTCACGTTCCGGTGACATCATGTCAACAATGACGTCACACAGCGCGCAGCAATATTTGTATCATATTGTTATGGTGACGAGTGACGAATGGAAGACTTATATAAAGGAAAAAAATATAATGAAAAAAAATTAAGTAAAAAACTCATTTAAAAAAAAAAGAACAAAAAAAAACAATTTTTCTTCGTTTTCTTAATTATGACGTTATCACGTAAAATTGTCATCCGTAAACCGACTTTACAGACAAACATTTTTTTTACATATGATAGGTCAGCGTTTGACCAATATCACACCTGCCTGATGGTAGGTGACGATGCGACCTAAACTGTACATGTCAGGAAAGACAGACGCTGGCAATCGATTCCATTACATCTGAGATTTAAGATCGAACCACTTTCTCATCATAAAACTCCTCAATGTGAGCTATCCCGTTCGCAGTTAACTACATATAGTATAAAATATATTAAAGTAAAACAAGACACAGACAAATCGTTCCGGATATCAATGATACTTGATTGCTTGACAATGACTCATCGATGTAATAGAAAATGTAACCAGTTATTAACCAGTATAGGTGTATGAGACTAGGTACAGTATGGGTCATAAGTAAATGATCAGTTTGCTACAATAATACTATCAACAAGTATTGGAGTTACGACCTTCTTCTAATAGACATTACACACAAACTTACATACTTGAAATCAAAGTATACTCAGTATGATTATTATTGACGTGACAACGTTTTATAAATTGGTTTGCCGGGTGACACTTCAAGAAACTGCGTTACGCTCCGCTGACGTTATGCGCTCACAATGAGAGCGAGTGAGAGGCACGCGTCCCTTCCACTCGGGCATGGTTAGCCCGCCTAAGAGCGAGAGAGACAGACATAAAAAGTGAAAGGCACGCGTCCCTTCCACTCGAGCACAGTTGTTGTCACGTAAAACTTTCGCCCGTATACCGACTTTACAGGCAACCAGTTTTTTTTTTTCAACATGCTTAGCTATGTCTTTAGTTGGCCGAGAGGTATAAGCCGCTACCCGCTACACCAACCGACGCGACGTGGGTTCGATCCACATGAGTTATGTTGTTATAATGTTCAAATAGTGCTGCACAGGATTGTAAACGTTACGGTGGGCAGAGACTTTTGACCGTGGATTATACGTTAGCAGAACTAATGCTAACTACCGACTACGGAAACCTAGACCTAGTTTTTCTATTCTGTGCCCATAGACTTTCAAGATAGCAGCCTGATAATTGTCCTGCCACGATTGGAATCAGTAAAACCTCAAACGTGTTAAATATTATTTCCACCCCAAATAAGATATAATATATGATGATTTCTGTACTTACTTTATAATCGTGACATTTTAACATTTTGGATGTTTAGTAAGTCGTTTAGCCACATAAAGACGTTTCGATATGCCAACGTTCTACAAACTACGTAATTTTCCTTATTAGACCTTCTAAGTTCTAGGATGGCAAATATAGGACTGCTTTTGAACAGAGGTGTTTGAATCCCAGCCGGCTGTGCACCAATATATCACTATCACTACATCACTATCACTATCACCACATAGTATAAAACAAAGTCGCTTTCTCTGTCCCTATTCCCTTTGTATGCTTAAATCTTTAAAACTACGCAACGGATTTTGATGTGGTTTTTTTAATAGATAGAGTGGTTCAAGAGAAAGGTTTATATGTATAATACATGCATAATATAGCCGTGCGAAGCCTGGGCGGGTCGCTAGTTTTTAAATATAAAATTCAAAGTCCTCGCTGACTATCGACGCAAAGCTCATGCCAATGGACGGATCGAACTAAAAGCCATACAAATAGATAAATAATACGAAGGCATCCGCTAGAAAATGATTTTGGAAAATTAAACTCCTAAGCAGAAGAAGTCGAGGGTGAAAGATAGTCTCTTTAATCACCTAAAATTTTAAATATTACTTTAATATTATAAAGAGGATTTCTTTGTAACAAATAGGCTTTGAAACTACGAAACCGACTTTCATAGGTGTTAAGGATGATGATACATTGATTCATTGAGAAAAAGTCAAAGTCAAGTTTCTTTATTCATTTCGATGCTTATGTATATATACATTGATCACTTAGAAACGTCTTAAAAAGTAACATACAGTAACATACAGCATAAAGTAACATACATTAAAGAGTAACATAGGCACTTTTTATCCTGATATTCCCACGGAATCGGAAGTTACGCGGGTGAAACTGAACAGCGCTGATGGTCACCTATAAGAACCCACTTTAGATTTCTTAACAAAATGTGACCCAGCTTTGTTTTCACACTCATACAACTTGATTAGTCATCTCATCAACATCAAGCCCTTTTTTGTTCCATTATTGAAAACAACTTGTGGTCGAACTGCGCCCGCGCACCCGTTGCTGACTCAGAGGGGCGTTGCTAAGGGCGCTACGCCCTGTCCCTCCCTGGCCCCGCCCAGAGATTTTGCCGCGTTTTTTCATTACAATCAGAGCAACACCACGTCATATGTTCCCAAATAGTGAGTAATCACAACAACCTTAGCCAACTTACTTACCCAAGAATCTTGCTAATACAATTCGCATATAAGAGAAAATACAAAATAATCTTATACTTAAACTTATCTAGATTTCTATAATCATAAATTAATAAAACCACCCTTAAAATTGACGGCCTCTGTGGCGCGTCGGGCGAACACCCGACTGCGACGCAGAAGGTTGCGGGTTCGATTCCCGCCGGGAACAAGTATTTATGCTGACCATAAATTCTTGTTTCTGGTTCTGGGTGTTTCCTATATGTATAATATGTATATATTTACAAAAAAAAAAAGTATTTAAGTAGTTTATCCGTTATCTGGCACCCATAACACAAGCATTAAGTTCCTTAGCTTGGGGCTGGATGGCGATGTGTAATATGTCCTGAAATATATATGTATATATTTTTTTTTAATTTAAAATTAAATGAAACGAACACAAAAATTTAAATTAAACTAAACCTGATGAAACAAACCCAAATAAATTCATTTGAAGGAATTGCAATTTTGAAATCACAAGATCCCTTTCAGCCAAGTATAATTATTATACACCTAACCCACTTGTTAGAATATCTATTCTTTGTGGAAGTTTCACAAGCATTGCTTGTTCGTTCATTGCTACCGTTAGCTAGCTCAGTTATATTTTATTGCTGGACTGTCAGTGAATTGGTTACGAATCTTGTTATTTATAAGTAAGACCTGTGAGTAAGATGCTAGTCATTGCTAGCCGTACATGTCTGTGTTTTAGTTTAATTTAGGCTAAGTATTTATTACTAGGAGCGAATCTACCTAAGGGCGCTTTGGATACAAAATGTCTCCTTTATTCAAAACAATCCTACTAATATTATACGAAACAGTGCTCCGCGGTTTCACCCGCGTAACTCCTGATCCCGTGGGAATATCGGGATAAAAAGTAGCCTATGTTACTCCTAATGAATCAATGAATCTTCGTACAAAGTTTTATCAAACTCGGTGCAGTAGTTTCGGAGCATATTCGTTACAAACGAACAAAAAAATATTATTGTAGATGGCTGAGAGTGGTCTGGCCTTTACTACGTCTCATTTGAGGTCTAACTCAGATTAGCACATCGTTCTGACATACTGATAAACGACTTCTATTTCTTATTCACTTCTATTAATAAGTTAGAAATGACTAAATTCAATTTATAATAAATCAAAGTAGTGACAAATATATTCAAAGAATCCGTTGCTAAGTAATTAGAGACCCTCTATCAAATGAAGTATTTTAACTGACTACTATTTTAGGTAATTTACCTATGATAAATGATGTGATTCAAAGAAGGTAAACTGATAAGTTTATACCACTACTGCCTGTTTCATTATTCATAAAATCCACATATTTATAACAAAACTAGTAGTAGCCCGCGGCTTTTACCGCGTAGCTCCCGATCCCTTAGGAATACCGGGGTAAAAAGCAACTTATGTTAAATCCAAAGAATCATTGTATCCTCATATAAAGTTTCATTAAAATCGTTCCAGTAGTTTCAGACAAACAAACAAGAATAACAAAAAAAAACTAATTTTACCCGACTGCTCGGCGTAATGTGTTTATTTAATACTAGCTTTTGCCCGCGACTTCGTCCGCGTAGAAGTCGAAAATGGACCAAGGAATCGCGTGGTCACATACAAACTTTGCCCCCCCCCCTTTTCACCCCTTTAGAGGTAGAATTTCGGAAATTACGTCATACAAAGATCATACCCTCCAAGTCTCTACGATCAGCGGTTAAGGCTGTGCGTTGATCCGTCAGTCAGTCATTCAGGACAAAGCATTTTATATGTATAGAAGATTTGTGTGTAGATAGATTATTGTGAAAGTATGAATTTTTATAAGCCAAGAATTTCTCATTGGCCGATTAATCAAGAAATTATCGAGTCACGAAAGAAAATTTAATTGCGTGACATGATAATTTTATTATCACAATCTTAATCAGCTTTCATTCCGAACACTAGAGATAATATTGGAATTTGTTTGTTGCCATGTATAGTGAGGCTATAATGATACAAAGATTGGATCTTATTTTATGTTATCTTCTTTCTACGAACCCCAGGGCTTAGAATAGAATAGAAACACATTTGTTTGGACTATCACACGACAAAACATATTTAGAACAGATATTTGAGTTCTTCTTATATGAGTTAACTAGCGACCCCGGCTTCGCACGGCTATATTATGCATGTATTATACATATAAACCTTCCTCTTGAATCACTCTAGCTATTAAAAGAAACCGCATCAAAATCCGTTGCGTAGTTTTAAAGATTTAAGCATACAAAGGGATATAGGGACAGAGAAAGCGACTTTGTTTTATACTATGTAGTGATGAGTTTTCAGTTACATGGGTTTCTTCTGCCTTCTTCTCATTTGGACTATGCGTTCTGAAGACACACATACCATAACTTAGTTTTGAGAGGATTCAATGTGATTTCATGTGAATGAATTAATAATAAATTATTTTGATTTTGACTGAAGTTTCACTTGGATGTACAGTATGCGTCATAAGTCCACTATCAGTTTGCTACAATAATACTATCAACAAGTATTGCACTTACGACCTTCTTCTAACAGACGTTACACACAAACGTATAAATACTTGAATTAAAAGTACTCAGTGGTAGCTACGTATTTAGTTGTGTGAGTGGTATAAGCAGCGCCACCCGCTACACCAACCGATGTGGGTTCGATCCACAGGTTACGTAGTTGTAATGTTCAAATAGTGCTGCACAGGATTGTAAACGTTACGGTAGCGGTGGACTTTTGAACGTTAATTGTACATTCTGATCCCGTAGGAATTCCCAATTATCCCTGCATGGGTTTACTTAAGGCACATAAAAAACCTTTCTAATACATTGTGCCACAAAAAAACGTCCGCATTTTCTGTGGACCGGCAGCCTAATACCAATACTAAACCAGTGGTCAAAGTAACATACTAAGTAGCAGTGTCAAAATATAAAAAAGTCATGATGTACAGTCGGCTGTATAATTGCAGACCCACCGTAGAGCTCCAAAACGGCTGTTATAAGAATGTTTTCGGATAAGCAAGCTTTTAGGCATCTGCTTTAGTTGAAGATTAAAGTCTTTTAACTCATAAAATCAAACAAAAATTACTAGATTGAAAACATTTTAATAATAGTAATTTTAGAACTCTACGGTTGGTCTACAATTATGCTGCCGACCGTACCTACCAAAGTTAATGAGCAAGTGTGAATGATTGTGTTAAATCAATAGTTTTGTGTCTCTTAAGCAAATACTGGAAATCGGGAATCAAAAGGTGTATTAAGGAAAATGCTTTTATAATTATAAAGGTATTTTACTTCTTCATCTCGTCAATAACTGTTAGATTACGTTACCAACATTAATACTAGCCATACCTGTAATGTCCACCTATAAAATGGACGACCATTGCCTCCATTCGTAGAGAGAAAATACTTACTTCGATAGAAAAGACACCTTAGCACTCGAAGTCACTCGTGTTACCTGCAATTGTTCAGGGAATATTGAAAAAATGCACATACTATGCAGGTTTTTTATATCTACGCTGTCATCTCAAAGAACTATAAAACAAGAGTGAGGAATGCAGCAATACCTGTCGCCGATGTGATGGGTAAGTTGCACACCAGCTTTGACATGCATGTGGCAATACCTATGTTTTATTATGATGCATGAAAGGTAGACACAAAGGAATTTCTTATTACCTACTCATACTTACTATAAACTTGGAAGAATATTAATAGCACTATTTATCCCGAGGGGCTTTGAAAATAGAATCGCATTTTTGTAAGACATACACTTTATTCTATAAAGATTTTCGTCTAACCTAAAGTAAAGCGTTTTTTAAAAAAATTGTTATAAAATAAAGTGGTAATGGATGGCTAAAACAAGAATTGCAAGTTCCTTGGGAGGGCACATTATTAAACTCCGAGTTTAAAAGTAATTGATTCAATATAGGTGAGACGGAGGCGTTAACTTTCTCTACATTCTGTTTTAACTGAGATGAACAGACGTGACGGCGCCATATTTATGAATGAGAATAAGTATTATGCCGTCGGCCTTTCAAATACCATTCACTTCCTAAACTGTATCTCTCACCGCATCAACTTGTTAAAGTGGAAAATAATAATAGGCAACGCTACATGGAACGTGAACTGCAGTATACCATTCATTAATTCAGATATTATTTGTTATTACATTATTAAAATAGTTACTTACTTTACATTTTTATTCATCAGTCTTTAGGCCTAACTGTTGCGTGATTTACAATCTAAAACTATTTTAGTACTTAAGTATTGAATTTGATTACTTAATTTAAAACTGAAAAAGTCTTATTTGTGTGTGATGCGATAACTTGATGAGACAGGTGTTGCTAAAAGAAAAGTAAGTCCATGAGTCAAGCATCGAATTCGTGATGTGTTTGGCGCGAAGGCAGCAGTCTGACGGCGGCGGCAACGTCAATGGCCGCCTTTCGGCGCCAACAGTCGAAGGCGCGAACGCAAGTGATTGGTGCATAAAGCGGAGGGAAAACGCCCGCATCGATGAAACATATTCGCTAGACGCTAATTTTTCAGAGGCGAACTGGCGAGCATGTGTCCCCCTCTACCCACCACCGAATGACAGTGACCCAAATGGAGCGCCGACGCAGTCAGTTCCGTGAGCGCTCGCAGTTCTAGCCGACGTACTGCGTGCGCAGACGCACCGATACAATACAATGCCCGTCTCCCGCGCGTCGTCGCTCGTCTCGTTAAATGACGTTTAGTGTGGTTTACAATCGGAAATTGCTGTGAACAATGCTGTGAGTGAACGTCGACATCATTCGGCGAATACGCCACCTTCATGCCCCGACTTTAACTTGCTGGATATTGCTCTTTTTTAAGGTAAGGAAAAGTTTTTGATTTCCCGACGAGACCGGCTTTTCGCCATTAAACTTCAAATGAATAGGGAAAGTGTGTTGCCGGGCGAAGTAGAGGCGGGCGCCTCGGCGGTGAAGGCGAGGGCAACCGAGACCACAGCGTCAGTGAACGGTGTGATGAGTCAGCCACATCTCGAATTTTCCTTATGAGCGGGCAAATAATGGCACCGGCTATGTCGTAGCGACGCGATTGATATGGGGACATAGCCGCTACGAACGATAAACGTATTCGTGGGTCGACAAGGGTTACGAAAGCAGTGCATCAGTGCAGATGTCGCCTTCTCTCAGCGACATCGGAACGGCACGAATCTACAACCTAACGGAATCAGATTCCTCGCGGCCGAAATTCCGGTGCGGACGTTCACGCCACGACCGACTGAAATAAATCGCTCCTTTAAACACAAATAGCACGACATTGTCGCCGCATTGACAGACGGACGAGCATTTCCGCTTTTCTTATTTGTTTTTCTCTCTCTCTCTCATCGAAGTGTAAAAAGAACGCTTCCTTTGAAACAACGCTTCCGTCATGCATTTGCATAATTTTATCGATAAATTATTTATCGACGAGGCCGCCCGTCGACTCATCGTAATTTGATTCTTAATGGTTGAAATATGCTTGAACGGCAAATCGTGAACTTCTACTCACTTATAATGAAGGCAAAATACACACTAATTGCATAGATGAAAGCAAACAAATGCAATACCTATTAAATAAAAGGTCACGAAATGTAGGTTATCAATAATCTTGAATAGTAAAGTTTGCAAAGAGGCGTAAGTGCCGACAGTTTTCCACAGAAACAAATGGCCCGTGGCCGATAAAACACCTATCTTCGGGTGACGTCAGATAATGAAGCCACGATTGTGGCCAGCTCTTCGCAGCCGCCACGCGATGCCGCGCCGTGTGACTTCGACCTCAACTTTACGACATTGCTACCGATAAATACGATTTATTGCTTAGACTGGAAACCGACGGATTTAAAATTAATTAAATCATATTAATTACTGGTGGAATTATACGAATTATATCCGTTTAGTTTTAAAATACCCAAAGCTATCACTCAAACAGAGAAAATGTATCTAATAAACTTTACCAACAAGCAAAAACATGAAATTCTGTAAATGGTGGTGTCGTTTTAGACTTTTAATAATGTGGCATTACTTTAGGCAAACCTAATGAAATTCTAATGATAAGAATTTAAAACTTTGTTGCTAAACGTATCGAAGACCTACGTAATATAACAAACACAAGGACATAAGCATAATGAACAATATAGACAGAGGTTATCGGAGGGTCTGCTGAGGGTGATTACCTCCAAGCTTCATGTCGAGACCTGTCGCGGTCACATATTGAGAAACTACAGGGACGAAATACGGTATACTTTTAATTTGAAGTTTTAACTTCATAACTAGTGTGATGTGAGATTTTGAAAGGCTAGTCAATATGGAAAAAAGCAGTTATCGACACTGATTGTGTTCTGCTGTATTTTATATTTTTTTAAAGATGCTCAAACTAGAAGATAATGACATATTTATGACAAGAGACTTAAGCATAGAGTTTAAGGGAATCAGAATAATAAAACTTTATAAATATGCAAAAAATAAATACAAATAGCGTCTTTGTTGGAGTTAATAAACGCACTCCAGCCTATCATAAGAAAAATTTAAACATAGACGCGGTCGATGCACATTACTCAAGAGAACAAACCAAACTCTACATCATTGAGGCGCTCTACCTTACCATGTTTTGTAATAACGCGACGGAACCTGGACAATGAGTCACACAGCCGGTTCCGATGCCTTTGACCAGAACGTTTGCCTTGCACACACACACACACATACCCCTTGACAACAAACCTTGCATGAGCCAACTCCATGTATGTTTTAGTATTTTAGCACCCATAAACAGATCAAAGTGATAGTGCAATAATTAAATCTTGTGAAACAAAATAGGATATAAAATTGTTGATTTTACTTATATTAGATTAGTCTAATCTAAATCTATAATTTCCAATTACAATGCTATCTGATTTGAAATTCTAAATATTTCAGTTTGAAGATATAATCTATACAACTTTGGAATGAATTAATTACTAGCTACTTTATATTCGATCGAACTACATTAGGTACCTATCTATGTATAATTTACCAGATAGCGCCCACAATTTTGATCAGTTGCCTTCTATGGAACTCTATGCATCAAAACTAAAGTAGATTATAGAAAAAGTCACTATGAAATGAAATACCTAAATTATGTTTGGTTACGTTCCCAAAGAAGTAGCAAGGAAGTGATGTATGATCAATAATAAATGATGATACTTGATGATTGGGAGCCGATGAAAACCCGAGTTAAAATCGTATATTATCAATCACATGTGAGCTAAATATAAAACATGAAGATAGGAGAGGGACGGACGGAGGCGGTGCGCGGGCGCCTGCTCGTGATTCAGTAACCCGCTGACGTGGGCAGCCGCTGCGTAAACGTACGTCACTCGACTATCATACGACTGTCAGCATCGTCACACGTATATTTAGAATGGAATGTGGAAAAATGTTCCATGCACACCATTACGCCTATCTATGTATAAGATTTCCGGACAATATTGGCACTAATCCAACAACTTTCTAAATTGCGATGCGTTAAAGTCACCGCATAATCAGGTAATGTCTTCAACTGATGGATATTCGTTATCTACGGCGGTCGGCGATAAAACGTCGAAGTTTCTAATGAAGTAGCACAGCTGATTATGACGGCTGCTTTCCTTATAAATGAATCTAAATATTTGGATAAGATTGTTAGAAATTACCTATAAAAGCAATGAAATCGCCCTATGTCTTTTTTCTAGAAGATCTAGTGTTAACAGCTTTTAATTCTATAATAGTGCTTGGGACATAACTCTCTCAGCTTAATAGCTGTATCCACAATCTGAGGAGAACCCTGGTCAATACATTTGCATATCTCCTTTAACTAACTAGCAATAATTTAGCACTGACCACTAGTGACCACATCAGCCCATTGAACTGATGTCGAATGACGAATTGACTAGGAGCACTCCGCGGTTTAACCAACGTAACTCCCGTTCCCGTGGGATTATCGGGATATATGTATCCTATGTTACTCCCAATGAATCAATGTATCCTCATACCAAGTTTCATCAAAATCGGTCCAGTAGTTTCGGAGCCTATTCGTTACAAACAAAAAGACAAAAAAATATTTCCTCTTTCTTATATTAGTGTAGAATTGTAGATGTAAAAGAAATAACATCACACAAGAGTTTGATGCCCTTCTAAAACAGTCCTTGTTGATAAAAAAAAATGTCTATCTATGTAGGTACAACAATCAACTTTATCTTATCTTGAGATAATATAAAATATGGGCAATTAATTATGAACAATGGATGTCCTTATTCTGTCATATATATTTAAATAAAATTTAAACATTAAACACCACAGACACAAACAAATAAAAAATAATAATAATAATAGTAAAAATAAATAAATGATAACAATAATAATCCAAAACATTCAAAATTAAAATTATATATTTAAATTAAGTGATTGTAAAGTAAACTAGGCATTTCGATTATTACAAGATGTTACATGTTTAACCCGACAAATATAATTTTATTTCTGTCTTTTAAGTTTTATAGTAAATTTATAGTTTACTTTACTACTTTACATAAAGGTTGAGAGAAGTTGTCAGATGTAGAGAGCATGCGATCGATCGCTCTGGATGTCTTTGGGGGAGGCCTACATCAGCAGTGGACGTCCTATGGCTGATATGATGAAGTTTACTATTGTTTTTAAACCTAAATGGTCAGTAGCTATACATATATGGATTGAAAACAATAAATATAAAACTAAGGGATAATTTATATGAAAGAAAATATAGCAATTCAATTGACAATTCAGTCTTGACGCAGGACATCTACTGCTGACATAGGCCTACCTCAAAGACTTTCAGAGCGATCGGTCTTATCTATATCTATACTAGTCTATAGTAGTCTATACTAGGAGTATATACTTACTATACTATAATCTATCTATCTATACTCATAATATAAAGAATATAGATTTTTTGTTTATTTCCATTGAATAGGCTCCGAAACCAGTCGACAGATTTTGATGAAACTTGGTATGAGGATACATTGATTCATTGGGAATGTCATGTCATGATAAAAGTTATTTAGCTTTAACACAAGCCTAGTTTCTTAGCTTTGGACTCGATGGCGCTAATATTACTAGCAATGCTCCGCGGTTTCACCCGCGTAACTCCCGATCGAGTGGGATTATCAGGATAAAAGGTAGCCTATGTTACTGTCAATGAATCAATATATCCTCATACAACGTTTCATCAAACTCGGTCCAGTAGTTTCGGAGCCTATTCAATTCAAACAAACAAACAAATCTTTCCTCTACAATTATATTTATATCTATACTATATATTACTAATAATATGCATATTATTAGTAATATATAGTATAGATATAAATATAATGATGATGCAGTTCATTGTAAATACTTACAATGTTACTAATTACCTTATAGAAGCCAAAACGTTAATTATAATGTCATACAACTAATATGAATGTAATCCAAATTTTTGTTAGACGTTTAGTAATTAATTACAACAATTAATGTTACATTACTATTCAATCGTTACAATATGTCAAGACACACGTGGAGGTAGTTACTTAAATCTACACTGATAAAATCAAAAAGAGGATAAGTAGATTCTTTTGTTTTTTTTTGTTTGTAGCGAAAAGTCTCTGAATCTTCCAGTTATAGTTTCCAATTTTGATAAAACTTGGTATGAGGATACATTGATTCATTGGGAGTAACATAGGCTACTTTTTATTCCGATATTCTCACATGATCGGGAGTTGCGTGGGTGAAACCGCGGAGCGCTGCTAGTCATATAATATACGTACGCAGCGTCATCTAGGCCCAAGCTAAGAAACTAGGCTTGTGTTAAAGCTAAATCAATTCTTTTCCATCCAAGATTGCCTGGGAGATATCAGCGATAAAGCCACCCATTTGTGCAACATATTATACTTTCTAGCTATTACTTTGTGTATATCGTGTTCCATGTTTCTTCCTGTGTTGTACAAATAAAGTTATCTATCTTGTGTTCTGATGTAATAATGAATGGAATATTTTAAATTAGGTATATGGAAAAATAATATTCTGCTGTTAATCTGATCTAAAAAAATGCAAAATTATACTAACATGTCCATGAAAATCGCCTGTAAATAATAAAAACAGCTAATTTATCAAACAAAAATTTGGGTCAGCTCACGACTCCTCATTTAAGTTGTTTTTTTACCTCTTTTCTTTTTTTTAACACGCTTTTATTTATGTAATTAATTTTAGTTGTCATGTTAATTTCTTCATTCCTGTGTTTGTCGTGTGTTTGTTTGTACTCAATAATGCTTTCCTTTCTTTAATTTTTAAGTCGAAGTAGAGTAAAATTATTTACCTAAAAAGTTACAATATTATTTTAAAAGTTAGTATCACTTATGTACGGCCGAAGACAGTACTGCAGACCCACCGTAGAGCTCCAAAACTGCTATTATTAGAATGTTTTCAACTGAAACAAGATTCTAAGGTCTTGCTCGAGTTCAATTTTGAAGTCTTTCAACTCATAAATTTATTACATAAATACTATTAGAAAAAAAACATTCCAATAATAGTAATTTTAGAATTGTACGGTAGCTGTATGTCATTCTAACTCCGATCGTACAGTCTGCAACACAATTGACACAAACAAAACATATTTTTAAGCTATTGCATATGTTTTTTATCGAGGGCTTTGAGCGCGGCGACTGAATCAAGAAATTCCGTAACGAAAATAAGACCTAACCACCCCCACTCCGCCTACCATGTAGCTCGGTTTTTCTGTTACATTCGTTAGACTTTGAACTTCATAGGAAGCAGGACCTTAGATGTTGCTCTTATTAGCAATTTTGGGTCTGTACTATTGTTGCTTGATTTTATTAAGACAACTTCAAAACAACTTGAACTACGGTAAACCCACTTGAACATAATTTCTGTTATGTGTTTTCCTATTAGGTATTAGTGGGTATTGTTGGTGTACCCAATAAATAAAATAAGCAGAGTAGGTAAGTACTTAAGTACAATTTTTCTAAAACTTTGGATGGACATAACGGAACTAAAATCCAACAAAATGCGAAAAACAATGGGTAGAAAATTGTAATTAAGTAAGTAGTTTTAAATGATAATGGAAATAACGTGTAGGTAACTCATTTTGAAACAAAACATCATATTACCTGCTTAACTACATGAATTAGCTATTTCATTGTAAGGTTTTGAAAACTGTAATAGGTACTTACGTACAGCCAGCAGAAATACGTTTTAAACCGTTTACTCCGTGTACCTAAATCGCACTGTGTCTAAATCGCACTATGCCTAAATCGCGTTTTGTCTAGACCTAACGAAAGGTAGGCCTATTGAAACTTATGACACTTAATTTTTAAGGTGAAATGAGTTCCAAATCAAACAATTTGGACGATTCAACCTCAGCTTTATTAAAAATTACTCCTTTGAAACCGCTAAAATTAATCAGAAATAAAAATCTAGTAAATATTTGCAAAACATTTTATTCTTTCTTGGAAATTGTCGATAGATATCAGAGTTTTTTTTTTTTTCAATAAAATACAAATTTTGAGGTTGTCGTCGACGACGAAAGAATTTACATCGTTTAATTTTTTTTGAAGACATTGCCATAATACAAGCTGGAAAGTAACGCCAATGATATTTTCTATCCATTCTTCTAATTATTTTGTGTAAAATCCAAAGAATAATTGTATAAGTTATCTAGTAATTTAATAATCTTCGTAATATATTTAGTAATTTCGCACCATTTCCCATCTCACTTATTTCTATTTACTCCGACAGGGACCGATGATTACGAGCGACATAAGCTGAGCTAAGACCTAGTAAAACTTAGGTTTATTAGGATCTATTAAGAAGGCCGATCGCTCCGGAAGTGTTTGGGGGAGGTCTAAGGTCCTATGGCTAATATGATGATGATGATGTTGAAGACTTAGGTCTATTAGGATCTAGTAAGGCTTGGTCTATAGAGTTTTGTAGACAATTCTGTGTGGATAAAACAAGACATTTTACTGCCAAGCCGAGTCGCACAGCGCGCGGCGCCCGCGCCGCTCAATAGTGTCATTCGTTTCAAATAATTTTAGGTACACGCATGACTCATTATTTTTGTATTGAGGACACAAATTGGACAGGAAACGTAAACTTATAGGGACTGTGACTATCATTTATGATGATGTGTTAGTGTAAGTACTTAGAGAAGAGATATTGAAGGTTGTGTAGGTACCTACCTAAAGTTTTACTTCTTCAGTCACGCAGCATGGAGAATAGTCTACCAAGTTATACATAGGTAAACTACCTACAAAAAAAACTTTAAACACTATATATCCTACTAATATTATAAATGAAAAGTTTTGTGTTAGTATGTGTGTTTTTTTGTATGTCTGTTACTCCTTCACGCCAAAACTTCTAGACTAATTGTGATGAAGTTGGAGACCTGGATTAACACATAAGCTGCTTTTTATCCCGATATTCCCACGGGACTTACGCGGGTTAAAGCGCGGGGCGCAGTGTTAAATATGTTTAAAAGATTACATGACCACACACATACAACACTAAAGAGCCAATGAAACAAAATTTAAAACCAATTCAACCCGTTAACGCTCCAGTAACAGATAAATTGTATATCAAACATTAGTCACGGATACCCTTTCAAAATCATAAACTAAGAGAAATTGAGTCGTAAACAAGTCAGTTAGATCGCCAGAGACAATAATAGCGGCAATGTTACCGAATTACATTTAGTGAATGCATGGCCGGCGCCAAATAGCGGTACTTGGCAATTGTTGCCAGCAAAACTATAATAACACAATGTTGCTGATGACATCTTGTTATCGTTATTTACCTTATAACATAGCTACAAGCCGTAGCGTAGGTGTAGGTACCTAGTTGTTGTTTAATAACACTAAGGAAAACATCGTGACGAAACCCGCGGCTTATAGTTGGCTACAGACGTATTGACAATATCTTTCCGCTGGACACGATTCTGAGAGATAATTTAATAGGTGCTAGGCAAGTCTATTCCAACCTCACACAAAAATAACCGAATTCAAGAGGTCTAGTTGCGAAAAACTGCCTGTATACAAAACAAAATAACATGATGGCTTTAACCCATAACATGTTTTAAGTAAGTAAATACTTAAAACATGCTATGGGTTAAAGCCATACTTAGGGCCATTTCGAAAATTATAGATGTGTTAACAGGCCAGACATAAAATAATTAAACACGTGCATTTTTATTAAATGAGGTAGGTACATTTGTTGGACACGTTTTATAATTTTCAAGGGTGCCTTGCAGATCGGTCACTGCAAGTGCAAGAGAAATGAAAAATTTTCGAATACCTACTCAAAGTCAAGGGTGCCTTGCAGAAGGGTGCCGTGCACTACAGGTGCGAGAGAAATTAAAAATTTAATAATACGCTTAAATTTTTGAGATTTAGATTCCGACTGTGGGCCGTATCATTATGATTCGCGGGCCGTATTTTTGACATGGCCCAGCCATGGCCATGTCAAAAATAGATTACATTAAAGAGTCTGATTTCTGCACGTAGGCAATTATTCTGCCCATTGCGCGTGATCCCAGCCAACCCAGCACCGACCTGATGCGGCTTTTCGGAGAATTATTGGATTTCCAAGAATGCAGCCAGGCTGTCGCGCACCAGGATTGCGTGAGCGATGGTCACTTCGTTAGACAAACACGCTCTGCAGAGCGGGTTGTTGATTATATTAATGACAACTTAGTAATTAAGTACCTTAAACTGTCAGTAATTTAATGGTACTTCCCCGGGCTAAAACTGCACGCACATCATAATGTGCGTGCAGTTTTTGCCCGGGGAAGTACTACCTATATCTACCTATCTGCTACCTATATCTCTGCGGCGTCAATTCTAAATTGCACTTTTGGCTCCTGACTCCTGTCAGTATCTACCTACCTATTTAATAACTATACGTAGGCATTCTAATAGAGATTTATAGCCACATCCAAATACTTACAAAAATAACGTGAGCAATAAATTAAAAGAAGCATCTCAAGCACCGTTATTAGTGTTACCTACAATGAAAGATTTGGCAAAAACATAACAAGTCTACAGTAGGATGTTAATTTTTCTTGAGCTGTTGCGCATGAGGATGGTAATTAGTAGTTTTTATGTGCCAACGTTGGCAGCCGCCGGCGTTCCCTGAGGAATGCAGAGAACCGGTCCAACATCTGTATAGTAGTACCTAGAGTTCATTTCAGAAATGAAGTTCCGCGGACGAAGTTACTGATACTTTTTACGTTACAACTACAACCAGTGTAAACAGCATTTGATACACGACTAGTAGCGCTCCGTGGGTGAAAACCCACGTAATTCCCGATCCCTTGGGAATATCATAATATAAAATAGCCTATAGCGTTCCTCGACAAATGGACTATTCAACACAAAAGCATTTTACAATTCGAACCAGTAGTTCCTGAGATTAGCGCGTTCAAACAAACAAACTAATCTGCTTTATAATATTATAAGCATAGAAGGTAAAAATAATAAGATCATGCTGGACATTAACCGAAAAAGGAACCATCACAGCTTAAACCGCTGCTGGTGCTAGAAATAAGAAATTTGGAGAGTGTGTTACTTGTGAAATGTAGGTAGGTATCTACGGTAATAAAATAATTATTCGAAAAACCACCCCTAAAAGGGTGAAATGGCTGGCAAAGCTGCGGCCAGAAAGAAGTTTCGATTTATGGATTAATAGTGGATGAATAAAGATTCTCGCAGTATTTTAAACGTTCGATCGAACTCACAACATACTATTTCTCAATCTATATATAAATTTAGTTCCGGTAGTTACCGCGAAACTACTTTTACGAAATGAACTCTAGTTGTACTGATGTAAAGATACTTGTTTGTTTTATTTTTATCACAAAACAGTCACAAAATGATTTGTGGTGTCGAGTGATTATATTTAGAGGTTGACATTGCCTTGAAAATTTCGTCGGAATGTGATGAAATTAAAGTTATTTTAGAACTGTAAGTGCTTTCAATTATTTCACATCATTAGTATTTGTAAAGACCGATAACTTATCTATAGTCGTTAGTCGGTTTAACCGGTCTTTCTCTACTTTTCAGGTTTTATATATTTCAATTTAGTTTATTCAGTCAGATATCTGAGTCTTATGCTAAACGTGGCTAAACTTAGCACATCTTTTGCTTTAAACTTTATTTGTGTATAGGTACAGATATTTGTTTTTGTAAACAAATATTTGTAGCCTGGTTGTTTCTGTATATGTATCAATTGTACATAAGTGCATAAGCACATACTATGTAAGTAGGTGCTTATTTACCAAAAAAAAAACACAACTCCCGTTGTCTGGCACAAACCTAGTTGCATAGCTTGGGTCTAGAGGCCGCTGTGTGCAACATCCTTTTTAGGGTTCCGTAGCCAAATGGCAAAAACCGGAAACCTTATAGATTCGTCATGTCTGTCGGTCTGCCGTAAGTCACAGCCACTTTTTTCCGAAACTATAAGAACTCTGCTGTTAAAACTTGGTGGGTAGATGTATTCTGTGAACCGCATTAAGATTTTTACACAAAAATAGAAAAAAAAAACAATAAATTTTAGGGTTCCCCATACTTAGAACTGAAACTAAAAAAAAAATTGCATCAAATTTACCATGCATTTTGAGTCAAATTTTGATATTTAAGAGAGATCAAATTTTCTAGTAGGCACAATTGGATTTTAGTAAAGTAAATAAGTATTTTAAAAAAATGTGGGGTCTATGTTCATTGAGGAAAATGGTTCATTTTCATGAACCAAATCGCCTACTAAGTTATTGTACAAAATAGCATTTTAAATTGAGTCTTTTGTTATCTAAGAGAGATCTAATTTTCTAGTAGGCACAGTTTAATATTTGTATTCATAAAAATATTTGGGGGTCCAATGTTCATTCAGGAAAATGGTTCATTTTCATGGGCCAAATTGCCTACTAAGTTATTGTACAAAATATTATACGATAAATATAGGCCTAAAGAAACATACACACAGACATGTTGCCAAACTGCACACACGTACAAAGTGACATCATACCGTGTGTTTATATGATTAAATTCACACTTCGTTGATTTTTGTTGTTTGTAATACTCGCTTCTGAGAATACGAGAATTATTCATAGGGAAACTAATTTCTTGAAGTTAAGCACTATTTATCTACCTAACTATAGGTATGTATATTTCGTTTATTCAGCACTTTAAAATGTTGGTAGTGGTTTGGTAGTCCCTATTTGCCTAACTGTTCCGATTCGTAGAAGACCTATTGGCAAAAGTTTTTTTTTGGAAGTTTATCTTTTAGTATAGTTTTTTATTCATTTTTAATAGAATTTTCTTTTTGATTAAGTATTTTCTTTTCGTTTGTTTCAGATATAAGGGTGCAAAGAGTGATCTAGACGAGCAGATTTACCTAAAGGTACCTACATGGTACCTACATACATATGGTATGAAAGTTTTGGATATGGAAAAGTATTTTTGTAGTGCACAAATTTCGGTATGTTTTAAGCACATTAAAATAAAAAATACTGTTTTTTTTATTTTGGAGCTAACTCAAAAACTCTCAGAGCTATAACCATTTAAGTGTTTCTAACAAAACGACGAAGTCCATGGACACAATACTAGCGCCAGCGAGTTTAATAGCGCGCTCTAAATGAACGTGTATACCTACGTGTCACTGTGTGTATCAATACTGAGATACCCAATAATTTAGAAATTGCAGGAAGTTTTTCACATTAAGTTTTGGTTTTTTTTTATTTATTTTTTGCGTAAATGTACTCCACTGCTGACATATATTCAGCAGAAAAAAAATGTGCACTACAAAAATACTTTTCCTGTTTAAAGCTAAATCTATTTAAAAAATCTTAAAATATCATACCTTGGGATTTGTAGTTAATCTTCATCAACGATTCAGAATAACTTCTTCTAAGGTGCATAGACGAGGGCCAAACGCAAAATGCCTCTCGCAAATAACTAAAAATGTTAATTATCGCATAAAAAATTGTAGCTAAGTATACGTTGTGTTAAGTCCCGTTTGTGGGTAAGTTCTTTTCCTACATTTTGGCTTAATTTAAAGACGAATAATTTGATATTCTTATTGCAGAAAAAGATTTAAAAAAAAACACCTTAAATTATGAAATCTATCTAGCACCCCATATATTGATTTTTTTTATGTCACCTATCTAAGAACACTTGGACTAATGAGACGAATCTAACGATAAACGATAATTAAAGAAATCCATCGAGTGGTTTAGAAGTAGGGCTTGAATATCGGTTCATTTTTCAGTTCCGGAATTCAGTTTCAATATTGATCTATCCAGTTCCGGAATTCCGGAATTCGATGCTTCCTTTACAAAATGCATAATATTTTTTGAATAACAGATGTTATCGAAATGAAGGGGTATTTTAGGTAGGAATAATAAATCCATTGAAATAACTGTTCAGAACTGTAATTATAATTAAAAATTAAGTAATCTATCATCTAGAACTTTTGTTGGATGTGAACTTCTTACACGATTACAAATGTAAGAAACTGGTGAAAATTCGCGTTCAGTCTCAACACTAGTAGACGGTATTGTTTTTAGATACTTGAAGCATTGTCCTCTATCGCCGCCGTCTTAGAAAACTGCCTTTTCGACTCTTAATAAACGATATCGAAATTCCGGTTTTGCTCTCACCAATTCCGGTATTACAAACGATACTGAAAAAAGTCGAAATTTCGGAATTTTGTTAAAACCGGAATTCCAGAGCTCAAGCCTTATTTGGAAGATATGCGGGAATAAAGAATATTACAAACATACAAAGGTAGGCGAGAAAAACATAACCCCTTCCTTGCAGTCGGGTAAAAAATTCATGTCGTTTCAAAGTTTATTAATAGACATACTAATGGACTAATTTAACAATGTCCTACTAAGTTCATCGAACCTATAATATGAAAGAACACATTAAAATATTATTAATAAGTATTTAGATGCATAACACAATCTGTATTGAATATCTAACGCAGAAATGAACGGAAGAACACCATATAGAGGTTAAATAACAAATTCTAGGAACCTATAAACCGAATTTACGTGACACGTGTTAACAATTCACTGCTTTAAATGTAACTCATTATTACGTAGGTAGCTACACCATTTATTTCGTATAGTAAGTAGATAGGTCAAATACTTTCAATATAAGTACCTAATAATACTTATCATCAGTGGAAAGGCTACACAGCTAAATTAAATTAAAATTCATTTATTTCAAACTAGCGACCCGCCCCGGCTTCGCACGGCTATATTATGCATGTATTATACATATAAACCTTCCTCTTGAATCACTCTATCTATAAAAAAAACCGCATCAAAATCCGTTGCGTATAGTTTTAAAGATTTAAGCATACAAAGGGATATAGGGACAGAGAAAGCGACTTTGTTTTATACTATGTAGTGATATTCAAATCCATAATATTTACTTTTAATTGTTAAATAAAATAGATAAAGTTAAATATTTAATCACAAAGCACTAAAATGGTACTTATGGGAAGGTTTAAAGGTTTTTTGCGAAAAAAATTAATATCTTTTTTCGTTATCCCTTGCAATATTTCGAGTCCGTTATTGCGATTCTGGGAACGTATAGTCACTAAGACAAAGTAGAGTAGGTGTCAATGTAAAAAGAGAGTTTATAACAATACTACTCATCTATATCATCTTGGCACAATGGTCACCATGCCGGACTGCCAAACACAGGGTTGCGGGTTCGATTCCCGCCTCATACAAGTATTTATGCTTAGATATTTGTCTGTGGTCTGGTTGTTTCATGTATTGTAAATATTTACAAAAGAAAAGTATATAAGTAGTATATCCGTTGTCTAGCACCCATAACACGAGTCTAGTTACTTAGCTTGGGGCTAGATGGCGATGTGTGGAATGTCCTGCAATATTTATTTATTTATTTATATACTTACATAATTCTTGTGCATAATTCCATATCTGTATTTCAGCTCTGTTTCACACTGTTATCCAGTGAACAGATCCATTAAAGGATCTGTTTCTACTTTTTGTTCCACCCTAATCCATCAATATAAGAGATGTTATGGGAAAATCTCTAAGGTAATACCGCTGGATCTAGAAAATTGAAACTTTTAGGACTTCTTTATAAGTCGTATGTGACTGCTAACTCAGGGCGGGGGAGCCCGTCTCGCGCTCGCTAGGGGATGTATGTGCCCATTGCTTCTTGGTAGAAACAATGGCCATTTTGCCTAGCTTCAGGGATATCATTTTGAGGCCTAATTTATATATAATTTTGTTTTTGTATTAGATCTTCTATTATCTAGCCGATACGTCTACTCATAAAACATTATGCGGACAAAATCTCATGGGGAAAGTTACGTAGGTACCTACGATACAAAACAAAACAATATTGCTTTATTGAATTTCCTAAAAGTGACAAGGGAAAACCGCAACGCGTAAATTCGTATTAACTATGTATTATGCCTATGAGTTTGTTAATAAAGTGTAGGTTAAGTACCTACTTGGGTATAAAATTGATCATTCATTCTGAAAAATAGTTAGTCAATGGTTACTAATCGATTTAATTAATTTTCTCGACAATTCCAATTAAACATAAATGCAATATTCCGTTTCAAATAACTTTTGTACCAAAATACGAACCAAATTAAATTGTTGAGTAAAAAAATGGGTTTCAAACAAGTTGTGTAGAGGTATCCTTTTAAATGAAATGAAAATGAAAAAACTTTATTGTGTTAATAAATCTTAACAGTAATAGTGCCCTACTCCTATCACACACAAGTAATTAGACAAAAGGAGAGGCGTCAGCTTTATTGTTGAGCAGTGCCATTTCTGGTCCTGCAAAACGCTGTTTTTCAGCCTCCCCTGCATCCCTAAGGTGTAATTCTAAGGCTTAACTAGAGATCATTTACAATATTCCGCCTTTTAACAGTGGTACCACTAATCCTGTAATATTCTAAAACTCATAAAAGTTCCCGGTCATTCTCCGTTTGTTGCTTTAAAACGATGCAACATTGAAAGTTAAAATCTCGTGTAAAGTTAAAATGTAATGGCCGACACTCTAGGTATTGTGACGAAGCGCGGGTGAACGACACCTGCCTGACTCACGCGTTGCTCGCGCGCAAGACATTCGCACTAGCTAAATGATAAAATACAAAGATATTATTATTTTACCTACTGAAATGTACGGGCTTTTGAATTTAAATGGGTATTATAGGTACATTTAAGCCGCTAAGCACACTGAGACGGTATCGGGAGCGTTCCAGGGGCGGGAGTTTTTGTTAAATTCGAGATTCTACGCACCATGCCATAAAGAGACCAACCGGTATCTATGCACCATGCCACAGAGAGGCCGATCGGTGTCAATGTGGCATGGCAAATAGAATATCGAACCAAAATTCCCGCCTCTGGTCACGGTACCACCTCAGTGTCCTCAACGCTTTAGTGTCTTCATTCTTCACTATCCAAGAACGAACAGAACCGACGAGGACGTGCAAAACAAAAACTTTTTATGAAAATGACACCTGCTCCTAATTAGATTAAGACCTCTTTTTGGATAACAATTTGTGAGTTTAGGGGAACAAATAAACGTTTTATCTATCTATATATCTATTCTACGATGACTCTACGACAATATCTAAAATAAAATATAATAAAGTAGGTAACTAATATAGTGTACTTTGAGTCGTGTAGAGTTTGATGATTTAAGAAATTCACTAAGATTCCTACATAAGAATCCACTTGTCAAACCATCTAAAACCGGTTGAATCAGACTATAATTAATTAAATAAATAAAAAACAAATAAATGAGTCATAATCACCTAAAATTGGAAGTGCAAACCTGCCTTGCTTCTTTCGATCAAAGGTCGTTTGGATTTTTGTAAATATAAATAAATATTGCACACAGCCAAAAACGCGGTGGAAGAATTGTGTGGATTTAGAGGAAAGGGGAGTAAATTTGACTTGACAGAATTGATGAGGAATAGAGTGGGGTGGAAAAGGAAATGTTGTGCCGACCCCATATAGTCGGGGAAGAGAAGGGAGAAGAAGATTAAACATTAAACACAGTGCCATTTATATCGAACTAAGCAAAGCTGGTATTTATGGTAGGTACCAGATAACGGAGTTATACACGGGAAAGAAATGTATTTTTAATGCTCTCCCTAGAGACGCTAGAGTTTTTTTTTCTTGGATTTAAAAAAATAATCATAATTGTTTATAAATTTTAAATAAAATAAAAATATTAAAGTTATTTACTAAAAACCTGAAATTATTCTGTAGCGTCTTTAGTTAGAGAATTATTTCTGGCTTTATGAAACCTTTTTTTTCTGTGTATTCCCCCATTGGCATCTGACAAATGAAAGGGTATTATTTTCCCTTATCACCTCCATATCAGTTCACCTAGGTGAAATACCTAAAACAAATATCTATCGGCTAGATTTTACAAATATTTTGTATTTTGGCTGGAGTCAAATCTGCAACCTTCTGCGTCATAGTTGTTTAATATAACCTTACAGTGTCCATATTGAGCAGGTACCTACCCTAAAAATTTAACTGAAATCTTGATATCACATTTAAATTATAGGGTTAACAAAAATTTAATTCAGTACAATCTGAAACCAATTCACAGACTTTTGGATCGGCTGACTCGACCGTTCATTTCGAAGGTTCGTTCACTTCAAATTGAACGGTCTCCGTTCGCCCTAAAACGAACGGTCATGCATAAAGGATGATTACCTTTAATTAGGGTCTAATATCAGATTCGCAATCTGGTCCCAAAACCCGGTACCGACCGTATT
Organism: Idaea aversata; assembly: GCA_907269075.1. Lineage (NCBI taxonomy): Eukaryota > Metazoa > Arthropoda > Insecta > Lepidoptera > Geometridae > Idaea > Idaea aversata. The sequence continues at coordinate 5,318,526 of OU026099.1, read as the reverse complement.
AGGAAGGGACCGACGCGGCCCGACTTTGATTAATTCATTTATAAGGAAAAAAACTCATAAACAATAACATTTGTGATTGAAATTCGTGGTATTAACTTTTTTGGTATTAAGGATCGTTAAAACTGTCTGTTAAAAATTTGATATTTTTATCGAAAAATACAAAGTTAACACATTCTTTTACCTACATGCACAATTGCACATAGAAATTCCAATTTACAAGTCTCAAAATGACGTAATACAATGTGACTCGAAACATAATATTGATATTATTATAGACAGAGGATACCGAGACCATCTGTTATTCATTTAAAAAAAAACTGAATTTTTAGTCTTTGGTACAGTGCAATATGCGATACAAAGTCTTTCGTAGCGTAGCTGTAACCTGAAACTGGGAAGGGCGGGAGCGCATGCGCTACACCGTAGCTCCTTCGTAGCACGCCATTAAAGCTTCTGGAGCTCTCTGTGGCTTAAATATTTAATAAAATATTCTTGTTTAGAAGTAATTTAACAGTATTTAACCAATCATATTCAAGAATTTACCGGTTCAAATTAAGAACACGAAACTTTAAAACGTATTTAGATCTATCACGAAATCCTGTAATATTGTTTAGAGTTTGTTCCGTAGCATGTCCAATTCACGCTAAATGGTGCTGTTTCGTTGAAAACGTCGGCGTCATTGACGTCACGCGCCCCGTGTTTTCACCGCCATTTTGATAATAAAATGTATGTAGTTAGGTATTCAGCACTCGTGCGCATTTCACATATTTTTGTTTAACTAAATAGTAATCCGATAGATACCTAGATTGTATTACATAAGTAAGCTAATTAATACAATTTTATAAGGCATGGCAACGAATTAGACATAACTCTAGTTTAACACGTGATGTTTATGCAGCGGGAAATATTATACAAAGGCAAAAAGCGTTTTAGATGACCAAATTTTTTAGAAAAAACATTAGGCAAAAACAGATAGATAAAATCGAACTGAAAATAGTTTTCGAATAAATAACTGGATTAGAGGCATTTCATCCGTCGATTAACTCCTAAGTAGACTCACTCAACCGAAACAACTTAGGTAGGTACAATTTAATGCGCCGCAGTATTTCATGTTAGCTCGGTTCTAGAACTAAGTACCTACCTACTTCTAGACTACAAAAACTAAAAATTGAACGTAGTCTTGGACTATGTACCTACGTAGTTTATTAGGTAGATATATTAGTAAAATTCTGCTCAATAGTGCGTCGAACAAACAAAACGCGTTAGTCCCATCGATATCGTAGCGACGAACTTTAATATTACAGTGTTATCGCCTTTTGTGAATTGTTTATAGTCGCGCGGCGTCGTCGGTGGCGGCGGCATGCCCGTATGTCATTCACAAGACTACGTAGGAAGGTCGTGGAGTCGTCACGCTGAAATCGGTGTTGCCGAGCGAGGAGCCGAGGGCAGCACCGCGCCCGCGGAATACATACGAACTACATCAAGTAGCAAGTTTCCCGCCACAACACAACAAGCGCAGGCTATGGCGCGAAGGCTCGCTATTGGCCGGCGGCGCGGGCGCAAGGCCGCCGGTTTTCCCGCGAACAATGCCAAATGGTGCATTTGTCAAGGTGAGTTCGTTCACCGGCGACGCGCGGCGGACGGCGGACGGCCGAGCGGCGCGGCGCGGGCGCCTCGCATTCGTCGCCGCTCGGTCGCCACACCGCGCGCGCTCGCGCCCCCACATCAAACCACATTGTGTACCGCCGCACCGCGCCCGCGCACTGCGCTCACTGCTACATCGCACTTCTTACAGGTGAACATTCAACATTTATGTACATAAATTGGCTCATTCACAAAATATTCACACGTGCCATCTACTTATTTGTTAGAACGTTTTATGCTTAGTAACCGCGTTTTACATGCTTTTTAAATCCTCGATATAAACGTTTTAAATGAGAGAGCAATAACATTAAACACCTACTTTATTGCGCCTTCAAAATACAAGGACAACTGAAGTATTTTGACACTGAGAGTGCAATCTTTTGCAACCTGATTTTCATACCCCAAAAGACTTAACTACTTAGATACTACTTTTAGAATTATACAGCGGATACCTACTCTATGTGAATCGAGAAGATAAAAGAAGACTTCGAAAGAAGAAAGAAGAAAGGTATCAAGTGCTACGCCCGGACGAACTTCCCAGAGCGGCCTACATAACACGGTCGGTGGGATCTTCGTCCGTTTGTATCGCTTATACATATTTACAACAAACTTATTACCGAAGAAAGAAGAAAGCAAAAAGGTGAAGAACACAAGAATAAATACATTTACAAAGATGATTAGTGTTAATTTTATTAACATCTCTGTAAATGTAAAATTTTCGTCATGAAGGCATACTTCGGAACAAGAACAAAACATTTAATTTAAATGGGTTCTGTACAATTTTTACTTAATAAAACATATTGTTAATTTTATGTACAATTTAATTACTTATCGATATGATTTCTTAGTAAATCGATATCTCTGGCATTTGAAAAGTAATTAGTATTAACGTTTTTATTGTTAACTTTCTGCTCCCGCGGTTTCACCCGCGCAAATGACTTATTTTTTTTCTTTCATTGAGAACCTTCTCCTGACAATAACAAACACAACAAAAAAAGAATTGATCAAGCCGTTCACGCGTAATGCCGCCGTCACCTAAGGAAATAAGGATTCAGTAATTATATAGGTATGATATATTGTATTATAGGTACCTACTAATTTGAAATGTAATTAGGTATGTAAGCATTTATTAAATTTGATTTTATGGTGCAATAAAGTGTTTAGGTATCCCTATATAAAATAAATAGGTAAATATTGCAGGACATTCCACACATCGCCATCTAGCCCCAAGCTAAGTAACTAGACTTGTGTTATGGGTGCTAGACAACTGATATAAGTACTACTTATATACTTTTTTTTTTGTAAATATATACCTACTTATAATACATAGACAACCAGACTACAGACAAATATCTAAGCATAAATACTTGTCTGGGGCGGGAATCGAACCCGCAACCCTGTGTTTTGCAGTTCGGCATGGTGACCATTGTGCCAACTGGGTCGTCAAAAAAATAAAATATCACTACATGGTATAAAATAAAGTCACTTTTCGCCGTCCTTATGTCCCTATGTATGCTTAGATCTTTAAAACTACGCAACGGATTTTGATGCGGTTTTTTTTAATAGATAGAGTGATTAAAGAGGAAGGGTTTTAGATATAATACATGCATACCTAATACAGCCGTGCGAAGCCGGGGCGGGTCGCTAGTAAAATTATAAAATAAAATTCTCGTGTCGCGTTAGTTTGTTAGTTGCCAATTACCACGTAAACGGCTGAACCGATTTGTATGATTTTTTTTGTGTATATTCGTTAGGTCTGAGAATCGAACAACGACATTTCTATTTTTTTTTTTTTTTGGAAATGGCAAAACTACGTTTGCCGGGACAGCTAGTCTACGAATTTAATGTAAATATATTTTACTGTTCACTCATTACAGAGTTAATCATTTTATATTATTTACTAGCGACCCGCTCCGGCTTCGCACGGCTATATTATGCATGTATTATACATAATATAAACCTTCCTCTTGAATCACTCTATCGATTAAAAAAAATCCGCATCAAAATCCGTTGCGTAGTTTTAAAGATCTAAGCATACAAAGGGAAATAGGGACATAGGGACGGCGAAAAGTGACTTTATTTTATACTATGTAGTGATAGTGATTGCTCTCTCATTTAAAGCGTACATATTTCAAGTGCTAATCTACCGTTAAAAATAGCCGGTGAGTGTCGAAGGAACTCGGTCTTCAATACGTTCCGTGCGTCATCTTCATTTCGTCCAAAAACTCATCGTTCTATGCATTACTCATCATTAGCCTTTAAGAGGTAAGGTACCCGGCTCTCTCTCTCCATACAAACATAGTCGACTGTTTCCTCCAATGACACTAGAGCAAATATTTTTGTTGCACAAAACCTATAACTGCCATGACTGACTATGCCCCTATGTCTTGGTTTTTTTTTCTTCTAATTATCATAGAAAGTAACAGTTAAAAAACAAAATAGGTATATTATAAAAACTAGCTGTCCCGGCAAACGTTGTTTTGCTATTTACAAAAAAAAAAACAAAAAAAAATAGATGTTGGCCGATTCTCAGACCTACTGAATATGCTCACAAAATTTCATGAGAATCGGTCGAGCCGTTTCGGAGGAGTTCAAGTTTGAACCCCGTAACACGAGAATTTTATATATATAGAGAAGATATAGAGAAGACTAGCTGTCCCGGCAAACGTTGTTTTGCTATTTACAAAAAAAAAACAAAAAAAAAAATAGATGTTGGCCGATTCTCAGACCTACTGAATATGCTCACAAAATTTCATGAGAATCGGCCAAGCCGTTTCGGAGGAGTTCAAGTTCGAACCCCGTGACACGAGAATTTTATATATATAGAGAAGATAAGACATAGGGGCATAGTCATGGTAGTTATAAGTTTTATGCTACAAAAATATTTGCTCTAGTGTCATTATCCAGGGAGAAAACAGCCGAGTCGACTACGTTTGTATGGAGAGAGCCGGGTACCTTTCTTGTTAACAACTCTGAACGGCCGTTTATTCTAGCTCCTACTTGAACTGTCCTACTGGTAGGTGTACGAGGACATAATAAGGTACCTGCGGGTCATAATGCCACCTGTCATCTTAATTAAAAACTAAATATTTCGTAAAAAAAATAGGGAAACTACTTTAAAACAGGTTATTACATAAATATGCTTTACAATAATTCATGTGTGTATTTTCATATTATTTTGTCACTGATATCAAGGTCCTTGTTACCCACAGGTACAGTCGCCTGCATAATTGCTGCTCTCGGTAGAGTTCTAAATTTACTATTATTGGAATGTTTTCGTTATAATAATTTTTGTTTGATAAATTCATGAGTTTCAGACTTTAAACTTCAACTAAAGCAGGAGCCTAGAATTTTGCTTTGTGTGGAAAATATTCTTCTAACAGCCGTTTTGGAGCTCTACGGTGGGTCTGCAATTATGCAGGTGACCGTACCTTATTTATTCTTCTTTCTCCTTCCTTTATTCCCAGAATGACTCGTATAAAAAATAAATTTAGGAATTAAACTTATACTTTTTATCTAGTCACTTATTTTTTCGTCGCTGTCATATCGATTTTTTGTAGGTACCGATGTCTAGTTACAGTAGAAGAAATAGTAATACACATGAAGTTTTTACATGGGTCATCAGGGTTATATCCTAGACCAGGGATCGGCAATATGCAGCTCGCGAGCCACATGCAGCTCTTTGGATGTGAAGCTGTAGCTCTTTAGTTCCTTATGCAAATCACTACATAGTATAAAACAAAGTCGCTTTCTCTGTCCCTATTTCCCTATGTATGCTTAAATCTTTAAAACTACGCAACGGATTTTGATGCGGTTTTTTTAATAGATAGGGTGATTCAAGAGGAAGGTTTATATGTATAATACATGCATAATATAGCTGTGCGAAGCCGGAGCGGGTCGCTAGTATTATATATTTTAAAGAAATAATACGAGTTGAGGCACTTATATTCGACGCATGGAATAGTCTTTCCGATTGCTACAGTGAGGTGAAGAAGTTGGCATTGACAGCGAAAAATGCTCAAACGAGTTGCGTGCCCGATTTTGACAGAAACTAAAAATGTAGATTTTTGAAAAAGTAATTACCCTAGCGTTGCCTGATATGACATGATGCAGTACGGGATAAAGGTCAAAATAAAATATCGTCACTTTAAACAAATCAATATTATTTCCAATAAATTTATCAGTACATCCACATTGAATGCATAGAAAATTTTACTCAATAAAACATAAGTCTTCGACATCAAAGCTAAACATAAGGACGAGTAGATACCTTCTATTTACAATAAGGTGGTTTACATTACGAAAAATATAAAACATCGAACATAACAAATAAAATCAGTGCAACAATAAAATAATAAATATTTATAGATAGTCGACTTCAACGTGGTAAAGATAGATATAAGGTATTTAGTAGTTAATTACACAAGTTTGTTACAAAATTATCCATTGGCCTTGACATCACAGAGCAAAGCGATCTCGAGGGTCCGCCGCGAACGCGTTTCCAAGCGCTACGATATCGCAAACATAAAACAATAAATTCTTTCCCATTCCAAACAATAACCGGGTACAAACAAACTAACCGGCGGCGCGGTAACTTCACCGTCGTCGCTCAAACATCGACGTTAAACAAAATGCAATCTTCGAGTGCAAACAAATCGAAAAACAATTAAAATAAATGTAATGCAAGTAAAAATGCGTCAGACGGTCTCTTCTAACCGCTAAGAAATAAAAACGCCAACGTGAATATTCTAGACTAGAAAAATGCAAAACAATTCGGAGATACATAAATGACGTTAAGGGGAAAGGGTACCGGCGCTCTCTCCATACAAACGTAGTCGACTGTTTCCTCCCTGGATAATGACACTATAGCAATTTTTTTTGTGGCATAAAACCTATAACTGCCATTACTATGCCCCTATGTTTTGTTTTTTTTATTTCTTTTTTATTTTTTAAATCTTAATTTCTATGATAATTAGTAAATGAAAAAACCAAGACAGGGACATGGGCATGGCAGTTATAGGTTTTATGCAACAAAAATATTTGTGCTAGTGTCATTATCCAGGGAGGAAACAGTCGACTACGTTTGTATGGAGAGAGAGCCGCTACCCTTTCACCTTAAGTCGATCAACCGATATGTGTCGAGTGGAAAGAGTCTCCGAGACGGTGATATGTAAAAGAGCGTGCGCCCGCGCCGCAGCGACCCCTCGCCAACCAACACACATACTGAACACACTATTCATTAAACATTATCTAATAATATAACAAGGGAGACCGAACTCGGCAGTCGTTGAACATCGCTCGGCTGAAATTTGTAAAGACCTCGTACAACAATAATTACAATTTAGGACAGTCGTTAGGCCTTAACATTAAAATATAATATATCGTTAAATATTATGGCAGATATCAACAATCGATTTACGCCGTCGGTTCGAGACCGACGCTCTTTACAGAAACGATAATACTATTATATTCTAAACACTCCAATGCGACGGGCACGTACGCACCGGGCGCTGCGACAGTGCGACACACTCTCACGCAACATGGCACTTTCTATACATCCCGACGAGGCTCGGCCGTGCAAGAAGCTCGCGGCGGGATCGAAGCTGCTTTAACAAACGATCCTACTACGTAATATTACAAATACTCTAAATTAAATTAAACTAATCCCAAGTCCCAAGTCTTCGATCTCGCAGCGAGTCCGAGCCGGACGCTTAATACAATATTCGAATCGGAAGGGGAGAAAAGCCAGGCTCGGAGGCCGGACCGAGGCTCGACGGGGTGACGAATGCCGGCAAAGTTCGCAGGTGAGCAAGGGCGGGTGGGCCGGCTAAGTGTAACCGGGCGGGTCCCACGTGGCGGTCCATCAGGAGACCGCCGGCAGCAGCATGTAGGCAAGTGCGGCGACTAGCAGCGGTAGCGCGATCGTCAGCAGCCGTTCGAGCGTGAGCCACGACGTGCGCTTCGTCTGCATCGCGGCGAGCTGAGCCGCGAGGCGCGCGCGCTCACCGCACACCTCCGCCCAGCGCTCCTTGGCGGCGACGAGCTCCTCCTCGAGCGCGTGCAGCGATCCGTTGGCGATCGTGACACGCAGCCGCGCCGCCTCCTCGAGCCGCGCGTACTCACCGGAGGGCTCGCCCGCAGCGGCGGTAGCGGTCGTAGCGCTCGCTTCGAGCTCGGTGGCGGCCGAATCGGTCTCCTCGTCATCATCTTCGTAATCGAGCCGAAACATCTCATCGATCTCGGCGGAGATCTTGCCGGCGTCGAGGCTGCCCTCCTCACCGCGATCCTCCTCCTCGCCCTCGGGCTCGTCCTCGACGCCGGCGACGCGCAAGTCTTCGAGCGACTTTGATGTCTCGATAGCCTTATCCTGCATGTTCGGATCGCGCGCCATCTGCAGCCGTTCGAGAAGCTGGTCCTTGGCAAGTAGGTCGGAGCGCAGTTTGTCGACGACGATACTTAGGTCGTCGATGTCGGCGCGCGTCGGTCTGAACGCGAGCTCGGCTTGCATCTCGGCCGCGCTAGACGCCAGACGCTGGATCTCCGCCACGTTCGCCTCCTCGGCTACAGTCGACCGGGTCAGCTGAGCCTGGAATTTAACATGTCAATCGTGGATCAAGTAGGTAATATGAATTTTTTTTGCAAAAGCATGTTCTTTAAGTAGCATGATAATTTAAGTAGCATAATATAGTGTTGTATACCTGTAGGTCGGCGATGCGAGTGCGGTATGCAGCAGCGTCCTCGGGCTCGAGCGGCGGCGGGTCATCCCTCGCGTCTGCCTGTGCGGCGAGCAGCTCGTCTCGCACCGACCGCAGCTGCTCGTTCTCCACTGCAGTCGCGTTGAGTCGTTCGCGAAGCACCTTGATCTCCTCGTTCAATCCAGCCATTACTCGTAGAATGTTCGCGTATTCCACGCCAGATTTGCTCTACAGACAAGTTTGACAGATTATTAATTTTGAACGCATGTCGCATTTCGTTACTAATTCTAGGAAAATGACCGTCATAGACACAATTCGCTGAAAATGATCAAAGGTTAAATTGTAACAATGTCCTAAACGGAAGAATAAATGATTATACATTAAATTCATACCCTGTAATGTTGTTTTATTTTAATTAACTTCAATGCTAAATCCAAACCATTAAAACGTAATTTTCTCGTCAATTATTGCATACAATCTTGTAAAATTTTAATTTAAAGTGCGATGACCATACTTTCAAATGGGTACGGACAAGACTAACAAAGGAAAGTAGGTGTCCGACCCATGTTTTCTAACTAAGTAGGTACCTACAACATTTATTTAGGTTAAGTAATTATTTATAATTAACATCCACATCATTAAAAGCGAACAATAAGTGGAAAAACGAAGTGAAATCATCGAAGAACGCAACATTAGCAATAAGGAAGGCGCAATACTGCGAACTCTCGTAACAAAGAGATCAAGTGGGGATGCTTGCATCACGAGAGGGCGGAGCGGGGGGCGGAGCATTCTTGCACCCGCCCCAGTGACTCACACACGGACTAACTCTTTATTAATCTATGTTATCGCGAACAAAGACAACACGATATTCTAAAGGCGAGCGAAACATAAAATCTGCAAGAGACGCGAATATCGCAGTCAGTTATTACACAATTTCTCTCAACAAATCTATACATATAAAATGCTTTGTCCTGACTGAGTGACGGATCAACGCACAGCCTAAACCGCTGATCTTAGAGACTTGAAACTTGGAGGGTGTGCTCTTTGTATGACGTAGGCATCCGATAAGAAAGGATTTTCCGAAATTATACCATTTAGGGGGTGAAAAAGGGGGTAAAGTTTGTATGGGATGACGTGATTCCTTGGTCCATTTTCGACTTTTACGCGGACGAAGTCGCGGGCAAAATCTATCTATATAATATATAAAATTATTTGTCCTGAATGACTGACTGACCGACGGATTATCGCACAGCCTTAACCGCTGATCGTAGAGACATGAAACTTGGAGGGTGTGTTCTTTGTATGACGTAGGCATCCGATAAGAAAGTGTTTTAAATAAATCAACTCCTACGCGGATGAAGCCGCGGGTAAATGCTAGTCGTTACATATACTACAAAAGGGACAAAAATAGGACGGATAGCTCGATTTCAAACTGGTTTAGAGATGCTTAGTCTGAAGGTACCATTTATTAGTCACTGATGCCATTCTAAGAAACTATCAGGTTTCTTATATATTTCAATTCAAATATTTTGATTTGATATTGTCGGAAGATCGCCAAAGCACTCTATCAAACCAACTTTTCGATTTATGTTCCAGAAATCAGCGGTATTGCCTTTTGTTTCCTTTCTTTAATAAAACCTTTGTATTTCAGGCCTTATGCCATTAACATTTGTAATGATAACTCCATAACACACTTTTTATTCGAGACATTATCAATCCATTGTATTTTATAAAGTGTTTCCAGTAGCAATGTTTTTATTGCTCATAATAACAGGGTGCTGTTTGTACTCTGAGCGCTAAGAGTGTTGAACGTAAAAGCGGTGTAATTGCATTGTAATAACGTATTGTTAAAGAAAAATCAATATGACGCCTTTCAAGCGTTGAATTATTTTATTCATTGAGTAAGTATGTACAATCCACGGTCAAAGTCTCTGCCCACCGTAACGTTTACAATCCTATGCAGCACTGTTTGAACATTATAACAAAGTAACCTGTGGATCGAACCCACGTCGGTTGGTGTAGCAGGAGGCGGCTTATTATACCACTCACACAACTCAAGACATAGCTAACATGTTGAAAATAATAATCACACTGAGTACTTTTTCATTTATTTTCAATTCAAGTATTTAAGTTTGTGTGTGACGACTATCAGCAGAAGGTCGTACGGGGAGCTGAGAGTTTTTAAGACTCTGTACCCAAAGGGTAAAAACGGACAGTTGAGTCTTATCTCGACTGTCCGTCTCCTGTCTGTATCTCAAGAACCGTAATAGCTAGACGGTTGAAATTTTCAAAGATGATGTATTTCTGTTGCCGCTCTATAATAACAAACACTAAAAACAGAATATAATGGTACGGAACTCTTCGTAAGCGAGTCCGACTCGCACTTGGCCGATTTTTTCTTAACACTTTAGATCATTGAAGATATATGTTTGTTAACTAACTATACTATACTAAGTTTGCATGCTGAACTAATGTGAGCGAGATAGAGGATCATATACAATATAAAATGTAACAACTTTGTCATAACCTTTCTATACGCAAATAAATGATTTGATTTGAACTCTACGCAAAAGCTGCAAAACCAGTTATTATGAAACTTGATATGTGGATAGCTAGAGTCCTGGAATAACGCATATCAAAGAGATTGTACATACTAGTTAGATTGCTCTTATGTTGCTCTGCCTATCAGGCCGATCATAACCAAATCACATTTTCTGTAAAATAATACTTTCCTTAACCATTTTCGTAAAGAAATCAATATCTTTTGAGAAAATACCATCAACACGTTTGACAATTTGTAATTAGGAGCAGATGCAAACTGTTTAAAAAAAAAAAATACGTTATAAGTTAGGCGAATACACGTAGAAAACAAGCTACCATCGTCCGTCTACCAGCGCTTATCAGTCAGGTAGTCGGCAAAGTCAAAGTCAAATTTAGGCGTAGGTAATATTTTATACTACCTACGCCTTCCAACCTGCTCCACTCAAAGCTGGTAGGCGATATCGGCCTTTTTCTATTAAATTTCGGCCGCTACTTTTACCCCCTTTATGTAGCGGTTATATAAACCCAAGCACAAATAAGCACTGGCAGATCGGCGTTGGTAGCCTGCCTTCACGTGGATGAAGTATCAGGACGCTTGTTTTGATAAGTACTTACAGGTGAGTCTTCTTTGTTACTAGATTCGCTGTACGTTGAGTTGGCGTTGTTATCGGCGTGGACTTCCCCGTCGGAACATTCCAGATCGTTTACACCATCTGTGTTCAAAGAATAAATAAATAAATATTGCAGGACATTCCACACATCGCCATGTAGCCCCAAACTAAGTAACTAGACTTGTGTTATGGGTGTTAGACAACGGACATACTACTTATATACTTTTCTTTTGAAAATATATACTTATAATAAATAGAAACAACCAGACCACAGACAAATATCTCAAAATAAATAATTGTCTAGAGGCGGGAATCCAACCAGCAACCCTGTGTTTGGCAGCCCGGCATGGTGACTATTCTGCCATTTGATCAAATCTCTAACACTGTTTAAACCCTACTAATTTTATTAATGTAAAAGTTTGTGTGTTTGTTACTCCTTCACGCAAAAACTACTGGACAGATTACGATGAAACTCGGTATGTAAATAACTGGAGATCTGAATCAACACATAGGCTATTTTTTATCCCGATATTTCCAAGGTATCAGGACTTACGCGGGGTAATACTGTGGGGCGGAGCTAGTTAAATGATAAAAATATTTTCGTTTGTATTTACCATGATAGATAGATATAATCTACGTTATGATAGATAGATAAATACCATGATTGAGTCTCGATTGTTTCTCGTCGTCGGTGCTCGCGTCCAGTTCTCCTGACTTCTCCTCGCCGCTGCTGCTGACACCTTCCTCATTTTGCTCTTTTTCCGTAAAGCAATCTAACAAAAAAAGAAATAGGTTAAGTATAGCACGGATCTATAGATGGGTGGCTTCAGACTTAGCTGTTGTAATAACACGTAGACTTGGCTCTAAGAAGGGTATTATGTTATTTTTTATGTGAATTAAATAAATAGGTGTTTGAATTGAAAATTGTCATCGAGAAGACTCAGAGGTGTCGAAAAGCACTATCTACACTCTATACTAATATTCTCAAAGAGGAAAGTTATTTTTGTATGTTTGTAACGAATAGGCTCTGAAACTACTGGACCAATTTTAATGAAACTTGATATGAGGATACATTGATTCATTAGGAATACCATAGGCTACTTTTTATCCCGATATTCCCACGGGTTCGATTGTTAAGCGGGTTAAACCGCGGAGCGCTGCTAGTCTATAAAAACTTTGTAAATAATTGATATGAAAACTTGCATTAAGGGGTTTGTTTGCATACCTTTCGTTTCGGAATTATAAATATTGTTTTTCTGTAGTATCAACTCGAATTCTTTGGCCGATTTCCCTTCCGCCGATACCGCTTTTATTCCAACCTGAAAATATAACGTTCGAATACTTATTTAGTAACAAACTTCTTACACTGCTCTAACATACCCTAAGGTTGCATGGATAAAATCACTTTGAGCGACGAGGCCCTAAAATTCTTACATCTGTTAGCGTTAACGTGGTTTTAACCATTTTTATGTATTAAAATAATGATTTAAAATAGTTGAGTAGACTAGCACTTTATAAATAAAATTTAATTAATGTTTGTTTTTAATTTTCCTCCCTCCCATGGTCATTTCACACGACACAGCATCATATAGTTTTAGCCAAGCCTTAGTCGCTTAGCTTGGGGCCAGATTAAAGTACTTATATCCTTTTCTTTTGTAAATATATACTTTATTATATATACATAACCTCGGTATCAGTAGGCGATCGCGCCTGGGCGACGTCGTTTAATGTGTCTCAAGTGTCTGCGTCCGGACGTAGACGACGTTAAATACCTACGCGCGAAGTGAACCACCCCTGGTTCCACAGAGGTCGTTACCTTATTGAGTAAATGTTGAGGCAGCAGCATCTTGATATAGTCGGGCAACGCTCGGATTGCGTCCTCCAGCGTACCGGCTCGCTTCACGTCCTGAACTTTGTTGCTGTCTGTACTCAGTATTAACATTTTCGCTTCACCGTTTTGTACTGAATACTGAAAGAAGAATATAATTTTTTCTCAATAAATAAAATTAAAATTAAAAAAAACTTTCAGATTTATCTATAACTAGCTGTTACCCGCGACTTCGTACGCGTTTTATACACCAAAACCTTCCTCTTAAATCACTCGTATCTATTTAAAAAAGCGCATCAAAATCCGTTGCGTAGTTTTTAAGATCCAAGCATACATAGGGACAGTGAGCGGGAAGTGACTTTATTTTATACTATGTAGTGAAGATATCCATGTTAGTGATTTACTAAAAAAATCACTAACGCTTGAGTCTATAAACATTCTTATTTTATATGGGGTGCTGACAGAGCTAGAAACACTTCGACCGAGTGGAATAAATAAATAAATCTCGACATTCCACACATCGCCATCTAGCCCCAAGCTAACAACTAGACTTGTGTTATGGGTGCTAGACGACTGATATACTACTTATATAGGTACTTTTCTTTTGTAAATAGGTATATACTTATAATACATAGAAACAACCAGACCACAGACAAATATCTAAGCATAAATACTTGTCTGGGGCGGGAATCGTTGCGGGTTTCCCGACGATTCCCGCCCAATATAATTTGTATGAATTTTTTGTGTATATTCGTTAGGTCTGAGAATCGAACAACATTTTTTTTGTATTTTTTTTGTTTTTGGCAAAACAACGTTTGCCGGGACAGCTATTAATCCTACTAATATTATAAATGTGAAAGTTTGTGTGTGTGTGTGTGTGTATGTATGTTTGTTACTCCTTCACGCAAAAACTACTGGACCGATTGCGTTGAAACTTGGTAGGTAGATAGCTGGAGACCTGGATTAACACATAGAATACTTTATATCCCGATATTCCTATGGGATCGGGACCTACGCGGGTGAAACCGCGGGGCGCAGCTAGTATTATATAAGTATAGATATAAATAGGTTATAGTGTAGGTACCGTAAGCGGCAGTTGGTTCCTGACGGACTGCTCGCGCTCCTCCGCGGTGGCGATGGCGAGTCGCGCCGCGCACATCTTACGCTCGCATCGCGCTGCCAGCTTCTGTTTATTGCAACAAAACGCATACTTTACTAAACCATACTGTGTGTCTACGAGTTGTGATAGTCTATCTAATCGTATGTCAACAGGTCGGCAAAAAAAAATTGAGCCAACCTCGGCTTCGGACATCATGGAATTCAGTCTTGGTGGACTTCGTGCATTTTAAAGAAGTCTTCTTGATTAATATAAGATTCAGTGTTGGTCAAAATTAACGAAGTATGTAACGAGGCTGTATGGGCTAAACCATTGCCTACACAGAAAAGGCATTAAAGAAAAAAAGTTAGGTGTTTGACCTTGGAATTAGATCCCAGCGCCATCCGAGTGTTTCGGAACTAATTTAGAATAAAAAGCGAATCTGAGTGAAAGCCATTAGACTTACCTGTAGCTCGGCGAGCGCGTTATTAGCAGCTAGACGCAGCGCGCAGTTGTGTTGGTGAAGCGCTGCCGCCTCACGACTGCGCCGCTCCAGCGTCTCTTCCAACGCTAGACGCTGCTCGTGCGCCATACGTAGGCTTTCTTGGGCCACTTCCTGGAATACATAACGGTAATATATGACATACTTGCTACGTCTGGCGGGTTAAGCCCCTGTTCTTAACTATTACCCCATATTTGCACCTTTTTACATATGATCAGCGTTTGACCACTATGCCTGCCACTATGACACAGCCACCTGAGGGCAGGTGACGATGCGGCCTAAGATGTAGCACGCTTTTCTTGAAGATATCTATTCAGTCGCGACTTAAAGACCACCAAATTGTACAAAACAACCATGCGACCAGCTAACATCACAGCACAGCCAATGGCAGTTTGATTTGATTAACGAGTAGGTACTAAGCTATAAAATGCTAAGACAATGTTTGCATGCTTACCTGGTAATTCCTCTTATCATTAAGCAATTGAGCCATATTGTGGGCGTCCGGCGTCTTGCCGACCGAAAGCATAGTTTCAAGCGTGTGCACTCTCATCAGCAGCCGTTGTTCACCAACAAACAGTTCCCATGAAGATTGCGCTTCAGCGCGCGTTCGTTTTACGTATTCTCGAAGAGTTGTCAATCTGCTCTCTAAAGATGCTTCTCTTTGTATTGCTTCCTGGAAATTCAATAATACCTTTAAGAACAATAAAGCGAAATTTTCGAAGATCCAAGTCTTGCTGGACAAGATCGCTTCTTAACTATTTTAATCAATGAAAAGGAAGGTTGCTTTAAGAAGAAAGGGCGCTCTCTCCATACAAATGTAGTCGACTGTTTCCTCCCTGTATAATGACACTAGAGCAAATATTTTTGTTGCATAAAACTTATAACTGCCACGTTTATAACTGCCAAGTCGACTACATTTGTATGGAGAGAGCGTCGGAACCCTTTCACCTTAATATTTTTGGTAACAGAGTAGCCATAAATATTAGTCGTTTTCTACCGTTTTTTAAAGACTTTATGCTCGATTATTTTTGTTATAATTTTCCTCCATTATTTTAGTAAAATTAAAAATTAGTCTAGGTATCAATTTTTATGAAAAAACTTTTATGTTAAACGCGCTCACATGAGAAATAATGGGTAATTTGCCGGCATCGATAAATGTCACTTAGCAGAAAAATGGTAAGTAATATGAAACGAGATATTTTGTGATTTACTAATATGGACGGAGGAAACAAGTGGAGACTAAATAAGGAGTTCCGTACGTATAAGTTTTATTAACTTGTTTGGCAAATCTTGTTCTTATTTATATCAAAATCAAATTAAAAATTTAATTTATCAACACCCACATCTATAAATTAGGAAGACGAAATATCACCAATGTGAGTGATTATTCGACGGACATAAATTAACTCTCAACATATAATATGATAACTGGCCGTAGTAGTCGTGAGCGAGAACATTTGTTTTCATGGTTCAAGAGATCGATAGATAGATAGATAACTTTATTTGTACAACACAGGAAGAAACAAAACACGACATACACAAAGTAAAGTAATAGCAAGAAAGTATAAGTTGCACAAATGGACGGCCTTATCGCTAAAAGCAATACAAAAGAGACAGGGACAAAAAAGCCAGATAATAACAAAAAAAAAACCTGGCCAAGTAAGGGTCGGACTCTCGCACGAAGAATTCCGTACTATTATATTCTGTTTTTAGTATTTGTTGCTATAGCGGCAACAGAAATAATCTGAGATAATCTGTTAAAAATTTCAACTGTCTAGCTATCACGGTTCATGAGATACAGCCTAGTGACAGACAAACAGTGGAGTCTTAGCAATAGGATTTTTACCCCTTGGATATGGAACCCTAAAAATTACCTTTAAGGCTCTCTCTCCTTATACAAACGTAGTTGACTGTTTCCTCCCTGGATAATGACACTAGCACAAATATTTTTGTGCCGTTAAACCTATAACTGCCATGACTATGCCCCTATGTTTTGGTTTTTTTCATTTTCTAATTATCATAGAAATTAAGATGTAAAAAACAAAAAAAAAACAAAACATAGGGGAATGGTCATGGCAGTTATAAGTTTTATGTAACAAAAATATTTGCTCTAGTGTCATTATCCAGGGTGAAAACAGTCGACTACGTTTGTATGGAGAGAGCCCCGGTACCCTTTTCTCTTAACTGTTTTTTTGACTCCTATACGAATTACTGGTGTGCAATATCTACAGATCGCGATCAATGGAAGAAAGGTAGAAAGGCCTTTGCCCTGCGATGGGACAGTCTAGGCTCCTAATAAAAATATTAATATTTTACCTAAATATTGACAAACAACAAAGTAAACCACGGTCCACCCGAGCGCTATATTTCAATTTGCAGTTATCAACGTCCGAGTGACCTCCACCGAGGCGCATGTTAATTAATAACAAGTACTTATGGAGTATCGTTCCTAGTACAGAAGTTCATCGACATGACTCATGCGCAACCAATAATACAACGAATCATACTTGTAATATTGTAAAGTTTGTATATTTGGTATGATTGTATAGCTTAAATACATCTGCCGAGCAAAGTATGCTGCACCTCTCGACCTGTTCGTCCAGCACTAATAGCTGTACATTGACTAATGTCAGCTAATAACCAAGACCTGGCAGCATACTTCTTCTTCTTCTCGTATAGTGGTGTGGCTTACCTATTGTTAGAGTTTTCAGATCGTCCTAAGGCCTCTAACTAGAGCTAACGACTGCTATTAGAGGTAGCAACCGGGACCAACGGCTTAACTTGCCTTCCGAAGCACGGAGGGGCTCACGAAAACACATTTTTGCGACACTACTAATTGGCCACCTATCGAAGTAATGACCGCGCCAGGCGTCGCTTAACCCGCACGACCGTAAACGATCAGCGAGCGTCGCTTGGCTGTGAGCCTCCCATACTGGAGTGGGCGTATCAGACCCTACCTAATCAACTCCCCTTTTGTGCTATCTATACGAAGAAGAAGAATCTCGATATTTTCAACGGATCGGGCTAAAGCCGATGTGGCTGCAAATACTTACTACTAATAAATACTACTTTATTGAAGTGAAATCTTCTTTAAGCGCGGTACGAATATTTTTAGATAAGATAAAATCTCTGAACTCGCGACACCGTTACGAGACGCAGCTACAGTGTGTGCTTAAATGCATGTACAAATATTTTGTAGTTGTTTAGTAAATAAGTTTAACTTTTTTAAGGTTAAGTTTTTTTTTATTACTTTATTTATACTGCTTATCATTTTAAGATTTTTTACTAAAACCAAGCAATTATTCTCTAGCGTCTATGGGAAGATGATTATTTTTTGCTTCATGAAACCTTTATTTTCTGTGTTGGATATACGATCAAAAATTATTTCGTTTACAGACCAAATGGACCTATGAAAAACAGGTTACTTTTTATTCCGCTATCCCCACAGAGTCGGAATTAACGCGCATGGCAACGCGGGCTGCAGCTAGTTATACAATTTGTCGGCTTGGCATACGATCAGAAATGCAACTAGATGCGATTATCTAAACAAATAAATTGGGCGCATCTGTTTCGCTAATGAGGGCAGTCGGGGGCACTGGCCAGAGCTTAAACGATTCCAAGTTATATGTTAACTAGCGACCCGCCCCGGCTTCGCACGGCTATATTATGCATGTATTATACATATAAACCTTCCTCTTGAAACACTATATCTATTAAAACCGCATCAAAATCCGTTGCGTAGTTTTAAAGATTTAAGCATAAGACAGACAGCGTGACTTTGTTTTATATTATGTAATGATTTACGACTGTTTGTTAAGACTACTTTGTTGTTTTTATTTATTACTTGAATAGTATTATTGTCACGCATGTCTTATGAGAAGTTTCTATAGAGTTTCTGAGAAAATTAATAAGTCACATACATATTTGTTTACAGAACATTTGATTCTGTAATTTGTCTAAGTTACTGTCAAGAATATCAAGTTAATTTTGGGAAATTTAGTGGTATTTTAGCGATTAAAATCATCATGGTAGATATTAACATTCCTGTATTAACACTAAATAAATAAATATTGTAGGACATTACGCACAAAGACTGATAAAATACTCTTATACTTTTTTCAGTATAACACTCAGAAACACTCAGACCAGAAACAAATCACTACATAGTATAAAACAAAGTCGCTTTCTCTGTCCCTATGTCCCTATATACCTATGTATGCTTAAATCTTTAAAACTACGCAACGGATATTTATTTAAAAAAAACCGCATCAAAAGGTTTATATGTATAATACATGCATAATATAGCCGTGCGAAGCCGGGGCGGGTCGCTAGTATCTCTACATAAGTAAATACTTTTGTGACGGGAATCGAACCCACAACCATTTGTTTTGCAGGCACGAACACGAATTTGCCCTATAAAGGATCCGCCATAACTAAAATCTCAATTGAACCGAAAGAAGGACTATAGAATACTTCAAATTATAAGTGGTCAGATAAAAACACTAGAAAGTTTTCACCACCGATACGAACCTCTGGCATGTATGTATAATGTTTAGGCATAACGCGATGAAGACTATGTAAGATTAAGGTGTTTGTCAAAGTAGTTCTTATGTGAAATAGACAAAGGGCAGTATAGGCAAACATACACCTAGGCTGAAAGCTAATTGAAAGTGACAATAGGTGATCTGCATATTAGGTACACCGAACGTAAATGGTAGTAAGTAGCTATAGGTAGTTACCATCTGTGACACTAACCTGTACAAAATTATTGAGCTGGTACAACTCCTTAAGGTGCAGTGGTGTCGTCATTGTGGGATTGAAGGAGAGTTTAGCCTCCTTACCGTCCGGATGGAACAGTTTGAGCAGCGCCACCACTGGTGGAAACGTGTTCTGTAACATAGTACAAGCACAATTAGACCATCTATTCCACTACTGGGTGAGGATATCTTAAAGGAAGACGCAATAGGTACCTACTCCAATATTCCTCGCATGCATTCGAGCCATGGTGAATTCTAGGACATGAAGTTTCCTAACTTAAGTTGTTTAAATATAATCGGTAGAATTCTATACAGTGTTATTCCTTGTAAGTTCTATCACCAAGCGGAATTCAACTAATAGGAGAAATAATCGGCGCATGCGAAATTCCATATTGGAAAGTGCGATAAGACCCAAGGCATATCGTTATTGTCAGCCCAAAGGTAAAGTCTAAGGTGCTATTCGATCCACTGGTGGATCCAAAGAGTAGATTTTGTTGGATTGGGGGTTATGGTCCTAACTCTTCCATCAGTTTATCACATTACAAATAAAACTTTTCTGATGGGTAGTGCAACCTAGGTACCCTACAGAATAGAATGGAGAAGCAGGGTAGGGGTTCACCTTCTCCGAATTGCCAGCATTCTCGACGACCGGTATACCGAACTGGACCACGTCACCAGAGAACACCTCGTGCGGCTCCTGTTTCGACACGGAGCACCTGTTGTTGTTGATGAATGTGCCGTTGCTGCTCTGATTGTCCTGGAATGTCAGTTAAACAGTTGGATAAAGGATGGGACATAGTAACAACCGAATGTACGGTCGGCTCAGCTCCAAAATGGCTGCTTAAGAATGTTTTCAACACAAGCAAGATTCTAGGCACTGCTTTAGTTGAAGTTTAAAGCCTTTTAACTCGTGAATTTATCAAACAAAAATTATTAGAATGAAAACATTCCAATAATAGTAATTTTAGAACTCTACGATGGGTTATGCTGCAGACCGTACCCTTTGATAGGACCTCGTGCGAAGCAATTGACGTTTGACATTGCTCTTACGCTGAAGGAAAAGTTCGTGTTGAAACCCGCGGCTTAGTTGGCTCCAGAAGTATTGACAACTTCTCTCCTCTGGACATGGTGGACAAACCAGGTGCTGGGCAAGCCTACTCCATCCTCACGCAAAAAGGACCTAATTAAAAAGGTTCTAATTGCGGAAAACAGCCCCTATACAAGTACAAGTATATACCTACTGAGAAACAGATAAGCAAGAATAACTTCAACAGTCTTAAATATTTAGATCAGACATGTCATCTTGTGGATAAGCATAATCTTCGATTTGACAGCAATGAGATATTGGTAAACAATTTCATTCGTAAAGACTTTGAGAGGATTGTTTTTGTTAACCACCCACAGAAAGATAGGCGCGATAACAAAATGTATGCATCATTTCAAAATAATTGCAATGTATAGTAAAACACTAACATCGCTCCGCGATTTCACCCGCGTAACTCTCGATCCCGTGGGAATATGGGGATAAAAAGTAGCCTATGTTACTGTCAATGAATCAATGTATCCTCAATCCTCATACCAATTTCATCAAAATCGGTCCAGTAGTTTCGGAGCCTATTCGTTACAAACAAACAAATAAAAATCTTTCTTCTTTATAATATTAGTGTAGATTACCTACATGAAATACAAGCTGTACTGGTATTTAATGTCATGATTACACCTCTCTAGTTGTTATCTATACTAACATTATGAAGAGGAAAGATTTGATCGTTTGTTAGCATTGAATAGGCTCCGAAACGACTTGGTATGAGGATGCATTGATTCATTGACAGTAACATAGGCTACTTTTTATCCAGATATTGCCACGGGATCGGGAGTTACGCGGCCGAAAACGTGGAGCGCTGCTTGTTTACATGTTTGAAAGGAATAGGCTCCGAAACGACTGAACCGATTTAGATGAAACTTGGTATGAGGATGCATTGATTCATTGACAGTAACATAGGCTACTTTTTATCCAGATATTGCCACGGGATCGGGAGTTACGCGGCCAAAAACGTGGGGCGCTGCTTGTTTACATGTTTGAAAGGAATAGGCTCCGAAACTACTACACCGATTATGATGAAACTTGATATAGGGATACATTAATTCTTGGGGAATAACATAGAAAGAAATAAAAACATAGAAAATTTAAATATTATAATAAAGAAGAAAAATATGATCGTTTGTTAGCATTGAATAGGCTCAAAACGACTGAACCGATTTAGATGAAACTTGGTATGAGGATGCATTGATTCATTGACAGTAACATAGTAACATAGACTTTTTATCCAGATATTGCCACGGGATCGGGAGTTACGCTGGTTAAAACGCGAAGCGTTGCTATTCATGCATAAAAACCTGTTTTCGGGGTCTAATTAACTAAAACAACATCAAAATTGATCACGCACATTTTTCATGTATTTATCCAAACGTAAGTAAGTACCAAATCGGTCTATGTATCGTAAACCAATAAAATTAAACCCATAACTTTGTTAAATTGACTTTGATCGACGACGTAAATTTAATATACGTACTTAGCATAAATTACAAACCTTAGCGGTTTGGCTATGCTAGGTTAAGTACTGAATATTTTTTAAGCTTTAATTCGTAATAAAGGAAAAAGTGATCCTATAAGGGTTCCGTTTTTTTCTTTCGAGGTACGGAACCTTAAGAATATAGAAATAAAGAAAGAAAGAAAACATTTTTTTGGTCAAGCACACGACACATGACAATAAGAAAAGTATAGTAAAAAAGGTTAAAGCACTAATACAAAAGTATAAGATAAAAAACGAAAAAAAATAATAATAATACAAAATAAATCTATACCAATTATAAAGCTGAAGAGTTTGTTTGTTTGATTGTTTGTTTGTTAGAACGCGCTTATCTCAGGAACTACTGGTACTGGAAAAATGATTTTTGTGTTAGATAGTCCATTTATCGAGGAAGGCTATAAGCTTCTTTTAATTTTGATATTCTCACGGGATCGGGACTTACGCGGGTGAAACCGCGGAGCGAAGCTAGTCTATACTAATATTATAAAGTTGAAGAGTTTGTTTGTTGGTTTGAACGCGCTAATCTCAGGAACTACTATACGAATTTGGAAAAAATATTTTTGTGTTGGATAGTCCATTTAACCAGGAAGGCTTTACAACTTCTCAATTTGATATTCAAACGGGATCGGGCTTCGCGGGTAAAACCGGGGCGCAGCTAGTAAAAAATAAGATCTAAGGAGCCGTGTGCCTCAAAAAAGGGTTCAACCTGATAACCAGGTTCAACCTGATAGCTGAACCAACATAGACATACAGACTTACATATTTACAATGTAAGCTGCATTCTAATCAACATAAAATATGTACGAAACGTGTTGTCGATTGCTAATAAATTCACTGATGACACGAACAAAGTTTATTTTAATAGAACACATATATTAATATTCACATATTATTATTGTCTGGAAACAGCACGTTCAAACATTTCGTAACTTGAAATCTATAAACGGCTTCCATAAAAGTATGGTTCGATTGTATTTGAAATCTAATAACATGATATACAGTTTAGCAATCGAATTCAGAATAGTAATGTTCGAGATACGAAGATCTAAAGACATATATCCGATACAGAAAGTTCTTTCATCTCCAAAAGAGATAGAGATGAAAAAAATGGTCATCTTTAAAGTCGGTTTACGGACGATAATTTTACTTGATAAAGTCATAAGAAAAAAATGATGAAATATTTAAGGCTGGAGACTTGAGACTTGACAAATGGCTGTTTTGTTAATTACCTTGTCAATAACGGAACGTGAGGGTACGTGAGCGATGACGTCACCTTTTTTGTGAGTGCTGCCGGTGTTCATCGATTTAATAGACGTTATCGCGTCTAAAATCTATCAATTTGACATATGAATAAAATCTATCAATCGAAAATTTGAATAGTTAATTAACACACAACCCGATGAAGGTTAGGATTGAATATTCCTATGACATTTAAAACTAATGCACCGTGAGTCTCTTACCTTCGTGAGTATAATCTATCAGCAGAGAATCAGCTATATCTTATTTCTTTATTACGGATCGGATATAGACGGAATAACCAAATATTTCACAGATACAATGATAAGTATTTCATAGAAACGTATCTTTAAATTCCGCTTACGAATGCACTATATGTCTATCTAATGCAGATTGTCAGTCAGTCAAGTAACAAATGATCTGTTCACCCATTAACCCATTTACTTATACGACCAACTGAGACAATGAAACAAGTTTTAAATAACTCCCACACTCCAATTTTAGTATATCTCAACATACATAGGAATGTTCTCGTGTAAACGAGATGCCATTTTTATAATTATGGAGCTACCTAGTCGATTGATATTTTAATCACATCGTAAACAAGGGCAAAACAAACACGGCGAACATACAATGGTTTGTCAATAAACAAGTCTGGTTTGTCAATAAACAAGTCACATTCCTTAGTCATATAACAATAACAGCGATTCCACGCATAGTATGGTAATCGTTGCTGCTTTTTACATCACCTATAGAAAACTAGTCCCAAAACAAGTTATTAACTAACCTAGCACGAATAGATGAGCAACTCGCACTAATTGATTTACACAAATAACTCTAATATTTACTCCTTATAATTTAACATTCAAGTTAAACAGGTAAGAGATGATTATCGACATCAAACGATTTCATTTCTATGCTATAAAATACTGAAACTCCTTACAAATAACCTACTTAATAAAATATTAAAGTGAATTTAACAAGCAAATTACCTAATTGTGTTAAGGTTGAATCAGCCAACCCGAACAATATGGAGTGAGCCAATACCGCCTACCGAGCCAAAATCAGAGAACCGAAAATGATTATCACCACTAAAAATCAGTAGAGTACATCCTGTTGTTTTCATTGTAGACTTTTACGATTGAACAAATAGTATTTATGCAAGAATAACTGTTGTCAAACAAGCTTTAAAAACATCGGTTTTTTCGTATTGGAATTAAGACAGCTGGCTGTACGTCTACAGAAATCGTGAAGTGGGCGGGATATGACACTAGAGCATACGTAACTAGGCCTCCGCAATGAATCGCCCAAGGTTCTTTCATAATTTCAAACGTTAAGGAACGTGACGTGAGTGGCGTGTTTGATGGTTCAGTATGTGGCGCTAGATTGGAACGAATTTTCGTAGTAGTCATGCAAGACGTCATAATTTCGAACCGGTTGGATGATTGCTTTGGACGTTTCACGACACGAGTTCTAATCTATAATATTATCTAGCACCACATAATAACACCTAAGGGTACATTCAGGTAAAAATGTAAAGATTAAGGGCTACAAATGGTGAGTTAGCTTCCTTACAAGTCTAGATGAAACTCGTATGTCTATATTAATTTTATAAAGAGATTTTTTTCTTTTGTTTTCGTTTGTAACGAATACGCTCCGAAACTACTGGACCGATTTTGATGGAACTTGGTATGAGGATACATTGATTAATTGGGAATAACATAGTCTACTTTTTATCCCGATATTCCCCACAGGATCGGGAGTTACGCGCATTACCATAGAGAGCTGCTAATATACAATAACTTGAGCATTATAAAAATTCTTGACAATGATTAATGCAGCAATTGTTAAATGCGTCATTCCATCATAATCATGCAGTAAGCGTCCAATACATTGCAACTGGTACATATACTGAATGACGGACGCTGCATTGAGATGAACAAGATATAATGAACTTCAATTCAGAAACTCGTCGGACGCGGATGAAGTAATCAAATCTGTTAACTTTATAACATCTTATCTTATATAGAAAATAATTCAAACAGTATCATTTTCATGGGATGTCACTCTAAAATATTTGTGGTAACATTCGGTCATCAGGTCTATTTTCGACTTACACGCTGACGAAGTCGAGGGCAAAAGCTAGTCTATACATATAAAATGCTTTGTCCTGACTGACTGACGGATCAACGCACGGCCTAATCCGCTGATCGTAGAGACCTGAAAATTTGAGAGTGTGTTCTTTGTATGACGTAGGCAGCTGATAAGAAAGGATTTTCCGAAATTCTACTCCTTAGGAGGTGTAAGGCCCCTTTCGGGCTATCTATTAGGGGGTGAAAAAGGGGGGCAAAGTTTGTATGGGACAACGTGATTCCTTGGTTCTTTTGCAACTTCTAAAGTCGCGGGTATAAGCTAGTAGATTAATAAAAAGTAACTTACCACAAGGTAAAAGTGTCCCTTGTCGTAATAGAGCGTCGCATGGTGTCTTGAGAGGACTCTACATTCAAATATCGTGTTCGTCGGGCTAGGTGTGGCGCGATATATGTTGCGACCGATCTGAAAGAACAAACATCATTCATAGTGCGTTATTGTGAAACAGAAATGGAGTAATGGATGTAGGTAGGAGGAACTCGATGGCACAGCTGCCCCCGCAAATCGTACGCGGGTTGAGCAACGTGTTGTTTCCTTGATAGTAGAGATCTAAAAAATATTTCCTAAAAAAATAGTAAACATGAAAATAACATAAAAAATTCTCATTTAATTGAGTAGGTATGCTCAAAAAATATTACTTTTTTTCTGTTTTTAGTATTTGTTGTTACAGCGGCAACAGAAATACATCATCTGTGAAAATTTCTTTAGCTATCATGGTTCATGAGATACAGCCTGGTGACAGACAGACAGACGGACGGACAGCGAAGTCTTAGTAATAGGGTCCCGTTCTTACCCTTTGGTACGGAACCCTAAAAAGTAGAGATGACATGAGTAGAGAGTTATTAGTAAAGATCTCCAGATCTATCTTCAGTCTATCACACAAATAGGTACTCAAGTATAGCTAATTTCGCGGTCATTAAAGGAGCTAATGAGGTAAACGACTCGCAGGAATAATTATCACCGAAGTTCGCTGGCACGATGCCCTAAGACCACACGCAGCCACTTCTACGTCTACATTCTATGATGTGCCAATAACTCCAACTACCTTTTAAGAGGAAAGTGCTCTCTCTCCATACAATCGTAGTTGACTGTTTGCTCCCTGGGTAATGACACTAGCACAAATATTTTTGTTGCATAAAACCTATAACTGCCATGACTATGCCCCTATGTCTTGATTTTTTCATATTCTAATTATCATAGAAAGTAAGAGTTAAAACCAAAATCACTACATAGTATAAAATAAAGTCACTTTTCGCCGTCCCTATGTCCCTATGTATGCTTAGATCTTTAAAACTACGCAACGGATTTTGATGCGGTTTTTTTTTATAGATGAGTGATTAAAGAGGAACGTCATGTATGGATCAGAATGCTGGGCCGTGAAAAAGAAGGATGAGAGAAGATTGCATGCAGCGGAGATGAGAATGTTAAGATGGATGTGTGGAGTAACGAGGATGGATAAAATAAGGAATGAGTATATTAGAGGAAGCCTGAAAGTAGCACCGGTTACTGAAAAAGTAAAAGGGAACCGGTTGAGTTGGTATGGACATGTGATGAGAAGAGAAGAGACGCATGTGACTAGAAGAGTGATGAGTATGAATGTAGAGGGATGGAGAGGAAGAGGACGACCTAAGAAAAGATGGATGGACTGCGTAAGACAAGACATGAAAGAGATGAATGTCAGCGATGAGATGACGACTAATAGGAGTGAATGGAAGAAGAAAACATACTGCGCCGACCCCAAATAAATTGGGATAAGGGCAGGAAGATGATGATGATGATGATTAAAGAGGAAGGTTTTTGAATATAATACATGCATAATACAGCCGTGCGAAGCCGGGGCGGGTCGCTAGTATATATATAAAATAAGACATAGCAAGTTATAAGTTTTATGCTACAAAAATATTTGCTCTAGTGTCATTATCCAGGGAGGAAACAGTCGATTACGTTTGTATGGAGAGAGAGTCGGTACTCTGTCCACTTAATGTATATCGCTTGATCAATGAGTCTTCGCAGAATTGGACCGGGATCAGTACCTATGCAGTGACCAAGGCCGTCTTTAACCTATTGGATGGAGGCCCTGGACATATTAGGATAATGGTGTCCTTAAGACAGACAGAACACTGGAATTATTATCTATTACTATTATCTGGAACCCCCTATCGATCACGGGGCCCTGGGTACTTGCCCAGAGTGCCCAGTGGGAAAGCGGAAACTATCGGCTATATTTCCTGCAGGAGTCAGATATTGTACAAAGCAGTCATAGATTTTGGTTGAACCTTTAAGTCTTGGATTGCAGCCAATCTCAATTATCCGCTTATTGAATCGGATTAATGAAATGTTAATGAACTGTTCTTTGTAAAAGATACAGATTAAAGGGAAGGCACAAAGGTAACTGTAATTCCCAGCTTATTATACATACCTTTGTCTAAGACAAGTGAAGCACAGAATAGAAAATCGACTGAAGCTATAAGAATAGCGTAGATGTTTACAAGATCAAACCTGTTTACAAGAGCAAACCTCGCGGCTGGTAGTTTAGCTAATTATTTGAAAACCAAGATTTATTTTTTAATTAAAAGAAATAAGAAACTGTTGGAATCATTCACATGACTCTTTGAATCATATTCAAAACTTAGGATGATTCTCAGAAGATCCATTGGCCAGATCCAGGATGGATCTAGTGAGATATTTTTTTCTCATTGGATCCAGATTTTAAATTGTGGATCTACTGAGATTTTTCATTCATAGTCGATTTCTCACCAGCCCCCTTAGACAAGATTGCTTTCTATTAGCGATATCGTCAATCGATAGATCTAATTGTATGAAATTGACATAAATCACTATATAAATACTTACTTATTGGATACTTATTTATTTATTTTTTTCTTTTACGCAAGACTACGTGACTTTTCGTTGGCTTATGTCAATTTAATACAAAAATAATCAAAAAAAAAAAGGCTCGTCGATTGGCGATATCGCTAATAGAAAGCAATCTTGTCTAGGGGGCAGATCCATCAGGATGTGTGTCTTCGGAAAGGCACCAATGAGATGACACAGAAACTCATTGGGTTCTTTTTTTCCACATTCAGTAGCTTAATTTATAGTATTGTTACCAGATTGTATTAACTACAAGTTTTTAATCGTATGATATTTCAATCATTAAAAATTTGAGTTCGTTTATCACGAGGACATGTGCAGGGTAGTGGTTAACTCCTGCGGACGCTAGCTATGATCGTAACCCAATCACAGCTCGCGTACGAGTTAAAAACGGGCACAAAGGGTTCAGTACCCTTATATTGTTTTTAGTATTTTTTGTTATAGCGGCAACAGAAATACATCATCTGTGAAAATGTCAACTGTCTAGCTATCACGGTTCATGAGATACAGCCTGGTGACAAACAGACAGGAAGTGAAGGAGTCAATAGGGTCCCGTATTTACCCTTTGGGTTCGGAACCCCAAAAACAAAGACGTATCCATAACGAGCTAAGGTCTAATTCGAAACAGTATCCATTCATTTTCATTAACATTTAGCGTAGATGATGAAGACTAGACCAAACATAGTTGAAATAAGGTCAGGGACCTTATTAGGTGTAGTATGTAACACACACGGATATGTTTCCAACGGCATTAACATGTTTTTATGTTGTTACACCCTTAAAACAACATAATTGTTTTCTAGAACGTGTTTTATATGCAAGTAGCTACTATGAAATGTAGTATAAATACTTATATAAATAAATAAATATTCCAGGACATTCCACACATCGCCATCTAGCCCCAAGCCAAGTAACTATAAAGACTTGTGTGATGGGTACTAGACAACGTTTAGACTACTATATAACTTTCTTTTGTAAATATCATTCGTAGTATTTAGTATCATTAGTAGTTTTGACGACCCAGTTGGCACAATGGTCACCATGCCGGACTGCCAAACACAGGGTTGCGGGTTCGATTCCCGCATCAGACAAGTATTTATGCTTAGATATTTGTCTGTGGTCTGGTTGTTTCTATGTATTATAAGTATACTAGCGACCCGCCCCGGCTTCGCACGGCTATATTATGCATGTATTATACATATAAACCTTCCTCTTGAATCACTCTATCTATTAAAAAAAACCGCATCAAAATCCGTTGCGTAGTTTTAAAGATTTAAGCATACAAAGGGATATAGGGACAGAGAAAACGACTTTGTTTTATACTATGTAGTGATGGCTTGTAGAAAATGTTTTTATATTCTAAAAGAGTTTTGTGAAAAGACAGATTTAATTATTTATTAAGTACTAAACTATTGCTGTACGTTACGTTACTTACATTTAAATATTGTATGCCTGTAATAGGTAAGTGGTTTTATCCGAAGCATTATATTTATAAACCTCGATGTACATCACTAGAACAATAAAAATTCTAGAAACTAGCGACTAGCCCGGTTTCGCACGGGTAGCAGACGAAAGTCCGTTCAGCAATTTTTCTAGTTTAACGCGTCCAGACAGACAGATAGACGCGGCCATGGCCTTTGTTTTACAATATGTAGTGATAGTGATGATTGGTTTACAACAATTATAGTCATATTTCAGCCAATTAACATAAAACGTTAATGAATTATACACCTAAACCATCCTCATGAATCACTCCTTCCATTAGTGTAAACCGTATGACAAATGTTCAGTGGTTTTTTAGTTTATCGCGTTTTGACCAGGTTTTGACAGAACTTATTGTAATTCAACAGTGTTATAATAAGTTTAGAATTATCCCAAACTAAAATGGTACTGGGCTGCCCATATCTGCCGGTGTATCCAAAACCACCACGGACTGGGTCCTGAACAGCAGGCGGCCCCGCGGCTAGCCCAGAAGGAGATGGCGTGACGAATTGGACTCACACCGTAGGGAGGGACTGGACCCAGCTGGCATTAGACAGAGGGGAAGGGAGACCTTTGCCCTGCAGTGGGAGGGAATAGGCAAAAAAATGAATCGCTATGAGAACAACTGATGATGTTCCAAATCCAAAAGCCAAATCGGTCGGCTTTTGGATTAAGAATATTTGTGGAAGCTCAGGGAAAGTTTTAAAGGTCAGAAAATTCAAAAAAATTAAAATTAAGGTCGGGACTTCGCGGGTGAAACCGCGGGGCGCAGCTAGTAAGAATAAAATAAGGATTAGATCTATCTAATCCTTATTTAATTAGCGGATGCTAGATGAGTCAACTGTTTAAGACCTTTAAGTATGTCTACAGTTAAAACAATAAATGATATTCTATTTTAAATAACTTGTTTAATATAGGTACTTGCACGTGCTTGCACTTTCAATGATACAATCAACATTGTATACGTACTGCAGAGCAAATCAAAGCACTCAATCATTGAACGAACAGAGACGTAATATGTGTCACGCTCAAACACGCATGAAATTTCTCAACACACTATTTATGAGCTATATGAATAATAACTATAGATGACGTCGTATTGAAATACTATGGATCGTATTCTGTCGTCTATAGAATATATATTATTACACCCCATCGTTTCCCATGGGTGTCTTAAGGCAAATAAAGAATGTGGGGATCTTGTACTCATCATTACCCGAGACAATACTATTCCCAGGGTTAATTTCAGACAAAAAGTAAAAGGAAACCGTTTGTGTTGGTGTAGACATGAGGAGAGAGGAGACGCAAGTGACTGGAAGAGTGCTAAGTATGAACTTAGAGGTATTGAGAGGAAAAGGACGACCTAAGAATAG
The DNA here is from genome assembly GCA_907269075.1 of Idaea aversata. Classification (NCBI taxonomy): domain Eukaryota; kingdom Metazoa; phylum Arthropoda; class Insecta; order Lepidoptera; family Geometridae; genus Idaea; species Idaea aversata. The sequence continues at coordinate 5,287,148 of OU026099.1, read as the reverse complement.
ATGGATGGATTGCGTGTGACAAGACGAGAGAGATGGGTGTGAACGATGAGATGACATCTAATAAAAGTGATTGGAAGAAGACATACTGCGCCAATAAATTAGTTGCGATAAGAGCAGGCAGAAGAAAAAAGTAGAGGACACATCAAATGAATTAGGATAACGGGGGATAGGAAAATTGCACTATCCCTAAGATTCAGCAGTTGGGGAATGAATGTAACACATGATATATTTATTGAAATTGTTCTTGAATTACTGTAATATGCTATACAAATAAATAAATAGGGCAGGAAGAGGAAAGTATCGTACGGACCGAATCTCTTTTAATATTAACTAGTTATTTATGAGATAAACCTTTTCTAATGTGTCTCGAAATCGGACAAGTTTGCTTCTCCTTCATTTAGTTGCAGGTATGAGTAGCCGTTCTAAAACAGGTCAAGTGCGAAGCGAATGAGCAATTTCTAAGTGTATCCTGTAGGAACTGGAGGTCAGTGAGTGATGGACAATGTAGTAAACACAACAATAGGGGTTCCGCTAGGGTCTTTAACAAGAAACGTTCTACACTCTGAGAGTTAAATACTTATTTTAATAAATGTAAACAAACTAGGGTTCTTTTTATTAAGATTGCGTTGAACTGGGGTCGTTTCAAGATCACTGACAACATATGTTGTTGTTTGTTAAGTGCATTAAAGCGCAAAAAATTCAATGAGAGCAAAGTGGGGTATATATTGGGCTCATTCATTGCCTCTATTTAAAGACAAGAGTAAATTGAGTCTGCATCATCCATCGATTAGTCTATGATCAAGCCCGGAATGGATTTATTCAAGTGTTCTAACGCACGATCGCGGATCGGCCACTTGATAGCATAATTAGTTGCGTGCAGGAATACATTCATGGCTTGCACTCTTAACTCATGACGGCCAACGAACTACTGATTTAATTTACATATTTTGACCATTGTTGAATAATGTATGTACACATACGCTAAAAGAAGAAAAGCGTTCTATTTCCCAGTGAAATAACGGTAACCGATACCTCGCGATTGTATAGATAAGAAATAGAAATCTTAACTTATCGCGGCACTAGAGAGATTTGGTTTGGGCAACAGAATGCCAGAAATAGGTTGGGAATTTGTTACAATACTCGATACTTATCTGTTTCAGTTTAAACTAACTTTGAATGTATATTCGATTCGTTTTCTGGTTCTCATATTACAAGCTTCCTAGTTGTATAGTTTGGAGCTAGATGGCGCTATGTGAAATGTCGCTAAATATCTATAGTTTAGGCTAGTGGAAGCTGACTTCCGCGAACTTTAAGTCAACAATTGGCAAGAAATAGCGCAGGAAAGGGAGCGATGGACGATGGAAGACTCTCGTTTCGGACGCCAAGATCCACTTTGGGTAGCTGAGCCAGCGGAGTCAATATCTATAATTTAGATACTTACACTAATAATATAGGCAGAGAGTACAACAACTTTGTACATGGGAGCAAATTAAAACAAACTAGTCTAGGGGACGTTTAAAAACAGTAGAACTTGAATTCATAGTTTTTAGAATGTCTGTCTTAAGGTAGGTATGACCGTTTTTAATTAAAAAGTGCTTTATTTATGATATACTTGATATCGAAATCTAAGCAGGACAAACTTAATAAATCAATGAAAAACTGCGGGTGCCCAGGATTAAAAGATGTGTTCGAGTTAGCATCAGATCGCGCGAGACGGTAATGCGCTCTGTGAGGGCTATTTAACTCGCTTATCCAAAAGGATCGGGACTTACCTATACACGACTGAAACGACGCGGACGGGCTGCTTAATTCACAAAATAATATTCAGTATCTCACGAAATTTCAACTTCAGCGTAAAACCACTGACAATAAAATTATGAATTAAGTAAGTAAAATTATTTTAACTAGATACTTTTACTTTTTAAACAACGACATTGTAAAAGATTTTAAAATGAGAAGTATCTATTCTATTAGAAAGCACCAGAAGAACTAAAATCTACAGAATCAGCAACATATTTAAGAAGTTACAGAGCTTGGATAATGAACTTTTGTCATCATATCCAAAGGAAATTTAATAATATTAATAACTGGTCATTAACAGTCAAACTAGATCTTGTTTATCAGTAGTTAAACTGTAGTAGACATTAAAGAAAATGATAGAATATAAAGAAAAATGCTTTCAGGTGTATCATTTTAACTATAGAAGATAATTATATTGTTCTTGTCGTTTTGTATGCAGTAAATTTTAATTTTCAATATATAACTAGGTAACTATCCATTCTTTCACTTAAATTATACACAGTCTTCCATATTCTTAGTCTCTTTCTATTTGTGATTGTATGTAATTGGCTTCCTATTTCCTTGTCGATTTAAGTTTAGCAGTAAACTCTCAGTAATATATAAATATTATGGTCTCTGGGTTAGTCTGGAGCAGACATACTTTTACACTCAAGTTCTACTGCTATAATAATCTCTACAACATTTTGTAATTAAACTATTTTATCACAATTATTAATAAACTTCCTGCACAACAAAACAGAAACATAGATAACAGCGAAACAGTATCAATATTAAAAAAATATAGGCAGAAATAGAACAATTTAATCTCATTAAATATAATTGCCATAACAATTGACCGTCTCAAGCACCTCGGGTCATTGTGAGTCAGTTGCAATGTGTTGCCAGCTGTATGGTCAATTGTCAATTACTTGGCATGTAGGTTTTTAAATCTTTTGTCTATGATTTAGAAAAAATATGAGTTTAATAATAGGTAATTAAAATAATATGGTAATTAATAAGTATGTTGTTGATGTTATCTACATGTAAAAAATAAAATATCCTTGAAAGCTTTGAATTTTAACAATGATTTATCAAGTACTAGCGACCCGCCCCGGCTTCGCACGGCTGTATTATGCATGTATTATATCTAAAAACCTTCCTCTTTAATCACTCTATTAAACTCTATTAAATCTATTAAAAAAACCGCATCAAAATCCGTTGCGTTGTTTTAAAGATCTAAGCATACATAGGGACATAGGGACGGCGAAAAGTGACTTTATTTTATACTATGTAGTTAAGTAAATCACCTAATTTCAGTCTGGTTTTAGATAGTCATTCTAATTTAATTGTAGCTACCCACTGAATTCTCCATTGGTAATCCAATCCATTATGACTGGTTCTGTTCTGAAGCGTTAATAGATAGTTTGTACACAATTGAAGAGCTGAGCACTCTGAGGCAGTACCAGGAGCGTTCCAGCCATTCTACATGGTGCGGTGAAGTGCCGCATAAACCAATCATCATAATCATTGTCGTCATAATGACGACCCAGTTGGCACAATGGTCACCATGCCAGACTGCCAAACACGGGTTTTGGGTTGCGGGTAGACATGTATTTATGCTTAGATATTGGTCTGTGGTCTGGTTGTTTCTATGTATTATAGGTATATATTTACAAAAGAAAAGTATATAAGTAGTATATCTGTTGTCTAGCACCCATAACACAAATCTAGTTACTAGATGGCGATGTGTGGAATGTCCTGTAATATTTATTTATTATCTTATCAACCCATACACATCCACTGCTGGATATGTCCAGGGTCTCCCGCATAAACCAATAACAATTCAATTCCTTCGCTAGCGCACCACACCCATGCCACACAGAGATTTGAGTTGGTGTCTATAATTATGCATAGAAAGTCCGAACATTACAAAATTCTCACCCTAAAATGCTTCTAGTACCGCCTTAAGGCGCTAAGGCCCTAAGGCAATAAATAAATCTCTTTGCCGACGCTCCCCACCATTGCCGCTACTCACACTACACACTAAATTGTTTGTATGGTGCAGCGCTGAACTGCAGTGTGTGGAACAGCTGTTTTTCATAATAGTTTTATTTGCAATCAGCTGCATTAACACTTTAAGGGAATTTGTTGTGTGGGGAACAGCTGTCTTATATATTATGGTAATAATTAACTTTTAAGAGGGTAGTTGGATAACTCAGTCATGCCATACCTCCTGCAGTGAATGATGACCTCTGCTGTAAGTGGAAGGAGAACGCGCAGAACTTGATATTTATATGAAAATTTAGTTCTGCACATACCCCTTCTACTTTCCATCAGAGCTCATCATTTGCTGCAAGGGGTAATAACTAGCAGTAATAATAAATAGTAAAATATATAATTTTATTCTGTGTTTATGTAAATGTAGGAGTGTCAGTAAATATTCTACTGTTAAGAAATTGTTGGTGTGTGTAGAGGGATAGAGATTTTACAGTTAGTTACCTTGACTGGCTGTTCCAATGTCACTCTCCGTTCCTCAAAAGGCAGAGAGTTGGAATGAGGTACAAACACAGCTCGAGGCACCCCAGCATCTTGGTTGTTGGGAGTTTCAGTTCCAGGTGTCCAATTGTAATCCATCGTACTCTTGATTGTGTTATTCATTTTTTTAATTATAGTCTTCCCAAATTGACTGTTACATCGATACTGAAAGTATCAGACAGTGGATTAATATGATTATTTTCACTGCTATAGTTCTTTATTAAGGGATATTTACTATGTTTCGTGAGCATGGTGCTTGGAGTGGAATTTCGAGCTCATAGATACTTAGAGGTGAGAAATATAGTAAATATCCCGATTGTGTTTGTGTTTGACATTTTACCTTTCTTTTTTGTACCATGGCACACACCACCCCTCAAAAACAGCATCCGTGCCTCGCATTAACGTACACGAGCAACACATGAAAATAAAAACCAAGTGTTCACTTGCTGTAAGGTGAAAGGTGTGAATTTATCACTGCCATATTGAGAGCTCAGTGTCACGAACGAACTTTATTCAAAATAACACTTTGAGACTGATTAGATGTCTTCAAATTCGCACGCACTTCTCAAACACTGGTTTTTTGAAACTTGATTCCTTTGGTCGACGTAAGAATCGTTTGTCAATTTGAGTGTAAAATCTAAAAAATATGAAGTTCACAAATATCTACAAAAGTATCACAAAAACGTATTAGTTAGAATAGAAAAAACTAAGTCCCAAACTCAAAATAATGTTAATTCTAGGGCGTTTGTCGAAAATATCGTTCGGACCGAGGATCTTACGAAATGGGCGCAGGAATCGGACATTTGTTTTGTTGAATTAGTGCTGTGCTGCGCTTTTTAGTCGTGGTTTGTTTAGCGAACGAATCGAATAATCGACTAAAACTGAACGACTATTTGATGCTAATAAAAAGAACTGTGCAATATGCCTCAACAGATGGAGCTGCTCAGAAGAATGATGAAAAATAGACTGAAAGCTTTTCGGAAAAAATGATAATAGGTCGAAAATCTCTAAAGTCGTACTTTACAACCGATCTGAACAATATTTCTGTAAGTAAGCTGTCGTCGTCGTCACGGTGATTTTTCATTGAATGGGTATATTCCACATAAAGAGGCAAAAAGTGGAGTACTGACTGGGTATTATTTTGGAGGTAGTTGGTGGTATACCCGGTGGGCCGCGGCCCAACGATGTTTCGTTGGAACTTGTAAATAAGCTTATCTTCAGAAAAACTTTGCTTGCGCGGTCTAGGATCTACGATCGTATCAGTGGCGCCATCAGTTGGTGGCTATGAGAAGCGTCGCCACATTATTATTATCTTCGGCAAATCACGAATCATCACGAATGTAAGGATTCTTTTCTAAGGTAAGGAGCTCCGCTTTTCTTTGCCCTTTACCTTCTACAACGAGGTTTTATCACGTTATTATACGTTACATCTGTCACAATTGTATCGACTTGAGGTAAAATGAGACGTTTCATGTACTCCAATGCGGCTGCGCACCTAAAACAGACTATCCATTTTTTTGGGTTAATAATGTTTCACACTACAAATTAGAAGACACTGTCCAAAATATTTTTGCAAGAGTTTAAATCTGGTTAGTGAATTATGTCTTATACCACTGAATAATATGCGTAAGTGTATGAGTGAGATGAGTGCTGAGCGTGTCAGTATATTTAGTTAATTTGGTCGGGTGTACAACCAAATTGGGACGTGTGTATCGTGGTCGGGCAGACTTAATTATTATTAATTGATCAAATTGGATACGCCCACCCAATTTGGTTGTATCCGACCAAATCGGGACGTGTGTACGCATCGGAGCCAACTTCGTGTTCGAAACAAACAAGTGTGAGTCGGACTCCCGCACGAAGGGTTCCGTATCATGTTGTATTTGAGCTCCACTTCATTTTTTTTCTTTTTTTAGTTGTTGTTGGTAAAACGACACTAATGAAATACATATTCTTTGAAAATTTTAACTCTCTATTCATCACGATTCATGAGATACAACCGGATGACAGACGGACAGAAAGGCAGACAGACAGACGGACGGACGGATTTACGGACGGATGGAACTGATAGACGGACGGACTGATGAACTGACAGTGAAGTCTTAGTAATGGGGTCCCGTTTTTCCCCCTGAGGAATGGAACCCCAGAAACTACTTAATGACCACGATGTGTATCAATGTACTCTCTGAATAGTATCCGACCAAATCGTAGCGTGTGTATCGATACCCAATTTGGTTGTGTCAATTTGGTTGGGATGACCAAATCGTAACGTGTGTAAAAGCCTTTACGGTGGTATTACAGACCCAGTATTACACGGCCACGTATTACGAAGACAATAAAATCGGTCAATATTGTTTCTAGCACTCGCCGGCCGCTGCCGCGGCACCGCTCGCTTGCTCGGCTCGTGCGTTATGATCGCAGTTCTAACATAAACCTAACCTATCCATGTCGGTTCTGGGTAGGGAGTGTTCCGGATGGGTCTTTATATGTTGTAAATACCACGTATTAACGTCATGCGTGCGCGGAACATGACACTTTTGTGTGAATGCAGGTGTTCCTTCAATTTACTAGACGTAATCGCATCAAAAATAAAGAATTGAAGTTCCACACACTCACTCAGACAGCACAGTTCAAAGAGAAGTTTTATACATTCTGTGGTTTGGTAGGTCTATGACAATGTCTTCGTAATATGTGGCGGTGTAATACGGGGTCTCGTAATACGTGGTCGTACATTACTTGTTCATACCTATAATACGAAGCCTGTACACGTAATATCAGGTCGTGTAATCCATGGCGTCGTAATTCATGGCAGCGTAATATCATGTAGGTACACGTATTATTGGCTCCCCCAGCTGTGTGATACTCGCTTAATCGGGGACTGACTTTTCGATTTAACTAGTCGATTATTTGTGTAGGACACGCAGGCGCAACACTAGTGAATTATGAATGTTGCAAGTTCCAAAAAAAAAAGTTTAACTAAACAGCGTACAGATGGCGTTAAAAACGAGCGAACGAACAACTCTCATTCATTCATTTATTTCATTCCGTCATTCATTGGTCATTCATTGATCGGTCTTCATTCATTTCATTCAATACATACGTGCGAGCGAGCGATTACGACGAAAAACGGTTTTCTGCCTTGAGTCTTGTGAATAGTGTGTTTGTCGAGTGTATGTGATAAAAATTAATTTGAAGTGCAATTTCAGTGATTTTTGTGTTTCTGTAAGTATTCATACACTACAACATTTAGCAGATCTTCGAAAATGAAACCATTCAATGATTCTGAAAGTCCACAATAATGTTCAATATGGCCGTGCTTCTGTAGAAAATTATTTGAAATTGAAAATTACTCTAATAATTTCGCCAAATAAAGTGGATCCTATTATAAAACACACATCTGCAGAAGACTAGATCGATATTTTCATGAAATTGCGTTGATGTGGCACATTGACAGGCAGAAGCCCAATTGGATTTGACGTTTATTTTCTTCAGTCTGACTCATTTTACTGCAATTCTTGTAAACTTTTATCTAGGTACCATTAATTTCGTGTTATTATTGGAGAGTAATTGATTAATTAATGTTAGTATGTACCTAGATAATGCTGAATTGGTATCATTTCTACTTTTTACATGATGCACCGTAAGATTTGTCTCATTATCTGGACCATGTAGAATTACTTCAGAAAAGGAATCTTGCACCTATTAAAAATTAATTGTTTTAATAAACAGGTTATGTAAGTATTATCTAATATGAGAAGTTAGGCTACAGTTACAATACATGAAATTATTCCAAACTAGCTGAATACCCCTGCATATCCTGTTTTGTAGGAACATCCAAAAATCCCTTGATGCTGATTGTTGCTTTAGGAACTCCTGTGCAAAATTTTATATGGGCCTTTACATTTAAATTAAGTACTTATCTTCTTCATAATGTACCCTTATCCCAATTTATTTTTGATAGATGCAATATGTGTCTAATTTTAACTCAAACTGTAAGTAAAATATCATGCCCGCTCGCCTGCCTAACACCAACCCTCTCAGCTCTTCATCCATACCCAAATCGCTTTCAGCGATAAGGCCGCCCATTTGTACAACTTGTACTTTCTAGCTATTATTTTACTTTGCTTTGTGTATTTATATGTTCCTTACTGTGTTGTACAAATAAAGTTATCTATCTGTCTATCATACCACCAGTTCTGTTCATCCATACCACCACCAGTTCAAATATCTGGTTTATCTATACTTTTATACTAGCTGTCCCGGCAAACGTTATTTTGCCATATAAAAAAAATGTAATAAACGAAGAACCGCTCGACTGATTTTGTGCAAACTTCACATAAACCATCTACTAAATAGTCGGAACAAAGCTTAAACATTTGGTTTGGATAGGTGAGCCCCTTCTTGAGTTATAAAATTACAACAAAAAGTGGCATTGGTTTTTATATATATACTAGCTGTCCCGGCAAACGTTGTTTTGCCATATAAAAAAAACTAAATCAAAATCGGTTCAGCCGTTCGGGAGCTACGATGCCACAGACAGACACACACACACACACAGACACGTTAAACTTATCAGGGGTTAAAAATCATACAAATCGGTTCAGCCGTTTAGGTGTAGTTTGGCAACTAACACCGCGGCACGATTGACATCAATATTTATACGTCACTCAATTGTTTTGCCTTCCCGGCACCTCTCCATTAAAACTTGAACTTTATGTTATGGTATTAAAGTTCTTATTGACTTGTATTATTACGAATCGTTTGTATGGTATGGAGTATAGAAAAGTGTTGTTTTTAGACATTTTCAGGCAATTTTTTAAATTTTTCTCTCCGTAAGAACCATCCTCGTACCATATGGAATATTCTAAAAAAAGAATTGGCCAAATTGGTCCAGGCGTTGTTGAGTTATGCGCTTACCAACACATTTTGCGATTCATTTTTATATATAAGAAGATAGATTACTAGCTGCGCTCCGTGGTTTCACCCGCGTAACTCCCGATCCCGTGGGAATATCGGGATAAAAAGTAGCCTATAACCTTCCTTGATAAATGGACTATCCAACTCAAAAAGATTTTTTCAATTCGAACCAGCAATTCCTGAGATTAGCGTGTTCAAACAAACAAACAAACTCTTCAGCTTTATAATATTAAGTATAGATTAAGAGGAAAGATTTGATTGTTTGTTTGTTTACATCCGAAAATACTTAACCAAATTAGGTAAAACTTAGTATGACAATACATTCATTCATTGACAGTAACGTAGGTTACTTTCTCGATATTCCCACGGGATCGGGAGTTACACTGGTGAAACCGCAAAGCGTTGCTAGTTAAATATATATTATATTGATACCAGGTCATCAATTCATCAATCAGTCAGTTCAGTTTAACTTAACACTGTTAAAATTATAATTTGTTTAACTTACATGTTTGTACTGCTAACCTTGCGGATTGCCTTGAAATTTTTACCTCCATCTACCTAAAAAGGAACTTAAAAATATTTAACTAGCAGTATGATACAATATCTGTTTATTGATTTAAATCATCACTACATAGTATAAAATAAAGTCACTTTGTACTTGTACTTGTACTTGTATGCAGGCTGTTTTCCGCGATTAGACCCTTTTTAATTGGGTCCTTTTTGCGTGAAGATGGAGTAGGCTTGCCCAGCACCTACTACCCTCTCAGCTTAGTCGACCATGTCCAGAGGAGAGAACTTGTCAATACTTCTGGAGCCAACTAAGCCGCGGGTTTCATCACGATGTTTTCCTTCACCGTAAGAGCGATGTCAATTAGCGCACATAAATTTTTCTTAAGAAAAATACATTGGTGCACGGCCGGCCTGGATTCGAACCCACGACCTTCAGAATGAATGTCGAGGTATCTACCACTAAGCCAACACCGCTCTTAATAATAAGTCACTTTTCGCCGTCCATAAGTCCCTATGTATGCTTAGATCTTTAAAACTACGCAACGGATTTTGATGCGGTTTTTTTTAATAGATAGAGTGATTAAAGAGGAAGATTTTTAGATATAATGCATGCATAATACAGCCGTGCGAAGCCGGGTGGGTCGCTAGTCATTGAAATAAACAAAATGTTAGTTATTGTTACTTACTCACATAACTTGTACGGACTATTTACTGCAACTTGACCTCTATAGTTTTAACTTTGCATGAGGATGGAGTAGGCTTGCCCAGCACCTAACTACCTTCTCAGCTTAGTCGACTATGTCCAGAGGAAAGAGCCAACTAATCCATGGGTTTCATCACAATGTTTTCCTTCACCGTAAGAGCTATGTCAATTAGTGTGCATACATTTTTCATAGAAAAATCCATTGGTGCTTGGTCTGCCAACTGACTCTTCAATCTAGCCCTTTTGGTCTGAAGTTTTATTTGGTAGAACCAGCCTAGCTCTTACATAAATACACAAAGTGAAAAGTTGTTTAAAGTCACCTATCATCCTCTAGGATAGAAATAAAGGTTGTGTCCTTTATAAACTAAAAGTTTAATTCCTACGATGTTAGATACAAGATAAATTCTAATATTTACTTGTCTGACTCTGAAAGTTTAATTAAATTTTCTTTAATGTTGAATTTATATATTTACTAGCTGTCCAGGCAAACTTTGTTTTGTCATTCACAAAAAAAAAGAGAAAAATAAAACAAAATAGATAGTAGCCCATTCTCAGACCTACTGAACATGCATATAAAATTTCATAAAAATTGGTCAAGCCGTTTCGGAGGACTGGTAACTAACATTGTGACACGAGAATTTTATATATTAGAATTCCTTTACTTTGCAGTAGGACCTATACTCCGTGTATAAAAAATGAATTCCGAACATGTTGAATCCTAAAATATGACTTATCCAGAAGTTGAATATTCATAGTTACAATAGCCGTAGGTCACCTGTCTTTTAGGTCTATTTCATACATTCTACCTCATATTAAAAGCTGCATTCTATTTGTCAATAGGTGTGATAATGGCAACGGTGTTTCAACCGTCGCCCGCGTGAATTAGTGAGACTCTAGTGCAGTGAACGAAACGGGCCCGCCGCCTCAAGCGTCACCCGACCACAATGAAAATGGTTTTATCTCAACGGCAACGGGAGGAGCTGTAAGTATATATTTTTTATTTGAATACTAGCATCATTAACTTTGGGAAGTTGTTGGATGCAGAGACCATGCGACCGATCGCTCTGGAAGTCTATGTTCAGCAATGGACGTCCTGTGGCTGATATGATGATGATCATTCCTTGGACTCCCAAGAAACAGGTCAGATCCTAGTTCTGGATCTGTTGTGTACAAATGATAGATCAGTGTCCACTATCTTCACACCTGCCTAAGGCTGCGTTTCCACCAGAGATGTGCGAGGATGCGTAGCGAGGAATGTGTTTGTAAAGAACCAATAGAATAGCTGTACTGACCGAGGCGAGGTAAATGAAGCGATTCTATTGGTTCTTTACAAACACATCCCTCGCTACGCATCCTCGCACATCTCTGGTGGAAACGCAGCCTTATAGTAGGTAGGTGATAATGCGGTCTAAAATTTAGCTCACTAGAAAATACATGTTCACTCATATTATACTACTTTTATAATCGCCTACTATTCTACAGAATAGAATTGTTAAATGAACACTTTTCCTGACTGACGGATCAATGCACAGCCTAAACCGCTGATTGTACACAGAAAGAAAAAAGTTCTCCAGTCAAATAAATTTACTTCAGTCAAGATATTTCCTGTTTCCTATATAAGGAAAATAGAAAATACTCGGAGTAAGATATAAAATGTTTCAAAGTATATTGTTTAAATGAACCAATATAGTATTTGAGACAAAAGCGTGTTAACTCTCTTTTTAAAAATATAATTATTGAATCCAAGAGCGCAACAGTTTTGGTTTAAAAATAATAATATTTGCATTTAATTTGTACCGTTTTCAAGATAAAATTTATTGACTCTTGATCTTACTTATTTTCATTCTTAGCTTGAAAAACTTTAGATAGAGAGAGGTCATATTCTTGCAACAAAACTTCTTATTTCTTGATTAGGAAATGATCTTTCTTGATTTAATGTTTAAGTGTTTATTCTAAGATCTCGATGATTTTGCGACCAAATATACAGTACTTGACAGCATTAATGTCGTTTCTTAACTTAAATATGTGGCTAATTCATTCTAACATTTAGATATTACTTTTTTGGAATGTTTTATTATTTAAGCCAAGCTCTTTATATTCTTTGTATTAAGAGTAATAGTTACTTGATATAAAAGATTCTGTTATTTCAATTGAAAATTACAATGCTTTGATTGAAATATTTTTTTAATTTAGGGTTAAACGTCACCAGCAGTGGCGCCACTTAAATAAATAAATTCATAGCAAACATAAATTCTTTCATAAATATTCCGTAACCACGTCAAAATGAAACAAACCATTATTTTAGTACCAACAAGGTATATCATTATTATGTATTGTTTCATATTGCCGTGGTTTAGGAAATATTCATAAAATGATTTATATTTGCATGAATTTATTTCTGAAAATGACACCAACGCTGCTAAAATTTAACCATAAATAAAAAGATATCAAACATACTATTGGTCTATCTGAAAATAGCAACACTTTTCTTAACTAGCATTTGATTCACACAGTACAGTAACCTATAACAATATTATATTACAAAAAGTACATAGAATAAATAAGCAAACGCAGAATCTTTCACTTATCAAGTAACAAATGATTATAGGTTAATTTCATATTTCTTAGTAAAAAGTCAAAAAGTAGATTCAATTAGTTCTTTATTTTAAATATGCTCACGTTAGATGTTTGACATTTTTCTTCTTAGCCTAAAGACGAAAAAATTACATCATAAATACTATCAGTTACTACTGACAGTTACTTACATAACAAAGAGATATAAAATAAACATTACAAAGAAAATGAAATTTTGAAAACAAACATTTTCAGTTAAGTACTTATCTACTATAGCAATGAAAATGACAACATAAAAACAAATTTATCAGTCACTACTGATAGTTGCTTAAATAATAATACAAAGAAAAACGACACTATAAAAACAAAAAAAAAACAGTTTTTACTGACAGTAACTTTTAACAAAGTAAATGACACCATAAAAACGCTTTTGCTGCGCTTTGAAATTCGTACTTTACGTCATCTATAACATTATATACAAGGTTATTTGAAAAATGCGCACGCTGTCTTGCAGGGTGGTTCATATCATTGAGACAAGCAACTTTTGTTCTACGCCTTTTGGAAATTCGAATAAAAAAATCGAAAATTTTGAGGTTATGTTTATTCGAAAATCAACTGTTACTGACACGGTGAGGTCATTAACCTTATGATTTTACGTATTTTTTTACTTTTATTGATATTTCCAAGTAGTAATGTCATTTATTTAAAAAAAACAGCTGATTTTGTTTCTGGATTACATTGTCAATATCTCCTGCATCCTGAAAAAAAAAAAATCTATGATTAATTGCAAAAAAATACAACTTACTAAAAATATGAAATTGTTTTTTAAAGAAATAACTTAAATATAATAATTGTATCCACTTTCGAAGAAACAGCTAATTCTACAGGATGTACTGCAAACCAACAACATATGGAAAGGTGCAATGGAAACAGAATCCCTTCCACGGGTATTTTACTAAAAAGCTATTAATTTCAGAACAGCTGGCTGTTTTTTTTAAAACATAGCTAAGAAAACTTGGTTGCTCGTGTCACAAGTGCCTTTGGAGCTACAATAAATAAATAAATATTGCGGGACAATTTACACATCGCCATCTGGCCCCAAGGTAAGCTACTAGGCTTGTGTTATGGTAGCCCGACAACGGATGTAAACTTATATACCTTTTTTTGTAAATAAATATTATACATAGACAAACCACCCAGACCATCACAAATTTGTTGACGGCGGGAATCGAACCCGCAACCTTCTGTGTCGCAGCCAGGTGTTCGCCGGACGCGCGCCACAGAGGTCGTCTAACAACACTACTATTTTATAGATCGTCTATTTTATACTATTTTATAGAATATATTATCATCTATACAATAGTAGTTTTGTTTACTAAATTGGCAAAAGTATTACTTACATGTGTTTGAACAATTAATCCTTGAATAGCCTCCGAAGATGAAAATTTTATTTTTCTTGATAATCTTTTTTTGGGTGGGGCCAAATATCCGAACAGGGTCATTTGAATTGGTATTTTTTTGTCTGAAAAATATAAAAGTATAGCATAACTGCTAGTCTTAAAACACAAACAAAGTCATATTATACCAGCAGGTGTTCATCCACTGTTTAAATATTATTATCTTACCATTGTCTGTGACAGCATTTAATATTTGTAGTCCATTTTCATTTGACACTTCGGGTTCCTTTGGTTTTAACAGCTTCCCAAAAAAGCGTTGCCAATTTTTGTAAAAGTTTAATGACTGTTGTGTATATAATTTTTCGAAATCCAAATTAATCTGAAAGAACAAAGTTAATATTATACTTTTGTCAAAATTTAAATTAGTTTACATCGTAGGCCACAGATTTATCGAAATAAACTAACGCATCAGCATGAATAAGGTTCATGCTGATGCGTTAGTTTATTTCGCGTATTCGGCGGCAATTTGTCTTTTGCCATTTAACAATGGCAAAAGACAGCGTCGGCTTGGCTTGATCCCATAATCCATACAGAAGTAAGCACTTACAGAAGGTCACATCTAAGTTGGGGAAAGCATATTATGACGGCTGCGGTTGGGGTGCACTCCAACCGGCAAAGTAGGTACCTGTCTACCTACAACGTACCTTTTTTGGATAGATCTCTCCAACCTTATTTATATACAAAAAATTAACTGGGTTTAACAAATATCTAGATAAAATAAGCAAATATACATGTCGTTTAGTGGACTTACCGCGAAATTTTTCAATAACTTCTCTGGGAACACACCAAGACTCGAGTAATGTCCCCTTGTCCATTGGATTGGAGTTCTTATCCACTCAAGTAACAATGAGAATAATATAATCCTTAGATCAACGACGTTGTAACATTAAAGAAAATAGGAAAACCACTTGTATAAAACCTTAAAACGCGTGCGCATAGATAAACCATTTATCGCGTGCGACACATTACACAAATCAAGCGGTGGTGATCAGTGTTGCCGCCTTGTGAATAATTTTTTCCCTAAGAAAAATATTAAAATCCCACTCAACCAAAAGATCTTAGAAAGAATTAGCACCACCCACCGTACTAGTTTATTTATATGATTCAATGATATTACATTATATAAAAATTTAAATTATCAAAGATATTATGATGTAGTGTTGTCCACGATGTAGTGTAAAACCGACCGTAAACTATTGTGAGTTGACTATTGGTGCTTATTCGATATATTATATGCAATGAACTTAACTATTTTTTGGTCTGGTATCTCTCTTTTTTCAATTTCAATAAGAAAAGGACGGGAACAATCATTTTAGTACCGTTTTAGTTCGACATATCAACCGACTTTGTAAAAAAATACTCCAGGAACGCAACCAAACCTGCGACCCGTGTATTCTTAATTTGGTAGGGTAATGACGTTTAATCTTCTTAAAAAGGCAGAATCTGGCAGAATAGACATAATAGGTACACTGATCGCACGTTTGGCTGCGTTCCTCGCATGATTTTTTATTTATTCGGTAAATACGTCTAACTAAAACGGTGTTAAAAGGATTATACCCGTCCTTTTCTTTTCTTATTTTCAAAAATATATTTAGAACTGTTTATGCGACATATTTATTACAAATGTCACGTATAAGTTTGTTAAGGCTGGGCGTCACGCGGCTTTAGCAACACTGGACGGCGTTTCTAGCGTCAAAATTATTAATAATTACGAAAAAAAAATGTTATAAATTGTTAATACGGTAATAATATTAATTAAATAAAAATAAATATAAATAAATATTGCAGGACATTCCACACATCGCCATCTAGCCCCAAGCTAAGTAACTAGACTTGTGTTATGGGTGCTAGACAACGGATATACTACTTATATACTTTTCTTTTGTAAATATATACTTATAATACATAGAAACAACCACAGACAAATATCTAAGCATAAATACTTGTCTGTGGCGGGAATCGAACCCGCAACCCTGTGCTTGGCAGTCCGGCATCGTAACCATTGTGCCAACTGGGTCGTCAATTATTAAATTTACCATATGTTCAGGGGGAGCTATTATACTGGTAACACTGAAATATTTCAAGATTTATTTTTATAAACTTAAATTTCTATTCAAGAGTCATTGAATCTTGATAAAAAATATATTTCAGGGTCATATTTAATTGAAAATATAAACACAAAATCAGTTTTAGAACAAGAATGAACAATTCTTGACGCAAAAGACAAGGTTGCATTTAGATTCTAGAATCAAAAAATTTGAATGAAGACTCAAGAATTTTAAATTAAAAATAATGTTTTGGTCAGAGAAACTCAACGTTCTTTATCAAAGACGACAGGTATTTATTAAATTAAATATGCGGTAATGTTTCGTTCAAAATTAAAATTATTTGATTAAAATACGTATTGTTAAGAATGTTCACTTTAATGTTAAGAATTATAGGCAGTAGATTAAAGAAAGTCATTTTCAGTTTAAAACTGTATTTTTTGTACTAATTGTTTTTGAAATTCCTAAAAAGAAATTAAATTTTTTTAAACAATGCGGATTTGTAATTAGAACCAAGTAAAGTATTTTTGGATAAGATATATAATAATTGCTTTAAAAAATATGCTTCAAGATATATTTACGTTTTAAATAAAGATATAATTTCTATCTGTGTAGTTACCTGAAACTTGGAGGGTGTGTTCTTTGTATGACGTAGGCATCCAATAAGAAAGGATTTTCCGAAATTCTACTCCTAAGGGGGTGAAAAAGGAGGACAAAGTTTGTATGGGACAATGTGATTCCTTGGTCCAATCTACTAATTCTGCGCGGACGAAGTCGCGGGCAAAAGCTAGTTGGCGCAACTATATTTCATAATCATAACATTAATATTTTTAATAGATTTCCTATACTTAATTAAATATTCATAATTTCCTGGCAAAATTATTTTCTGATAGAAAGTGTGATTAGTTAGTAAACTTCACACATTTCAAAATAACATCCTTGAATAAATCTGACATGTAACTATAGACCCCAATCTGCAGCGTATCGATAACATGACGGCTTAATCGTAATCGGATTTTGTTACAAGTTTTTAGCAGTTGCCGAATTAAAGTTTTGCGTAACAGTAAAAATACGTATGGATTTCCTTGTGTTCAGGCACGTTTGCTACTGTTTATTAGTGACCGAGCGAACGAAGCATATCTGTTTCAAGTCTGACGCCTCCGTCAGTATCTATGTTGGTACTCCTTTCCTCACTTAATGGCTCAGTAATTTATACCAGTTTAATCAGCCCTTTAACTAACCGTCTCACACAATACTCCTCAAAGATTATGCTGGCAAGGCAATTTTTTGCAGAACATCTAGTTGAATCGTACCAATTAGTTAGTTCTGCAATCGACGAGATGCCAGAGTCTGTCTACACGCTCAACACCAAGATATGTCTTTTTACACACGCTTGTTATTGCAATAGATGAAAAGTTGTACGCAGCTGGCATAGCCTTCAAAGTTCTGTGTTTTATACGCGACACTTTCGACGTGTGATTGTGTATCCTAAACGCACACACTTTATAAAAATAATTCAAGTATGCTGACCATTCTGAGAGGTCTTGTCGTTAGGCGTGTCAAAGCTGATATATCTTGTTTGCTCAGCTAAAATAATTTCTTTACGCACTTATAAAACTAAATCTGTATCACGCTCGTTTTCTAAAAGGAATGTTCACGAAGATGAGAAACTAAGAATTAATTGCGTAATTTAGTCCGACCTGTGTGACCGTCGACCTTTGAAAGTGACAGCAATTCTTGCACCGAAGTCGTTGACCCCGCTGCGAGGCACCATCCACCATCTCGACGTCAACGTACCTTTCATCAAGAACCTATGAATCCCATCATTATAATGCCATTACATATTGATAGTGCGATTGGAAGTAACGGGTTACGAACCGTTGTTGTTGGCGCCGATCAAAGCTGAAATTACAAGAAGATTTATCAAGAGTTGATGATGGCCGATGCGATGTTATTACGGCTTGTGTAAAAACTATTCATTATTTCTGTTGTAATTTCAATAATTACAGACATTTTACGTAAATACATGATGTTGTACCTTGCAAAACAATCACGATTCGGTGAGGGGGTCACAGATATTTAATTTTCTATTGTTGTTAATATGGAAACGGCCCTGAACTGGTAACCTAAAAGGTCCTTACTAATTCTGTGCCCTTTAACTTCGCTTCGCCAGAAGTGAAAGGCCGCCGGATCAATTTCGCAGATACATGCTTCCATTTAAGATGTGGTCATGTTTTTCACACGCTATTGTTATTTAATCGGCGGCTAACAACTTGTCAAAATTAAACATATCCGAATTGTGCAAGATCCGAAACAAATTTAAAGTGCGACTGTTACACCTGGTTGGCTTTAAAAATAGCTTGCTTCTGCAAATTCGGTTCATCGCCTTTTTATATTTCCAACTAGTAACTTGTCTCGGCTTTTCAAGTGCGTCTTACATTCTTATGTTAATGGTTACTGAATGCCCTTGATCATGGATTATTATGAAAATAATAAATACACAACGGCCGGTAGTAGGTTCCTTATAAATACTTCATATACGGTATGGAGTATGGACAAAGAGAGACAAAAAAATCGACGCTTTTAAGGTGTCCCTTGGACAACACGTCGAACAAACATGTCTGTCTGGAAATAGTTAAAGATCGAACAGCACAAACACCTTTTCTCTGTCTGCCTACAGCAAATTCTGCAATACTCTAGCCACACCGTGCGTAGAAATACCGACAACATAGAGGAGCTCATCGTGCCAAGTAGAAGGATAGAGACCGAGAAGTAGTAGCCAAAACGTTGGTCAGATCAGATGGCAAAGCAGCTGGAGATGCTAGTGAACGTCGCACTGCGCCAAGCTGAGGACCGCTGTGCAGAAGGAAACATCTAAAACGATATGTTTCCCGTAGCCACGATCCTCAACTTTAAGGGAACGACTAAGGAGTAGGATGTACTGGAGTAATCTTACAAAATATGTAATCGTTAAGTATTAAAAAGAAAATATGACACAACAACTCTATTGCATACAATGATTGTAGTACAATTGAACATTCAGTTTATCGATAATAATCATTATCAACATTCAGATCGCCTAACCGCCCAATTCGCTTTCAATGAACGGGGTCAAATCGAGAGTTGTCTTACAATTTGAATACCTTGCCAAAACAGCAAAACTACCTTACGTCATAACTCGTTATTACCATAATCGATCGAGATCTTGATCTAGCTTTATGTAACAACGTAGGTATGATAGAAAGTTGTCAATTATTTAGTTCGGGAAAACACGTTCCGTACCTCAAAAGGTAAAAATAGGGACCCTTATAAGATCACTTTCTTGTCCGTCTGTCTGTCTGTATGTCTGTCACCACCGAATTTCTCAGGAACGGGTGGACCTAGCAAGTTGAAATTCATACCAGATACTAAGATCTATTGTCCCTATTAGGTGTATAAAAATAAAGGTCCTGAGTCAACACGATAAAAAGATATGGGCAAATTTTCATTTTTGTTTGTTGATGAACAATTTGATTCTTTAATTATTTAATTTTAATTAATTAATTTTAAAGGTATTATGCCTTTAAAATATAGACTAACAAATCAAACCATATAGTGTTGGCAAACTGTTGCCCTTTTGCTATTTTCTCCTAATCCAACACATATTGTGTTCATTCATTTAGAAGATTTACTTTTGTTCTTGTCTGAGTATGACTCACCTTTGTTGTCATCGGTATGATTGTAGTGTCAATGTCAACCTGTTCCCATTTAATTGGCGACTTTATAGGCAATTTGTGTAAATCTTCGGAAGAATATACAAAAAAGAACTTGCTCTTTTGAAGTCTGCCTAACCCACCACAAGTTTGATTGTTAGTGTCTGTTTGTGTTGTGTATGTATATGGTTCAAAATTAATGAGCTGAACTGAATGCGGTTTTTTTGCAAATAATAGGTCAGCGTTTAACTACTATCACACCTGTCTGATGTCCTACCATATTCACGCAGGTGTGATACTGAATCACCATCCATGACAATGCGGTCTAAGATGTAGCACGCTTTCCTAGAAGATACCTGTTCCCTCGTGACTTAAAGACCCCTAAATCAAACAACCAATGAGCTAAGTGTTCCGTGTTCTTTACCTATGTTTCTTGAAAAATGTAATGCAGCAATTGGTATACTAGTATTACCAGAAGAAGACCGAACAATAGTAACAAACTTTTTTGTTTCAAAAAGTATTTTGAAAATTGTCACAATGCCCACTCTATAAATTTGATTATGGTGAGATTATTGGTTTTGATTATGAGCATATTAAGTTGTAATTTATAGGACTTAAGAAAGGAAATCTCATCGCCACAAAAGCTCGAAGGTGAAGAGCGTAGTACAATATGACCTGAGTCATATTGACATTCTTGTTATGGACAAAGAATACCATATGCATATTATACTCGTTCCGTCACCGTCACAAAAGTAAGAACATAGATTTGTTTCTTGGAATTTCATTCAATAACTCTGAATATTTTAATGTCCACGGAACAGGTGTAATATGATAATAATATCTCATGCAAGTCATCCCAAGAATGTGGATTATAAAGTTCAAGAACCGTTGTAAACACCAAGAGGAGGATCGCAAAGAATGCAGTACCGGACCGATAGTAATTTACTAAGTAGTAGCTACAACTTTTGCGCATTATTTTACACTTTAAACAGCACTTATCATGAAAAATACATAAACTTGTTACAAATATTGCTTCTAGATATTGATGGGGCCTAGTTAGAGTTTACTGCCTTTGAAGTTCAACGCCTATTTTAATTACGTCACTGAATCTTTACTTCTTCATCTACTAATCAATGTAGTAGAACTACAGGTAGAACATTGCTATAGGCTATATTATGCATCTATTATACATAATAAACCTTCCTCTTCAAACACTCTTTTTAATTAAAAAATCCGCATCAAAATCCGTTGCGTAGATCTAAGCATACATAGGAACAGAGCGAGAAGCGACTTTGTTTTGTGAGATTTTACTGTACGAAGTATTACGTCGCGTCCCTAGAGTCCCTACCTATTTGATTTTGACGTGACAACGTCTTATAAATTGGTTTGCCGGGTGACACTTCAAGAAACTGCGTTACGCTCCGCTGACGTTATGCGCTCACAATGAGAGCGAATGAGAGGCACGCGGGCATGGTTAGCCCGCCTAAGAGCGAGAGAGACAGACATAAAAAGTGAAAGGCACGCGTCCCTTCCACTCGAGCACAGTTGTTGTCACGTAAAACTTTCGCCCGTATACCGACTTTACAGGCAACCAGTTTTTTTTCCTTTATAATGTGTGTGATCACTAGTGATCAGTGATCACAATTACGCCAAAGTCTCGAAATTACATGCTGAATACCGCGAATAGAAAACAATTTTGCCAAATATCTGGATTGACAATGAGGACCATTTTTGTCTATATGAATAAACTTATTTTGCTTATATTTTCAGTACGTGATTATTTTCTGCATTGTACGCTATTAAGTTAATAATTGCACGTCTAAAGAATCTGTTTTCTGTTAATTCTAATTAAATTAATTATTCTGTTGAAGCAACGGATCATCAAGCTGACCTAACCCACCCAACATACTAAAGCTTGGATATTAAGTTAATTTACCTATGTTAGCAGCATTCAAATGGCCGCTAACGAATAATTAAATTACCCATTGGAAACTTCGATGGGAACTTACTTATGTCAGATCAATTACCGTGTTTTGACGTAGCTTAGTATGTACCTATTTTATCACTCTTCGACCTTTCCCCTTCGTAATTATTGGTGTTGGCATTTGTTCCCCTATCCCTGTTCAGGGTTTTCCATTAAATTGATATATTTTCCTGCGACCCTTGTTTACGCAAACGGTTGGTGTTAATACGAGCAGTTAATCGAAAAACATCAGCCAATAGATCACTTTAGAATAATAGGAACTGAAAGACGGGGTAATCTGAAAATATCTAAAAGGCAAAACGTTGTTAGAAGTGCCGTTTTAGAAAATGAGATGCGAACATAATATTTCTATTCATTTATGATTTTCCAAGGGATGATGTCGTGTCTTCTAATAAACTCTCAAGGGAGGTTGATTGGGCGTCCGTGGATAGGATTCGCAATGACGCAGCCATGGTCTGACGTAGCTAGTAACCAGCCGGTGGCGGCGGCCGCGGCGCCTGTTGTGCCCGATCGATATCGCCACCAACTCGCGTGGGCGGCTTCCTCCCTTCTACCCACGCCCTTAAAGGCAACTATCGACCTTAATCTTTAAAGGCGAAGATTTAATTTGGATTGACTCTTACATCAACACGTTATTACGACTAACTTATTCATTTGTTTGAAGGTTTAGTTATTTCTGGTTAAACCTGCAAAAATAATAAACGGTGACTTGGAAATTAGGATCTTGTCGTCGCTGTTTAGACATTTCTTGCGTACATAAATTAAAGGTTGTTGAAGGCGAAATCGTTTATAAACTTTCGTTGAATGCTACTTTTTAGGGTTCCGTACCCAAAGGGTAAAAACGGGATCCTATTACTAAGACTTCGCTGTCCGTCTGTCTGTCTGTCATCAGGCTGTATCTCATGAACCGTGACACTAGGCTAGAGAGTTGAAGATTTCTAAGTCTCCTAGACTATTTTTTTTAATTTGCTTTCAAGGACAGACTTAATGTCCTCTCTTCCTTTATCACTACATAGTCACTACATAGCATAAAATAAAGTCACTTTTCGCCGTCCCTATTCCCTTTGTATGCTTAGATCTTTAAAACTACGCAACGGATTTTGATGCGGTTTTTTTAATAGATAGAGTGATTCAAGATGAAGGTTTATTTATATGTATAATACATGCATAATATAGCCGTGCAAAGCCGGAGCGGGTCGCTAGTTATAAATATAGATAAGCAAGCAGCAATTAAACAGTTGTATCGTCATTAAAGATTTTAAAGATTTGTACTATCTATCATAGACTTGTTGATGGTGAATTAATGAGTTGCAGGAACAAAGCGTTTATCATACCGCCAGCGACGCACATGACACGAAGAAGTTCTTCAAATCTAACAGTAGACTTAGCCATACCTATAACATTTTCCTATGCACGTCACGTACGTGAATGTAAATTATTGTCAGCTACGTGATGTTAATACGAAAAGGTACTTTTAAGTTTTCTTACTGCGGTTTGTTACATCCCGCTGTTGACCTAAAATCTTGCAATCGACTGCATTGATCTATTTAGTTATTTCATCATTGCAACATGTGTGATGGGTTACATCTTTTATTGATTGGTTTTAATTTGTAACTTAAGGGGGGTCCATACGCCAACGACCTTGGTACACAGCCTAGTAAATAGTCACTACTGGCACCGGTCGCCTTCGTTGGTGAAAACTGTTGATTGTTACGAATGTGTTTTGTTTTACCGACATTTTGGTGTGACTTTGAGCCAAAAATTTCCTATAGTTTTGAAGCTATCCTAAAATTAAGACTTAAAACTAGTCTAGCTTTGAAATAACAAGGAATTTCGCCTCAAAATTACCCCAAAATAATGGTAAAAATTTCACCTACAATTCCATTTCAGCATTTTTGAGAAAAACAAAATAATTTTGTTACAATCAACAATGTTAGTTGTCAGCGACGGGTATTTCTGGCGCGTTGCGTTTGGAAGCATAGGCAGCCTTAAGTTATCTAACTAGTATAGGTAATTTGATTAATATATAGAACACACTAAAACAACTAAAATAATTAACCCGTTTATGGATATGATTATAATAATATGTAGAACTAGCAGCTCTCCGCGGTTTCACCCGCGTAAATCCCTATCCCGTGAGAATATCAAAATATAAAATAGCCTATAGCCTTCATCGACAAATGGCTATCCAACACAAAAATAATTTTTCAATTCGAACCAGTAGTTCCTGGGATTAGCCCGTTCAAACAAACAAAGTCTTCAGCTTTATAATATACTAGCGACCCGCCCCGGCATCGCACGGCTGTATTATGCATGTTTTATATCTAAAAACCTCCCTCTTTAATCACAATCTATCTATTAAAAAAACGCATCAAAATCTGTTGCGTAGTTTTAAAGATCTAAGCATACATAGGGACATAGGGACGGCTAAAGTGACTTTATTTTATACTATGTAGTGAAGTATAGATTTAAAGTTTAAGCAAAGTATCATTATTTATAACCGTGACTATTTAGGTATAGATATAACTACTAATTTATATTTTCAAATACATTAGCAACACCCATTTTACCATTTTAGTTGTCTTATCATTTCCTTAAAGAAGAGATTGTTATCAATTTATTTACAAGCATATTAAGTGAGTAGGTATTTGCTATTCAAAAAACTATTATAATAGCGATAGTGTTGTTCTTTTTTATTTAAGTAGTACCTTTTCTTTTCATTTCGACATCGCAATACAAAACAAAACCATTGACTATAAAATCACGAACGCTCACAAACAACTGATTAAATCTCGAAATTACTCAGTCACAAATCTGATACGCTTAATCGAATTGTTGATTTTATTGTTTAACAATTTTGTAAAACAGTCCAACATCGATCAGATTGTTGCATTCACAAGCAAACCAATCAAAACCCTTAAGGTGAAAGGGTACCGACGCTCTCTCCATACAAACGTAGTCGACTGTTTCCTCCCTGGATAATGACACTAGCGCAAATATTTTTGTGCCATAATACCTAAAACAATAATACGAAATAAAGATTTAAAAAGCAATAAAAATAAAAAACACAAAACATAGGGTCATGGTCATGGTAGTTATAAGTTTTATGCAACAAAAATATTTACTCTAGTGTCATTATCCAGGGAGAAAACAGTCTACTACGTTTGTATAGAGAGAGCCCCCGCTAATTCTTAAGAGGAAAGGGGGGTACCTTTCCTCTTAAGAATTAGCACGTGTTATCGAATTTTATCTAACGTAATATGCGTAAGACATAACGTAAATTTTGACGTCATAGGTTGCTAAATGTTTGCCGTCATAGAATGCTTATCAATCTCATCGAATCTATAGTGAACTTGTTACGTATACGACCGTAAAGAACGTAGCATACGTTGTATTTCATTGTTTGTGAAGTGTGCTCGCTAGTAGCACTTGTCCCAGCGTTCAGCGCTCGCAGTCGTCGGAAATGTATCGTGAAAGTTATTTTCTCAGGCGGTCTCAGATCGGTCCGCGCCTTTATAACTACTTACGCACGAAACCACTTTCGCTGTCCCCAACAGCCAAGTGCTACTGAACTCTATCAGTTAGATTTTAACTGATTGTGACAATATACTATTCTTTCAACGAAACTTCTTCATGTACAATCAACAGTCAAAAGTCTCTGCCCACCATACCGTTTACAATCCTGTGCAGCACTACTTGAACATTATAACAACGTAACCTGTAGATCGAACCCACGTCGGTTGGTGTAGCAGGTGGAGGCCTATACCACTCGACCAACTAGAGACATAGCTAACATGTTGAAAATAATAATCACACTGAGTACATACTTTTAATTCAAGTATTTATGTGTGTGTGTAACGTCTATTAGAAGAAGGTCGTAAGTCCGTCGTATACTTGTTGATAGTATTATTGTAGTAAACTGATAGTGGACTTATGACGCATACTGTACCATATCCTATCGGATGTCAGCGACCATCTTTTTGAATATGCTTCTCTCCTGAACTCCTCTACGTATAACAGCCGTGGCAGTAGTAGTGGTCCAAGACTTGAGGTTGTCACCCCAAAGTATTCTCCTACTGCCTCTACCCTTTTTCCTTTCTATTTTCCCTTCAATAATAGTATTGAGTAAAATGCATTTTGTGTGAATATGTAGATGATGCGACCTTTCTTTTCTTTGCTGTGATGAGTAGTTCAAGTTTATGTTCTTTTGAGAACTTGTCTATGTGACTTTGTTTTAAGATTCATTGCATTCGTCTATTCATAAAGCCACATCTCACAACCAAACATAGTTATGGTAATAGACGAAAGTTTTCAATCTTTTCAAGCTAAGTCTATTGCATGACGAAACAATAATCTTAACTTTGTTTTCCTACTTTACGTCAGAATCCATTATTAAAGCTAAACGTAGTAAAACAAAGCAACAATATTTAATTATATCATAATATCAATTGTAACAAATCAATGTTTACTTTAGTAATAATATTGACCGAACAGTTTCCTATTCAATCAACTGCTACACGCACGGTTCGGAACTTTTAACAAAGACGTAGCGATAGAAAATAAATATAATAGTTGCACGGCATAACTTGATTACTCCCACGCAAACAATAGGGACACCCGCGTCTTTGCTTTGGTCTTTACAATCGATTTCGTTTCACCTTAAGAACGCCGCAAGCTGATAAACGCTGTACTGGCGCTGCCGTAGCACTAAAGTATTATACGAACGACGTTCTAATTTATTCAAAAATGTTTTATTTTCGCCAAAAATGTATTGTCACGAAACTGTAGCTATTAACTCTGTGACTCGCGTAACAATGCTCTGCTTTATCAAAACGTTGCGTAAAGTAAACGAGTTGACGTTACATCAGTGTACGGTAGGTATACGCTGGCTGTGTTTGTTTTGAGTCAGCATCTAATGTTATTCTTTCGAACATGTGTAGTACTATAGTATACTTTGTGACGACTTGATGGCGTAATGAGGACATACAACTGTGTCGAACTGTAGAAGATCTTCCTATAAAGTGACCTTTATATTCATGTTTTACTAGCGACCCGCCCCGGCTTCGCACGGCTGTATTATGCATGTATTATATCTAAAAACCTTCCTCTTGAATCACTCTGGGAAATTGAATTATACTATGTAGTGAAGTAAGCACCTGCTGTTTCGCTCACGTATACCACCCTAGCTCTAATATGTTTCTGTGCACCCACCCTAGCTTAAAATTAAAAGCTTTTAAGACCTTATACATGATTAACCAACTGTGAAAGCGTCAAACTGATTAAATAATATCAACCTTCGTATATTGAAATAGGATTTTACTTTGGATTACCCATTAAATGTATTTAGCTAGAATTTAGCTAAAGTTTAAGGACGATTGTATTTAAACTTACTAGTTTAGCTTGCGAGGTCTGTTCACTACTGTAAACAGACCTCGCAAGCTTAAAATTTTATGCAACGATTGATAGACCTATTTACTGAATTTTTGAGACGCTATTCTGCTCACACCTCAAGTGGTTCTCATATTTGCACCAACCAACACATCATCCAATTCTATCAAGCCGTCCAAAGACGCTTACGCATTCATGAATTAGTGAGGAATATTTCCGATTCATCAAACTAATTATGTACTTTGTATAAAAGCTAAATATTGACTGTAACATACCAATAATAGCCGTATCTTTCGTAGTTTGGAATGTGATAGAGAAAATATTTTGTTTCGTTTTGTCTAACTAAACTGAAACATTTAGTTCACTTATCTTTTAGAAAGTATATTTTAGATTTCCATTTTGTTGTGTAAGCGTTTGAGAATGCAAATTAGGATCATATTTTTTGTATTCTAGGTACTAAGGTCCATGGGCCATGACCAAAATTACACAACGCACAATCAAAATGTATCTTAACAATTATCTAAAAAGTATTCGGCATTTTCAATCAAAGAATTACCTTCGAATTGAGAATGTAGGTGTCTTCCAATAGATTTTTCTCTATTGGAAAATCTGTTAGTTAAATCATGTCATTTGCACTTAACTTTCTCATCATTAATCTTTTATGTATTAAATTGTTTCTTAGACCTTGTTGTCTTGTTAGAGAAAAGCTCTTAGAAAGCACTCCATTATAATTAACAAAAGACTTAACGTTTTCTTTAGGAACATTAAAGAATTTGCAGTATAATATTTTAGTATTGAAGCCTATATCTACAACACTTTTCGTATTAATGTTTTGATTTCCAATATCTGTAGTTGATGTTAGTGGTTCAACTCCTTTCTCTAGAAAGTCGGACTTGTGTTGTCAATTATTCTACAAACCCTTGTTGGGATCGTGTAAATCTCATGTTGGAAAATCATAAGACTTAACATTTAACACCCTACCTATAGATTAAAATCGTACCTATTGAAAGATCGTAAACTTTTTAAATTAATATTAAAATTTAACAATTTTACTGCTACACATAAATGTTGCGTTGATGATAATTTCGCTGACTTCCTGTGTGAAATTAATTACTGATTCTTGAATATCATAATCAGCGCTCGATTCATCTCGCTCGGTGTATGTGCCAACGAAATTTATATTACGAGACATTTTATCTTCAAGCATGCATAGTCTTTTTTTTTCACATAAAATTTTTAATTGTTGTTAACTTGCTTACTTATGTTATATAAATCCGAAAGTTTGGTTATTTATTTGTTTGCTCTCTACTGTACCCTCTTCACGGTCAAATGACTGGAGCGATTTGGATGAAAATTGGCATAATGGTAGTCTTGGGGATGGAAAATGATATACTTTTGAACAGGGGCCTTATTCTGCTATTTGGCCAACCATTGTCATTATATCGAGACTCTATTGATATTATATCGAGATTGTGACTTTATTTGGTATTCTGCTAAAGTTTTAATAACATCGCAATATAATCACTATGGAGTCTCAATGGTATGGTAATATTTACCTTGCAGGTGTTGCCTAGCAACATGGTATATGTTGCTAAGCAATATACCGTTTTGACAACTATCGAGATTCCATTATGCCACGATTGTAGAGCAGAATACAAAAGTGAGTCAGTGGTGTGGCAGTGGTGTTTCGATAGAATAGTTAACGTTAGGAGAATACCAATTTGACATGTAATGGCATGTTTTTGACATTAAATTTCTATTACGATTATATCGACACACTAGTGAAACACAATTGTGTTAGCAGACTTAGGCCCCAGGGCAGAAACACAGGGCGCAGCTAGTAAGAGTAAGTAATGTGTATTCACCTAAATAATTTATCTCTTAATATCATACTAGACACGTAAAAGTTAGTCTTCTTATCACCCAGTCATAATAACACCAGAACCGTATCGCTTCACGGCAATAAATTGCAAAACTCTACATAAAAAATAAAAATAATTTATTCACATGTCACTGTGATTGTGTGATAAATTATTACAAATAAGGCTAATAAATTATAAAATCGGTAACAATTTATTTAATATGAATACCGTAAATCGACCTTTTGCTATTTCGATGTCGATGACTTCACCTCCTTTTTGTGTTTGTACGTAAACGAGTGACGTAAACATTTTTTTCCGTATTTTCTTTGTGGGTGTTAAATCTGCACCTACTCCCGGACATGTACCTTTGAAGTTCCAAAGGTCAGATAAGTTTGATAGAGCTCAGATGTTTTGGTTAATTTAAACAGTAAAACAGTGTT
The DNA here is from genome assembly GCA_907269075.1 of Idaea aversata. Taxonomy (NCBI): domain Eukaryota; kingdom Metazoa; phylum Arthropoda; class Insecta; order Lepidoptera; family Geometridae; genus Idaea; species Idaea aversata. Next base: position 5,257,262 of record OU026099.1, on the reverse strand, counting down.
GCCAGGTTTTTTCTCGTACCAAAAAGGTTGCCAAAAGCAAGTACTTTTGAGTACATTTCAGTATAAAATCTCGAGCAGGTATAAATTTTAAAATTAATTATTTTTCGCTATTATGCGTTACGTTTTTTAATCAAATTGACTAAACTTAGTAAAAATTAGTTAAAGGGTAATGAAATTAATATAGCGATGTCCCGTTTCGATTGTGTTAGTGGCAAGGATATAATTATTCATTTTTTGCACAACATTTTTTTTCTACATTGTAATTTTTTTTTCTTTATTCGCGTGTACAGGACTGCTAAATCTGGTACATTTACGAGATTTCTCGTACGTCTGGCAATCCTGTGGTGTAACAGAACTTCTATAATTAATTATTCTGTTGTATTATCTATCCTTTACGTAGATGGATTTCCCCTCTTTTATAATGTTCGAGTTAATGACCATTCCTAAGTGAATGTCTGACGGACCTATTACTGAACTCGAGGAAACATCTAATACTAGGTCGTATAGAATACATCCGTAGAAGGAAACGTTTATCCATCCATTGGCAATACACATGACATACATGTAGATGTGCGATAATTACGGATATGCGTTATACAAGGGCAACGGTTATATGGATTTGGGGCAAGTTCAACGGTAAGTTAGTTTTGACCCAAAACCTATAGGCATTAGGGTATTTCCGGCTTACTGAGAATTGTAAAAAATTTAAGCAAGGTCGTGCAGAACAAGTAGAAGTAAATTCTGAAAATTTAGGGGCTAGGAAACTTATTTGGTGTCAAGGTAACTTGGCTGCTGTATGGTATGGGCGGCCCCATATAGGATTCAACAGCCATTTCTACTTCAATTTCTACTTAACAACGATGACCAACCAGGTGGGCTCTCCTCAATTCAGGTGGTCTTTTATTTATTTATTTAAGTCAATTAACACGATTATAAAAACCAATTACAGTAATTGACTAATTGGGACAAATCTTTCATACATTTCTCTCGCAAAAATCCAAACACACTGACAATATCGATCTCCATTCATCCACAAACAGATCAGTTTCAGATCTGTTGAGAAACGAGGTGTTATATCACAATTTTTAGCAACGATACTATAAAAAATAAGGGTTTTTTTAAATAATAGTAAGTTTTTGTTAGTTTTGAGGCAGATAATATGCTTTTCCTTAAATTTTCGTCGAAAATAGGTCATATACATCTTTCAAATGACAGCCAGCACCATCTATTATCAAGGTAAATGAAGCTAGCCTTTTTTATAGAATCGCTAATAACATTCAATAGCAAATAATTCTCGTCGATACGATCTCAACGGTCATGTGCGATAGCCTGCGGGCTTTGGTCAAGCGAGCGAGATATCTATTAACACCAGCTATTACGTATACCTACAAACTGTAAACAATAACGGACTATTGCGAATGTTCAATTAACCTACTGCCTTAAACTCTGACGCTAAAATACGCCGTTGTCTTTTACACGGCTTTTTGTTCTGAGTAAATCTTGGTCTGCAATTTGTTCAAGCTTGTTTATTTCTGTAAGTGGAAGCGTCAAAAACTAGCTGTCATTAAGCACGTGTGCATCACAAGAAGCTAACTTAAAAAGTGTTTTCAAGGAAATCCTGTCTTGTTTCTCAAGCTTCAGCTGTACACTTTTTGTCGTCGTCGTGTTTTTTGCTATTTCAAGTATGCGGGTTGCTATACATCCGTTCACTAGATTGTTGTCATATCTTGTCAGTCATTAATTTTGATATACAGTTGAATAACATAACGCGTAGAGTTTCGTTAGCCTACATTTTTGGTTTGAAATAAAGTTTTGAAAATGAAATAGAGACAGGAAGTTCTCCTCTCGGAAGCTTTAGCTCAAATTTAACAATATTTCAATCTTAGCCATTACTAACTGCTGCGCCCTCACGGTATCACCCGCTTAAAAAGACATAACCCTCCCTTTGGCTTCGCCGTAGTCGTTTAAAAAGTAGCCTCTACAAGTCTACACTAACGGACCCTAATACAAAGTTCATCGGAATTGATCGGAACGAAGAAACTTTCGTGTTGTCCACCTTGTCCCTTGCTTTTTAGAGCTGCCAATACACTTGTTACCTATATTTAATTATAGTTAGGACTAGCTTTTGTTAATTTGTTTGTTAATTATAGTTAGGACGCGTATGGATCGAAAATGGACCAAGGAATCGCGTTGTCCTATACAAACTTTGCCCCCCTTTTAGGTAGAATTTCGAAAAGTCCTTTCTTATCGGATGCCTACGTCATACAAATAACACACCCTCTTCAGTTTCAGGTCTCTACGATCAGCGGTTTAGGCTGTGCGTTGATCCGTCAGTCAGTCAGGACAAAGCATTTTATATGTATAGAAGATGAGAGCATGTATTCCGTTCTGGTTCCATTAATTAAACATTCTTATCCCGAGCCATTTCTGACAAAAGCTAACTTAATATCAATGTGTTGAACAAATTTAGCATTCAATCCAAACAATGTCGCTGCAGTATTACCACGCGAAACCTGTAATAAATTCCGTATTAAAAAAACCGTAACGACACATGTTTTCCTTTTATGAATTCAGTTGGAAACGTCCATTGTTTCAGGAACAAAGCAATCGCCGATTATTTAGGTAGCAATGGCTACAATGACGCGCTGGAAGCGTTCAAGAAGGAGGCGGACATGACCGGCGAAATGGACCGCAAGTTCGGCGGATTACTCGAGAAGAAGTGGACTTCGGTCATCAGGTTGCAGAAGAAGGTAGGGACTTAGCTGAATTAGATTTAAGATAGTGGACTTCGGTCATCAGGTTGCAGAAGAAGGTAGGAACTTAGCAGAATTAGATTTAAGATAGTGGACTTCGGTCATTAGGTTGCAGAAGAAGGTTGGAAATTAAACTAAGCTATTATAAGGTTTATCTACCTATGTAGATTATTCTGGATACTAGCTGCGTTCCGCGATTTCACCCGCGTAAGTCCCGATCCCGTGGGAATAATAGCAAAATAAAATGGACTATCCACCACAAAAACATTTTTTCAATTCGAACCAGTAACTAATTTATTTTATTTATTTAATAGATTGTTTGTAACGATTAGGCTCCGAAACTACTGTACCGATTTTGATGAAACTTAGCATGAGGATACATTGATTTATTGGGAATAAAATAGGCTTTTTATCCCGATATTCTCACGGGATCGGGGGTTACGCAGGTGAAACCACGGAGCGCTGCTAGTTCTTGATATAAGCCCAAACAAACTGTTCAGCTTCATTAGATTAGTTAGATGAGAACTATACTTGTAGAGTCACATTAGATCCCTGCGGATCCACGCCATGTGGCGCAATTTTCTACAGATTTTGGGCATCTCTAACGGCGTAGTATACTTATAGCTTCAAGATGATGTCTAGATTGGATAATATCGACCAGTTTTTGTGACAATTATAGACTATGTTTAGTTTTCTTTCTGAAGCAGACAAGTATGAATTGTTAGTAAATGTGTCGATCGATATCGTTGGGAATTTTGCTTTCCAATGTATGGGAACTTCTAAGTTGAACATTTTATGGACTACTAGCATCACCTCGCGGCTTCACACGCGTAACTCCCGATCCCGTGGGAATATCGGGATAAATAAAATATCCTATATCACTCCCAGTGAATTAATGTATCCTCATACCAAGTTTCATCAAAATCGGTCCTATAGTTTCGGAGTCTATTCAATGCTAACAAACAATCAAATCTTTCCTCTTTATAATACACTTGTGACCCGCCCCGGCTTCGCAAGGCTATATTATGCATGTATTATTAAATATAAACCTTCCTCTTGAATCACTCTATCTATTGAAAAAAAAAAAACCGCATCAAAATCCGTTGCGTACTTTTAAAGATCTAAGCATACATAGGGACGGACAACGGGAAACGACTTTGTTTTATACTATGTAAAACAATACGCGTAGACATTTCCCTGCTTCAGAAAGCTACATTTATCACTATCAATACATAGTATAAAATAAAGTCACTTTTCGCCGTCCTTATGTCCCTATATCCCTTTGTATCTTTAAAACTACGCAACGGAATTTGATGCGGTTTTTTTTTAATAGATAGAGTGATTCAAGAGGAAGGTTTATATGTATAATACATGCATAATATAGCCGTGCGAAACCGGAGCAGGTCGCTAGTAGATAATATAATATAATCATGTTTTTATTCGTGTTACTTACTTAGTATTGGGGTTTCTATCTTGAACCTCAGATCTTGAACGCTTGCATAATTCAAAATCGATTTTTAATCTAAGATAATAATATTGATCATGCCTATCAATAATCCTAAATACGATAACATGTTTACGCAACACTGCCGGCATTGTTCTCGTTCTATTTGCAAACACAAATTGCTAAACTTAACCTCGGAGTTTAATGTCTTCATTGGAAATCACGTCGAACGAAATTTATAAAAAGAGAGCATGTTTCGGTCTGTTATATGCTCATCGATCTGATGTCGCAGACGTTTCTAGGTCACAGTTTTCTAGGCTAGAACCGGCCGGTCGATGCATTTGACATAACATCTATATAACTGTTGTGTCACGCATAGTTCAAACAACTATCACCACATAAATGCCTGCTGGCCGTTGTTGCTAACAATGAATGTTCAGGGAGGATTACTAGGTTCTGGCTATCTAGGTTGAGGCCCCACACAACTTTGGTAGCTTTATGACATTTTAAACTTATTAATATACCTAATGTAATTACTAACATAGATCATAAGAAGATTGTTACTAACAACATGGATTTTTGACATCTGAATAAATGAATTTTAATTTAATTTAATTTAATAAATAATGCCGTGAAACCAAACAAATAATTGTCAAGGTAATCTGTTCGTTGCTCTTGCGTTATGTGAACCTTGCTCCATTATTTTGTGGTATTTTAGTATAACATCAAACGGGAACGGGACAATTTTAATGTAATAAATAACCTTAATTTTAATAGTTAATAAACCAATCAACTATGGCACAATGGTCACCATGCCGGACTGCCAAACACAGGGTTGCGGGTTCGATTCCCGCCTCAGACAAGTATTTATGCTTAGATATTTGTCTGTGATCTGGTTGTTTCTATGTATCTTAAATATATATTTATAAAATAAAAGTATATAAGTAGTATATCTAGCACCCATAACACAAGTCTAGTTGCCTAGTTTGGGGCTAGATGACGATGTGTGGAATGTCCTGCAATATTTATATGTGTTTATTCTTTGTAATATATTCAATCAATCTGGTTACATTTTTAATATTTTTACAATTAATCCTACTAATATTATAAATGTGAAAGTTTGTGTGTGTGTGTGTGTATGTATGTTTGTTACTCCTTCACGCAAAAACTACTGGACCAATTGCGATGAAACTCGGTATCTAGATAGCTGGAGACCTGGATTAACACATAGGCTACTTTTTATCCTGATATTCCCACGGGATCGGGACTTACGCGGGTGAAACCGCGGGGCGCAGCTAGTGTTTAATAAATAAATATAATATGGAAAATTAAAATAATAATAAAACTACAACTAAAATACATCCTCAAGCGCGTATCCCCGAGGCATCGATCCGAGAAGGCTGGCAACATATCCCCTCTGGATGGTCAGACTTACCCTTTGAGCGATAAAACCACTAGCCCTCCGATAATGTATTTATTTATTTGCTTGTCTAGGTTATGGAATTGGAGTCAAAGTTGTCTGAAGCTCAGAAGGAGTTCATTGAGGGTGCGCCGACGCGGGCCAAACGCACCCCGGCCGAGTGGATACCACGACCGCCAGAGAAGTTCTGCCTCACCGGACACCGGGCAACCATTACTAAGGTTCGTAGGCATGACTATGATTGCACTAACCAAGCAGACTCCAGACTGAGCAGCCTTTCTATCACGATCTTCAGCGTCAGCTGTCAACAAATGCTGATCGCAAACTTCACACTACAAAAAATTCAACGATAATTTAAGAAATTTCGAAGTGAAGATCGCTTTTATCCTTACTTAAGGTGAAAGGGTACCTGCGCTCTCTCCATACAAACGTAGTCGACTGTTTCCTCCCTGAATAATGACAGTAGCACAAATATTTTTGTGCCATAAAACCTATAACTGGCATGACTATGCCCCCTTTTTTTAATGAGAAAACAGTCGACTACGTTTGTAATAGTTTGTATGGAGACAGCCCCCGGTACCATTTCCTCTTAATAACTAGCAATAGTGATTGCTAATGCATGTAGACTAATCTAAAAATATGTGCAAAACCAACAGTCGATATCTTCTCGATTAACTAAAATTTTAACCCCCGGCCCCGACGCAAAAAAAGGGTGTTATAAGTTTGACATGTCTGTGTGTGTCTGTCTGTCTGTGGCATTGTAGCTCCCGAACGGCTGACCCGATTTTGATTGAGTTTTTTTTGTTTAAACAGTGAATTAGTCGGGAGTGTTCTTAGATCGAAATCAGTTCAGCCATCTGAAAGTTATGGGGGAGAAAAGTCGGGGGTTTTTTAAATTCTAAATTTTCTCATAATTAAAAAACTGCCATGTTATTTTTTTTACCGCCTATTTTTCACTTTGCTATGCTAATGTACACTAAAATAACAATAATAATCATTTACTTGATCTTTCAAATGCCGCAACACGTTACTAACTAATTTAATTTTACTTTCTATCGAAATAACTCTTGGAATTTCATGTATTCTGTCATTAAGTTATTGTTTAACTTTTTTTGTTGCGTCTGATTTCTCGTAATCGAATACAAACGTCGCTTTCAATGAAAATGTACCTAGGTACCATTCGTAAAGATGCATGCCTTCCTCTGTTTTTAGAAGTGTGAACTCCAATTAGATTTCATCGCTTTGTTATCATTATCATTGTTTCGTTTTATAGTTTGATTGAACTTTTCCTGATAGATAAATAAACTGGTCTATTTGGTAAGAATTCATAAAACTTTGATGTGCGTCATGGAAAAAATGTCTAAAATAAAGCAATAACATAAAAAGAATTAAACACAGCGCGACTTGATTTTACAATAAAAATAAAATAAACGAGATTTTAATCTAGTAAAATAAAAATAGTTTTATTGTCATACTGATTTATTAAATTCAAGATTTTTTACAAAGACTTCAAGTTAAAGGAGAAAAGCTGCTAGTAATTTATTTAAAGTTCAATTTTAAGTCCTTTTCGTCTTAACCTAGGAACTTCCTGTTATATTTTTTTATTATTACTTTATAATATTTAGTGCTGTAAGTATAAAAATTCTTTTTCTATAAATGTATTTGTAAATGTAAAAAATATTTTGTTAACAAATAGCCAATTATTACAGTAAATCTACGTGTACCTAACTAATTATCGTTTGAACAACAAATAATTAATAAGTTAATTTTAAAACCTTTTGAAGAAAAAAAAAGTTAAGTCGGTCGTGTGAAATTCCAGGTAATATTCCACCCGGTGTTCAGTTTGATGGTGTCATCGAGCGAGGATGCTACCATCAAAGTATGGGATTTTGAGAGTGGCGAGTACGAACGAACCCTGAAGGGTCACACCGACTCCGTTCAGGACATCGCCTTCGACCATCATGGAAAACTACTGGGTAAGCTATTTTATTCCACATTAGCAGCGCTCCTCCTCGACAAATGGACAATCCAACACAAAAATATTTTTTCAATTCGAACCAGTAATTTCTGATATTAGCGCGTTCAAACAAACATACTCTTCAGCTTTAGATTATTAGTATAGACTAGCTGCGCTCCGCGGTTTCACTCGCATAACTTCCGATCCCGTGGGAATATCAAAATTAGCCTATAGCCTTCCTCAATAAATGGACTATCCAACACAAAAATATTTTTCCAATTCGAAACAGTAGTTTCTGATATTAGCGCGTTCAAACAAACAAACTCTTCAGCTTTATAATATTAGTATAGATAAGTATAGATTTATGTTATTGTAGTGCCAGGGTCTTGCCCAAATCCTATACCACTCTATGCTAAGTCGACTGTGCCCAGATACGCCAACGACCTTGGTACACAGCCTACAAAATAGTTACTACTGGCACCGGTCGCCTTCGTTGGTGAAAATTGTTGATTGTTACGAATGTGTTTTGTTTTTCTTAAAAGTGCTGAGATAGAATAATTGTAGGTGAGATTTTTACCTACATTTTGGTGTGATTTTAAGCAAAAAATTTCCTATAGTTTTGAAGCTATCCTAAAATTAAGAATTTAAACTAGTCTAGCTTTGAAATGACAATGAATTTTCGCCTCAAAAGACCCCAAAATATCGGTAAAAATTTCACCTACAACTAAATCTCAGCACTTTTGATAAAAACAAAACACATTCGTTACAATCAACAATGTAAGTTGTAAGCGACGACGGGTATTTCTGGCGCGTTGCGATCGGCAGCTTAAGCAGCCTTAATACGTCAATTCGAACTTCTACATTTAAATAAAACCGTCCATAAACTTCATTAGATTCCCAGCAATAAAATAAGTGAGATGCTATTAACTGATTTGATATGAGTCAGGATCTTATATTACGTCATGCAATTTCAAATGATGTTCGTCCGTTACATTCCTTGTTCCCAACCGTTTCTTAGGACTTCGTAATAGGAACGCTTAAATTTTTAGGGTGGGGTAAGAAAAAGAGCCAGGTTCTGTTTTGTCTCGTTTAATTATTATTGATTAAAAGCTACCTTAGAATTTTAATTTAACCATGGACACATCATTGCAACCTAATAAAATGTATGTGATTAAATCTAACTATGTGCCCCGCGGTTTCACCCGCGGTAATTTAAAAAAAAAATTATGAATGTAATATATTCATAGTAAAATACATCTTCGCAAATAAACAACCGAAACAAACGAACTATTCTGCTTTATAATATTACTAGCTGCGCCCCGCGGTTTGACCCGCGTAAGTCCTGATCCCGTGGGAATATCGGGATAAAAAGTAGCCTATGTGTTAATCCAGGTCCCCAGCTATCTAGATTCCGAGTTTCATCGCAATCGGTCCAGTAGTTTTTGCGTGAAGGAGTAACAAACATACATACACACACACGCACACATACACACACACACACACAAACTTTCACATTTATAATATTATTAGTAGGAAAAACAGGGATATCGGGATAAAATGTAAGTCACTCCGAATGAATCAATGTATCATCATACCAAGTTTCACCAGAAACAGTTCCGTAGTTTCGGAGCCTATTCAATTAAAACAAACAATCAAATATTTCTTTTTATAATATTAGTACATATACATTGAATTTTAATTTAATTTAGGTTGTTTTGATAATATCATCATGCTCTATTTCTTTCTTGAATACATTAGATAGAATGACGCCTCTAATGTATCAGATCAAAACTTGTATCTTTAGAAATGTGACTCATACAAGTGGCATCTATCCTTTAGCGAGATCCTTACAAACGTGTAATAATATCCTTATACGAATATTCGCCGAGTTATCTTTACTGCTAAACCTGTAGATTGAAAATCTGTTCTTTCTCCAACCAATTGTCTTCACTCAACAGGGAAACAATTTTAAATCCTATTAGGGTTGCATTTAGAAAGCTTATTACGATCGTTTTAATTGCGTATTTACTTAACTATGGTCTACGTACTACTAAATATGGTCTAAATATGGCCTAATTTTACCATCTTCATTCTTATAAAACCAGGCAAACTGATATGCACCCAGATATGATAGCTGATACACGACCTACCAGCTAAGCTAAACAGACCTTCTCCATCCTAAGGTTGCCTGGAAGAAATCGCTTTAAGCGATAAGGTCGCCTGTTTGTACAATTTCGTAGTTAATAAGCTTTCTCGTCATATTTGTTATTTTTAATGTTTTGTGTGTTGTACAAATAAAGTGTTTATCTATCTATCTATCTATGCAACAGATTCATGGTGGAAATCATAGACGGCCTCACTAAGCGTTTTACTTCGTGATTCTTTATTCGTCCTGTAAAGGAATTGAAGTTACTTGCGTCTGTCTGTCTTTCTTGAGGTCTTTAACTCAAATGAATAAGACCCCATCTTCACTCACTATAAAATGTTATAGTGTTCAAACGTTTGCCAATCATTTGCAAAAAAAACAACATGTCCTTTCTCCTTTCTACTATATTTTCTTCGTTTTAATACTAATACTAAAGTAATGTTTTTAATTTCAGTGTCGTGCAGCGCCGACATGTCTATAAAGCTATGGGACTTCAACCAGACGTATGAGTGCGTTAAAACAATGCACGGACACGATCACAATGTGTCTTCGGTCGCGTTCTCGCCCAGCGGCGATATCGTCTATTCGGCGAGTCGCGACAAAACCATCAAAGCTTGGGAAGTCGCTACTGGGTAAGTGTAATGATTTTTAACAAAAAATATTATAAATAGGACGTGCCAAACAGTGCCTTGAACCATTTAAACCAGGGGTGTCAAACTGGATTTTTCATAGGGTCATTTCGAAAATTACAGATGTGTTAGCGGGCCAGACATTAAAAAATTAAACACGTGCATTTTTATTTGGTGAGGTAGGTAAGGTACATTTATTGGATTTTTTTTATAATTTTCATGGGTGCCTTGCAAATCGGTCACTACTGTAAGTGCAAGAACAATGAAAAATTTTCGAATACTCAAAGCCAAGGGTGCAGATTGGTCACTGCAATTGCGAGAGAAATGAAAATTTTAAAAATAAGCTTAAATTTTTGAGATTTAGATTCCTACTGCGGGCCGCGGGCTATATGTTTGACATACCTGATTTAAACCATACATATAAAAATACAGTAAGGTATACAAAAATAAAACATACATAGCATGTTGTGCGTGCATGCAGGGTACAGGTTTAGTAATACATATACTGTAAGTTCTCAGACCATCTCACCGTTACTGATTTTCAGCCGGCCTTCACATGAGCTCTACAATTTTTCAGTAGCCGACATAAACTCGGTATTTTCTGAGATTCTTAGAACACAAACGAAACTTATCTGTCCTACATAATCTACTATATAAAAATAAGTCGGGTTTTCCTTCCTGACGCTATAACTCCAGAACGCACGAACCGATTTAGATGATTTCGGTTTTGAAATGTTTGTCGTAGTCCAGGGAAGGTTTAAACGGTGGGAAAGATCGGACTTACGCGAGTGAAACCGCGGGGCGCAGCTAGTACAGGATAATAATATCATACTACCTGTGACTTCTTTGGGCATTTTTCATTTACTATCACATTTGTCACTGCAACGCAAAGAAGATGGAAGATATCCTAGCAATTTAAAGGTTGTGACAGTGAGTGCGTATTTATGACTAAAAGGACTTGTCACTGGACAGACTTGAATGAAATTTATCGTCCGAGATGCTCTCCGATTTTCTCTAGGGATCTGCAGGCTGTTTCACAAACCGTCGGAAGGCAACCGAAACGTAAAAATATTTGCTGCTGTTTCACTTCCGCGCCTTTTGACGTGTTGCCATCCTTGTCTTTTCAGTTTTATCCGATTCTGTAGCCTTCCGATGGTTTGTTAATCAGGGATCTGGTCTTACATTAGTGAAACCGTTTAACGCCTCTAGTTAAATTTAAACCTTAATTGTTTGAACAACAGATACTGCATCAAAACTTACAAGGGACACCGCGAGTGGGTGCGCATGGTTCGTGTCTCACCGGACGGTACTCTACTCGCCTCTTGCTCCAATGATCAGACTGTACGCATATGGAACGCTGATACTAATGAGTGCAAGGTAAAGTTTTTAAAATATACTATATATTATGTATTCTTTGATTCATGACTTAAAGATAGGTCAATTCATGTTGGTGCAAGGGTAAACTGCAATGATATTTTGTTTTGTTCGGCTGCCTCCTTACTGTCATTCAAATCAAAGCGCACGTTTACAGAGACACCCGCACGCCGATGAGTTAAATTATATTGTATCACTTTTGCTTTTATCACTTCTTACTTTTACCCTTTGTTATTTGCGTAATTGTCGAAAAACCTTGTTTAGTACAGCGAAAGCAAATGGAAATGTTGTCCAGTAGTTTTTATCTACATAAAAGCAATTGCTTTCGTGTCAACTTTTGTTCCAAAGTTCGAATCAATATTTATCAATAACCCTTTTTTCTAGATGGAACTTCGTGAGCATGAACATGTGGTGGAATGCGTCGCGTGGGCTCCCGAGGCTGCCGCCGCAGCGATCAATGAAGCGGCAGGCGGAGACAACCGCCGCGCGGCTCACGCAGGCCCGTTCCTTGCTAGCGGCTCACGCGATAAATCTGTTAAGGTAATGACTTTTGTTTTATTTAGCCTGAACTATCTAACTGCTGGCCTTCCCCATCTCAATCCTCCTATCGTAGTCCTTTGCCACTTCTGGCCAGTTTGGCTTAATGCGGTAGAGATCTCCTATACCGCCGAGTAATTGGACTGAGCTGTGAAGTTTATTTTAAGCGCAAGTCTCACGCGTATTACCAAACCTGGTCTCTAAATGTGCGTGTGTGTAGTAAGGATATATTACATAACTAAGTTGTTGACTCCATGAGTTTCTTGTGCTTACTTCTCATTAGTGGGCGTTTTCCGAAGATCCAATGATTTCATGCAAATCGTATGATTCTAAATTAATTAAGAATTTTGACTTTGTTTCATGCAGATCTGGGATGTTAGCACCGGTCAATGCCTAGCGACGCTAGTGGGTCACGACAACTGGGTGCGCGGCGCGGCGTGGCACCCGGGCGGGCGGTACTTGCTCACCGCCTCCGACGACAAGACACTGCGCGTGTGGGACGTGGCACATGCGCGCACGCATAAGACGCTCTATGCGCACCAACACTTCGCCACCAGTCTTGGTAAGCTACCATACTAAACCTAACGTCACACAGATATTTTTTTAAATCCTATATAACCTATATAGGTATGTATATCCTATATCAACAGTCAACTAACTAAGTATTACGCGAACTTCACACTGCCATCCCACTAATATTATTAATGTGAAAGTTTATGTGATAGTGTGTTTGTTACTCCTTCACGCAAAAACTACCGAACCGATTGCGTTGAAACTCGATATGTAGATAGCTGAAAATTTGGATTAATACATACCCTACTTTTTATCCCGATATTCCCACGGGATCTTACGCGCGTGAAACCGCGGGGCGCAGCTAGTTTTCTTATAAGACGTTCGTTATGTGAATTTCTTGAAGCTACCGAGATCGCTTGCTAACCTAAGTATGCTAGTCTCGCTGTTGATTCTACACACATTGAACGCCGCAATAATTTAACCTTAATCTGACTGAAAGTAATTTTATTGTATTATTGTTCCAGATTTCCACAGGAGCTTGCCATACGTGATATCGGGCAGCGTCGATCAAACCGTCAAAGTTTGGGAGTGTCGCTAAGAGCGTTGCCATTATAGTAACTTAAACTCACCGATGATATCCTTATCATTACGTTTCACACCTGCAATGGGCCTCGCGCTGACAATTCAAAGGCAACTGAGGATTCTCTGCTCATTGTAGTACAGTCGACGATGCTATGTCTCTCGCCATCTCGCCCTCCCCTTTTACTTCACTTAGATTCACACATTCCATTTAAATGTAACTGCTCACAAAAAAAACATGATTTATTATACTTAGTCGACAATAAAACGTTTGTTAAAATAGTGATGTAGCATTCGTCATGTACCACATCAGATCGAGGATGTGAATATAAAAGCTGTGTTATTATTTAACAATCCATTATTCTGTTTTATTTTGATAGTTATTTTTTATTAATAAGTGCGTTTAGATTAAATTTTATTTGGTATAAATAGTTGATATTTTTCTTACGCATTCAAATTAGAAAACTTGTACCTTGATTTGTTTTATGATACTTTAGTTTTATTCAATTTGATGATGTCATGACAAAATATGTCTCTGGGCAAGGCGTGATACGCGTTCGTTTCATGGAGGAATCATTCATGTACATGTGTAAGGAAGATTGCTGTGTGATCGATACCTGTCTCAGCTCGAAGAGATGTCCATTTTGTCCGTTTGCATCTGCCAACAGCATCAATGGACTTCAAACGAGACAGCGAAAACCCATTTCATAATAATTAAAACCTTTTTATAATGATTATTGATTACGCAATTGGATTGTTCGTGCAGAATCAGCTGTTTTAGAGAGACTTATTTTTGAGTTTTGGCGTATCAAAACTTTCACTATAAGTTAGATATTTGTTTTTATTTTAAAATTATTTATTTAAATTCTCAATGTAGCTTCTATGTCTCAAACGAAGTTTAAGTAAGGTATATTTGCTGGGTGTTTAGTGAGCTATGATAAATGATACATTGTCATTATTTATCTTATACATTTAAATAAGTTTCATGCAAGGTTTCACCTAAATTAAAGTGTGTGATAAATAATACGATAAATTGATAACAATATAATTTTCAGTTCCCTAAGGTAGCTAGATTATCGCATTAGAAGCCTACATTCAGTATATTTAGATATTTATTACTTACGGTATTGAGACATTTGGTTGCCCTAATATAAATTAGTTTTAGCTATAGTTAACGGATTGTATTAGAGAAGCTTTGCCGTGTTTGTGCATGCTGATAAATGTACATTGCCTACGAAGTAAGGGCCGACTGCAATACCAAGGTTAGACACAAGCCACCTTCACACTTAGGTCCTTCTTTCCCGAGATATTCACAAGCGACACGACTTAATATCTAAGCATAGGTGGCGCGCTAAGCTGGCACTATTCGTTTATCTTTGAACCAAACTCGAGTGTCGAGACGCTTGTGAAAATCCTCCTGGGAGAAAGTCTTAGGGCCAGTACAGATGATATTATACTCTTATCCACCAAAACTGTGTAGCTTACGTAATATGGATGATAACATTTCTGACTGGCCCTTGCTGTTTATATTTCTAGTGTACAGGCGGCATTAAAACTTATCTATGAAATAACTAATTACTAGCTTCTGTATTCCTAATATTGCTTATCGTTATCGAACTTTTCTTAATAGTATTATGTAATCAACGTAAGCTTCGTCAATGTAAATTAGTAAATACACGATAACGGAGCTAGGTGAATTTGTAATAATTTATGGTGACACAACTGGAGAATTCTTGATCAATTGATATTTCAATATGAAATAGATATACTTATGTCTATCTACTTACATTTTATATTCATATCATCTAGTCAGTCCCATAACTGCCTAACAGACAGTGCCTATCAGTGTTTATTATAAAGTATCATCACAACTTATTTGGATATTTTTAAAATCATTCACATTCAATATAGAAGTACAGATTTCCAATCTCTGGAAGGCAGGTCGGCTATGTATGTTGTTAGACGAATATTGTGTTAAAGTGCGTGTGTAGCTTACGTAAGCCGAAGCTCAGTTTATAATGCGCTTTATCAGTAAGATAAATACTGATGGATTACATTCCATCGACGGAATAAATATGGTATTGGTACATACTGACATATGTCAATACATACTAGCTTACACGATCAATATATACCACGGTATTTTTAAATACTGAAGGACCATTATAAACTGAACGTTTAGCCTACGCTCCTTTGCGTTCCCACTCGTGACCAAAGAGTATTATACTTCAGTGACTGAGTATGTCTGAAGTTACGCACACAAATTAAACACGTTTAATCACATCTATAGTAGAGCTGCTTTTCGGAGATAAATAGGCTTACTTAAAGCTTTTAAATCTATTGTGCAGTACACATTACCACCTCTTAAGGGCTAGCGCAGACGAGATACTCTAACTATGTTTAAACTAAAAAGTTCGCCGTCTACACAAGCCCTTGCCGACATCGACAGGTCAAGCGCTCTCTTGAATCGTGTCTATAGTTGTCGTGTTTCAATGTCTTTCGCCACATTTAGGTACAGCTTGCTAAATAGTTATAAAGTTACATAAATAAGACGTTTGTATTGGTCGTAGGTATTTGCACTCAATTATGCTTATTGTAAGAGTAATTATAACAAGTATGTTCATTGTTCATTCAGGAAATTTCTCTTTGAAATATTTTACGGAATCTGATTTACCGATATAGGTACTTAAAATATGTCATTGTCAACCAATTAATTTATTGAATAGCTTATTGAGAACTTATGTTATCTGGAGTAATTTGTCTAAATTTTAATGGAAAGATAACAACAACTCTTATAGAAATTGGTTTAATACTGTCTGTAAATAAATCTATTAAATATTGAATTTATCACAATGCATTTCTTTTGACACCATAAAAAAGATTATACAGGATATTACAACTTACCTAGATACCTTTTGGATCGAATCAATCCACCAAAACGACTTAAAGTATGTTCAGTAGTATAGTGACCCTGGGGGTACGTTAATTAATAATATGGAGTAGGCTTGCGCAGTGCCTGATTTTCTGTCTTGAGGAAATATTTCATCAAAGTCTAGTCAACAAAGCCGTGTGCTTCATCACGAATTTCCTTCACCGTAAGATTGAGCAATGTTAGTAGTATACACGTAATTTTAAAAAATCATGGTCTACTGTTGGTTGGGATTCGAACCCACGACCTTCGGAATACAAACCACTAACAACAATGTTTTTTTGGATGTTTTTACCCTTTATACTTGTTTGGATTGGACGTCAAAAAAATTGTGATTATCACGGTCAAAAAATCGGTTATCCGTCACTGTCAACTTCTTTTCATGACTGTTCTTTTGATTCCTTCATCTGTCAGCCAGCCATTGAGAAACACGGGCGAAGGCAAAAAGATTTTTGAACCTTGTGAATAAACTTGCAGTAGGTAACCAGAAAACGTGTTGTAATTGTTATTTTCTATTATCTTCAAGTCTTTGCCTGTGTGCCAAGCAGTCTCCGTTGGAATTAAAATGAATATGGATGTGGAAGAGTGTTTGAAAGAATGGGAGGATTTGGTTACAGACTACAAGCGTTTAGAGGTATGGTGATTTTACATGTTTTTTTCTAATACATATTGATGAATTGTGTTGATGGCTATAGTATTGTTATAGTTTTATCCGTCTACAAAGTTTCAATATCAAATTCTGCATGTCATAAACATCAACACATGTATTTTATAGGCAAGGCACTGTAGTGCCTGGGACACGTAATTTATGGACTAAAATTACCTAGATTAGTTAATACCACCCTCGCAGCTAAGTCGACCGTGTCAGGAGGAAAGAAAACATCAATACATCAGTAGTAAACTAAGCCATGAGTTCCATTACAATGCTTTCCTTCACATTAGGAGCAATTTTAGTAGCATACCACACATGAATTTGACATACAACATTCCAATTAAACGTCAAGTGTCTAAGGTTGCATTTCTTCTTATTGACACAATACTTAAAAACTTGTAAATAACCTAATTACAATGTTGACTTTAAGAGGTGTGGTCATATTATACTTACTGTTATGTAGATGTTATCATACAGTGGACATTTTAATAAAGTGGACTTTTTGAAGAATGGCCGTAATAATACTGTGGATATTTTGATACTTATTAACAGTGGATTGTAAGCGGCCTTTTTTAAATTAATTTATCCTTAATGAAACTATTTTAACTGATATATTTAGGTTATTTTGTTTAAATCTGACAAAAACAGTCTTAATAGTTCTCATGTCAGTCATGACATTGACTCTTACAACATGAGCTTATGGTCCCTCGACCGAACGCAGATAGGAAGATGTAAAAAAAAAACTGCTCTCATGGTCTCAGGCATACTGAGGTGACATAAGTCTTACAAAGTTATTTGAAATGTTGATAAAAAATAGTCAATATGTTCCCTATAATATGCAGAATTAGCCAAAGGTGTCCTGAGGTCTTGCTTGCAGAGTTATGAGTTCGAAGTTGCGAAAAGCTTTGAATATGCTAAATTATACATATTTTTACAGACAATAAACAAGGACTACATAACAAAACTAGAAGAAGTCGGTGAATTACAGGCATCATGTCTGAAGGAACTAAATCACCAGAAATATCGCATGACCATTATCACAAATGCTCTCCAAAGGTCAGTACAAGTAATCAATGCAAATTGTTTTCCTACACACTCTAGCTAATCATAATGACCGTTGCAATCTCCTTGTCAAGGCAGTGTGATATTATGTTTGTTTAATGCCCGTTGGACGATTGCTTATCTGAGCTATCAGTATAAACTGTATGATAAACTAATCTCTGTTATTTCCTTTAGGATTTAGGACCACTTACAGCATAATTGCAAAACCTCGATTTTAGTAATCCTTGATTTAGTTCATACACTTTTGATAGATCGGAAAAATCGAGTTTCAAATTGTGTCAATGGGTATTTTTTGAATGCAATGCTCTGTAAATGCCCCTACTTATTATCTACGTTCCTATATTTTCTCCTATTCCTATATTAAAATTGTGTATTGGCCGTTCCAACATGTTGAAATAATGTTGTGAATTCACATTGATAAACTAATATTATAAAGCTGAAGAGTTTGTTTGTTTGAACGCGCTAATCTCAGGAACTACTGGTTCGAATTGAAAAATTATATTTGTGTTGGATAGTCCATTTATTGAGGAAGGCTATAGGCTACTTTTTATTTTAATATTCCCACGGGATCAGGACTTACGCGGGTAAAACCGCGGGTCGCAGCTAGTAATATTATGTTGTTGGATTAAGTAGGTTTACCTACCAATTGTCAAAGTATACATATTATTTTTTAGATATTCCTTGATTGATTAGATACAAAAGATTAACTATCAAAGTAATACCTAATAATAACTAGGTGCTAATAACTAAATTCCGATAACCTGTTGAATAGATTAGCAAAAAACATAACTTGTATGTATAATACAAAGTTCAGTACGCAAGGCCTTTCCTTATTTACCTAATTTGGAATTTAACACCTAATGAGACAAAGCTAAGGTTAAAATTTCCTGGTTTAGAATAGATAAAATAATAGTTTTACAAATTAAAAGTACCTAGTATCTTAATAGCGTCATTGTTTGTAGGTTCTTCAAATAATAAAATAAATTAGCCATAAAAATAATAAAATTGATGAATGTAGCTTATGTTAGTTCCCAGTATTAAAGGTCTCACGCCAAGTCTTATCAAAATCAATTTATTAGTTTTGAAGATAACAATTTACCCATATGGCGTCCTACATTTTTTTTATTCTAATATCTATAAAGCTGAAGAGTTTGTTTGTTTGTTTGATCGCGCTAATCTCAGGAACTACTAGTTCGAATTGAAACATTATTTTTGTGTTGGATAGTCCATTTGTAGTGGAATGCTATATGCTATTTTATATTTCGATATGCCCACGGGATCGGGAGTTACGTGAGTGAAACGGTGGAGCGCTCCTAGTAACAGACACGCATCTACATGCAAAAATCCATACTTTACCTTTTTAAAGTAGCATAGCATATTTATCTATGTAATATTTCTCCATTATGGGACATAGTCTGCCTGCAATAAATGACTATTTGTTTACATTTTTTTTCTGCCACATTTCATAAACAAAACCTGATTGAATTATACACCTAAACCTTTCTTATGAATCACTTCGTGAATTGGTGAAAACCGTATGAAAATCCGTAGGTACAGTAGTTTTCGAGTTAATCGCGTTCACACTGACAAGGCGGGGGGAGGGACTTTGTTTTATAATTGTATTGATTAGTATAGATAGAATTTTGATCTCCCGATAATATTTACTAACTAACTAGTTACTACTAACTAGGTATGTTACATTCGAAGATAACCTTAGGTTATCTACATACATACATTCTATACTTCTATATGCGCGTTCTACATACATTCTATACTTGTTGTATCCATACTTGTACCCACTTATTTCCTTGGGCTGTTTTCCGTAACTAAACCACTTTAGTTGGATCCTTTTTGCGTGAGGTTCTACTTGTCAGGGGTAAAACCAGCCCTGCTCCTCCATTTTTGCCACCAGATGTGGTTTATAGAAATATTTAGAAGGCTGTTGACGTCACCTACATAAATTGTATAGTCTTGAGTCTAATTTCCACATACGTACTTTAGTATATTTATTAACTAACTAGCTTTTGCTTGCGACTTCGTCCGCGTAGAAGTCGAAAATGCACCAAAAAATCACGTTTTCCCGTACAAACTTTGCCCCCCTTTTGCCACCTAAGGGGTTTCGCCTAAGAATTTCGGCAAATCCTTTCTTATCGGATGCCTACGACATACAAAGAACACACTTTCCAAGTTTCAGGTCTCTACGATCAGCGGTTTAGGCTCTACGTTGAACCGTCAGTCAGGACAAAGCATTTTAAATGTATAGACTAAAGTATGTTGAAAGAACTAGGTTCGAGAAGATCACACTTTAAGTCTTAAGTAACCAACCAATCGTACGAGAACAATCCATTAATATTATTGGAATTGTTCATATCCTGTTGTAAAACATAGGGGAACTCATTTCGACAATATTTTCAACTCTGTTATGCATGTCACTTACACAATATACACCTACCTGTTTATATCTTTTTACTAGCAGCGCCCCGTAGTTTTACCCGCGTAAGTCCCGATCCCGTGGGAATATTGAGATAAAAAGTAGCCTATGTGTTAATCCAGGTCTCCAGCTATCTAGATAACGAGGTTCATCGCAAACGGTCCAATAGTTTTTGCGTGAAGGAGTAACAGACATACATACACACACACACACACACACACACACAAACTTTCACATTTATAATATTAATAGGAAAATCATCTAATCTCCGACCCATGGGAATCTATAAATATAAAATTTAAAGCCCTAAATGACTGACGGATAAATCAACGCACAGCTCAAGCCAATAGATGTATCGAACTATGGTTGTGTAGCTAATGACCTAGGCGTGCGCTAAGAAAGGACTTTGGAAAATTCAACTCTTACGCCCGCGCCGACGGAGTCGGGATATAAAATAGCTTAAACGAATAATTTGCAAACAGAGCGCTCTTTCGTAGCTTGCGCCAGCACCATCATTAGGGGAATCTTATTAGCCCAGGGCACTAGGTACGGTCGGCAGCATAATTGCAGACCCACCCTAGAGCTCCAAAACGGCTGTTATAAAAATGTTTTCAGGAGCAGGAGCAAAATTCTAGACACCTGCTTTAGTTGAAGTTTAAAGTCTTCTTACTCATCCATTCATCAAACAAAAATTATAAGAATGAAAACATTCCAATAATAGTAATTTACGAACTCTACCGGGGGCTGCAGTTATGCAGCCGACTGTACAAATACGCCGTTATGTACGGTCGGCTGCATAATTGCAGACCCACCGCAGTGCTCCAAAATCACTATTATTGGATTGTTTTTGTTCAAATAATATTTATCTAATAAATTCATGAGTTTGATAGACTTAAAACTTGAATTGAGCAAGACCTTAGAATCTTGCTTGAGTTGAAAACATTCTAATAAAAGCAGTTTTGGAGCTCTACGGTGGGTCTGGAATTCTGACTCCTACCGTATCTCAAGGTGCTCAATATCTCTAAGTCTATTTCTTTACAGGCTAGAAAAGAAAGGCGTGACGAAAGATGATCGAATCGCAAACCTCGAGAAGGAGATTATGAAGAGGAAAGCGATGCTGCACGAGATCAAAGCGGCACTTCCAAAACAGAACGGCCTATATCTTCGGATAATACTCGGCAACGTCAATGTTTCTATTTTAAATAAGAATGATAAGTAAGTACCTAAAGTTTAAATCGTCGAAGCAGACCGTGTCGTAGGTGGAGTTAAGAGACGAATTGGACTCATACACTAACGACTGGTCCATTCTGACCCTAGACAGAAGAAAATGGAAGTTAGGGAGCCCTTAGTCCTGCAGTGGGACAAATAAATAAATCATAACAAGTAGTACCTAAGATACCTAGTTTATAAATTTTGCGTAGGGGTAACCATCTCATATGTCACAAACAAGAATAAATAATTTATTTTTACATACAAATATTACATAGTATAGTAGAATAGGTAAACAAACTTATACTTACTTAGTTTACTTTACTTTTATTACTTGACGACCCAGTTGACACAATGGTCACCATGCCGGACTGCCAAACACAGGGTTGCGGGTTCGATTCCCGCCTCAGACAAGTATTTATGCTTAGATATTTGTCTGTGGTCTTGTTGTTTCTATGTATTATAAGTATATATTTACAAAAGAAAATTATATAAGTAGTATATCTGTTGTCTAGCACCCCATAAACACAGGTCTAGTTACTTAGCTTGGGGCTAGATGGCGATGTGTGGAATGTCCTGTAATATTTATTTATTTAATTGCGCATAGAATTCACAATTAAATATAAACTAGGGATAAAGGTAACGTGACTCATAAAAACGCATTTCGTATTGATTGATATCGTTATTTTAATTACGTAATAGAATGCGGTTATTTTCGTTTAGGTACAACAATAAAGATTAGCTATTATCTGGGTTTATAATTTAGAAGATTATTTAGCTTTAAATTCGATTTTGTACCTGCATGTGTTGCTATACGAACATAATATTGTAGCTATTCCATAGGTAACTTTTTTATAAAAAAGAAAATTTGATCTATACTTATTACTTATAATATTATAAAGCTAAAGATTTTGTTTGTTTGAACGCGCTAATCTCAGGAACTACTGGTTCGAATTGAAAAACTCTTTTTGTGTTAGATAGTCCATTTATCGAGGAAGGCTATAGGCTACTTTTCATTTTTCAATTTCCCACGGGATCGGGAGTTACGCGGGTGATACCGTGGAGCGCAGCTAGTTATTTATAAAAAAAAGCAGGGAAAAATGCGTCTCTTTATTGGGCCTGTGACGTTACTTGCCCTCAATGCGTAGTTGCGGTCCTCGAGTTCGAGTCTCGCTGCAAAGCTTAATTTTGGAGTTGTATATTTTTCCTCAAAAATACTTCCATAAATGCCTAATTTTACACTTCAAATAATAAAATCTTTAACAACTTATGTGTAAAGTTATTTATTTCACAATGTATTGTTATGTTTTTGTATTATTTTCAGATTCAAATATAAAGATGAATATGAGAAATTCAAACTGATCCTGAGTGTGATTGCGTTTGTTTTAGCCATTGCTAACTTGTACATAGACTTCAGGTAATGTCATTTAAGTATTCTCACGATATTTAAGCAGATAAATTGAAATAACAAAAAATAGAGGTCTCATTCGGACATTTTTCATGCAAAATCTTTGTCCTTGTTTTTATCTCTGCGAAGGAAACAAACGTCACACTGGACTGAGCGATTTGTACTCGTAAGCACAAAGTTTTGCGACAATTTGATTATGTTGTCCAGTAATATTGAAAGTCTTTGGATTTAGGCCCCTAATATCTAGTTGAGCCACCTAACTTTTAAGGTTCAAATCCTGGCTGAACGAAGTATCAGCTTCGGCGCTAATTTCAAATATGTTCCAAGTTTATGTTTCATGGTAATTATGGATTTTGATTTGTGTAATAGTTTAATTTTTTATTTTCAATAAACCAATGTATTCGTACTCGTACCAATAAACTAAATATGTTCCATAAATTATTAACTATACTGTGTTCCTACATTTGTGGCACCTGACATTGAAAGCCTGGGAGCAAGAGGCTATACTAAACCTACTGCCTTATGCCTAAGAGCAACTTCAACATGGTCTTTTCCAATAAAAAAGTCACAGGAAGCAAGTTACACGTTGTCATTTACTTTGGATGACATATTCTATTCGAATTATTTGAAATAAAAAAATGTATAGGACCAATCTAAAAATATTTCCTTTAAAAAAATCTGATGATAAATGACGGAGTTCTACCAAATTAAAAACACCCGTTTTTTGAAGTCTGTTAAAAAAATGATTTCCCTTGTACAATTAGTTACACACCTGATAAATTGTGCTCCGATTGATTAATTTATCCGGCTCTGCAATCGAAATGCATGCCCTACGGTTGAGTAAGGTGATTCTATTCTGTAATACCACAATATTATGTACCCTTATTCGCAATAAATGAATTATGAATTAGTTTCTCAAAAGTGCGTGCTCTTTTGCACTAATCTCATCACCAATCTTACAGGGTGAAATGCATATTGCACTTTGCACTGACCTAACTCAAAAGTAATTCACGACTTAGCGTGCCACAATACACGATGTCGACTATAACTACTTTTCCCTTCCAGACCTCTCCAACTAATCCTGATATTCCTCCTGGTATGGTACTACTGCACGCTCACAATCCGCGAGAGTATACTCAAAGTGAACGGTTCTCGGATAAAAGGCTGGTGGAGACTCCATCACTTCATATCTACTGTTGTTGCTGGTATACTGCTCATATGGCCCCAGAATCAACCTTGGCACGAATTCAAGAATACATTCTTGTGGTTCATTGCTTATATCAGTAAGTTATTGCTCCTTGTCTCTATACTTATATATAAAACTAGCTGTTGCCCGCGACTTCGTACGCGTGGTAGTTTTGTTTATATACCAAAACCTTCCTCTTGAATCACTCTATCTAATAAAAACACCGCATCAAAATCCGTTGCGCAGTTTTAAAGATTTTAGAATACATAGGGACAGACAGCAAAAGCGACTTTGTTTTATACTATGTATTTTTTGTGTAAATACGTTGGGTCTGAGAGTCGACCAACATTTATTTTTTACCCTTTTTTTGTATACTTATGGCAAAGTAAGTACGTTTGCTGGGACAGCTAGTTACTTATATAAACTAGCTGCATCCTGCGGTTTCACCCGCATTAGTTCCGATTCTCTGAGAATTGACCATGCCGGACTGCCAATCACAGGGTTGCGGGTTCGATTCCCGCCACAGACAAGTATTTATGCTTAGATATTTGTCTGTGGTCTGGTTGTTTCTATGTATTTTAAGTATATATTTACAAAAGAAAAGTATATAAGTAGTATATCCGTTGTCTAGCACCCATAACACAAGTCTAGTTACTTAGCTTGGGGCTAGATGGCGATGTGTGGAATGTCCTGCAATATTTATTTATTTATTTAATTTAGGGATAAATAGTAACCGCAAAGTATATTCGATGACTCTGATTCTACTTGTTGGATGATTTGATGTAAACAATAGTGAAAACTAGATTTCAATAGGTTCAGCAGTTTTTATTTACATAACTAAGAGACGCGACAAACAAACAGACAGACGTGAATTTTAAAACTATCTTGTTCTCTAGCTTTTTCTAACATAGAATAGAATAGACATTTATTAGAAAAGCACACGGACAAGAAAACAAATATTAAATAGGTAGACATAATTACAATACAAAAAATAAAATAAAAAATTCAAAATGAAAATAGAACAGACAGAATTAGAAAACAATCGATAGAATTTAATAATACACAATAAAGTCCGGGATGCCGTGTGCTGTCCTAAATGGACCGACCTCAGCTGAAATGCTGCAGCAAGCATAACGCCAGGCTACAGCGCTGGTCTTCCGGCCAGGCCCAGGCCCAAACATCACTAGACTCGTTTTTTTTTAAATTTGCCTTCATCTAAAGACTTTTGTCATCTCTTCCTTTAAAACTATAATTTGTAATTATAAAATTCATAGTTCTGATTTACTAATTGACTGACTGACTGATAAATATATCAACGCTTAGCTTAAGCCAATGAACGGATCGGGCTAAAATTTGATACAAAGTTAGCTATTATGACGTAAAAGATATCTATTATGACGTAAAAATAGCTATTGTGACGTAAAAGATAGCTATTATAACGTAAAAGATAGTAATAATGACGAAAACGTTTTTTTTAATGTATCCCCTAAGCTGTTAAGTAGAAGTCGCGGTTAAAAATTAATAAAGTATGGAAGAATAATTTTGAAAATCAATAGAAGTTTTTAAGAAGAGCTATAGAAATTTTTCCGAAAAGGCGCGTAAATAATTATAAATTGAATACATTCCAGGCGTCGTACAATATATGCAGTTTAGATACCAGAGCGGCGTCCTGTACAGGCTGAAGGCACTCGGAGCGAGGCACAACATGGATATCACTATTGAAGGTAAGCTTACACATCATAACTTAGTTTTTAAGACATTTCAATCTGATTTTAAGCAAATTTAATTGTGCCAACTGGGTCTTCAAAATATGGTCATATATGGACCCTTATATTATGCGGTGTGAAAGATATATGATTATTTATCTATTATTATAGGTTTTCACTCTTGGATGTGGCGCGGTCTGTCGTACTTACTACCGTTCCTGTTTGGTGGATACCTGTTCCAACTCTACGTCGCTTATACGCTGTATATTATCAGTTATCATCCGGAAGCCACTTGGCAGGTACGTCTCATAATACATACTTTTACAGCCTAGAGTCACGCAGACGAGGGTCTTTTTTTCCGCCTAAAACTTTGGAGATAAAAACCAGAAAAATATACTTATTAAAACTCATTTCAACTCAGATCGTTTATTCTAAAACTCTAAATTCACTGCTTATTATACTAGTAGTTCGCCCCGAACTGAGACCTCACGAGTTTTTTATTTTACGTTTATTATATTTCAGCGTAAAGTACTAAAATGTATGTATGTTATTTGAATGATAGGTGCCTAGTATCGCTATTATCTGACATTGGATGATTTAGAGAATCCAAACACGATAGGCATAACTTGTTGTTGTTGTTAACTTGTTGTTGTTAAGTTCTAATTAGCATAGGTCAATCATCACACCCTGGACATCCGTTGACTCTTTATTTTTACTCAAGACATTTTTAATGTGTCCAACATAATATCCAGAAGATAGTAATTCCTTTCCTTCCTTCCTTATGTATCTACTTATCATAATGTTACGTAAGAGGAAACGAGAAGACAAGGTCGAGAACGAGAATATATTAGAGAAGTTTGAGACCAATATGTCCTGTAATAAGTCCCTAAACTAAAATATAACAAGTCAATAAAAATTATAAAATTATTAGTCACAAATTTTATAATTATCAGAGTCTCTAGATCGGCTAGAACCGAACATTCCTACTATTTAATACTATCCATCACTATTATTGTAAAACAGCCCGTGATTATGAAATAAATAATTATAGGAAATGAAGCAAAGAGAGTTCGGACGATTTGGGGCAAAGTAATAAATTTCTATAAAATTTAAATAAATTTGGATTAAGAATATTGTAAATAGTAAGCGTGTTACATTGTGAATTTGTGATGCTACACCTTCGTTATTTTTCTTTTGCAATCACAATGTAACACGCTTACTATTTAAGTACAATATTCTCCAAATTTATTAGATTTATTTATTTTCTATTTTTTAGTTGGACTTTTTTTTATTAAAGCGTGTTTTTTTTAGTTTTTTACTGTATTAATTTATTTTATACTTTTTGGTCTTTGATAACGAAATATGTTAGATCAGACCCTGGTTACTATTGAAAGACAAACTACTCGCCAAGACGATTCTAACGAGCCTAAACTCGATGAGGTTGTGCCGTTTCATTGCGAATTTCCTATGACCACCTTCCAGTTCCATTATCAGACCCTGGTTACCATTAAAAGACAAACTACCCGTCAAGGCGATTCTAACGAGCCCAAACTCGATGGGGTTGTGTCGTTTCATTGCGGAGTTCCTATGACCACCTTCCAGTTCCATCATTAGACCCTGGTTACCATTGAAAGACAAACTACTCGTCAAGACGATTCTAACGAGCCCAAACTCGATGAGGTTGTGTCGTTTCATTGCGAAGTTCCTATGACAACCTTCCAGTTCCATCATCAGACCCTGGTCACCATTGAAAGACAAACTACTCGTCAAGACGATTCTAACGAGCCCAAACTCGATGAAGTTGTGTCGTTTCATTGCGAAGTTCCTATGACCACCTTCCAGTTCCATCACCAGACCCTGGTCACCATTGGAAGACAAACTACTCGTCAAGACGATTCTAACGAGCCCAAACTCGATGAGGTTGTGTCGTTTCATTGCGAAGTTCCTATGACAACCTTCCAGTTCCATCATCAGACCCTGGTCACCATTGAAAGACAAACTACTCGTCAAGACGATTCTAACGAGCCCAAACTCGATGAGGTTGTGTCGTTTCATTGCGAAGTTCCTATGACCACCTTCCAGTTCCATCATCAGACCCTGGTTACCATTGAAAGACAAACTACCCGTCAAGGCGATTCTAACGAGCCCAAACTCGATGGGGTTGTGTCGTTTCATTGCGAAGTTCCTATGACCCCCTTCCAGTACCATCATCAGACCCTGGTCACCATTGGAAGACAAACTACTCGTCAAGACGATTCTAACGAGCCCAAACTCGATGAGGTTGTGTCGTTTCATTGCGAAGTTCCTATGCCAACCTTCCAGTTCCATCATCAGACCCTGGTCACCACTCACCATTGAAAGACAAACTACTTGTCAAGACGATTCTAACGAGCCCAAACTCGATGGGGTTGTGTCGTTTCATTGCGAAGTTCCTATGACCACCTTCCAGTTCCATCATCAGACCCTGGTTACCATTGAAAGACAAACTACTCGTCGAGGCGATTCTTGACGAGTAGTTTGAATGAATGAACTATAAGGTATGGATAA
The DNA here is from genome assembly GCA_907269075.1 of Idaea aversata. Taxonomy (NCBI): domain Eukaryota; kingdom Metazoa; phylum Arthropoda; class Insecta; order Lepidoptera; family Geometridae; genus Idaea; species Idaea aversata. Next base: position 5,228,780 of record OU026099.1, on the reverse strand, counting down.
TGAGATAATTCCCGCAGATTCCCTCCAGCTCTATCATCAGATCAGTTCCATGGTACCATATTATTGTCACCGAAGTTACGCCCTTTCATTTGATACCCCACTCGGGTATATTTGCAGTATAGTTTGTGTGCCATATAGGTAGATCCCCTTTTGGACCCCTATCTCCGTAACCCCCTGACCGATCCTGCTTATGTTCGAACTTAAAAATTCTATGGACCTCAACTACTTGTATACCAAAAATCATGAAGATCAGAGCAACGGTACTCAAGTTATCGTCGAACAAACATACAAACATACAAACATACGAGCGACCGACCCTTCTCAACACTAGACCTCTCTCGCTTCGCTCGTTCGGTCAATAAAAGCAAAAACACTTATTTCAAGATCTCACGAAAGCCCCTCGTCTGCGATTGCCTCTAAATTTTTATACACTTTAACTTTATATATATATACACCACGATTTTATTCCTATGGCAAGATTAATTCTGCCCGACTCTCCCATTTAAATATTTACATTCGACAATTTATTTAATTACTTGGAAACATAATAATCCTAAAAATAAAAACTAATATTTTCTAGTAAAACTGCATCTCTAAAAATTTTCAATAATGAAAATCATTAATAAGTAAGAAGCATCATTGACATAAAAACAAGTTAATTTTAGTCTCCAGTGTACGAAAAAAAACATTTGATTTTGTATAAATGGGTTGGGTGTACCCCACCTGACAATATTTTCTAAGATTTCCGCGAATTGAACTTATAATGAAACTATTTTAACGTATATAATCGCGTTTAAAGTTCTTAAAACGTAAGATTTGAACAAAAAGAAACGAAATAAGTAAGTTTTGACGACCTCTGTGGCGCGTCGGGCGAACACCCGACTGCGACGCAGAAGGTTGCGGGTTCGATTCCCGCCGGGAACAAGTATTTATGCTGACCATAAATTCTTGTTTCTGGTTCTGGGTGTTTCCTATATGTATAATATGTACATATTTACAAAAAAAAAAATATATAAGTAGTTTATCCGTTATCTGGCACCCATAACACAAGCATTAAGTTGCTTAGCTTGGGGCTGGATGGCGATGTGTAATATGTCCTGAAATATTTATTTTATTTTTTAAATAAACGCGATTACATCCGTATAATTATCACCCTGACAATGTTTGCTATAAACGTATAACAGGTAGACGCGTTAAGCATTTCGTTCCTGACGCTCGGCATCGGCAACACGGCGACTACACTCATGCTAATCCCACAGAAATTGAGGGAGCAGGTAGATTAGGAGTTATTGGGTAAAAAAGGAGATTATATCACTTCGTTTCTATGTACAATCAGGCAACATAAGTGCAGATCGAATATTAGAATATTTTCAACTGAAGCAAGATTTTTAGGTTCTGCTTGAGTTGAAGGTTAAAGTTTTTCAACTGATGAATTTATAAAACAAACAATATCAGAATATCTAAAATTACTTAATTAATTACAATATCTAGAATTACTATTTTTGAAATGTTTTCAACATTTCAAAAATAGTAATTCTAGAACTCTACAGTGGGTCTGCAATTCTGTTGCCGACTGTACAATCAGCGACATAAGAGTTTATACTATCTAAATACTATTATCTATTTTATGACTATGCAATCTATACATATAAAATGCTTTGTCCTGACTGACTGAATGACGGATCAACGCACAGCCTAAACTGCTGATTGTAGAGACCTAAAACTTGGAGGGTGTGTTCTTTGTATGACGTAGGAATTCGATAAGAAAGCATTTTCCGAAATTCCACCCCTTAGGGGGTGAAAAAGGGGGGTAAAGTTTGTATGGGACAGCGTGAGTCCTTGGTCCAATCTACTTTAAACTTTGCATAAACATCCTTCTACGCGCACGAAGTCGCAGGCAGAAGCTAGTCTAAAGTCCCAAGCACTACAGCGCCCTGAATAAGCACAATTGACAATTAAAAATAACCATTAAGAATTTGCATATTTAAATCAAAGTAGTGTATTTTTAGAGATTTTGAAACAGTAATACACTCTTAAGTCGCTGACTGTATGTATGTAGTTTGTTTGTAATGTATATGAGGCTAGCATTGAAGAATTAGATAGAATCGGGTCAGTCCTAGACAGCCAAGATGACGCCTAAATAGTAAATATTTTAAAAATACTAGCCTTATATAGTTTAGTCCTTACCACGGTAAGTGCGTCGGCTTCAAGCCGACGTCAATATCCCAAACCGCGTCTCACAATGGGCGGAAATTTGAGCTTGCCTTTGAAAATATAGGAATTAGTTTTTTCGTGTATGCCTATGCAGGATTGTCGGGGACATCAAAACATTCAAAAATAAGGGATTATGGTTATATTATTTAAAAAAAAAACAAAGTCATATTTTGTGGTGTTTTTTAAAAATAACAACCAGAATCACTTAATTTTAAATTTTTTGATGTCCCCAACATTCCTGCATACTTAAAACACACGAAAACTTAATTTTTCAAAACTCTTAGGAAAGGCAGGCTCAAAATTTCGCCCAGTGTGGGGCGCGGGTCGACATAAGCCGACGCGTCGGCTTGAAGCCAACGCTGTTACTGCGGTGCCCTTATTGCCAGATGGGTGAAAAAATACTTATAAATACTTAAATACTACAAAAGTATGGATCAAAACCTAGTTTTATTGATTTAAAAAACTTGCAATTCCAACTAACTGGAAAAAATCCAAGCTAATTGCAAACATTTTAGCTTATTATGCAGTAAAAATGGAATTAAATACCTCACCTTATGTCTCCATTCTGGCAGTAAGCTGGTTTAATTAAATAGTTCAAATATCAGATGGAAAATTACCTCCTACTATTCTTGAAAAAATTTATTCATACAAATCAAATAACGCACCTATATTTCTAGATTTTTACCAAGATATTTTTGTAAATGATGGGAGTGTAATTGTTCCATTTTTACTTAGATTTTGGAATCGAATATTGTATCTATGATGTCTAAAGTAGAAATAGATGTTTATTTTCTTAAGAACTACACATCGAATTTAGTAAATGCAAAAAGTAGATTTTTATTGTATAGGTACTCGTATTTTGAAAAACATACCCCCTTATTCCAAAACGAGGTTTAAGGATAGTCCGAGATGTGGATTTAAACCTTAGATTTAGACACAGATTTACTTGTGAACTATAGTCTAAATACTTTCCCTTTAGATTATATAGGGAACTATAGTCTTAACACTATCCCTATAGATTATATAGGGATAGTGTTTAGTTTAGACTATATAGTTCACGAGTAAATCTGCGTCTAAATCTTAGGTTTAAATCCACATCTCGGACTATCCATAAACCTCGTTTTGGAATAAGGGGGATAGAGTTTATATAATATGGGGAAAAATCTCTAATATCTTCAATATTATTATGTCCTTTAATTTTTATGGGGGTTGCAATCTCAAATCAAGTAAGGAAGTTAAAAATTTCACCGTTTTATATCACCATTATAATAAATACGAAAGTTTGATTGTTCTCTCTTCGCGGTCAAACGGCTTAAGAGGAAAGGGTTCCGGGGGCACTCTCCATACAAACTATTACAAACGTAGTTGACTGTTTTCTCCCTGGATAATGACACTAGAGCAAATATTTTTGGTGCATAAACCTTATAACTGCCATGACTGAAATTAAAAAAGAAATAGGGGCATAGTCATGGCAGTTATAGGTTTTATGGCACAAAAATATTTGTGCTAGTGTCATCCAGGGAGAAAACAATCGACTACGTTTGTATGGAGAGAGCCCTCGGTACCCTTTCCTTTTAAGGCTTTACTTAAGTCCTGAATCGGGACTTACGCGGGTGAAACTAGTTAATTCAGTAATTTATAAACATTCAAAGCAAATCCTCATTCATTAACTTTATTTTACTTTTTGTAGACTGATCAGTTGTTATCTCTTTATACAAACTATTTCTGCATTAGTCTGACTATATATTTGTCTATTTCTACGAGTGACCGAATAAATTTACTCTACTATAGTTAGGTATACAAATGTGTATGGAAGGGCATCTAATTAGATAAATTGTTTTATATGGAAATTTTATTTACTCCCGTATTCACAAATAAGTGCTCTTGGATAAGTGACGGAACTGCGCTAAATGCGGCGTGATTGGTGAATTTTGTGCTGCTCTCTTCACTCTAGAGAATCAGCGTTTTATTTGAGGCTCTATGCGTTCGCGCGCACTATGCTATCTTATAGGGTTGATTGTGAATACGGGGGAAAGTTTCTAACTGGAATCCGATTCAAACTTAACGGCGACTGTGAAGTTAGCTGCGAGTTCGGTTTGTGCGCAACTTCAGAGACGCCATTGAGATTGACCGTTAAGGGAAAAGGGTACCGACGCTTTTTCCATACAATCGTAGTCGACTGTTTCCTCCCTGGATAATGAAACTAGAGCAAATATTTTAGTTGCATAAAACTTATAACTGCCATGACCATGCCCCAGTTTTGTTTTTGTTATTTTTTAAATCTTAATTTCTACGATATGAAAATAAAAAAAACCAAGACATAGGGGCATAGTCATGGCAGTTATAGGTTTTATGCAACAAAAATATTTGTGCTAGTCTCATTATCCAGGGAGGAAACCGTCGACTACATTTGTATGGAGAGGGCGTCGGTACTCTTTCACCTTAATTGATGGTTTTACGCATGACTACCAAATTGCATGTACTGTGACGTTTTTAGGTTATGTACAGTTTTAGAGTATGGTTAAATTGTGAATGATTAGTTTGCATATGTTTGTGCTCAACTATTGTAAATCAATCAAATATCGCCATTTATGTTGATGTCTGCTGCATGTTTATAAGAGCGCCCGGAAACTAAGTAGATTGACCAATAAATATACACCAGAGTTTAACTACTAAACACTGATTGGTGCATTTCTTATTGTGTGACATAATGGCGTACTATTTTTAAATGCAATGGCACAAATGCATTTTGTGACTGGATAACTAAACAATAGATTTTTTTAAAGGATGTTGGATCTGTGAATTTCTCGATTATTAAAGCTACTTTATTAGATTCACCACAACTTAATATAATTTGAAGACATGTTCGTCGGTCTAATATACACTGACTGCCAAAAAAATTGATTAACCAATGGTTTTGTTGAAAAGGAGCGTCTCTCTGAAACTAACCATACTCTTCAGATCCAGGTCTCCGGCGATACTCTCCGGTTTCCAAGACAACGGTAATAAACAAGCTTAAAATACAATTTATTTTAAGAAACACTTAATAGGAAAGGTACCCGGCTCTCTCTCTCCATACAAACGTAGTCGACTGTTTCCTCCCTGGATAATGACACTAGCACAAATATTTTTTTTTTGCATAAAACCTTGGTGTTTTTATTTTCTAATTATCATAGAAAGTAAAAAGAGTTAAAAAAAACTAAATATATATAAAAAATAAGACATAGGGGCATGGTCATTCATGGCAGTTTTAAGTTTTATGCAACAAAAATGTTTGCTCTAGTGTCATTATCTAGGGAGAAAAACAGTCGACAACGTTTGTATGGAGAGAGCGCCGATACCCTTTCCTCTTAAGATATCGAATTGTAAAGGTATTTGTTATACCTACCTCTTGGGTCAATTTTTTTGGCAGCCAATAGTTTTAGCTTAATTACCTGCTTGTGGTTATTGTAACAATAATTTTTCATAGCATAGAATAAGTTAGTCAATGTTATTTATTTTTGTATAAGGTTGAATAGTTCTGTTGACCGTCCTCTACGGAGTTGTGTTTAGATTATGAGTAGTTGAATTAGTGTTGGGACTAGTCATCGTAGTATTGTCAAAACTATACACATAGCGCATCAAAGTTAACTGGAGGCCTCAGTGCGTACTAAATCATCCAATCGAAGTCTCAAGTTAGCTTGGCCATGTTATACAAATAAATACTGTCTAGGAACATGCCAAATGTTAGCGCTTTCACAGCCACCGGGATTTGTATCTTCAAACATTTTTTTTAGAATGCATTTGTATTTATTAATCTTTGGGTAAGTATAAAAATCAGTAAAAATGTTAAAACGCATTATTTAGGTAACTAAAGTGTTACTAAGGAAATTTTCTGAACGCGGTTGTAATAGAATCTTAGTATCTATTCTTAGACAGTGTTTATTTTTGTGTATTTTCCAAGCCTTCGCTGGGCAAAACTTGGCAGGAATTAAATAAAAACTAGATTTTGGCAAAAAATATTCTATAGATTTAGCAATGTAAAATTTCCTTGCGGGCTATTTGTAAAGAATATCATTTCCAATTTTTAAACCTAATTATACTTTGATTAAAACTACCTTAATGTATCAAATGAATCAAGTTCCGGTTAATTTAAACCTTTAACTTAACAAAATTATGCATTAAAAACGTTTGAAATGGTGTTTTTTTAATCCTAAGTTTTACATTTCGATCTCTACTTGAGTATTATTTGCTAAAATCTAGCTTCTATTTAATTTCCGGCGAATTCGGCGCAGCCTTAAATATAATGGGGAAGTCTAGGGTATGTTTTTTTAATGTATGTAAATATTAACCAGAACAAAAACTTGGTGGTGTACATTTTCGATTAAATTATGTTACGTCCAAGTTGCTTGGTCGTTTTAACGAACACTCTGTATAGATTTGTTTATGTATAATTAATTTTTGTACCAATAATTTGATAATGGCGACGTGAATAATCAAATACAATAATTATGGTACTTATTTCGCTTTGTTTAATTTATTACGACCCAGAAAGTTACGATTTAGATTCTGGCCTGAAATAATCTACATACAAATATGCGTTTCCTTCTGATCTGGGTTTCTGTATATTTACAAAAGAAAACTAAAAGTATCTATCAATTTTCTGGCCCCGTTTATGACTTATTTTGGTACAAGATGGCGCTTTTGGGCAATGCACATGTTTTATTTTAATTTTATTTTTACAACAGATAACATACCTGGCTGTTTTGTTTCTTACGTTGCACTGTTTCAACATGTACACGATATTGCAAACTTTGCATAAGAAAACGAAGAGTGGTTTGATGCTCCGGTACCAACTGCGCGCAATTGCCGACCGCCTCTCCAATGAATTCGCGGTCTTGGTATGTGCACTATGAACCCACTTATTTTATGAGATTATTATGTCCGTAATAGTGAAGGGAATTAATGGTTTATTATTTGAGCCGCAAAGGGTTTTACAGCGTCGGATCCTGTAATTGTGTGTGATGGTCTTGGATTTGTGCGTCTAACCATTTTTGAGAAGCTCAAAAACACTTTCTGTTAGATAGAGCGTACGTCCATGTGCCGGCAAACTTTAGAATATTATTAACGTTTAGATCGAATTTGTGCGTTCACAAATAGCGGAATTTGTACGTACCTAAATTCCGAAGATATTTGAGTTGACTATATCTCGTAAATGGTTAGATGTATAGTCCATTAATGAAATAAAAATACAGCAATTTTCCGGCTACATTTGTGACGACCTACATTTGTTTTTTGTGGTGTATGCTGCTAAGCTGGGTTTTGCTGTTATTGTAGGTACCTATAGTATTCTGTGAGGATTGGTATAATTTTAGTCATACATTCCCAACGTCTCGTATACACTTCGTAAAGCGTAACACACAAATAAAGACAGCGTACGTCCGCGTCGCTTGGTGACAAGATTCAAGTAATACACACATTATTATTATCTCAGCTCTGTTATAAGTTTTTTTTTCGTCAATTTTGTGGTTTATTTTGTCTGAGAAGCGGTTGGGCTAATGTTTTGTGTTCGTCCTGTTTTTTTTTTTTCACTAAATTTCCTTAGGAAACAAAGTTTTTAACTAAGGAGAAGGTCTTTTACATGTTGGTACGGTTATTTTAACTTATACCATAGTATAAAACCCTGTACTATGGTATAAGTAAGTATAGGATTTTATAGTTCAAAAATATAGTATTTATGAACTAAAAGTTATTCTAAGTTATCTGATTGGTTGGTGCTAGTGCTAGATGACCAAACGTTTTCCAAAGCAGTCGTTGAAGCGGTGGCGGTAAGTGATAATGATTCAACGGTTTCGTTTGTTTTCAATTCTAACGTAGAATATCCCAAAGAAATTCACTTATTGGCGAATATTGCGGTCTCATAATTTTGTTTATTCTAGTGTTTTGGGATATACTACGTCGGTTTAATTAATTCATTTTGGTGTTGGTATTAAGCACATACCCAGTAGAAAGGAAATGTTGTTTAATTTTAGCAAAAATTAAAGCGGTGATCGCTGCGTAGGTACTCCGTATTTCATATAGTACCGATAATATGGTGAGCGTAACACCACAATTGCGCAAGCATTTCATTTTTAAATCAAACTATTTCAAACGGGATAGTCTTCAGTACTGAGCACACAGGACAATTTAACATAAAATTAGGTACTTACTCATTAAGAAATTAATACCTATATCTACCTAATTTTTAGGTGGGTATGAAGGTACCTATAGATTGAGCTATTGCTTTTTTTTTAGTGGCTGTTGTAACAAAATAATGTATAAAACGCTTCATTAGACTGTTTAAATGCGACACGAGTATAGTCACATTACCAATTACCTGAAACCCACTTGACCCAGAGCTCATTCGCATATCTGTAAAAAATATAGTATTTACCTAAGTATTTTGTTATTTTCTTTATATTGTGTATTGTATTGTATATTGTTTAAAAAAACAGAATCAAGTAACATTACTTTACAACCTTACAGATTTGCGAGTGAGCTCTGGGTCACGTGGGGTTCAGTTAATTAGTAACGTGACTGCATCAGTAAATCAGTTTCTGAAATTTTTATGGCCCGTTTTAAGCCTCTACTGGGTAGGGCCTGATAGATGTCTGTTGGTATGGTTTTTATAACATTTTTGTGTAGAAAACAGCGTGGTTTCTTTAGCTGTATTAGTTTATCATTGTCATTTACTTATTCATAGTTTTCATTTGTATTTTAGTTATTTAAATAACCTGTAGATAGCATATTACTAACATCACTGTACATATTTCATTCCGACTAACATAACTTTTGAATTACAGGAACAGAAATGGAGACAGAACAAAATCGAAAATAAAACCGAATAAAAAATGCATGAGTTCGTGTTGTTGATAGGTGTGATTTTAATGGACTTTAATGTATCAAATAATATTAATAAGGATTTTACGAGAATATGGACATGTATCTAAAATGTATATTTTCTTATTATCAATAAGTAGTTGTTTTATGTATTGGAATTATTCTTCTTAAAATATATTTGTTTAATATGGTCTTAAATTATGTTTGATCCCGCTGTTTGTTCAAATATTTAGGTAAGTAACTTTACTGTAATTAGCCGATTTACAAATTGTCTATGCTGCACCGTAGCAGTGTTCTACTGTTCTCTAACTACTGGGCTGCATGGACCACAGGTCACTTTATTTACAACCGAGACAATGGTATCTACCGGACTGCTTAATATATACTAACTAGCTGTTCCGGCAAACGTTGTTTTGCCATATAAAAAATGAAGAACCGATTTTGTGCAAACTTCATATAAACCATCTACTAAATAGTCCGAACAAAGCTTAAACATTTGGTTTGGATAGGTGAGCCCGTTCTTGAATTATAAAATTACAACGAAAAGTGGCATTGATATATTATAGATTAGCGTTCAACGCAAAGACCTAGAAAACCCTTGCGGTAAGTATTCATCATCATCCGAGCAATGTTCCCGGTTGCATCCCTCTCGGGAACCCAGGGTCCGCTTTCCTACTTTTACGCCTCCACTTCGCACGATCTTCGGCATCCTGGTTTGTAAGGCCATTTGCACGCATATCACCCTTTACGACGTCAAGCCAGCACTTCTTGGGTTCTACCCAGTCTGCCACGACCCGGCGGAGGCGCCATGGCCAGACATTTGTTCCCCACGTAACTAGCCTACTTCCTCTTCGTCCGAGATAGCTTCCAGTGCAGACGTGCTACTCGTTTACTTAATAAATAATAAATACAAGTTCACGGCATAAGTTTCCTTTTAGTATTAAAGTAGTGCAGTATAAGTGCGTGTTTCGTATCCTGTGCGTAAGCTGTGGCTATCACCCCCAAACCTCAGGCCCCACCCCGAGAAACAAAGATAGTTGACATAATTGCTGTCCCGCTCACGCGTCACTGCACGAGAGGTACTGAGCCGGTTTGACCTACCGCCTTGCTGCATTGTTTTACGATAGGAATTAACTATACTGCACGAGCGCAACATAAGAATGGACCCAGACAAGTCTCTTTCGGACACGGAATTGCAACTGGGAGGAAACGCTACACCGAACATCAAATCGTTTCGACTAAAGAGGAGGAGAGGCGATGATCTAGTCGAGGAGCTGTCTTCATTTAAAAAAGAGATGCAGGCTATGTTCTTAACACTTGGAAAATCACAGGAAAAAGAACTGAAGAAACACACTGCTACATTAAAGGAAATCCAACAAACAAACCTTAATATAGAACACTCGATTGAGTTCTTGTCTGCTCAGAATGAAGAGTTCAGGAAAAAAATTGATCAATTGGAAGGTAAAATAAGTGAGGACAAAAAATATATTACGATACTGGAAGACAAAATTGAGATCCTTCAGCGTGATCAACGAAAGTCAGACTTCGAGATCAAAAACGTACCTAAAAAGCCAAATGAGACGAAAGAAGACCTAATCAGTATGACGCTTAGCCTAGCCAACACAACCGGATGTGCCATGAGTAAATCAGATATAAAGGATGTGTACAGGATTCAAGTTAAAAAGGACACTATTAAAAACCCGCCTATTGTAGTAGAAACTAATTCAACAATATTGAAGAATGACCTTATTAAGTCCTGTAAAACCTATAATTTGAAACAAAAAACAAAATTGTGCGCCTCCAACTTGGGAATCAAATCAGTTGATATTGGAATAACCCCTGTCTTCGTTACGGAACATCTGACAGCAAAGGCTGCCCGCTTACACTTTCTCGCGCGAGATCTAGTTAAGTCCAATAACTACAAATATTGTTGGACCGCCTATGGAAAGATATACGTGCGAAAAGATGACAGTGCGGCGATTGTACAAATAGTAAACGAATCCCAAATACAAGCTATGATGGGGAGAGATAAATGACTACTTATGATGTGCTACTATAATAACAATTTGCTAAATATAATGTGTGTGATTCGTGAAGTAGGTATAGAAATATTATATAGAAATACCCACTTTTTTATTTTTATAATTACTTTATGCACAACACTTACTAAATACAATAATCCACTCGAAATATTTTTATATCTTTACTCGTACTACGCATACTTATTTACTCACAACTCACTTCAAAACCAAATTGCAAACAAAATATTGCGCAATATAACTGAATATTCTTCCATAATAACTATCATTTGTGCGCTGCTTCACTCTGACAACATCCACAACATGAATAATGTGAATGGAATCGTTTGTACCTTTTTACTAGCTTTGAAATACCGCAGACATAATAACCAATATTTAAGCGTTTCTAACTACGGGATACCACTGATAAGCCTACCCCCCTATTCTTTTAATTTTCGCAAAATCTGTCACCATAAAATCAAAACATCTCACTATTTAATTGTAAAACAAACGTTCAAACAAACAAAAATAATAATACTTCTACACTCATCAATGGCCTACTACTGTTGTAAATATGAGCGCTTATTATTATATCGATGTTCTCGTAGTTTTCGTAATGAAAGTTTAAATTTATTTTTATTCCAAGATATTAATAACATGAGTGAGATTTTCTACAGTTGTTATAAGGATTTAAATTATCAAAAATCATCATGTTTTATAATTTTAAATACACATTTGAAAATGGGTTTTTCCTTTTATATTTTTCTGTATAACCCGGTTAGTGTAACGTATGGACTATTTTGTATCGACTTTCATTATGAGTGACCTATTACGAACCATAAACGACATCGATCAATTAAATTGCGCAAAGTCGTTGGAATGTGATCCTTCTGAATTAGGCAAATATTATCAGGCGCATAAAAACGACTTAAAAATTATATCACAAAATATAAGAAGTATATTTAAAAACTTTGACGATTTTCTAGTAAATTTGAGTTGTTATAATTTTGAGGCTGATGTCATAGTGTTAACAGAATGTCACCTAAATTCTAACAAGCCAATACCTGGGTTACCTAATTATCAGATGTATAAAACTTCCTATCACTTGAACCAAAACGATGGTGTTGTAGTTTACATTAAAAACAATCTTAGAGGTAAAGTAACTGAAATCCGACTAAAACAATCATCATGTCTACAATTAGAAATATTAAATAACATAGTGCTTTGTATCTATCGGTCCCCATCAAACAGGAATGCGGAAAATTTTACTAATTCTTTATGTAATCTTCTTGCTACTCTAAACACACAAAAAAATATTATAATAACGGGTGATGTAAATATTAATCTTCTTCCTAGACCATCAGAGCAACCCTACGAGTACAAAAATAGAATCTACTATCTTGATAATCTGGCACTATATAGTGTCACAGCTGGCCATACCTTACCAACTAGGGAGCAAAGCTGTCTGGATCATTTTATGCTTAAAATAAATAATAAGCAAACATCAGCATTTGTTGCCATTATTCACACTAGTACTACCGACCATTTTACTACTTTTATCTCTTTGTCTAAAATTAAAAAAGAAAACAATATTTCTAAATCAATAACAAAGGTTAACTTAGAAAATGCACTAAAATATTTACAACAAAACAATTTAAATGAGCTTCTTTTCTGTAATGATCCTAACAAAGTGGCAGACGGTTTAATACAAAAAATTGTAGAATCAGCCAAACTTAATACTGTCACTACACAGATACCTAAAAGTAAGCGGAGTAAAAAACCCTGGATCACTGCGGGGGTTCTGAGATGTATTAAAAACCGTAATAAACTCCAAAAACAGGTTCGTGAAAACCCACACGATGATATAAAAAAGATCTCTTACACCCGCTATAGAAATTACTGCAACGGCTTAATAAAGAAATTGAAAAGAAAATATGACAGAGATATGATTAGTCAATCTCTTAATAATAATAAATTACTCTGGAAAAATGTCAAGAATATAACACACACGAATAAAATCAAGGCTCCTAATTTAGAACTAACTCATTTAAAATCGTCCCCAATAGCTTCAGCTAATTACGTGAATAGTTATTTTACTAGTGTCGGTGAAACTCTTGCCAAAGATATTCAATCCACTCTTGCCCCAAAAAGAACGGACGAATATCTGAAAACACTTCCAAGCTTACCTCAATCTCTTTTCCTTAGTGACACAGACCCTGATGAGATAAATCGGATTATATCAAGTTTAAAAACAGATAGTGCTCCCGGTTGGGAGGGTATTACGACTAGTTACCTCAAATACATACGATATGAAGTATCGCCTATAATAACACACTTGGCCAATCTCTGTTTTGAGCTAGGTATTTTTCCATCCTCATTAAAAAAATCGTTAATAACACCAGTGCACAAGGGTGGGGCTAGAGACGATGTTAACAACTTTAGGCCAATTTCAGTCTTACCAGTTCTTTCCAAAATCTTAGAAAAGCTAATAAACAACAGACTATTAAATTACTTAACCGTCAATAACATACTTTCTCCAACACAATTTGGCTTTAGGCAAGGTATTTCTACCGAAGATGCAGTGAAATCGCTAAGCACCCATCTGACAGAAAATATAGATAAACGGCAAAAGTGTTTATCGGTATTTCTTGATCTAAAGAAGGCTTTTGACACCGTTTCTCTCCCTATTCTTGTGCAAAAGCTGGAAAAGATAGGCGTTAGAAGCAAGCAGTTAGACTTATTTAAAAGTTATCTATCCGACCGAAAGCAAAGAGTTAAACTCGAGGAGTATCAGAGCGAGGACATAGTTGTCTCATATGGCGTTCCCCAAGGAAGCGTTTTAGGTCCTACCTTATTCCTTATATATATCAATGACCTCTGTAATATGAAACTAAACAACGCAAAAATTTTCACGTACGCGGATGACACGGCTATTGTTTTCTCTGGATCCTCCTGGGAGAACGTTAGGATTGATGCCGAAAAGGGTATGTCTGAGGTGGCTAAATGGCTGAAATATAACCTACTTACGTTGAATTCAGATAAAACAAATTTCATGTGTTTCAGTATTTATAATAAATCGCAGCCGAACCCGAATTACAGAATTTCAGTTCATTCATGTAATAATAACCTTACAAATAACTGTAATTGCCCGATAATAAAGAAAATTAACCAGACTAGGTATCTAGGCGTCGAAATTGATCAAAACCTCTCTTGGTATCCGCATATTGAAAAACTAACGTCGCGGATCAGAAAATTCATCTGGATATTTAAGTCTCTTAGACATGTTATACCGGCAGGTAATAATAATAATGAGAATAGTCTGCTTAATAGAATTTATACGTCATTAGTCCAATCTATAATTGTTTACTGCATCCCTATTTGGGGTAGTGCATATAAAACACGTTTTATGGAGGTGGAACGGGCTCAGCGTGCTCTAATTAAGGTGATGTACTTTAAAAAAAGATGTTTCCCTACGGAAGACCTCTATTTAGAAAGCAGTCTTCTATCAGTACGTAAACTATATATTTTACAATTAACATTAAAAAAACACAAAAAAACTAAATATAAACCGAGCATAGTTCATAAAAGAAGGAAGGATTTGGCTATTGCAGTTGCTGATAGAGGGCCACCAAATAGAACAGTTTTTGCTAATATGCAATTCTCCAATATTTCTGAATCCATATACAACAAGGTAAATAAGGTACTAGACATTTATCCTAAATCATATCATTGTTGCAAAACTATGATAGTAAACTGGCTAAAAAATATAAGTTATGAAGAGGTTGAGAGTCTGCTGAAGAATGTAAAATAAGGCATTCTTTAGCGGAATCTTAACCTTTCATAGCATCGCAAACTCGCCAACATTACCACTCTTTTCAGACACACATTCATGGGCTGGGGCTAAACCTCGCCTTACAGTCATACGACCATGAGGTTGCGGTGGAGGGTCCCGTCTCATGGATAAATCTAACACACATTATGTATACTGTATGTTATGTATGTTTTTATCATGTATATTTAATTAGTCTGTAATGTATAATTATATGTTATGTATGATATTTGTTTGTCCTGTATATGTGTATATATGTATATATATTATAGTACAAAAATGTTATTTTTATATAGATTCATTTAACTATCTAATAATAGTGTAGGTAAGGAAGAGCGGAGACTCCTGGCACAGGCATCTCGATTGCTTAAAAGGAGTATCCAATAATTTGTCTTAATTGTAAGTGTTTCGTTTGTGAAATAAATTTTATTATTTTATTATTATTTATTACCGTCGGCAGAAAAAGGACGAATTTTTTTTTTTTTTTATATTAAACTAGCGACCCGTCTTGGCTTCGCACGGCTAAAAAAAAAAAAAAAATGATAAAAAGTAAGTATAAAAAAAAAAAAAATAGCAGCTTAGCCAACTATTTTCTCTATAAAATAGTCGTTGGTCTGTAAAAAGTACTAGGTAATCAGAAGTCAGTAGAAGGAAATCACACTTATAACGTTATCTCTCTCTTTCTTCATTTTTCTCTTTCCTTTATCGTGTAAATTTGGTCTGTAAGTACTAGGCAATCAGAAGTCATTAGAAGGTATAAACAAAATCACATTTATAACGCTATCTCTCTCTTTCTTCAACTACTCTCTTTCCGTTACCATGTAAATTGTTTGATAGTAATTTGGTCCGTAAGTACCAGGCAATCAGAACTCAGTAGAGGGTATCCTACAAAAAACTGTCAGATATCTAATGTGAAATCATGCTCGATTTAATTGAATTATTTTCCAGTTTTATTAAGGTTCCGTACCTAAAGGGTAAAAACGGGACCCTATTACTAAGACTTCGCTGTCCGTCCGTCGCATCGGTCCGTCCGTCTGTCACCAGGCTGTATCTCATGAACCATGATAGCAAGAAAGTTGAAATTTTCACAGATAATGCATTTCTGTTGCAGCTATAACAACAAATACTTAAAACAGGAAAAGTAAATATTTTTTGTGCATGTTTTTAAGAATTTTAGATTATTTTCATGTTTAGGTACTATTTTTTGTTAATATAAGTACTCCCAAAAGGGCAGGCAAGACTTTTATTTTTTATTTTCAATTCCTTCATGGCCATCACATCCTTTTTGAGGAGAAAAATTGAAGAAAGAGAGATGACGTAATAAATGTGATTTGTACCTTCTACTAACTTCTGATTGCCTAGTACCTTTTACAGGCCAATGACTATTTTATAGAGCAAATGGTTGACTAAGCTGGTATTATATGCACGGAGATGTTAACACTACTGGCGAGTAGTGTAGAAGGAAAAAAATCCCTACGACACTACCGGTAGTGTCGACTGGTAGTGCGGTGGGTAATTAATGGTCTATATTCACTTTCTTTGGGTCAACGTATTGATGAATTTGATGGTCATGTGGCAGACTATTCATATTAGACCCTTTACGGCACGAAGGACCACTTCAAGACTTTTACCATTATCCTTTAAAATAATACACGAAAATGTAGCAAAAGAACATAACTTTATTTTCTTATTCAGTCTATGAACGAAATACCTCGTGAATCAACATAGGTGCATACTTAATTCATGAATAAGGTTGGAGTTTCACTAATGCATAAACAGAATCATTCATACAAATTAGTTCAATTAGAATCACAAAAATCATATTCATTTAGGTACCAAATACCTTTAGCTATAAATATTTACAAATTATATTATGTAATTCTATACTAACCTTATTTAATTATTAATAGTAATTTATGTACAATGGGCTTTACACAACTTGTGTCATCTAATCTTAGAAATAATAATCTTTTTAACAAAACGAAATAAATCAGTCATTTGTATGTGTGATAGTTTAGAAAAATAATTATTCATCATAATTTCCTACATCATCAGCGTCACTACCAGGGTCTGAATATTCGTTTTCTGCATTTAAATCTATACGGGGCTTCTTTATAAGAAGCCCTTGACTTTGTAATTTCTGTATAGCTTCTAACGTAGTCTTTTGCGCCGCACTAATCTCACTCTTCTCTTCTATAACCGCCTGTTTCACTTGACTAGTTTTCACCACACTGAGTCCTGACATACCCTGAAGTTTGCTCAACTGTTGAGAGCTTGCACTCGATTCCGAACGCATTTGCGTAGACTTCACCACTGAATTGCCTTTCACAGCACTTGTTGTACACGAATAGTTTGACTTATTCATTTGCACGGAAGAAAATTGGATTGAAGGGTCTTGTATATTTTTCATAATTGGCACATCTGATACTGGTATTAAAGATTCTTTAGGCTTTTTGAAGCAACTAAAATGGGCTGTCGGTTCTTCAGTGTTTTGTCTCTTGGCGGGGTTATTTGCGACCGCTGCGGTTTTAACTTGTGTACCAGTTTGCATCCTTTGAGCAGCTGCGGCTGCGAGTTTCATACATCTTGGACCTGCCATCCTGGGTTTTATCATGCGAGGTGGGTTAAATCGCGGTCGTGCTGGTACTATTTGATTACCAGGTCTCACATTGCACGGAAGTCTTACAGGTGATATCAAATTACCTCTAACTTTAACAGTACTAGGAGGGATTGGAGTAGCTTGTCGAACTTTCACGCCTTGATAATTCTTCGGTGACTGAATCTGGTTAGGCATTTGATAAACTGCGGTTGAGATACCTTGACCAGTTTGTTGACGTGTCTCCTGTTTTGTTGTTTGATTCACTGTTTTTATCGTTTTGGTAACTGTTGTTGTAATTTCTTCAATAACGGTCTGAGTCTCCGTTTTAAAAGTCTTAACCCTTTTCACTTCTTTAGTTTCCACCTGATTAGACATCATATTCTGATTAATTAACTGATTAGTTGAACTGACCGCCTTTTCCATGTTAGTAGCACTATTTGCAACTTTAGAAACTTCGTTGTTTTTATTAGTATTGGCTTGGCCAATATTCTTTTTCGGTATTTGTTTATTTTTAGCAAATTGTGGAATATTGTCTTGTGATGAAGTAGATTCATTAGATACTTGTTTATTAGATTTTATGGTTATATTTTTACTTAATTTCTGTAAACTATTCAAGTTGTGATTGAGAGGTGGTTTGATTGTCCCTTTAAGCATTGTTGTAGCTTCAATTTGCGACTCTATATCTTCATCTGAAAAGTGTTCGTTGAATTCTTTATCGATATGTTCATCATCACCGTGGTCACTTTCGGAATCATCTGGATATTTGACTTTGACATTATTAGACGACATTGCATCTACATTAGAATTTTGAGGCAAATCATCGTCACTATTGTTTTCTACTTCAGTTATTTTAACTTTGCTAGAATGAAAGTCAGTATCACTTTCCGCATCATCAGAGTCAAAATTTTGTAATAATTTTATGTTCTGTTTATTAACATTTTGAGGCGACGAATTTCTTGATTTAATAGTAATATTTTTACTTAAATTTTTAAGCATATTATTAAGGGGTAGGTTTTTGTCTTGACTACTGTCGTTTATTCTTTTGGTAATTCTATTAGTTTCCGGTTCTTTCTTAATATTATTTAAATTGACTTCATAATGTTCTTCATTTTCTTCAACTGGTTCTTTCTTTATTTGAGGAATAGTTTTTCTCAAGTCGTTGGAACTTTGATTTAGAGATTTAACAGTTATATTCTTGTTTAATGTTCTTATGGTATTGGCAGTGTTTACAGTTTTGGCAGGTTCATAATCTTTCCTCTTACATTGTCCTTCATCGCTATCCGAATCATCAATATTAAAAATTTCAATATTCTCTTCAACTTTTTTAAATGTAGGAGAAATTTGTGGTTTCAATTCTTGTTTTATGTTCGTAAGTTTTGGCGACAGTTCTGGTGTTGGAACGGTAGGATTTTTATTTATTGATTTGGCTGTGACATTTTTAAGGTGTTTTATTAGATCTAAACTTGATGGAGTCGTATCGGTAGCGACAACTTCTTTAGGTGAAGGTTTCTGTGGTTGTGGCGACGATATTGGCGATGCTTTCCGAATTTGGACACTGACTTGAGGATTGTTTAACATAGAAGGAACTTTATTTATTGCAATGTTGTCTACTTTTGGTTTAGTTTCAAATTCATCGTCTTCATGACTTTCTTCATAATTAAAATCATCTCTAAATGGTAATGGAATCGGTTGGTTTTTAATATTAGCCGTATTTTTTGTTTGTATGCAGTTTTGTTCAGCGCTATCCTTTTTAGTTTCTTCTTTAGAGAAATCACTTTTGATTGGTTTATTGGATTTTACAGTCAGATGACTTAGATGTTTTAACACGTCTAAAGAGTTATTTTTAGTAATACTCTGTTTTTCTTCTATTTTATCGGCGTTATCATTTTCTCCAATAACTTCTTCTGTGTTATCTTCAACATATTTCTCTAGTTTTTTATTAACCTGTTGATTTGAGTCATTACTTCTCTTAGGAATATTATGTTTGGATGATTTAATTACGATATTTGCGTTATTTTTCAATAACTTGAGAGGATCTAAACCATTTGTATTTGTTTCCATTTCTGTAGCAGTGTCTGTGTCATCCATATGGTCCTTATTATTATCTTCAAGGGGTTTTTGTGAGTCATTGTCATTATTTTGTATTATTTTAGTTTGATTATCATTTTCAAGCTGTTCCTGAGCTCCAGGGCCATCTTCGTTATCTTGATGTTTATCATCTGGATGTTCGAGATTGGTCGCTTCAATTTCCGATTGATTTTCAACAGATTCTATATTTTTAGATGACAATGGGACAGCTGTCGCGCAGGAGCCTTCCTGATTGGAATTTTCCGCCTTATTATCTGTTTTTAAGTTGTCGGCATTTAATTTTTTTACTATTTTTATTTGACTATTGCTTTGGTTCAATAATTTTGAAATAACTTCTTCATTGGAACTTAAATTATTTGTGTTAACTACGGGCTTTATTGATGGTTTAACTAAGGCAGTTTTTACAGATTTAGTCATTGTTATAGGTCCTTTTTTCAATGGCATTTTTCCTCCAGGCTTCTTTTTGACTACTATACCTTGTTTTCTTAGTTTCTCTAAGTCAGGAGTCAATTTTGCTGGAACTGATTTTTTAGGCTTTAGTCTTTTTGTTACAACTTGTGTCGGTACTTCTTCTACTCCTTGAAAGTCTATTTCTTCGCCGAAAACATCCTTGTTCATGTTAAAAAACTCGTCTAGAGTTATAGCTTGCTTTTTAGACTTCTTGTGTTTCTTGTGCTTTTTAGATTTCTTATCTTTCGGTTCCTCCATTGCAAATTCCAACAACTGTTCCTGAAATAATAAGAAATAAAGACTAGAAATAACACTGAACTTATATTTTATTTAAAACTAGCTGCGCCCCGCGATTACACCCGCTTAAGTCCCGGTCCCGTAGAAATATCGGGATAAAAAGTAGCCTATATGTTAATTCCACGTATCTAGTTATCTACATGCCGAGTTTCATTGCAATGGGTTCAGTAGTTTTTGCGTGAAGGACTAAGAAACACACAAATTTTCACATTTATAATATTAGTAGGATGTAACTTACAATTCCAATCTTATCATTGTCTCCTCCCGGTATTTCTTCTAGACTTTCGACTTTTTCTGCCATAGGCGGCACTGATTCTAGCGAGAAATCCGTTACTTGATCTGCCCTGAAATTATTATTATTTGTAAGTATATTTTTATCTTCATGTGTACAAAGTACTAAATACAGCATGTATTTAGAACCTTGTACACATTAACAGGGTGGGTACCTAAACAAAAAGTTTGTGATAATGAAACAGTTAGGAATGAAAACGTGACAATATTTTAAACACTGTTACTAAAACCGTAATTAAGGTTTGATAATTAAGTTCTTTGCTTTAATAATTAAGTTATCTACAGTTCCCATAATGGGTAGTTATAAAAATAACATATATTGTTAGATATATACATACATTTCATTTCTCTCGCTGTACATATCTTCAATGGAATGATGTGTTAAATGTAGCTCATAAGCATCCAAATGATAGAATACTGCATCGCACAGCGGACACCTCAATATATCATCAGGACTCTGGTTTTCATCACTGTGGTCTTCACCAATATGTTTCTGAAACAGTTCAATAGATGTATAATGTACTAGCAGCGCTCTGCGGTTTCACCCGCGTAACTCCCGATCCCGTGGGAATATCGGGATTAAAAGTAATCCCAATGAATCAATGTTTCCTCATACCAAATTTTATCAAAATCGGTACAATACTTTCGGAGCCTATTTAATTCAAACAAATAATAAAATCTTTCTTTTATATTACATACTTGATGAAATACATATATCTTGATCTATACCTATTATGTCTGTAATTTTTAATACATTATTAAGACGCTGGTAGTGCTTTGGACAAACATGAAATAGGTATTCTAAGCTCAGCAGCTTCTCAATTTAGCCAATTCTCATCCAGAGGAAAGAACTGATAAAGATCACTATACTGTGGGTCTTATATTTTTTTGCCGAATGCATCGAAATTATTACCTACTAAAATCTAGTAGTATAGGTACTTACATGTAAATTAACTTTGTTTTCATACTCTTCACCACAAAATGGACAATAGTATATTTGAACAACTTCCTGAAATAAACATTCAGATATTGAAATATTAATTTTATGGGTAAAATGCAATGCAGATTGATAGATAACTTCATTTGTACACAAAAAGAAACAGAACATGATATACACAAAGTAAAGTAATAGCTAGAAAGTATAAGTTGCACAAATGGGCGGCCTTATCGTGATTTCTTTCAAGCAACCTTTGAAATGCAGCTTATATGTAATGAGATTCACAAAATTAGGCTTCATCTTCTAAATATTTTGCTAACTAGCGACCCGCCCCGGCTTCGCACGGCTATATTATGCATGTATTATATCTAAAAACCTTCCTCGTTAATCACTCTATCTATTAAAAAGAAACCGCATCAAAATCCGTTGGGTAGTTTTAAAGATCTAAGCATACAAAGGGACCTAGGGACGGCGAAAAGTGACTTTATTTTATACTATGTAGTGATAGTAATGATGGAATAAATTCATAGATGAATAGTGAATACATTAATATAATAACTCGTAGGGCTATGCAAAGATGTCCTCATAGTAATTTCCCAGGTCTTAATCATGTATTTTTATTTCTCTTACCTCGACGTTTCGACTATGTTACAATAGTCATGGTAGAGACCTGGGAAAATAATAACTACAAATCGTCAGTTTATAAAATTTGCCATGATTCTAAGGATTCTTGTGAGAATTTTTTAAAACAATAACCTAACCCTGAGTTATTGTAATGTTTAGGTATAATTTCCATCTGACTCTTATTTTATTTTTAACATTTAATTTACCTGATTAAATATTTTAAGTTTCTTAGAGGTTCCTATAGAAGGATAATCAGTGTCTTGCCGATGGAAAAACTTGTTATGATACAACATAGCAGCAGGAACATTGAAGGCAACGTTGCAACTGTCGCAGGCGAAATATTTGTCATCTTTCTTCTCTATATCTGGATGGTTTGTACGTATATGTTTATTGTAGAGATGCTGAAAATGTATGTATAAATATCAGTTCCATGCATGTTTTATCCATGTAAGTGTCCTACCCAACGGAAAATTGGGATTCATTGTAGCCTATGGGAATGTGTTAGTTCAGGGCTCCAGCTATCTGCATGCTAAGCCAGTAATCTTTTTAGGGTTCCATATCCAAGGGTAAAAACGGGCCCCATTTACTAAGACTGCACTGTCCGTCTGTCAGTCACCAGGCTGTATCTCATGAACTGTGATAGCTAGACAGGCTCCACCAATCTGCATGATAATCGCCAAGACTATTAAGCCCATATAGATCTTCATAGCGTTCCGTACCCAAAAGGTTAAAACGGGCCTTTTTAATTAACTAAGACTACTGTCCATCTGTCTGTCACCAGGCTGTCTCTCATGAAATGTGATAGCTAGTCAGTTGAAATTTTCATAGATGATCTATTTCTGTTGCCGCTTTATTAACCATTACTAAAAACAGAATTTAATGGTATAATGGCTGGTTTTTGTAGATTACATGTTTATGGTAAAAATGTAGGCATGATCTACTTGCAAATATGTCTTATTTACATATAGAAACATTATATCAAGGTTAAACCATTGTTTAACAAGTCATTCAGGTAATTTATTGACTCGAAAGATAAATATTTTTGTGGATGATAACAAGAGGGGGCAGGAGTGAAGGGGGGGAGGTGAGGTCAAAATACAAGTGCTATTTGTGTGATAGCTGCAGCGCGAGTAAGTACATAGATATTAAATAATACTGAGTATTCTTCATACCTTCATTGTGAATAGCTTCCCGCACCACGGACAAAAGTATTTAGCGTCGTGATCCGGGTGTAGTTTGTGCTTGTGTGTGATCGCTTTCGATATAGACGTGAATACTTCGGGGCAGACGTCGCATTCCACAGTTTCCACTTGATCTTTTGATCGCTGTACGATCCCTTCGTCGCTCTGATTAGACTTAAAATTAGGATCCCCATGTTTTCTGTAGCAAAGTTACACGTATGAAGACTAAACAAAATCTCGATTATTAAATAAAAATGAGGTTAGAATATTAGGTACCTAAAATGCTCCTGAAAGGCCTCTTTCTCCTGAAAAGTTTCACTGCAAAATATACACTTGAATTCTTGCTCCGAATTCATTGTATATAGTTATTATCTTTTGGGTTAGCAATCCTAACCATAAGCAAAAGAGACAAACTCTGAATTGCTGAAAAATTAATTAACACGCTTATTCATTCGTAAATTAAAGTTACGACATTTTTATTTCGTCACTATCTTCAGATTATTTATTTAATTCGTACGCAAATAAGCACTAAAATCACTAAATAATTGCTCCAAGAAAATCTAAACAAAAAGCGGCCATTTTTATTTTGAATAGAATTTGGTTTTATCATGTTGGCAACAGTTTATATTTATTTTGTCTATGGCATAAGAGTGCCCGCAAACGTCCGGTTTCTACTTTCCCTGGACGGAAACCTGATTAAAGCCATAATAGCTGGCTACCGGGCACACTTGTACCACACTGAGTCGTTTTTTTGCTGGACAAAATGTTTTGAGACAGTTTAGGTATATCAATATTGAAACGATTATTAAACGGATGTAATCGCGTTTAAAAAAAACAGCGCACTCCGGGAGTGCAGGCAGAAGTGAAAACTGTATATCTGTGTAAAATCTCATATGTCGCGAGAACATACGCAAAAAGAGTTTTAGATGAAAAAAAAAAAAATAGTCGGACGACAAATAGTCGTCCGACATTTGTCGTCCAACAAATAGTCGTCCGACATTTGTCGTCCAACAAATTGTCGTCCGACATTTGTCGTCCGTCAATAGTCGTCCGACATTTGTCGTCCGTCAATAGTCGTCCGACATTTGTCGTCCGTCAATAGTCGTCCGACAAATAGTCGTCCGACATTTGTCGTCCGTCAATAGTCGTCCGTTAAAAAATACCATATGTACGTCTTAATACACTCACAGCCAGATTAAAAACAGTAGGCCCAGGCATACATTTTCGCCGCGCCGTAGAGAGGGGATAGCTGTCTACTCTCCATCCGTCTTACGCTTTTTCGATCAGGTCACGTGTCCTGACGCGAGTTTAAGATTTTATACCCATCACAGAAAAAGTGCTCAACGCCGCTAAAGAAGTTTTCACTTCAATAAAGTTACGAAATTACTTGATTCGGTCGCCGCGCTCAAAGCCCGCGATAAAAGCTGTGCAATAGCTTAAAAATTACAAAGAAAATACTAGGAATAGTTGTATTAAACCTCTATATATTTAACTGTGTATTAGACACATTTTTTCTTACATTTTCATCAGATCTCATTGATTTCATTTAATTGCAGATTGAGCAAGATGACAAAATTGTTTTCAACAATAATTTCAGCAAAGCGATTTTATTCGGTGTCATCGAAAATAAAAGCACAAAAATATGTGCTTACCAAATATTTCCAGGGAGAACCAAAGAAGACGGATTTTAAAATAGTAGAAGAAGAATTGCCAGAATTGAAAGATGGAGGTGGATGACTCAAGCAATTTTAAAATATTAAATTACCTAACTGAGTTAGTAATAATTTATTTAATGTTTTAGAAATTTTGGCGGAAGCTGAGTATCTGAGCGTAGATCCGTATATGCGTGCTTACATGATTGGATACAAACTACCAACTGACATGATTGGAGAACAAGTTGCTAAGTAAGTCTTGTAAATTCATTATTTACCTTAATTTAATGATTCTCCTTAATTGATGATTTGATGATTTTTTCAGGGTTATAGCAAGTAAAAATGAGAAGTTTCCAGTCGGAAAATACATAACAGGTTCATTTGGTTGGCGTACGCATACTATTGTCAATCCAACTAAAGTATCCGAAAAGTATGACTTTTTACCTTTGATGGCTTTACCAGACTTTGGAAAACATCCTGTATCTCTAGGATTGGGTATTTTAGGCATGCCTGGGTACGTATTAAAAGATTTTCTTACATTCAATGTTTCAAATTGCAGGGTCTAATATTATAATTATTGTAATTTCACTTAGTTACCCACATCATATTATAATTTGATAAAAATATGATGCCTTCTTATTTTATAGGAACACTGCTTACTTTGGGCTTAAAGAAATATGCCAAGCAAAACCTGGAGAAACTGTCGTAATAACAGGAGCCGCGGGCGCGGTAGGATCCCATGTTGGACAGATTGCGAAGATATTAGGTGGGTAAAAATATATAAATGCGACGAATTGAGAACTTTCTCTTTTTTTGAAGTCGGTCACCAACTTCATTCGTCAAATTGGTTTTAATTTTAGGTTGTCGTGTCGTTGGTTTTGCCGGAACTGATGAAAAATGTAAATATCTGGAAGAAGAGCTTGGGTTCGATCGCGCGTTTAACTACAAAACCGTAGATACCAGGGCTGCGCTTAAAGAGGGAGCACCCAATAGAGTTGACTGCTATTTTGACAACGTTTGTATTTAGACTAATGTCTTACAGTACCTAGGTATTAATTACATTTTTTATTTATTTATATTTAATATTAATTAAAATTTGTGCTTTAGGTGGGTGGAGAAATAAGTTCAATTATACTCCAAAACATGAATAAATATGGCAGAGTAGCTGTTTGTGGTTCAATATCGTCTTATAACGATCAAAAATTACCTAAAGGTAAGTTAAAATTTAACAATGACTTAGCAGCTTAAGTAATTATCTATCTTGAGTATGCGATGCGAGTTCTTAATAAACTACTGCATTGTTATAAAAACTAAAATTGAGTAAGTAGGTACTTGCCTATGTAATCAAATTAATCATGCATTATATTATTATTTTAGTCACAATAGTACAGCCGGCCATTGTGTTCAAAGAGCTAAAAGTAGAAGGATTTTTGGTACACCGATGGAGGAATAGAAGTGAAGAAGGAATAAACGCAAATCTGAAGTGGCTTCAAGAAGGAAAACTAAAATACCGAGAGAAAGTTTATCATGGCTTTGATAATATGGTCGACGCTTTGGTTGGTTTATTACGGGGAGAAAACACTGGAAAAGCGGTTGTTAAAGTGAAGTAAATATTCAAAAATAAAATTATTTTTTTTTTCAATCAATGAGTTATTTTTCCCCGTTTTCTGAAAACTAGAACTTTGCGAGAAGGCAGCTTCAAGGAGTATAATAATGCTAAGGTGTTTAATATGGGCTGTGCTTTAGTGTGCACTGTGCACCCTAAGCACCACTCTAGTAGGATGTTCTTTTATCTAGTCCTGGCCAATGTGCGTCCACCACGAAGTCTGCGCCGGTTCATAATTAAGGTGTACTTGACACGGGCTACTGCCATCCGGCGGTGATACAGGAAATTAATATTTTATGATTATGTTGTACAAAATATATTGCATTTGTTTGTTTATGGTTGTTTTCTGTCAAAAATTATATTGTCAATGTCAAAAAAGTACACAGCCGGTTTAAAAATTTGATTTTTACAAAAAAGCCGCAAAAAAGCTGACAAAAAGCGTGCTTGTTTATTATTGTGCAATAAGCTAGCAATAAGGGTTTCAATATTATTTTGTTCCGATTACTTACCCACGTATCACAATAACAACAATGCCTTTACCGGAGTTTGTTTCAAAACTGTCGAACAACGGCACAAATAAAATTATTTACGTTTATTCCTACGAAACTCCTGTGGGTACCGCCATCGCTGCAGCAGACGAGGATTTCCTATACCTCCTCAAGCTTGAACACAACAAAGTATTCGAAAGAGCATTTCAGACCATCGCTTCACAATTGAAATGTAGTTTTGTTGAAAAACAGAACGAAATACTAAAGCAATTAGAAAAAGAACTGTCCCTTTATTTTAAAGGAGAATTGAAGAGGTTCTCTGTTCCTGTGAAAACATTTGGGACAGATTTTCAAAAGGTATGAATGAACCTATTTACTTAGTTCAATCTATTTTCCCCTAAACTTTTAAGAATCGCTAAAAACAATTATTATGAATATTCTTACATGTCTCAATAATATTATTAAGTAGTATAGGTAGTTCTCTAAGTTCACAAAGTGATGGTTTAAAACTGCAGACAAATCAAATTGTAACTTTTTAATGTTTTGTAATAGAAAATAAACATCTGGAGTTATTATTATAAATAACTAGCTGTCCCGGCAAACGTTGTTTTGCCATTTATGTGATAAATGAAGAACCGCTCGACCGATTTTGTGCAAACTTCACATAAACCATTTAATAAATCGTCCTAACAAAGCTTAAACATTTGGTTTGGATAGGTGAGCCCGTTCTTGAGTTATAAAATTACAATAAAAATGGCATTGATTTTTATTTATATAGATTATGATTCACTTCCTTTTTAAGACCCCCTTTTTTTTTTGTAAAAAATTGTATATAATAATCCATCTAATACATACATGTCGCAAGCACTGTATAAGTTGCTGGCGCTGTATATACTATAATCTAAAATATATAAATAAATATAATATTTCACTACTTACAGGAAGTTTGGGAAGCCCTCCAAGGAGTACCGTTTGGATCAACACAAACCTACAGCGATATTGCTAAATCTATTGATAGAGCATCGAGTCACTCCCGTGCAGTGGGTTCTGCTTGCGGGGCCAACTCACACTTGATTATCATACCATGTCATAGGTGGTTACATATCATAATAACTAAGTTCAATATAACTATGTTCGAAATAACTACGGTCGATTCACATAAGTTCATAATACCTAACGGTCGATTCGGCTACACATTATAATAACTAAGTTCAATATACCTATGTTCGAAATAACTACGGTCGATTCACATAAGTTCATAATACCTAATGGTCGATTCGGCTACACATTATAATAACTAAGTTCAATATAACTATGTTCGAAATAACTACGGTCGATTCACATAAGTTCATAATACCTAATGGTCGATTCGGCTACACATTATAATAACTAAGTTCAATATAACTATGTTCGAAATAACTACGGTCGATTCACATAAGTTCATAATACCTAACGGTCGATTCGGCTACACATTATAATAACTAAGTTCAATATAACTATGTTCGAAATAACTACGGTTGATTCACATAAGTTCATAATACCTAACGGTCGATTCGGCTACACATTATAATAACTAAGTTCAATATACCTATGTTCGAAATAACTACGGTCAATTCACATATGTTCATAATACCTAACGGTCGATTGAACTACTGTTTAATATACCTAAGTTTGATTCAATTAAAATTAAATGAGCTAACGAACGATTGATCTAATGTACGAAACACCTACGGTTAAAAACCAAATCCAATTTTATAAAATACACCCTCCCTAACCAAGTGAAATAGATAGAATTCGTTTCTAGCACTCGCCGGCCGCTGCCGCGGCACCGCTCGCTTCGCTCGCTCGGCTCGTGCGTTGTGGTCGCAGTTCTAACATAAACCTAACCTATCCATGTCGGTTCTGGGTAGGGAGTTTTCCGGGTGGGTATTTATATGTTGACCCGATTTTTACCTATTTGACTTGGTTAGGGCAGCATATAAAGACCCATCCGGAACACCCCCTACTCAGAACCGACATGGATAGGTTAGGTTTATGTTAGAACTTCGACCACAACGCACGAGCCGAGCGAGCGAAGCGAGCGGTGCCGCGGCAGCGGCCGGCGAGTGCTAGAAACGAATTCGACCCATTTTACTTGGTTAGGGAGCGTGTATTTTATAAATTTGATTTTTTTTTAAACCGTAGGAGAAAAACCATAGATGATTATTAATCGTAGGTAGTTGAATTGATTGTAGTTAAATTACCCGTAGGTGTTTCGTCCATTAGGTATTTTAATCAGTAGGTATTATGACTGTAGTTATTTCGAACATAGTTATAATGAACATAGTTCAATTAACCGTAGTTGTTTCGTACAT
This sequence comes from Idaea aversata, assembly GCA_907269075.1. Classification (NCBI taxonomy): domain Eukaryota; kingdom Metazoa; phylum Arthropoda; class Insecta; order Lepidoptera; family Geometridae; genus Idaea; species Idaea aversata. The sequence goes on along the minus strand of OU026099.1, from coordinate 5,199,294 downwards.
TAGGCATTTCGTTCATTAGTTATTACAAAAATATGTGAAACAACCATTAGGTATTTTAAACAGTAGGTATTATGACCGTAGTTATTTCGAACATAGTTATATTGAACTTAGTTATTATGATATGTAACCTCATAGGTAAAGAACTCTATTAAGCTAGCTGTTTTAGTCGTATTAAACGTATGAATAAAGTAACTAGGTACTAACTCACGATAACAGTAATGATGGATGTGTGATTTTATCACTCCAGAAAGAAGAGAGGGCAAAAAGTATGTACTTGAAAGACAAAAAATATATAAGTAGCACTATGGCACTTTTTGGACTATCAAGTACATTTTTCAACATGATGCCCTAGTTCTAGCCGAATGAAACTTTCAGGGTCTATTCTTGATGAAAGCCAGTAGTTTTTAAGATAGGTTGTAGAAAAAAATAATATGTGTAATATATTTTTTTTAAATATATAATGAAAACATTAGATTTTGAAAAAAAAAAACTTTAATAGTTTTATTTGGAATTTTATAAGTATTTGTATAAGACTGATTGGTCTGATCGGGGTACAAAAGGTCCACTATTCAACTTGTTTAAAAAAAAATTGCTGTATCGTGTAATTGTGAAGGTCAGGCTAAAATCTGATTTCGACTAAAATTTCACTAAAATTCAAATAACTTTTGAACCACTAAATATTGTTAAATCGATAGGTACTGAGGTCCCCCACCCCTGTGTTACACTGTGTATATTTAGATGCCCTTGTTATACTATGGTATAGATGCCATTTGTAGTTTATTAGCTAACAATTTTATTTTTATTTATTTTAGAGTGGTCGCAACTGGTTCAAAAGGAGGTTTCAGTAGCGGAGTCGACAGGAAGGAGTGGCTTATTGACCATGAACAGAAGTATGTTTAGTTTGGTAAGCTGTTTTTTGTAATTTATAAGTACCTACTTACTCAATAAAAAAATGATTCTCAATATGGGATTTTAAACTTACATTGTTATTTTCAATCTAATGCAGTTATTAAAATTTTATTTTGTGGGTATTTTTTGGTTGACGCCCGACGTCTCTCCTAACAAATCCCCAACGGACCCGAAAACTTTTTCACGCCCATCATCCGCCCTGGACTAAGAGGTCGCTAATTTACAATTAGATCGGAGGGTCTTGCGGATTCCATAGGCTACCCCCATTATATGATCGATGGCTACCCCAGACGTCGTCGTCGGAAGTTGAACTTTGGTTGAACTGTTAAAAATTTTTCAATCTCATCAGATCCCCTTGTCTATGGAAAATATTTTTGTTGGTCTTGTCAAAATGATGCTTTTTGATTGAGCTTCAATAAAAAAAACACGGTAAGTAAATATCCTGTTTTATCATTTTATAGTAGGTAGTGGTTCTCGATTTTCCATAATATGTAATTACATTAAAATTTGGTTTATTAAAATTGAATACGTCAAATTACTACTTAGCATCATTGTTGATAGAAAATAGCTCTGAATTTCACTTTCATTTGCCACATTCAATGAATTTAAATTAATTATTCATACAAATTGTTTTGCGTTTATGAACACCTGTCAGGTACCGTCAGCATCAAAAATCATTGTACAATTTGAACGGGTATTTTTTGTAATCGCAATGCAATTGGAATGATATTGCAATTTAGTAAACAAGAATTGGCCTTAACCCTTCGTAGTTGGAGCAAAGTTGGAGTCTTAGATTATCCCAGGGGGACTTTTATCCCGATTATCCCACGGATCGGGACTTATGCAGTGAAACCGCGGGCGCAGTTGAGAGATATTTTAACATATACTTACTTACTTATATAGGTACTTATGGATTTAGGTAGGTACTCGCGCATTGGAGATAGGTAATAATTATGGTACCTACTAGTTAGTCGTAGCGATTCATAAAACTGAAAGCGTATTAAAAGCCAATAGATATAGGTAGGTGCTTACGTATTATTCATTTTCTAAAGCCCTTTTCACGGCTTCACAGTCAGTAGTAATTTATTATCGCACCGTGCTGAACCACTTTGAGTTCGTATCGCACATCACAATGAAAACTCACATGAAAAATACCTGCGACAGTTTAAGTCCTCTTACTTGGTTATTAAAATTATTTGTCATGAATTGCAATATAAACCCAGAGGAAACTTACTCGAAAACTCGATATCTTATAAAAGCTGCATTTATACTGACTTTATTCTGTTCGCTAAGTATTTTCAGTTTGTATTACAAAATGCTTTACGTTTATAACATAATTATTACTTCAATAAGGATCACGGATACCGTGCAGACGATCTACGACCAATGCCAATACGCCGTGGATTTGTGGTTCATTTATAAATACGGAAGAAACATCAGCATCGAGTACTTCAAACAATATGAACGTTTTGATAGTATCGTCGGAATGTCGTACTTTTCAGAAATTAAAAAGAAATTATTACGGATAGTAATAACTTTTATCATTATTTGGTTGATAACTTCGGTTTTCGATTACGCAGCATGGATCTGGAGTTACGGAGTGCTTATCCCCTCGATGTATTGTATCTCTTACATCTTTCTATTGATTAAGATAACGACCACTTTGGATTTGACTTCACACGTTATACAGATTGAAGTTCGTTTGAGAATCATTGCAGATATAATTGAGAATTACTATTTGAAGACAGAGGCATCTTCGGGAAACTTAATTGAACCAATTAGATGTAGAGGTTGGCAGAAGAAAAGCACATCGTCTCCGTTGAGATTGACGATTGACATCTCAAAAATCGCTTGTAACGACGAAGATAGTGAAATAAAATTGCTAAAAAGGTGTTATTTGCTACTCAATAACCAAGTTGAGTTCATTAATCAGATTTTTGGCTTCAGAGTAAGTACATACAGATTATTACAGATCAACACTATACATCTATCTTCTATCTTTTCTATACATTTTACAAAACAAAATCTGGCTGTCTATCTCAACGCGATAAGCTCAATAACTACTGAACAGATTATCATACGGTTTTTAAAAATGAACGTAGTGATTCATAGAGATTTAGGTGTAAATTGACTGAAATATGATAGAAAAAAATGTAGTCAATAGTATAGAATAAGAGCACCTACGGATCTTCTTCGGTCTTTATTGTAACTCGTGGGTACTTACCTAAATTACTTTAGGCTATTAATTCGTAATACGATACTGTTTGTGCCGCTTTACTAAATGCCATCTAACTAATGGCGGTTTTTATGTTATTACAGATTTTACTGAACAGCCTAAGTTTGTTAATAGACATGGTGCGGTTTATAAATATTGCTGTTAGACTCATGATTGGGTCACAGGTGAGTGATAAAATATCTAAGATTCCTAGTAAGTTTTTACTGAATTAAAGTTTAATCGAATAGATGCTCTTAAATTTACCCATAACGAAAACGCTTTCAATAAGGTACGACCTAGAAACATAGAAACTAACCCAATTTAACTCTAGGACTGTAAGTGGTCCTTTCTTATCACTAAACCCATAAATAACATGAAACCTCCTTTAAAACCTTTCGTGTTCTTATCAACTAAAACTTATTTAATTTGCAACCTTAAGATGACCTCTACACTACCCTTTTGCTACATTTTTCAGCAAACGTTGTACTACTCCGGATGTTTCCCAGTATTGGCGAATATAATGCGATTTCTAACGTGTGCTTCAGTTCTTATAAGTCTCGTTAACCACTGTGAGAATGTTTATCGCGAAAAAGAACGGATACTGAAGACAATCGACCTTTTGATCGTCTTTAAAAAACCTGGTAAGTTTTTGTTTTAGATTAAATAGCTTTTGCCTTGGAGCTTCACCCGCCGTTTCACTTCAATTTCATATCAATTTCGTAAAAGCTCTTTCCCTCCAAATATCATGTTTCTAGGACCAGCAGCAGTTTAAGCTGTGCTTTTTATATCAGTCAGCCAGGAGTTTGAATTTACAATTTACCTACTTGAGTGTGTAAATTACTATTTCGAGCCATGTTTTCTTTATGTAGAACATAGGTGTATATACCTTTGCTTTGTAATGTGCCTAATTGATTGGTTTTAGTAGGTAATAGATAAAGTATAAAACTTTCACTAAATCTACAAACCCCTAATTAAGGAACGAATTGACACAGTCATGTTATATACTCGTAAAATAGAGCACTTTTATGACCACCCAACCATTATCGTTAACAGACTTACAAAATTGTTTAGTACTTTGGTGGGTAGGTAATTAAGTATTTGTGCCTACAACATGTAGTCATTACGTGGGTTTGAAAGGTGGTCATAATGACGGAAATTAAAAAATAATTGCTAGGTTTGATATGTAATAACTAGCTCTCTCTCTAAACTCTAATATAATTGCTTTCAAAGTTTTCCAATTTATAAAGTTGTTTCGTATAAGCTAATGTAGTTTACATCACAATTTATACATAGCAATCTAAGGAATGGTACTATGTGATATTATTGAGTGTTTTTGAATTTTCTATATGCAAAAACTAATGGATTGCTGAAACTTGGTAAAACCCCGGACTAACACAAAAGCTTTTCCTTACCTGATCTTCTGTGTTGAGGCTTACGCGTGTACAGCCCTTTATGGACCTGAGCCTCCAAAAACGTCAGATTCCTTCTTTCTCTACCATATGTCACAATGTTTTAAGTCTTGGGCAACTACATCATCTACATCTATTACATGACATCTATTCACCTTAGTTTTAATTCTTCCGATCATGTTTTTACTATCCGGGTTGGACTCAAGCATCGTCTGAGCCAATAAACTGAGTTTTGGAACGAAAGACGATTAAAGTTATAATATTCAAGTATATATGTTATAGATATTTGTTTCTGGTCTGGGTGTCTGTATTATGTAAGTATGTATATTAAGTAGGTATATATTTACAAATAAAAAATATTTATGTATTCTATTCGTTATCTAGCTCCCATAACACAAGCCTAGTTGCTTAGCTTGGGACTAGATAGCGCTGTGTAAAATGTTGTACAATATTTATTTATTTATTTATTTATATTTCAGGTGAAAAGCTACGAGGAGCAATGATCGACCTACGTCAGTTAGTACAAGATAGACCGATAGTCTTCAATATGTCCAACTTTATAATATTAAACAACGGGTTTCTACTCTCTATCGCATCAGTTGTAGCTACCTACACTATAATATTGTTGCAGAGCACTTGAAAAAAATAAATGGAGTAATTTTCAGACAGCGCCATAAAGACTCAAACCACAAAATAGAGAATAGTCCAAAAACTTCGCTTGTACATTTTAAGTAATAAGTGATAGTCATATAGCTAATTTAGTGTTTTTTATTAAGAAGCTTCAAAAAGATAATAATAACGATAAATTAAAAAGTTTATTTAATACTTTCTTGCTGACGGTACTTTTACTTTTAAGCAAAAATCCGGTACAAACTGGGTACCTACACATCTAAAAAAACAATGAAACATTTGTTCTAATCAAGACAGTTAGAAAAGGATCGAATACAGTAAAAGCACCCGCAAATATAATTCTATTACTTATACTCTTATGGTACCTACAACAAAATTGATTGAAGCTCCAATAAATAATCGTCCTTCAGTATTATGCCTACATTATTAATCCACAAAAAATGAAATTATAAAAGTACTTAATTCGATTACTTACTCCGAGTACCTAATTATTTAAATGTTAAGGTCGCTAGTGATACAATGTACTCCATGTACTTATGTAAAATATTTAGGTACAGTTAGCAACAAGCCCGTCATGAACAACCAACAATACAAAAACTCTTTATATTATTACTAGCGACCCGCTCCGGCTTCGCACGGTTATTTTATGCGTGTATTATACCTACATATAAACCTTCCTCTTGAATCACTCTATCTATTAAAAAAAACCACATCAAAATCCGTTGCGTAGTTTTAAAGATCTAAGCATACAAAGGGACATAGGGACGGCGAAAAGTGACTTTATTTTATACTATGTAGTGATCTAAAACCGACCATAAAAGGCTTAGCAAAGTTAAAAAAAAAATGAAATGTTGTATAATTATAAAATTAAACTTAATGAAGTTAGGTCTTTGTGGTTTATTCCTATGCGCTTCAAAACTATTTTTACCCGACTACCCGTTTTCCTATGTTTTTTTACTTTTTTTAATAAACTATTTTTTTAGAGGATTTTGGAGCTCTTTACAAAATCGTGTGGCAAGAATAAGCCAAAAATGCAAGCGATATTTTATAATATTTTATTAAAAGAACTACTATTCTGGAATAAACGATTTAATAATTATTTACTTTGCTCTTAACAAACTAAAACACTCTAATTAGGGATTTTAGGGAATGCAGAAGTGACTTTCCGTTCCACGATTTATATGATATCGTTTCAAAACATTGTAAATATAGAATCTCATCCCCATATATGTAATACAAGAAATTTTTATTTTAAACATAATTAAACGATCACTTATCGTGATTCCCTGCGCGGACGGACGCGCCCGCCGGATGGATCCCAAAACCAAAATGTAGTTATTTGTGTTACCTACAGCAAATGTACGGTTAGCAAAACAACAATAAAATTATAGCAGTTGACATGGGTCGTTTTAGAACACTAACTTTATTTTAGGTGTGAATTCATTTTAGAAGGAGAATACTGACATTTACTCGAATGACGAGGCTGAATGGGCAATTACCTTTTTGCCTGCCCTTTCGCGTGTTTGGTGAATAACAAAAAAAGTCAACACAAACAACGTCAAATTATGTTCTGTGAAGAGAGTATTTTTGAAGAAAATCAAGAAAAAGCTGTATTTTATAATAATCCAAGCTAATATATTGTGCTGTGTGCAGTGATATTGTTGTTACTACTAATAGTGCTATTTTCACAAAGGTAAATATTTACCTAATGTTTTTATGACGAGAGCTTGTTTTGAGTCGATTTACCCCCGGTTACTTTTCTATTTCTCGCATAATTTTCTCATACCGAATTACAAACTAATCTTATAAATATTCGAAAGTTAATTTGTTCCTTCTTTACGGTGAAACAGGCTGATTTAAAAAAAAAACCGCGGGGTTCAGCAATATGAAATCAACTATCTAGGAAGGTTCTATTCCCATTCTGATGCGACCTGGTCAATGTACATCTTAAATTACTTAATAGAGGTTCTATTTTAGTGCAATTACTTACTTTTTAGTGTTCCGTACTTCAAAAACGTAAAAAAGGAACCCTTAAAAGATCACTCTCTTGTCCGTCTGTCTGTCTGTGTGTATCACTGATTTTTTTACATTCCAGTTCAAAATGGGAGGGTGCCGCTGTTCTTATCGAGACTGCACAGTGCGTAGTGATGGTAAAACCCACATGTTCCATTTCCCCGTGTTCGACAAAGTAAGATGCCATCAATGGATCACAAATGCACAGAAAACAGACTTCCTCAATTTGAAACTCTCACAGTTGAAGAACAGAGTAATATGTCAGAATCATTTTAAGGATGATTGTTTTATGAATGAAACGGTAAGGTTCGTCTGTTCTTTACGGTATGGCTATTCCAAAGATACAATGCACATTACACATAGCATGTCACCTATCTATATCACGTTCGTTAAAGAAAAATGTAAAAGATGCAGCTCGATGTCAGCTCCGTTTGAGACAAATGTATGGAAATACAGGGGCTTGCACTTCTTGAAAGCTACCTAAATGTAATACATCAATGCAAGTTTATCGACATGCTGTGCCTCGTTATTACTTACTTACTTACGCTGGCTCAGCGACCCGAAGTGGATCTTGGCCTCCAACACTAAAAGCCGCCATTGCACCCTATCCTGCGCCACTTGTTGCCAATCGGCTGCATGAAGGGCTGGAATGCCTCATGATTGATGAAATCAAATTCACAGACCCGATCTTGCACCTACTGCACTGCTTTATATCTACTTGTACAATCAACGGTCAAAAGTCTCTGCCCACCGTAATGTTAACAATCCTATGCAGTACTATTTGAACATTATACCTGTGGATCGAACCCATGTCGGCTGGTGTAGCGGGTGGCAGCTTATACCACTAGGCCAACTAAAGACATAGCTAACATGTTGAAAATAATAATCATACTGAGCAGTTTTAATTCAAGTATTTATGTTTGTGTGTCATGTCTATTAGAAGAAGGTTGTAAGTCCAATACTTGTTGGTAGTATTATTGTAGCAAACTGATCATTTACTTATGACCCATACTGTACTTGCAAGTCAATGTGCAATGCATTTTTGGCATATCCGTTAATGGTTATATGCAGCCGATCATATGGTACAAAAGTTTCCCTTACACACTTCAATGTCTTTAATTCTTCATGTGTTACGTTTACAGAAAGGAAGATTAAAAATAGATGGATTGCCTACTGAAGATGGGCCATATTGTGCTACAAAACGAAAAGAACAGGACGAAGAAAGAGCTTTACCAATCAATGTTGATGACATTGAAAATGATAATAACGTTCTATGCCTTGACGACAAAAAAGCCAGCATGTCTGTCAAATACGGTGACTTCTTAACCAACGATGTGGATATACTAACCAACTTACAGAACCAGAAAGTAATTGTTACTGAAAATAATTTCGATAAATACGATGCTAATATTGTACATAATGTTAGAAACGATCAGTATTCAAACCAATTAATAAGAGATGCGTTGATGGTTAATCCGAAAAACACAAAGCAAAAGAGCTTACCATATAGAACAAGATCACATCCAAAACGTATCACTGATGATACAAATATACCTTTGAGTCATATAGATAAACCTAAAACACCAGTAAGATTCAGCAATAGACTACCAACGAATGATACAAAGATTAAAATATTATCACATAAAAAAATTATTACACCGATTAAGATAAAAGGTGATTTAAAACCAGTAACACCCTCTACTATTATTGAAGTACCGAAAAGAAAAGAATTAAAAAGTGTCCCAGCAGATTATAACACTACTGAAATTTTAGCCCAAGTTGTCCCTATAGAATTTCAGATTCCAAGTCAGCCAGAAAATGAAGGGATTCTATTCAAAGAATTACAGAGTAACAATGAAAATATATTCCAATCGTTTAACTTAGAAAATGAACTGCAAACTAAAAATGTTCCATCAATCGAACAAAACATTCCTCAGAAGGATAATATGGAATATCCATTATTTGAACAACCATCAATCTTATTACCAAAAGATACATCGGAAAACATTGTTTCTCAGCTAAGTAACACAAAAAATTCATATGCGAAGAAGTCAATTTTGAGAAACAAATTGCCTCCAGAGAAACAAGCGGAAATCGAAGAAAAACGAAAGATTAATATGAAGATCAAGGATATAATAAATTCTTGTTTGAATAAGATAGAAGAAGACACCATAAATGTTGACCTCATTAAAATGATTGCAGAGGAAAATGAGAAAATAACAAATAAAAATGTGCCTAAGACAAATCAGAAATCAAAGAGTCCTCTAAAAAGCAGTATTGAAATCCTTGAAGCTCAACTACAAGGAATGGAGAATAGATTACTAAGTAAAATAGAACAGAATTCTCAGAAAATAATTGATCTAAAGAAGACACTAAATCCTTCGACTACCAAAAGATCATTAGCAACCCAGACCTTTGCATCTGAAGATCTACATAAGAAACAATTGTATAGAGAAATATCTAAGTACCTAAGTCCTGATGCAAATAGTTTAATATATGAAGAACTCTTCATTAACCAGTATTTGGAGGAAAACAGGCCAGGAATTAAAAAAAGGAAATTAAGGTGATTTTAACATAATATTTAATAATTATTTTTAATTGGGTTTTACATTATATTATTTAAATTTACATACTTAAATATAGTTTTTAGACTTTAACAAGAGCTTTTCCAGTATTTTCTCCTCTGAACATTCCTATAAATGCATCTGGAGCGTTATCAAATCCTTCTGTGACATGCTCTTTGTATTTGAGTTTACCTTCTTTCACCCATTGTAAATTTTTCTTAATCCCTTCCAAAGTTCGATCGGCAAATTGGTTTACTAGAAAGGGTGTGATTACTAATTCCTTCTCTGTTATGTTGTTGAGAGAGAGAAGAGCTGAAATTGACAAAATATATTTATTTACATACAATTCAAATCATAATGATTACGAAGAAGGTACCTAGTTGAATCTCCATACAAACGTAGTCGACTATTTATATATACAAGCAAATAACTGCCATGACCATGCCCCTATGTCTTGGTTTTTTATATTCTAACTAGCTGCGCCCCGCGGTTTCACCCGCGTAAGTCCGATCTTTAAATTCTCACCGTTTAAACCTTCCCTGGACTACGACAAACATGTCAAAACCGAAATCATATAAATCGGTTCAGCCATTCTCGAGTTTTAGCGAGACTAACGAACAGCAATTGATTTTTATATATATAGATTATTATAGGACGTAAGAGTCTTAAAAAACAAAAAATATATATATAAAAATAAGACATAGCGGCATGGTCATGGCAGTTTTAGGTTTTATGGCACAAAAATATTTGCTATAGTGTCATTATCCAGGGAGGAAACAGTCGACTACGTTTGTACGGTGAAGCGACCGGGTACCTTTCCTCTTAATGTGTTTTTTCCTGATGGGAGGCTTCGGCCGAAATCTTTCCTCTTTATAAGGTAATTACTAATTAGTGTAGAAGCTTTTGCCCGCGACTTCGTCCGCGTAGAAGTCGAAAATTTGAAGTAGATTGGACCAAGGAATCACGTTGTCCCATACAAACTTTGCAAAAATCCTGCCTACGTCACACAAAGAACACACCCTCCAAGTTTCAGGTCCCTACGATCAGCGGTTTAGGCTGTGCGTCAGTCAGTCATTCAGGACAAATAATTTTATACGTATAGATGTAGAAAAAAGGTTAATTTAGGTACTTTTTATCGATTCCTGATTACTGCTGTTATATTTCGATATAGCTCCACAAACTGCAACGCGTCCGTGATCCTTCATTTGCGACATCACTATTCTGCTTATTTCTCCACCAACGTTATCGAAATAACTATCGATACTATTCGGAGCGTTCTCTTTTAGAAATTTCTCTATCGCGATTGTTTTATAGTTGCCGGCCGCGTCGAAGCCTATGCTTTTTAACCACTCGCATTTTTCGTCTGTACCAGCCAAGCCTATGACTTTACAACCTGAAAAGAATTGCTTACATAAGTCCGTGAATGAAAGGACGGAAGAATATTCGAGCGAGGTATAGGTCGAACAGCGAATCATGGCCCCCGGCGGAAAAGGGAGGGGGTATGCGCAGAACTCAATTTTTAGGTCCGTTTGGCGGGGGGACAGGAGTTTAGGGAGGTAGTCTAAGTACTGTCGCGCACATAAAACCCACATTACCCACACACACACCTAACTTTGCTTAAGTCTAAATTGAAAAATTGGATAACCTAATGCATTAAAATTCAATGTCATTTTAGTTCCAGTGCAATACATACATTGAATGTTTTTCGGGTCGGATAAAATATTAAACGGGGGTAAAGTATGACGATTTGGCTGTAGTCATTCTGTCCGCGATAGTACATGCGGAAACTATTCCTAACAATTTCCGCGGGGGACCATGATTCGTTGTTCAACCTATAACTGGTTTTTATAAAAGCTTACCGTATATCTTAGCAATTTGACCAACATGCGAGCCGACAGCACCCGCTGCTCCAGACACAACCACCGTGTGTCCAGGCTCAGGCTTACAAATTTCAGTAAAGCCGAAGTATGATGTGTTTCTGATAAGAATTATAGAAAATACGTTTGAAGTTTGTAATCTTCTTTAATATAAAAAAATGAATCGCTGAATGTGTTGCTAAGCGCAAATCTCGAGAACAGCAGAACCGATTTTGCTAATTATTTTTTTGTTGTGTTATTGTCAGGAGATTCTTATTAAAAAAACCGCGGGAGCCCCGCGCAGCTAGTTCTGACAGATTCAATTTAATGATGACTCTGAAGTCCCGACCCGCTTTCGATTTTATCTTAGGAACTTACCCTACTCTTCCGCACACACCAAGTGCCAAACTGATGGGTAAATCACCGAAGTCAGGCAGTAGGTAAATGAAGGGTTTCTGCTCACATTTTTTCTCGCTTTCCGGTGTTACTACAGTGCGTGTGCGCCATCCAAAATGGCCCATCACCCATTTTCCTACGGGATATTCGGCATTGCGACTTTCTATTATCCTAGAATTTACAAGTTTTAGATAGATTAAACCGTCAGAAAAACTCCATTTATCATTTATCTATTTACTAGCGACCCGCTGCGGCTTCGCACGGCTATATTATGCATGTATTATACATATAAACGTTCCTCTTGAATCACTCTTATCTATTAAAAAAAACGCATCAAAATCCGTTGCGTAGTTTTCAAGATCTAAGCACATAAAGGGAAATAGGGACATAGGGACGGCGAAAAGTGACTTTATTTTATACTATGTAGTGATAGTGATACCAAATAGCTAATAACCTTCGCCTAACTTTCAGCTTGCAGAGAAAGCAAAACTGCACTGAATTTTTTTTTAAGTTAATTCGTTTGGAGCTATGATGTTGTCTTATGTCACCATGGTGCACACACAGACATTTTTACTTCACTGCGGGAAAGTCAAATTTTTACCGTGGGGTCCTCCGAAAACCTATATTACTGGTGCCAATTTCGTGACTGACTAACTGATATCAACACACAGCTTAATTTAATACAGCTACTATGACGTAGGCATTTGCTAAGAAATATTTTTTGACAAATTCAACCCCTACGCGGACGATGTCGAGGGTGAAATATACTCTGCACATAGCGGACCATAAATACATTATCATATTGTATGTTTTATGGTATTTATGATCCCACCTGACTGCTTCATACTTTTCTTAGGATTTCTTAAAGCTTTTCAGCCTTAGTTGAGTGTTAATTTTTTATTGGAACGATAGTTCCTAATCGCGCGTTGCGAAAGGGAGCTAGACGGAAAAAATTAAGACCAAAAGTTGTAACGACACTTTTTGCTATAGTTGTAAGCCGTGCAGCGTGCGCGTGTTTCTCTGTCTGTCTCTCTCTCTCTCTCTCGCATAGAAAGCAAGCCAGTTATTTTCGTTTCGTCTTTCTATTTCGCATTGAACAGTATGGTGTCGCGACGATTATTTACAAAAAAAATTACAATTTCTTCACTAATTAATCGAAAGGAACTTCGTTCTATCCGAGTGTCCCTTGACACCTCTCAAGTTTTTTTTAAATCTTATTTCATACACTTACTTGGCAACTTGACCACCGATCATATCGCATGGAAACTTGTTACCAATCTTGATGCGTTGGTATGGGTCCATGCTCAGATATGCGGCTTCAGTCAGAAACTCTATAACATAATACAAAGTCATTAGCTATCAAAATGGCACACGGACACTCAGATAGACGGACAAGAAAGTGATCTTATAAGGGTTCCTTTTTTAACCTTTTGAGGTACGGAACACTAAAAACAAAGGATTTGAGATACTCTGGTGTAAAATTCCAAGTTTCTAGACGTTTAGGTTCCACCCGATACCGATACCGTGGGACTGTCAGGATAAAAGGTGCTTGTGTTATAATTTTTTAGGGAAAAAAATCAATCAGACTAAAAAATCCAAAAAGTCTAAACAGAGTTTTCTCCATACAAACGTCTTCCCCTATTTAGGTACCTACCTAACCTACATAAAGTACAAATATGTTTTAAAAGAAATTATTCTGTTTTCATAAATCCAAGGTTGGCTGTACGTACACAATACACATGCCTCTGTGATTAACTTTCTATTTTTTTTAGGTTTTTTTAGAGGGTTTTAAGTTTTAAGAGAAACCTAAAATTTCCTTGAAAAAAAATTTCTAATAAGAAAACAAACAGGGATATTTATTGTAGGTACAGCAAACTAAAAGATTGATTAATAGACAGAAGGAAATAGGAGAATACATTTTTGTATGGAAAATCAATACCCACGTACCCATAGACATAATAGCTACCTATAATTTACATCGTATGCTCGTACCCACTACCCAACCTCCTATGTAAGCACAGATATGTTAATTACCATTTTCCTTTAACGGCGGCAGTTCTTCCTCCACTAATAAAAAATCACTTCTCTTCGGCTCTCCATCAAAAGATTGTTTGACGACAAATTTTTTTGCGACCACCATTTTTGCTCCACACTATGTTCCTAAAGATACAAACACCTAGAATGACAAACACACAGAAAGACTATTATTTGTTCTTGACCGGGTTTGACCCAGTGACAACTTTTACTCAAACACTGATAATTTCAGAACAATTTTTGATATTACCTACTTCATAGAAAACTCAATGAGGGTAAGTAAACACTATCAAAACTATTTTCAACTAAACTGGTTAAACTTGTTTGTTTGAATAATATTTTTAATAGGTATAAGCATGTACATACCTAAACGTTATACGTAGCGTAAAGTCTACATGAAACTGATACTATTTTTATCTTAATGTGACTGCATGACTTTTTTTAGTCAATTCATGTTCACAGTGGATTGGTAGGTAGGTAGGTACTTATAATATAGATAAGTATTTCTTCGTATCATTTATTTAAGTGTAGGTGTCATAGATATGATAAACTTTATTGAAGACTAACAGAGCTCCGCGGTTTCACCCGCGTAACTACCGATCCCGTGGGAATATCGGATTAACACGCGTTAATTAACACATTAATAGCCCACGTATAGCCAATAGCACTCCCAGTCAATAATTTCATCAAAGTTGACCCAGTAGTTTCGAAGACTATTTAATTCAGAGCATTTTCGCATATTACAGAAGCTGGCCCACTAATTTTTTATCCAGACACAATTGCAAAATTCGACAACATTTTGCTGGAGTTACAAACTCATGCAATACAACTAATAGGTTTAGGTATCTATTGGGTAAATAGTTAATAGTCTTACATACATTTATTTATCTTTTATTAATTATAAAATGGATACAATAAAGCATCGATTGACACTCATTTAAAGCTTCATTGTCGACCGATGTTATTCCATCATAGGCACAAGGTTTTTACCTGAAAACAAGAAAAAAATATAATTGTTAAAGTCTTATTTTGTAGATAAAGCCACTGCGTTCAAGTTCAAGAATCTCAGTTTTAAATTAAGTTGAAACCTTTCGAAATTATGAACTCTGACTGAAGTAGGTATATCTAACATCCAGCCAGCCTGCCTAGCATGAAGACCAAAACACGATACGATAAACCGATATAACTACATATATAACTACATGTTGAATTTTTATTATAAATTGCCATAAAAATTCAACATGTCGGCTTTATCTATCATATTTTGAGAGTTGATGTAGTTATATCGCTTTATCGTATCGTGTTTTGGTCTTCATGCTAGGCTAGCAGAAGTAGGGAAGTATCGTGGCCATGCCTATAATATACTAGCAGCGCTCCGTTTCATCAGCGTAACTCCCGTTCCCGTGGGAATATCGGGATGAAAATGTTACTATGTTACTGTCAATGAATTAATGTATCCTTATACCAAGTTTCATCTAAATCGGTTCAGTAGTTTCGGAGCCTATTGAATGCTAACAAACAGATCAAATCTTTATCTTTATAATCTTCTCTATATATATAAAATTCTCGTGTCACCGGGTTCGAACTTGAACTCCTCCGAAACGGCTCGACCGATTCTCATGAAATTTTGTGAGCATATTCAGTAGGTCTGAGAATCGGCCAACATCTATATTTTTTTTATTTTTTTTGTAAATAGCAAAACAACGTTTGCCGGGACAGCTAGTATTAGTATAGGAAGAGATCGCTTTGAGCGATAGGCCGCCCTTTGTAACACAGAGTTCCATACCCAAAGGGTAAAACCGAGACCCTTTTACTAAGATTTAACTGTCCGTCCGTCTGTTTTTCACTAGGCTTTATCTCGTGAACCATGAAAGCTAGAGAATTGCTATTTTCACAGATGATGTATTTCTGTTGCCGCTATAACAACAAATAAGTACCTACTAAAAAAAACAAACAAAATTTATTTTTTTTAGTAGTTAGGTACTCATTTTTTTGTTAATTATATTTTCAAAAGGGGCAGGCAAAAGACATTTCTCTATACCTACCTATGGTGTTGGTGCGGCCATGGCCACGGAAGTCAACGTAGAGATGACGCTCCCGGCGGCCACATTGCCGTAAAACGCCTGCGCGGCAGCCGCTGTGCTACCGGCTACAATCCCAGTGCTGGAGAAACCCAGCATTGGGCCGACCAGAGGCGCCAGAAGTCCTCCCGTGCCATAGATGACGGCACCGCCTACGGCGTTCACCACGAGTGCAGCAAGAAGACCCATCACTGAAAATGTGATTTATTATTTTAATTTTACTGTGGAATTTCTATATGGTACTTGCGGGCCACAAAACTAAACCTTTCGTAAAAAACAAATGGTTGTCTGTAAAGTCGGTTTACGGACGATAATTTTACGTGATAACGTCATAAGAAAACGATGAACAATTAAGATTTTTTTTGGTTTTTCTTTATTTGTAGGTAGGTACATATATTTACATCATACTGCTCGGTAAGTAGGATTTACTAGTATGGCAAGAGGCTGTGTAAGTTGTCATTTACAACACAGTGCATTGTTTAGATGGAACGTTCCATTTTCAAATCACTTTACCATACAAGCATAGGGTGAATGCTTGAATTGTAAAGTTCACTTTACCATTCAAGCTATGTCAAACTCTTTGGTTAACCAATCTCTTTTCTTATAAAATGACAAAACTTTTTACTGCAAAAAAAAAACGATAACAATGGCGGCATTTTATTTCGGTTCAAGCTATGCAAAACTCCTTGGTAAAATATATATTTTTTTCATAAAATGATTTTTACTGTAAATAATGAAAATGGCGGCATTTCATTTGAACTAAATGTTTGTTTACTTGCGACGACTGAATTAAAATTTAAAAAAAGAACATACAAGTTTATGCTAGTTCATCATGTCTAGTATTCGTCTGATGAATAAGTGGTCGGCACGCCTGATTTCTGTCATCTTGAAGCCGAAGATGTCGTACAAAATTGTTTTATTTACCTCGCATGAATGATGTAAAGTTGTATACCTACCTCGGTTGTAAGTAGCTATTACACCCTCGAACTATATTCGCCCTCGCTCGCTTCCCTCGCTCGTGCGTCTAAATATCTCGGGTGCACTCGATCCATAGCGCCCTTTGCGAGCTGCGCTCGCACGGGCGCCATATTGGATCTTGTTCTGTAATAGCTCGCTTACATATCTTGTGTAGTAAACTACTATTTTTTTGATGTGAAACATCTATAGCCGCACGTAAAACCGATTTCTGGCGTGGCGACGCACAGTGGGGAAAAAGTCGAAATTCGTGAGCAAAATTATTTTATGCCTCCAAAAGCGTTAAAAACTAATAGGCTTTATTATAATTTAATTTAAATAGGCTTGTGTTATGGTGACTAGACACGATTAGGCTTGTGTTATGGTGACTAGTCGCAACTAGGTTTGTGTTATGGTCACTAGACCCAACTAGGCTTGTGTTATGGTGACTAGGCGCAACTAGGCTCGTGTTATGGTGACTAGGCGCAACTAGGCTTGTGTTATTGTGACTAGGCGCAACTAGGCTTGTGTTATGGTTACTAGACTCAACTAGGCTTGTGTTATGGTGACTAGATGCAACTATTTCGATGCATAAGTATATATACATAGATCACTTTGAAACGTCTTAAAAACCAAAAGTTGTAACGACACTTTTTGCATGGAAAGCAAGCCATTTATTTTCGTTTCGTCTTTCTATTTCGCATCGAACAGTGTGGTATGTGGTGTGATTATTTGCATAAAAATAATAATAATAAAAAAAACAGCGTACTCCGGGAGTGCAGGCAGAAGTGAAAACAATAAACTTGTTATTTCTCATAGAATATTTCTTGAAACGATCTGCTACTGCCATCTATTAGCACTCACTTAAACAAATATAGTTTATTTTTTATTCGCTAGATGGCAGTAAAAAATTTAAATCAGCGCCATCTACATTCGAATAGCGGTCTTTCTAGAAACTAAGTTTCTCAATTTGTGTAATAGATGGCAGTATAAGTTAAACAAAAAGACTAACACAAATAAAATCTCATCTGTCGCGTCAAAATCTGTCGCGAGATCGGTTGAAAATGCTCACCCACAAAAGTGCCCAACGCGTCATAAGAAGTTTTCACTTCAAAAAATGTGAAACATCTATAGCCGCACGTAAAACCGATTTCTATACCGATAATATACGCTATATGATGGTGATATATATTATTATGTATATATAGATATATACGCTATATGATGGTATATAATATTATATACAGTCTATTTGTAGTAGTGTGTACGGTGTGCACACTGTAATCGACTGTGCTATTCTATCACAAGCTGTTCTTTTCTGCATATTACTTTTACAAAATAATGTCGATGTTTCACATCTGCCAGGCGTCCCGTGACGGCTCACATTTTTCCTTTATAAGTCTTCTATTCGTCACTCATCACACCATAACACAAGCCCGAATGAGCGATATTATTATTAAATACTCTGTTTCCTAAGTTACCATGACGCGTCTGGTCATATTACCATGACGCATGACGTCATGGTAATATGAGGTCATGCATAATGGTAAAAAAACCAAAACATAGGGGCATAGTCATGGCAGTTATAGGTTTTATGGCACAAAAATATTTGTGATAGTGTCATTATCCAGGGAGGAAACAGTCGACTACGTTTGTAATAGTTTGTATGGAGAGAGCCCCCGGTTCCCTTTCCTCTTAAAGCACCACCCTGAAGACACTTGTAGGCTAGTGGTTGGTAACTCCTGCGGACGCGAGCTGTGATTAGGGGATTGTCCACTGATTGGCGACCTCTGTGGCGCGTCGAGCGAAGGTTGCGTGTTCGATTCCCGCAAACAAATATTTACGCTATCTAATAGATATTTGTATCTGGTCTGAGTGTCTGTATGTAGGTAAGTAAATTAAGTATATTATATTTTATGTATTTACAAAAAAAGTAAGTATAAAATATATGAATTCTATCCGTAATCTAGCACCCATAACACAAACCTAGTTGCTTACCTTGGGGCTAGATGGCGCTGTGTAAAAGGTTATACAATATATTTATTTGTTTGGGGTGGCCTATTTAATTTGATCTTAGGTACTTACAGCACATGCTTACAGTCCTTTCACATTTATTTTATAGTAGCTGCGCCCCGCGGTTTAACCCGCATAAGTCCCGATCCCGTCGGAATATCAAAATAAAAAGTAGCCTATAGCCTTCCTCGATAAATGGACTATCCAACACAAAAATATTTTTTCAATTCGAACTGGTAGTTCCTGAGATTAGCGCGTTCAATCAAACAAACAAACGAATCATTTTAATTCGTTGGATAACGTAGCTCTGTGCTTGCTCAGTTCCTCAGACACAGAGAAATTGTAGAGTTCAAGCCGAACGAATCGAATTTTAGTCTTCCACGGGAAAAGGTACCTTATATTAATAGAGATAATGTTTGAGCAGGAACGTGGGATTATCCAATGAATTTGTTTATTCGCAATTTTTCTTAATATATTTATTTTAAATTTTACAATATTGTGTCGCAACGGAAAATTCAGTACAGAGACAGCCATAGATAATAGACAAGAAGTGAGCTTTTTGACAGATAATATTAGAAGAACGGGTTTATAGGTACAGAGTAGAAATATTTGTTGATGAACGGTGAGAGTTGAGTAGGTAGATGCCGCAGGCAGTTTTCCCTACCGCCCGCCAGAGGCGCTGGCAGTTGGTCCGAGCCCGAACATACCGCCGGCCTTGGAAGGGTCCACCGCTTCCAACTTCTAGGCTGCAACCTGGCTGCAGGAGCTGGAGCCGGGCTGAAGTGGCAGTGGGCAGATCCTCGCGAAGCAGCGCCGCGTGACGCCAGTCGCCGTTTGGATGTCGGCAACACGGGATACGCCGTCCGTGCCTGGGAACACCTTGATGATGCGACCCATTTTCCATTTGAGAGGTGGTAGACCATCATCTTTGATAAGAACCAGGCTGTCTGGAGTAATGTCGCTTTTGTGTGTCTTCCATTTCGTTCGCTGCTGGAGTTCCCCGATGTACTCTTTGGCCCAACGTTGCCAAAAGTGTTGTCGCACCTGCTCGATGCGATCGTAGCGTGGGAGCCTGGCTGTAGGTCGAGCTGTCAGGTCGTCGCACGCCGGAGCCGTCAGCGATCGCCCGATCAGGAAATGGGCAGGAGTAAGTGGTGTAAGGTCGTTGGGATCTGTTGACATAGGGGATAGGGGACGGGAATTCAGGACAGCTTCGATTTGTGTTAAAACTGTGCTGAACTCCTCGTACGTTAGCCTAGCGTTGCCTACTATGCGTCTCAGGTGTTTCTTGCACTGAGATACCCCAGCCTCCCACAGGCCTCCATAATGAGCAGAGTTTACTGGAATAAATTTGAATTTAATACCATCATTGGAAAGAAAATCGTTTATTTGTTGTGAATTATTAGACAAAAATGTAGGAAGTTCTTTTAGTGCGCCTACGAAGTTTGTTCCATTATCGGAAAATATAATGTCAGGCTTACCACGGCGACTGATGAAACGTTTTAAAGCTAGTAAGTAATCTTTTGTAGTGAGACTGGTGACGAGCTCTAAATGAATAGCACGCGTAACGAAACAAACAAAAAGACAAATGTATGCCTTTTCGAGATGAGAGCCTCGTCCTTTTCTATTTAAAATGGAAACAGGCCCTGCGTAATCGACACCGGTACGAATAAATGGATACCCAGGTTCTATTCGCTCACTTGGCAAGTTACCCATGATAGGAGATAAAGTTTTGCCTTTAAATCGAGTGCACGTCACGCATTCACGAACCACTTTCTTTGCTAAATTTCTCGCGTTCAATGGCCACCAATATTCACGTATGTTAGCTAAAAGAAGTAGCGGACTTGCATGTAATAACCTTAAATGTTCGTACCTAAATAGTAACAAAGTGAAGTGATGGTTAGCACATAGTAATATAGGATGTTTCTTATTGAAATCAAAGTTAGACGAGTTATTCAATCTGCCACCGACTCTAATTATATTATTTTCATCCAAAAACACGTTAAGACTCAACACACGATTAAATATAGCATTATTTGTCAACGGTAACTTGTTTACTAGACGGTGATTAATGTCTGAGAATGAATCTCTTTGTACAATTTTTACTAGAGTACGTTGTGCTTCGAGTAACTCGTTCGTAGATAACAAACCGGTTCTGCATTCGAGCGGCTGCTTAGCTCGTCTACTACGTAAGTTATGTATATACCTAAGTACGTACGCACAAGTACGCTTTAATTTTATGAATGACGAGAACCTTTCGAATACAAATAAACTTGTAGATGTTGTGTTTGTACTCGTATAGGTATACGTAGTTGTGTTATTACGTAACTCAGGTAGTTTATCGAATGAAATGTTTATGTTTGGATTATTTATGGAATTGGAAAGAATAGTATTATTTTTAGATTGTAGAAAGGTAGGTGAACGTTCTAGTTTACGCTCAATTGATAAGAAACGTTGTTTTGCTAACGTATGAGAATCACCAAGAGATGATAATGGTTCTTTAAACGGAATGCGAACTGAAAATCTACCATTTTCTTCGCGTTTTGTAGTAGAAATGAATATTTCTTCACACTTTCGTTCGTCGTGTGTAAGAACGTTATCTAAAGTAGGTATATCTTCTACCTCCCAGAATTTACGTAATTGTAAGTCTAACGAATGAGAAAAGTTACAAAGAACCTGATTGATATCTCGATTCTTAGAACTAACCGGACCGGAAACTAACCAACCTAACTGTGAGTTTTGTAGGAAGGGCCCGTTCGGTAATAAACGCATTTTATTTTCGCATAATAGCTCCCAAAATTTATCCGCACCGATCAAAATATCGATTTCGCTAGGTACATCGAATGTGGGATCTGCGAGTTGAACATTCTTTGGAATATTTATGCACTCTAACTTAATATTATTCGAAGGTAAGTTAGGTGTTATTTGCGGTAACACTAAACAAGTTAATTGCGTATTGTAGGTACTTGTTCGTGAACGCATGAAAATATCGCACAAGTTGTTGGAATGTGTGACCTTTTGACCAACACCTGAGATTCGAACTGTGGACTGTATCATAGGTAAATTTAAACGTAAAGATAGCTTCTCCGTAATGAAGCTATGTTGACTGCCGCTATCGAGAAGAGCGCGAGCTATATGAAATTGATTTTTTAGATCGGCTATTTCCACGATAGCAGTGGAAAGTAAAACTTGTTGAAACGCTATGTCAGATCTGTCCGCGTCACTATGATGTAGTGCTGCATCGGACACACCCGCCGACGAATGCAACGCCGCCATCGAAGTGCCAGCTCTGTCCGCGTCACTATGGTATAGTGCTGCATCGGACGGACCGGCCGACGACGAATGCAAAGCCGTCGATGTGTGAGTAGGTATGCACGTAGGTATATTACCGGTGCATACATTCGCAATACTCGAGTTGTTTACATCATTATCTGAATGAAGTAAACTGTTGTGTTTTTGTTGACACAATTTGCATGCATTAAACCTACAATCTGTAATAGAATGAGATGTGCGCAAACAATTCTTACAATTCTTATTTTTATCTACGAATTTTAACCTATCTTGCAGCGACATGTTTAAAAACCTAGCACACGTATAAAGAAAATGATTGTTACTGTTGCACAAGTTACAGTTAGGTTTTTGAAAGTTAAACTTATTCAACTTACTATGTGTGCCGTTGTTGTTAGTTACAACATAGCTTTGTGTTTGTTGAATAGTTTTGTTAATTGGATTCGAAATGTTATTGTACCTATTTTGTGTGTTTTGTGGTTTAGCCTGAGTTGGTTGACTTTTAGAATCTAAGGTATTTGCTCTGTTATTTAGAAACTTAAAAAGATCATCTAGCACTATTTTCTTTGAGTCGTCATTTTGCAAGGAACCTTTATGCTCTTCCCACCGACTTTCGGTGGAGGAATCTAACTTGTTAACGATCAAATAAATAAGTAACGTATCCCAAGACTCGGTAGGCTCATCTAGGGATTTTAGAGAGCGTAGGTTTCTTAATACAGAATCAGTAAGGTGCCTTATCTGTGTAGACGATTCGTGTTTCACAGCTGGAAGTATGAATAGTGATTTGACATGATTTTGAATCAAAAGTCTGCGATTATTAAACCTATTTTCAATTAGCTCCCATGCGTGAACGTAATTTGATGGTGTAAATTCTAAGGCTCGAATTACTTCAAGAGCATTACCGGTTAAAGATGATTTTAAGTAATGAAATTTATCAATAGGGTCCAACTCATTATTATTGTGAATGACCGCGACGTATGAATGTTTAAACTCCAGCCAGTGATCGAAAGAACCGTTAAAGGTTGGCAACTTTATATATGGTAGTTGCACATTTTTCTTAACGGAATTTTGATTAGAATTATTATGATCGCATTTTACAGTTTTAGAACTTTCACCAGCCTCAAATTCATCGATTAAACAATTAGCCACTGAAGTTGCACCATAATATAACGATTCTACATTAGTAAAATAATCTATATGACTAGCTTGGTCGGACATGGAACTATTTAACTCTAATTCACTTTGAACACTATCAAACCTTTTGAAATAGTCTTTTGCTGATTGTAATCGTAATTTTATTTCATTAGCTTGTAGATGAGAAAGACTAGCACCTTGAAATGTATCAATGTAGTTTTTGAATTGAGTTAACCGTCCCTTAAGATGACCTCTCAGCCTTCTAAGTTTAGAAAGAGCTTCATCATCGAGGTTTCCAGAGGGAGAAGGGGAACGAGAACGAGATTCTACAACTTCTGGGACCGACAATGATTTTTTCTCTGCCATTATGGTAGCTCAAAGAAGGCAAAGGTACTCACGTGAAACAAACACCTGGTAGACCGTTGGTTGGCTGAACTGCGCTGGAAACGTACTGGAATAGCCAAAAAACACACTGCTTTAACACAAATCGCGAATAGGGATAGGATTAGATAGGATATCCTGACCGTTCTCTCGAAGAGTAGCTGCCGACGTAGACAAATTGACTTGCTAGTTTCTACTTCTTGAATTCTTGAATTCGGCTCTGAAGGTCCAAATGTTTGAGCAGGAACGTGGGATTATCCAATGAATTTGTTTATTCGCAATTTTTCTTAATATATTTATTTTAAATTTTACAATATTGTGTCGCAACGGAAAATTCAGTACAGAGACAGCCATAGATAATAGACAAGAAGTGAGCTTTTTGACAGATAATATTAGAAGAACGGGTTTATAGGTACAGAGTAGAAATATTTGTTGATGAACGGTGAGAGTTGAGTAGGTAGATGCCGCAGGCAGTTTTCCCTACCGCCCGCCAGAGGCGCTGGCAGTTGGTCCGAGCCCGAACAATAAGGTACATTTATATTTTAGAGTCGGCCGCCTCTTATGATGCGGTCGACTCTGACCCTCTAGCATGAACAGCACGATATAGCGATTTATCGACAAAAACTGTCAAAATATGCTATATAAAGCCGCCATGTTGAATTTTTATCGAAATAGCGAGCATGGCCCGTGTGTGTGATGTCACGTGTTACGGTATGATAAGATAGACAAAAGAGCGAGCACGACAGTCTCTTATTTATCGAAAGGTCGAGTGACCGACTAATTGTCGATAAAAAACGTGAAAAGTATCGATTTTTGACATTAAGGCGCGTTATTTTATCGACAACGTTTGGAGGGTGTGATTAAATCAAGATTATTTAGCTTAACAAATATTAACTTAAATCCATTATTAGACTAGAATGTAAGAAATATTATAATGATTTTTGTGTAAATGTTCATAATAAATACAGAAAATGTACCTACCTACTTGTAGGTAGGTATAACTGAACTAAAAAGATTCTATTCCATTCGTTTTTTTTATATTATAATTAATTAAAGCTTCGCAGTGTGCATTATATCCAGTGTCGAGTTACTATTTTCGCACTGTCACGAAATTAAATTAAATTTAACTCGATTATCACAAAGTTTTGCTAAAATAAAAATCAGCGCGCCATGTTGCTCTCGCGTTCCAAAACGCGATTTACACGAAAACGCCAACACTCAAACACGGTGATAGGACGATTTCAAAATATAAACATTGAAGAAAATCCTGTTTGATCGTTCTGTCAACAAAGATGTGTCAAATTCAGCCACAGATTGCGTTAAAAGTTGCAAAGAAAAAAGAAAAGAATGATTGGTTAACGTTATTAAATTGGCAGCATTGAAATTCATATCAAGTGGATGTGACGTATTTATCATCTCATATTGCGTGATATTATTTTAACTTATCATATATCGCTCCATTGGTCATATACGCGAAATCGATAATTATATAGGTGTGGATATAATACGTTATCTTTTATCATATCATATCACGAACAGTCATGCTAGTAGCTGGGCTGATGACATCATCGGAAATATAAATGTAGGTACCTTATCTCTATTAAACTATGGTACTTTTTCCCGTGGACGGCATAAATTCGATTCGTACGGCTCTGATCGATCTGCGACCACCTTTAAGAGGAAAGGGTACCGGGAGCTGTCTCCATACAAACTATTACAAACGTAGTCGACTGTTTTCTCCCTGGATAATGACACTAGAGCAAATATTTTTGGTGCATAAAACTTATATCTGCCATGACCATGTTTTTTTTATTTTTTTAATCTAAATTTCTATGATAAGTAATTAGAAAATGAAAAAAAAAACAATACATAGGGGCATAGTCATGGCAGTTACATATAGGTTTTATGGCGCTGTTTTCTCGTGGTCCCAGGATTTTGTCCCATTAATGGGACCACGAGGGAGAACTATTTCTCGTGGTCCCATTGTTGTGTATGGCACAAGAATATTTGTGCTAGTGTCATTATCCAGGGAAGAAACAGTCGACTACGTTTGTATGGAGAGAGCGCAGGTAACCTTTCACCTTAAAAAAGGAAGATATTAGGCTGCATAGGTAATTTTCTTTATCGGGCCTGTGGTTTCCCACTGCTGGGCAAAGGGCCATCGGGACACTTAAAGGGAAATGAGGGTCATTTCCCTTTAAGTGTCCCGATATCCAGCTATTTTTGGGCACTTTGAAATCGTAGCGGTATTTTTGGGCACTTGGAAATTATCGGCGTTATCGGGGTAAACTAAAGTAGAAATAAAGGACACGTAGTCTGAAATTAGCGTGATAAAAATACAAAAATGCAACGAAAGACTAAAATTGGACCCTATAGAAACAAATTAAAAATCTTATTCTAGACTAGCGACCCGTCTCGGCTTCGCACGGCTATATTATGCATTTATTATACCTAGGTTGGTTCATATAAACTTTCCTCTTGAATCACTCTATCTATTAAAAAAACCGCATCAATATCCGTTGCGTATTTTTAAAGATTTAAGCATACATAGGGTTATAGGGACAGAGAAAGCGACTTTGTTTTATACCATGTAATGATGATGATAGTGATTACCAAAAATTCCAAAAAATACCTAGGCGTGGATTATAAAATTAATTAAATAACTTACCTGGATGCAATGATTGCCAGCAGAAGTTTAATGTTCAAGAACTTAAGTTCACTGCGCTTTCAGTATTGAGGAAAATCGCCACACCCCACGGCTTTTATTGCAATGCAACAGAAGAATGAGATGAGTCAGTAACCTAGAGGTGCGTTCCGTACCAAAGATAAAATAGTAATGAACCGTTCCGTACCCACGTATTGTGTTTACTGGGGTCACGCATTAGTTCGCTCTTTTATTTGCTTTGGAATGTCATAAAAAAGAAATATCTCTTTTCTCCGCTTAATATTGTCCGATTTCGGTGTTTCTTATTTAACCGACTTCAGAAAAAGGAGGAAGTTCTCAATTCGATTTTATTTTTGACGTGACAACGTCTTATAAATTGGTTTGCCGGGTGACACTTCAAGAAACTGCGTTACGCTCCGCTCACGTTATGCGCTCACAATGAGAGCGAGTGAGAGGCACGCGGGCATGGTTTGCCCGCCTAAGAGCGAGAGAGACAGACATAAAAAGTGAAAGGCACGCGTCCCTTCCACTCGAGCACAGTTGTTGTCACGTAAAACTTTCGCCCGTATACCGACTTTACAGGCAACCAGTTTTTTTGTTTTGTTGCTAGTAGTTTTTTTTTGTGTATTTTTTAAGAGTAAGAGGAAAAGACTTCGAATTGGCGTTCCTTTTGGGACGTAGGACAGCACTAAGAAAGGATTTAATAATTAATATTAGCTGCCCTCCGCGGTCTCACCCGCGTAAGTCCCGACCCTGTGGGAATATGAAAATGAAAAGTAGCCTATAGCCTTCCTCGATAAATGGATTATCCAACACAAAAATAATTTTTCAATTCGTTCCTGAGATTAAACAAACAAACAAACTCTTCAGCTTTATAATATTAGTATAGATTAATACCGATCGCTATCGACTCTCGAATCAGGTTCCGAACGCACTCCGATATCATTCACTCTGTAAAGCACAGACACAGAGGTGCGCAGCAAACCAAGACGGACTTCGGGAAATCCCCGAGTAAAAATCATGATAAGACCTGGATAATACTTATTCATTATCTGTCTATAAAATGCCAAGTCTTAAAATGGCTAAAATAGTCAATATTAACCTTTAACTAAAGTTAAATAATAGGTATTATTAATAATTATTGCAAACGGACCTCAACTCACCTTAAATAACTCTTTGTTATCTAAGTATTCCAATCCAATGTATCCTCATACCAAGTTTTATCAAAATCGGTCCTAGTTTAGGAGCCTATTCGTTACAAACAAAAAAATATTTCCTTTCCTCTTTATAATATTAGTATAAATTAGATTATTACCCCCGCAGAATAGAAGCTTTTAATTACCCCCAAGGCATTTTAAAAACGCATTCGTTCGTTTGCCTTTGATAACTCCAAAAAAAAGAAGACTTAAAGACTTAGAAATATTATATTTTAGTGCCACCTGTTACTTATCTGAAACACTAACGGATGCGTGCTAAGGTGATAGTTTTATAAAATTAAACAGATAGCGCTAGTAGTTATAAATAAGTGAGAACGTTATTTAGCTGTTTACAGTTAGATGGCGTTACTGGTACTTGGGCGGCAGGAAATTAAAAAGATTTTTACTGACTTATAAAATCAGACTTGGTTCTTAAAATGGTGATATCCATCTTAATATATATAAATCTCGTGTCACAATGTTTGTCCTCAATGGACTCCTAAACCACTGAACCGATTATAATAAAATTCGCACACCATGTGCAGTTCGATCCAACTTGAGAGATAGGATACCTTGCATCTTAATTTATCCCGATATTCCCACGGGATCGGAAATTACGCGGGTGAAACCGCGGAGCGCAGCTAGTCCACTATAAAAATCCATAGATGAATCTTTTTACACTTTTATGTCCTCTTTATTTCTTGATTCGCAAAGTGTGGATGTCGTATTTATTATTTATTTCGTCATGTTGCGTTATTAATTTTGTATTGAATGCTGACAATACCACATGAGTAAACAATACCACGTATTATACCATTTCAGAATCTCAATGAAATAGGCAACAGTTTTTTTTTAATTTGGCACTAGGGTAACCATACTTTTTTTTTTACACCGGGAACGATTAAAGTTTAGGGTAAAAAATTAAAAATCATGAAGTTTAAGTTAAATCTTAGTTTAAAAAAAAACTTACGATCTGTCATAAAAATAATTGTTTGCATTCGATTGTACATTTATCCTGGAATACTATCCAAAAAAGAGATTGGAATAATTCATTCATTTGCAGTTTTGGCATCAAAAAACATAAAGAAAGAAAGGAGTGAAATTTTAAATTTTTTTAAAATGACAGATATCTCGGTAACCGAGACACTTTCATAGAACATAACTTTCATTTTTCTGAACCGGCACAGTGTCCTTTAGCCGTAGGTGCCCGCTTAGGTATCTATTCATTACCGGACAACCTGTATTTATAAAATCTTTGGTATTTTTATTAAAAACTAGCAGCACCCAACAGAAACAATCGCGTTCCAATTTTTTAGAAATTTTCTTAATTACCTTGTCCTTGTAAGTTTGGTACTTATGCGCGTAGCGTAGGTACGGTCGGCTGCATAATTCCAGACCCACCGTAGAGCTCCAAAACGGCTGTTATAAGAATGTTTTCAACACAAGCAAAATTCTATATACCTGCTTTAGTTGAAGTTTAAAGTCTTCTAACTCATGAATTTATCAAACAAAAATATAGAATGAAAACATGCCAATAATAGTAATTTTTAAAGTCTACCAGGGGCTGAACTTATGAAGCCGACATACATTTCGAGATGATCTTACTTATAATTCCTTTGAGCCACAAACGACATTTTGATGGTCTATTTTTTGTGGTCCAGAGTGCAATATCACTACATCATCACTACATAGTATAAAACAAAGTCGGTTTCTCTGTCCCTATATCCCTATGTATGCTTAAATCTTTAAAACTACGCAACGGATTTTGATGCGGTTTTTTTTAATAGATAGAGTGATTCAAGAGGAAGGTTTATATGAATAATACATGCATAATATAGCCGTGCGAAGCCGGGGCGGGTCGCTAGTTACCAAATAATATGAAAAATTAATAGTGACCTGCAATATTGTTTTATTTATATTTTAAATCATCACTCTTATTTGCGTATATGTTATTATTTGGTTTAACTGCGCGTACTGTTCACGTGTTTGTTAAGTAAACATTTCAATGTAAACTTGTATGATTTGATAAAGTGCAGCTTGATGATCCTCATCCACTTCGTCCCTCATTTCCGAGATCCAGAACTCAGTCTGGAATTGACCACCGTGGTATAAGCACGCGGCCGGACCACTCCGAGAACAACGCGAACAATCGCGGCCTTCCTCAAACCACACTTATCTCTTATCATAATAAAAATGATACATCAAATTACCTCACTACTCTGATAACGTACACTCACAAGTGTTTCTCGCGATTTATATGAAAATTGTTAGTCATTAGCCGTAACGACGGCAAATATTTTGAGTTTGCAACTATTTGCGGCATGTGAAGTGATTAAAATATAATCTAAAATACTTTGTAACCGGAAGAAGGAACTGTCCACAGTAGAGCGGATAAATTTCCTTCAATATGGGATCATTATTTTTGTTTTTAAGCGTTTTAACAGTGTTTAAATTTGTAAGTAGTGTTCCGTGCTCTTTGATAGAGAGCTTGGACATATCGGCGGGTATCGTCCACGAAAACGATTCAGTGTTTATGAACAATGTTGAGTTTAAGAAGGAAACGTGGTATGAGATGAAAGTTGAGGGTGATAATAATAAGCGGTACGGATGCCCTTGTATCGGTAGAGTCTGCCTATGGAAGTGTTGTGATGATAAACAGGCGTATTTGGGGAGGAATTGCACTGATACAGACTTGAGTGAAGTCAACCCGTTCAGCCCTCCAGTGTACAAAGGCAGGGAGCCATCGGCTGTGCTGTCTCATGAGACGTTCTTTTACATGTATGGGCGACCGTGCCAGGATCTCTACTTGGTCGATTCATCTAGCACTGACGAGTTATATCTCCAAGAAGTAAGATTTCAATAACTACCTATCTATACCATTAAGGGCAAATAATTCAAAGTGAAAACTTATCACACTTTTCGAATTGTAATCTATAGGTACTTATATTATAAAGCTGAAGAGTTTGTTTGTTTGAACCCGCTAATCTCAGGAACTACCAACTGATTCGAACTGAAAAATTATTTTTGTGTTAGGTAGTCCATTTATCGAGGATAACTAAAGGCTACTTTTCATTTTGATATTCCCACGGGATTGGGACTTAGGTGGGTGAAGCCGCGGCGCGCTGCTAGTAGTTAAGCATTAGAGTAGTCGATTGACTCTAAACTTCTTCCGCTGAAAGTTTTTCAATTTTATCGTATCTCCCAACACAAGGGACTTGTTGGACCCAAATTAAATCAGTCGTAAAAATGATTTTCATCTTCGGCTCCCCTAATGCAGCCGATATCGAAGCGGAAATAAAAGACGTTCGAATCGAAAAAAAAACAAAAGACGGTCAAAAAAGTCTATACTATAGTCACATAAGTAGCTATAGTATAGGTTTTGACTTCCATAAAGCTGTAGGTAACGACTTCATGTTCTAAAGTAACCATTAGTTGTATGTAGACGAAAGTAGGCATGGTGCGATCCAAAGTATGCGATTTTAATAATATTGTCATTGAGCTACAGGTTCTATGAAATTTAAACAAACTCGGTTAGGTACGATAGTAGGCTTTTCGCTACGAAATCAACGAATTTTATACACACGTTCATCTATCTTCTATCTATCTTCTATACATATAAAATGCTTTGTCCTGAATGACTGACTGACTGACTGACGGATCAACGCACAGCCTAAACCGCTGATCGTAGAGGCCTGAAACTTGGAGGGTGCGTTCTTTGTATGACGTAGGCATCCGATAAGAAAGGTTTTTCTGAAATTCTACCCCTTAAGGGGTGAAAAAGTGGGGTAAAGTTTGTATGGGACAACGTGTTTTCTTGGTCCATTTTCGACTTTTACGCGGACGAAGTCGCGGGCAAAGGCTAGTCTAAAATATGATACAAACTATTATGTCACCTTACCTTAGTTACTTACCCTACAGGTGCCTACTACGAATGATCCATCAAAGTAACACGACTTAAAAGCCTTTGAATATTGGATAAACTTTGTTAGACTAGGTCGGTCATACATAATATAACCACATAATAGTATACTATGCACTCCTTACCTAAAACATTTACTATACGGGCTGCGTACCGTTCTTATACTCGTACTACCTACTTGTCAGTGTTACATTCTATCCGGAGTATCCGGTGTTTCTAATCAATCGAGCTCAGATTAGGGTGGAATCAGGTGGAATACTTTTTGACAGTACAATAAAAAACTAAAATTTCTATAAAAAAACAGAATAGCTTAATTAAAAATAATCACTTCACTACATAGTTAGTATATAATTAATAAAGTCACTTTTCGCCGTCCCTATGTCCCTATGTATGCTTAGATCCTTAGAACTACGCAACGAATTTTGATGCGGTTTTTTTAATAGATAGTGATTAAAGAGGAAGGTTTTTAGATATAATACATGCATAATACAGTCGTGCGAAGCCGGGGCGGGTCGCTAGTTAAATATAAATTAATGAGGTAAGTAGGTACGTTTACAGATGTAATAAAACATTACTTTTAACATTCTAATGCGTAGACAAAATATCAGTATTTTACCTTTTGAAAACGAAAAGTAAGAAAAACAGTAGTAGATAGATAAATAAATTATTTTTTATCACAGTTGCTCATAAAGTGGATCTTATTAAACCGCTTTTAGGCTCATAATGCAACGTATTATACACGCGTGCGATAAAAAAAAATCCAACTAGTGCTAAAATAATACGTTATCCCGATATGTCAAATACGTATCTTACTACTAATGACATAAGTAGATGAAACATTCTAAAGGACATCATTCAAATCGTACCCAAAAATTAAGGTGCCGGCCAGAAAAAAAATGTTTCTATCTTGTAGAGAATAACATTTTAAACAATGTTTACTAAGGCAACAAAGAGCTACGATCAACCATCGTTGAGTTATTTTACATTGAAAACCAAAAAAAATGCATATTGTAGAGATCCGTTTGACCACTTTTAAGATATTACTACAGAAAAAATATAAAAATATGTAGTAAATGGATAAGCTTTGTCTGTTTTTATTATATTTATATACATAGGTATATCCAATAACCCTTTCAGAAGTTTTAGTGGGATCTTAAAAGTGGTCAAACGGATCTCTATAAAATGCATTTTTTGGGTTTTCAATGTAAAATAACTCAACGATTTTTGATCGTAGCTCTTTGTTGCCTTATTAAACATTGTTTAAAATGTTATTCTCTACAAGATAGAAACAATTTTTATTACTGGCCGGCATTTTTTTTGTGGGTATTTTTTGTTAGAAACATGAATGATCTTCTTTATCTGGGTTATACTGTTTTGATGTATAGAAAGAGGTACCATCCAAAGAGTTTTTAAGCCTTGCTGGCTTAAAACTCTTTGTTGGTACCTTTTTTCTTCTTTTCAAAAGGTTGTCTCTAAAGTCTGATAACGAACGATAATATTACGTGATGACGTCTTTGAAAATAATTAAAAATTGAGTTTTGTGTTTATTTTGTTTTTTCTTTAGGTAAGTACATAAATATATTTTTTCCTTACCATTATATTCTGTTTTTAACCGCCGACGCAAAAACAAATGAAAAAAACCCTAAAAAATATTGTATATCAGACGCTGTATAGGTTAAAAGTCTTTTGCCTAGCCTTTCGGGAGTGTAATTAACAAAAAATAGTAAACATAACCTAAAATTCTTAAAAACTTTTTATTATTAAAATTTTAAAAAGTCTTTTTTTTATTCGCAACTGTGATAAAAAACGTCGTACGATACACGTGTGAATTGATCATTCCATCTCGGCTTTTGCCACGCTCGCGTTCCGCTCGCGCGTCATAAACCGCCTCTATGGAATGATCAACTTTCCACACTTGTATCGCAATGTACTATAATGTACCTTAATTATTTAATTACCTTAATATAATTGAATTTTAACATAAGTATCTGCAAAAAATACACACATAAAAACACCCAAGCAAAAAGTTTGTCCTACTTTATTATTTTAATAAAAAATATAGGTAGACTTTAAACGGTACTGTTATCGAGCAATATATTTGGCAACCCTATCTCTCTATCTTTAGTAGGTAGGTATTTTGGTTATAAATTCCCACGGGCAGAAGGTACCTATCTAAACCACAGTTAAAGCACATGTAACAACAAACAAATTCTTATCACAGTTGTTAATCACTTCCCGTCAACGATTTTAAACAAAACTTTTAGGATATTATACTTTTACGAATTGTTTTTAAATGTGAGCTGGAAAAAGGTTTTTCTAAACCAAACTTCCCAAAAAGTGGAAGTTCCGGTGTGTTATAGTAGCTTGACTAAGCTGTATAATACGAGAAATTTTGTGAAAAAATGAACCGGTTTATGAAGCTCTTTCATTTGATACGCACATGATAGGTTTCAGAAAACATTTATACATATGCTATTATATACAAATTATATACATATGCTTACTAAAAATTCATAGCATCATAACTCCCCTTTCCATGGAGGGTTTTTAAGAACTATGGGTTAAAATGATTGTTTTATTGAATGGTCTAGGTTACAAGTTTACCAAACGGTAATCCTGTAGGTACAATCGGAATACCAATTAGCTGAACCCCACATGACCCAGAGCTCAGTCACAAATCTTTAAGGTTGTAAAGTAATGTTACTTACCTGATTCTGGTGTTTTCATCAATAAAGAATAAAACTAACAATATTAAAAAATAACAAAATAGGTTAAATACTAAATTTTTTGCGAGTGTGGAGTGCTCTGGGTCACGTGGGGTTCAGCTAAGTGGTATTCCGACTGTACATCGTTTTGCAATATTTTTGGCGTACGCAAAATCATGAATGCCCATAGCAAAGCCCGAGAACAACCCAGAACAAAAGCTAAAACTATCCAGAAACCATTAGAAATAATAATTTATTTTCATAAATTAAACATAGCTCTTAGGTACCTATAGCAATATAGGTTTTCCAGTTAGGTATTTGTGAAAATAATGAAACATTGGCATAGCTAGTGTAAATATTTTGTCGTTGCAAAACAAGGTCACTCAAATGCAATTGTGTTTTGTTTAATACACTAGCGATCCGCCCCGGCTTCGCATGGAAAGTAGAGAAAAAATCGTTAACTGAACGAATTTTAAATTTTCTCGGCGCATGCAAGCTTAGTTGGCATGACTTTTTCCAAAATCTTTACAAACACCGTCAAATTAAAGGAATTTATCCAAAATGCTTAATGAATTTTACCTACACCGTCACCTAATATCCATTCCATCCAATTGTGAAACTGTATGAAAATCCCTTAAGTAGTTTTGAGTTTATCGCCTACGACGACGCAACCACGACTTTGTCTATACTTCTATCAAAGAAAGATAGGATAGGATAGATAGATCAGCGGTTTAGGCTGTGCGTTGATCCGTCAGTCAGGCAAAGTCATTCGGGACAAAGCATTTTACATATATGTATATAAGTACAAAGATGTATTGTATAGATAATGAATGTAGGTTCTCACAAATATTTATCATCACTATCACTACATAGTATAAAACAAAGTCGCTTTCTCTGTCCCTATGTCCCTATGATAATGCTTAAATCTTTAAAACTACACAACGGATTTTGATGCGGTTTTTTTAATAGATAGAGTGATTCAAGAGGAAGGTTTATTATGTATAATACATGCACAATAAAGCCGTGCGAAGCCGGGGCGGGTCGCTAGTATTAAATAAATTTCTCGTGTCGCGGTGTTAGTTACCAATCTCCACCTTAACGGCTGAACAGATTTGTATGAAATTTTTTGTGTATATTCGTTAGGTCTGAGAATCGAACAACATCTATTTTTCCTTTTTTTTTGTAAATGGCATAACAACGTTTGCTGGGACAGCAAGTCAGTAAGCTTTGTGATATTTAAATGAGAAAATGTTAAATTAACGTATGCGTAATTAATATGAAAATGCACAATGAATGAAAATATCATTTCCATTTTATCCGGTAGGTGTTTTCTCTCTTTGTTTTATTTCTACCTACATACGAAGCTTAACCTTCTTTATATGTTTCCCGGAGCGTGAAACTTTCAGAATTATGAGTTAAGTTATATTTTGCTGAAAGAAAATATCTAGGTAGAATTCGAATAGAAAAAATATAGGTGTCCTAACCTACTTACGATCCGTTTTACCTACGAAAAGGCTACGAAATAGAGGTTGGTAGGCAAGGCACCAATTTGTTTAGGGTTCCGTACCCAAAGGTTAAAAACGGGAGCTTATTATGCTTTATTAATATGTTGAATTGTATGTGTTTAATTGTCTCAGTTTTTTGTATTTGTACCATTTACATTATCTCTTCTTCTCTCGCCTTACCCATAATCTTACGTCAAATCCTCTCCATCCTAAGGTTGCCTGGAAGAGACCGCTTTCAGCGGTAAGGCCGCCTATTGTGCCACTATTTTATTTTGTATAATTCAAATTAATTGTACCTACTTTTTCTGTAACTTGTGTGTGCAATAAAGCGTTCTATCTATCTATCTATATCTATCTTATTACTAAGACTCCACTGTCTCTTTGTCCGTCCGTCTGTCTGTCACCAGGCTGTATCTCATGAACCGTGATAGCTCGAGAGTTGTAATTTTCACAGGTAGATTGTAGGTATTTCTGTTGCCGCTATAACAACACATAGTACTAAAAACAGAAAAAATATGTTTAAAAGAGGTTCCTATATAATATGGTATGGACTATGGACCCCTTCGTGCACGAGTCCAATTCGCACTTGGCCAGTTTTTTTAAATGCGCCTCGCCATTTGAATTCTACAAATATTTTCTAAGAAAAAAAAAAGTTGAAGTCTGGATGAACTTATCTTTAAATCCGTAAGAAATATTTGTAGCTTTACGTAGCGTCCGTCGTCGTCTCGTAGCGTGGATGTGATAAATTTTCGGATTGTGGTCGAAAGCACTGCGCTTTAAGTCGCGGCGCTGGTAAAAGCTGTTTAATATATTACCGTAGTACCTACCTTACTAAGAAAATGCAGGCAAATAAGTATACATCTGGGAAAACGTGAATAAACACATATTTCTGCGACAACATGGCAACAGTTTTTAAAACAAACAAATGGTTCTCAGAAAACGGCTGAACCAACAATATAAGTAAATGAAGTTTTGGAGGAAACTGGTGAACTAAACGTCTTAGGAAATAACGTATCGCTGGCCGGCTCTCCACCTTGGCACCTCGAAGCAAAAGCTCTTGCGTCGCTTTATCGCTGGCGGGAGGAGGCGCGTAACAGAGGTGACCGGCCGGCGCTAAGGGAAGTGGAGCAGCGTCGACTGGAACTTGAGCAGGTTGCTGTGTCGGAGTGGCGGCTCGAGCTAGAACACCCTAGTTATGGTGTGGCCACCGTTGAGGCTGTTAGACCTGTCTTAAGCGAGTGGCTGAATAGGTCTCACGGCACCTTGTCGTTTCGCCTGACGCAGGTACTTTCCGGACATGGTTGTTTCGGAAAGTACCTGCACAAGATAGCCAGGAGAGAACCGGATGAGCGCTGTCATCATTGCACGTCACTGTGCGATACGGTGGCGCACACTGTTGAGGAGTGTCCGGCGTGGGAAACTCAACGGCGGGTCTTGGTTGCCGAAGTGGGCAGTGATTTATCTCTGCCTGCTATTGTTGGCGCCATGACTGAGGATGACTCAAAGTGGATGGCGGTCAGAACCTTCTGCGAATCAATTGTGTTGCAGAAGGAGACAGCGGAAAGAGAGAGGGAAGCAACATCATCCCTCCCAATTCGCAGGAGACGTAACAGGAGCAGAAGGATCCGCAATGATCGCCTTCCTCCGTAAAGACCAATGAGTGGCGATCTTGGGGGAGACCGTCACTCATAGCAATGATCCAGAGATGACGACGGCGGCGTGTGTTCCGCGTCGCCTCTCAACGGATTTTTTTCCCGCTTTTCGGGTCTTCCTGTAGGAAGAGCAAGGCACGACTGGCTCGAAGTTGGGTCCCAACGGACAAGTCGCCGATGGAGTCACAGAAGTCCTGCGCAAGCATACCTGTACTCCGTCGGACCTCGACTGTTGGCGGAACACCGATGGGTTTTTAGTGGGTAAGCCTCCGGCCGCCTACCATCCTCAGGCTGGAGGCAGCCCCACATACCTCTGTCGCCCCCTCCCCCTCAGGGTGGCGGAAGGATGCAATAATGCATTTTCCCATCGAAAAAAAAAAAAAAAAAAAAAAAAAAAAAAAAAAAAAAAAAAAAAAAAAAAAAAAAGGAAATAACGTATCAGTACTTAAGGTGAAAGGGTACCTGCGCTCTCTCCATACAAACGTAGTCGACTGTTTCCTCCCTGGATAATGACACTAGCACAAATATTTTTGTGCCATAAAACCTAAAACTGCCATGACTATGCCCCTATGTTTTGGTTTTTTTCATTTTCTAATTATCATAGAAATTAAAATTAAAAAAATTAAAAAATAAATAAAAGCAAAAAATAGGGGCATGGTCATGGCAGTTATAAGTTTTATGCACCAAAAATATTTGCTCTAGTGTCATTATCCAGGGAGAAAACAGTCGACTACGTTTGTAATAGTTTGTATGGAAAAAGCCCCAGGTACCCTTTCCTCTTAAACTTACCCATCTACTGCATTAATGAAAAATGTTAAGAGGGCTACAGTTATACTTATATCGCGTATCCAAACATAAAGAAATAGCTCTTTTCTCCCCTTCTGTTTTAGTTTGTTGTGTAATGATTAATTACGAATTAAACTAGACTTCTTTTTTTCCTTTTTTAGTTCAGTCCGACTAAAAACGTGGTGTACGACGACAATGGTATTTGATTTAAGGCTGCTTATGCTGCCAAACGCAACGCGCCAGAAATACCCGTCGCTTACAACTAATATTGTTGATTGTAATGGATGTGTTTTGTTTTTCTCAAAAGTGCTGAGATGGAATTGTAGGTGAAATTTTTACCGATATTTTGGGGTAATTTCGAGGCGAAAATTCTTTGGCATTTCAAAGCTAGACTAGGTTTAATTCTTAATTGTAGTAGGTATAGCTTCAAAACTATGGGAAATATTTGGCTCAATATCACACCAAAATGTCGGTAAAAATCTCACCTACAATTCCATCTCAGCACTTTTGAGAAAAACAAAACACACTCGTAACAATCAACAATTTTCACCAACGAAGGCGACCGGTGCCAGTAGTAACTATTTAGTAGGCTGGGTACCAAGGTCGTTGGCGTATGGACCCCCCTTAATGAGAAATGTTAATAGCTACTAGGTGATATGATTCCTGTTCAAATGAAAAGTTAAGCTACTTCCACCATAAGTACATGAGCAATTTTTTATTCAGCAACTTTATATACAGGGTGTACAAGAAAATGGAACTGCTTTGCATGGAGGTGGTAGACCTTGGTACCCCTTAGATATAAAAAAAAGTTTCAATTGGAAAAAGGATTCCGTTTCCGAGATATGTAAGTTTAAAGTATACGTGTCAAACACGCTTCGCCTTAACAGGCATCATGTAGGTATTAAACAGCTGAATCGCGAATAGGTACGAGTAGGTAGGTAGGTATTTACTTTGTAGCGCGAGCGCACTGTGTAGGTATATCAGTTTTTCAATCGTTTGTCCTTGTCTAAAATAAGAAGCACATTTTTGTGAGGTTGTTACCCGACTTCGTGACAAAAGCGAGTAGTTTGTGTTTGCATTAATTTAGGGTTGTTTATGAAAGTAAATCCACTGACCTTTTGATAAAGTTGCCGTAGTAGGTTTTCCATAGCAGACACTCTCTTAAGATTTCGCTTGATTACACCACAAATCAGGTAGATTGCCTTAAGATTTCACTTGTGTTACTTTGATTACACCACAAATCAGGTAGGTACCCTTAAGATTTCACTTGTGTTACTTTGATTACACCACAAATCAGGTAGGTACCCTTAAGATTTCACTTGTGTTACTTTGATTACACCACAAATCAGGTAGGTACCCTTAAGATTTCACTTGTGTTACTTTGATTACACCACAAATCAGGTAGGTACCCTTAAGATTTCACTTGTGTTACTTTGATTACACCACAAATTAAGTATGTACTCTTAAGATTTCACTTGTGCTATTTTGATTACACCACAAATTAGGTACACTCAATTTTTTTTCACCCACTAGTTGGAGCTTAAACGGATGCTGCTTATCTTTCTTCAAAACCCTGTGGACGGTTGTATGAGGAAGCTCCAGCAATCTTCCCGCCGACCTTGTGCTGTCCTCAGGGTACTCGTCAAAGTGCTCCAGGACCACATTTTGAATAAGTTGGTTTTGTACGCCACCGGAATCATTTGCGCGGGAAGCAAAACTCCCAAAATCTCTCAACCTCTGAACTACCCTTAGTATAACTCTGCCATCTGATGGCACGTGAGTATCCCTTCGATGACCAAAGTACTCTAAGTACAGACGTAACGCTTCATTTTGGTTCCCACAAGCATGCCGTAGGCTAACACCATGTCCGTGTACTGGACGTTGGTAAATCTAAAAAAAGGCATTATGCACCACGTAAACTAACTGGGTATCACCACTAACTATCACCACACGCGGTAGTAGTCTAAACACGGTAAGTACTTAATAAGTAATAATTCGCACTTGTCACTCATACGATATCCCGGAATAGACTGACATAAAAAATCAAAACGGTTATTGAGCCGCAGGCGGCTCGGTGTGTTCAAAATAGTGTTGCCGATCAATAGAAAGTTCGATAGTATCGATAGTTTTTCAATAGTCTATCGATAGTCATCTACCGCAAGAATATCGATGATATCGATAGTTCAGAATGAGGCTATACTATCGATAGTTTATTCTTCGCGAGCAACAATACTATCGATACTAAGAATACTATCGATTGTATCGATAGTTTCTCAATAGTGTATCGATAGTCATCTACAGAAAAAATATTGATAGGCTTATCGATAGTTTAGAATGAGGCTATACTATTGATAGTTTATTCTTCGCGAGCAACAATACTATCGATAACATCGATATCGATAACATCGATAGTATTGTTCTAAATCAATAATTCTTCGTTCTAAGCTATCGAAAGTATCGATACTTTGGTGCTATCAGATACTATCGGTTGATTAAAAAATATCGATAGTCAAACTGTCGATAGTTCGGAAACACTATTTTAAAACGAAACCGTCTGCGCGCGGGCGGGCGGCGCCTTTGAGCGAAAGGCGCGAGCGAAAGGCGGCGTTCGCGCCTTTCGCTCAAAGGACGCCGCGCCCGCCCGCCCGCCAAATAAAACACAGGGACGAATTTTGATTGCGATTAAAATTACCTACTTACATTTTTTTTCGTCTGAAAGAAAACTATGGTTTTAATAGATGGCGCTCCAATCTTATTGTTGTTCCTGATCAAAGGCAACAGACCAGGGGAAAAACTTTGAACAGACTTAGTAAAGGACTTTAACAGGAAGTTTTTCTTCTCCGATGGATTATGATCTTTCATTTACAAAAGAGCGTCAAGTATCTTACCTTTTATTAAATGAGATTTTAAAAATCCTAGGTACTTATGTTAGTTCCTCAAAGGTTAGCCCGGTGTTTTTAGTTGTGGCATATGGCCCATGGTAATGTTCCTAATCGGTACCAAAATGACAATAAAAACAAACAGAGCTGAATCGAAATGTGTACCTACTTCAATACTAACAGCAACATTTTTCCTACCTTAATACATCCCCTTTTGTCGGTATTCTTTACATGAATAGTGCAATGCTCGGAAGGCCTAATCAGCTGATCGATGTTGTTAAGGCGATACGCACCTTGCTTTTGCGGCGTAAATTTGTGTTTTTTTTTCAAAATCTAATGGGAATTTTGAAAAATAAAAAAATGTTTCGAATTAAGTTTCGTTTACCTGATATGTTTCAACCAGATTTATTTAAAACGTACGACGAAAAAACGAAAACTTTAAATTTACATATCTCGGAAACGGAACCCTTTTTCCAATTGTTTTTTTTTTTCATAGCTAAGGGGTACCAAGGTCTACCACCTCCATGCAAAGCAGTTCCATTTTCTTGTACACCCTGTACTATATCTTCAGATTTTTTAGTGGTTTTACATCTGGTAGGTAGCATATTTTTTTAAACTGCGTTTTCTTTTACCTGCCTTAATGACATATTGTAAAAACTATAGATAATGACAAGCATCACAAAACTATCTTCTAGAGATAGTCATTACAGGTTTCCGATTTGGTATATTTTGTCA
Source organism: Idaea aversata (assembly GCA_907269075.1). Classification (NCBI taxonomy): domain Eukaryota; kingdom Metazoa; phylum Arthropoda; class Insecta; order Lepidoptera; family Geometridae; genus Idaea; species Idaea aversata. The sequence continues at coordinate 5,157,375 of OU026099.1, read as the reverse complement.
GTTAATGAAGTGTTTCATTAATGGTTTATCAATTTTTTCGCGCGGATCGAGCGACAAAGTATCGCTGATAACCTTCGCTTTTGGCTTCGCCGTAGTCTGGTGAAAACTACCAAGCTAAAATAAATCAGCCTTAAAACGTTTCGTTTTTGGTCACAGATTTATTTTTATAAATCGTCGACATAAAAGTTATAGAAATACGCTTTCCAAAAATTTCCCATTTACATTTTTTTTGGAAATGGATAGCGTTCATCCCAATTAAATCAAAAGGTTGAGTTATAAAAAGCTTTTTAGACGGGTTAAAAGTATCTTTCGGACCTATTGTGCTACTGTGCGGTAGTAACAGAGTAACAGCCCGAATCGGCATCGATTTTTTTTCTCGTAAAAATAACAAAGTTAATCGAAATCCTACTAATATTATAAATGTGAAAGTTTGTGTGTGTGTGTGTGAGTGTGTGTGTATGTATGTATGTTTGTTACTCCTTCACGCAAAAATTACGATTTATTCCGGTCAGATCCCCTGGATCTGATACCCTGGGGGATCCGCGGGGCGCAGCTAGTATACCATACTTTGTAATCCACGTATCAAGAACATAAGTTTTTAACTACTCAATTCTTTATTGGGCTTTGAAACTATCTCTATAAACGAAAGTCGTTTAAAAATTAACCGTCAATGATTGTAAATTGACCGTCTATGATATCCTTCTAATATTATAAATGTGAAAGTTTGTGTGTGTGTGTGTATGTATGTTTGTTACTTCTTCACGCAAAAACTACTGGACCGATTGCAATGAAATTCGGCATGTAGATAGCTGGAGGTCTGGATTAACATATAGGCTACTTTTTATCCCGATATTCGCACGGGATCGGGACTTACGCGGGTGAAACCGCGGGGCGCAGCTAGTAACCTATAACGCATGCGAATAATTTCTCTGGAATTTTTTGGGTAAGGCCAATGTTCAGTAGTGAAACTCCTGTGGCTGATATGACGATGATCGTAAACAGTTAAGTTTTTGAGGACATAGTTTCAAGGCAATTAATTAAAATGTTTTAAATTAAAGAGTGATTTATGGTCTCGCCCATATAGCTTGATTGATTGATTGATTTTCGTGGACAAAAAATGCAATTGCTCACCAGGAGAAAGGATCTTTGATAAAAACGGTTTTTATTCGTTCAACGTTCCTTATATTTAGACATACTATTTAATTCCAATCTTTATATCTATCCTTTTCATTCAACACAGCCCTATTATCGTTAGATATTTTTAGAAAACAATTAAGGTAAACTGTTATGTTTGTTTTAGTCGACCATGCCATTAAATTGAAGTGTTTATTAGTGGAGTAGATATTTTTACATTTCTACTGCGGCTGTTTGGACTTTGTCTATTGCTTATTGAGAGATTTCGGTACCCATTGACTTATTTATTACACTGTCTATTTACCTAAGCAATTTCTAATCGAATTAAAGAACATCCCAACCAGTAAAACAGTCCAATAACTGAAGTTTATAACTCTTAAAAACTCTGAAAACAATTTATTAAGGTGTTAGTTTGTGACAGCGTATTTTATGTAAAGCGTTCGACAATACAATTTTGTTCTATAAAGTTATTGAGCAAAAATTACTAATTACCAATCGATACTTATAAATGTTTACTACGTCATTTTGCACAACCGTTAAGAGGAAAGGGTACCGGGGGCTTTCTCCATACAAACTATTACAAACGTAGTCGACTGTTTTCTCCCTGGATAATGACACTAGAGCAAATATTTTTGGTGCATAAAACTTATAACTGCCATGACCATGCCCCTATTTTTTGTTTTTTTTAATTATTAATTTTTTTTAATTTTAATTTCTATGATAATTAGAAAATGAAAAAAACCAAAACATAGGGGCATAGTCATGGCAGTTATAGGTTTTATGGCACAAAAATATTTGTGCTAGTGTCATTATCCAGGGAGGAAACAGTCGACTACGTTTGTATGGAGAGCGCGCAGGTACCCTTTCACCTTAAGGTCAGACGCTAAATCAAAATTGTAATAAAGGTAACTAATACAGAACGATATTGCTGCATATTTCTTTAAGTCTTAGTAGGTCCCGTTTTAATCCTCTAGGTAAGGAACCCTAAAAATTAAACTCCTACGCGGACGAAATCTCTGCTGAAAACTAGTTATAATAAAGCATAAAGCAGATTATCAATGAAAAGTGTATCTAATAAATTATTACGACCCAGTTGGCACAATGGTCACCATGCCGGACTGCCAAATACAGCAGGGTTGCGGGTTCGATTCCCGCCTCAGACAAGTATTTATGCTTAGAAATTTGTCTGTGGCCTGGTTGTTTCTATATTTAGAAAAGAAAAGTATATAAGTAGTATATCCGTTGTCTAGCACCCATAACACAAGTCTAGTTACTTAGCTTGGGGCTAGATGGCGATGTGTGGAATGTCCTGCAATATTTATTTATTACTAGCTGCCCTCCGCGGTTTCACCCGCGTAACTCCCGATCCCGTGGGAATATCGGGATGTAAGCTATCCTATCTCTCAAGTTGGATCGAACTGCACATGGTGTGCGAATTTTATTATAATCGGTTAAGTGGTTTAGGAGTCCATTGAGGACAAACATTGTGACACGAGATTTATATATATTAAGATTTACTAGCGACCCGCTCCGGCTCCGCACGGCTATATTATGCATGTACTCGTATTATACATGTAAATCTTTCTCTTGAATCACTCTATCTAATAAAAAAACCGCATCAAAATCCGTTGCGTAGCTTTAAATATTTAAGCATACAAAGGGTTATAGGGACATAGGGACAGAGAAAGCGACTTTGTTTTATACTATGTAGTGATTTAATTTTATTTTACAGAATGGTACGCTTTTCGAAGTGGCATCTGGAGAGCTACAATGGCATCCGCCTAAAGGATTCTGCATAGACATGCGGTACACTGATCTGGCCACACCACCTGTGTTGATAGCGGGTGTCTGCTTCCCTGACAACGAGGAAACTGGTGACGATCCGATATTGTATAAAGCTTATGCTATAGGTAAGTAAGCAGTAACATCAGTTAAATTGAAACATTAGGTACACGTTGCTTCCCATCAGGTGAGACTAAGTCAAATGCAAGCCTATTTTGTCTAAAGAAAAAAAACAGTATTTTTAAAAATTGCCAATCCTAAAAAAATGTGATATTTTTTTTCTGACACTTGTAAAATTAAAACAAAAACATAGGTAAAGGTGCTCCCTCACTGGGAGCATTCGCCTGTAATGTAACGTTACAAATTCGAGCATTATATCAGTAAAGGAGGAGAACCAAGCTTACAGTGCGCTAACTGTAACCTGTATTTTGATACAACATGTCTTTCTAAAATCTTACATAACAAGCGAATGCATTACAAAACTGCCTCTTTGACTGATGAAGTCTAAGAGGCAGTATTGTAATGTAATGCTCAAAATAGAATCTAAAATGTTACATTGTAGGCGAATGCTCTTGATGCAATTTTATGTTTTGGTCGCGGCAAAAAACTCTTTGGTTTTGACCGAACGAATGATTAAAATAATCATTGGTGAATGAATCTCATAGCAGTAACTTTAGATTATATTAAACTATAAAACCTTACATTAAATCGAGCTAAACGACGATCCTGAAATACAAAATTGCATTGAGTTAAATTAAATAAGTTTCAAGAGTTTGCTGCCAATGTCAATCTTTATGTACCTATCCACCAACTTAACTTTAAATGGAATCACCTGATTTCAAAGTCGTTTTCTTTAAATTTGAAAGCTGAATATTCTGCGGTGTGGTAGTTTATAAGTTATAAAAGCATATTTATTTTGTAACTTGTTATTTTTGCCCGACTACGCGCAGGGGTGTTAATGTGTTTATTGGTCTATGTATGTATGTACCTATGTTTGGTCGTTCCTTTAGGATTGCTCGTCTCGCTGCCGTTTCTACTCGCTACATTCCTAGTGTACGCCCTAATCCCAGAGCTAAGAAACTTACACGGAATGTGCCTGATGGCGTACTGCGCTGGCCTCATCATAGCATTCCCAACTCTGTCGTACTTGAAGCTTCACATCGGAAGGGTTGGCGTACATATGGAAGGATGCCTTGCACTTGGTGAGAACCCTAACGTAGAAAATAACGCTTTCCTCATTCTTCTCTTCTCAAAAGAGGCGTGGATGGAGTATATACCGTTAGCACCGAAGTGCCTTTTTCTATTTCTGTTCTCAACAAAAAAACTTTAGGGGTACCCAAATTTGGTGATAGTTAATATTGTTAATTATTGCATGGAAATTTTTAGTTGTGTGTGTAACTGATTGTAAGTGAGTTCTTTTCCTACATTTTGGTATAATTTAAAAAGGAAAATACTTTGTCCTTTCTAAACCTATCCAAAAAGTATAAACACACCTACTACGCCGGTTTTTTTTTCAATTTACCTAAGTTTATAAAACTTTAGAAACGACAAGTTTCGTCTTTAATTTATTCCAAAATGTAGGTAAACATTTCACCTATAAACGGTAAAAAACAACTTTTTTCAACAAAAATTTCAGTTACAGACATATGATTTTGATTTTGGGGACGTACATCATTTTTTTGTATGGGCCCGAAATAATATAATATTGATGTATAAAAATACTTGACACTCGCAAACATTAATGAACAAGTTAATCGAAACAAAATGTGTAGAGATTTATTATATGCAATAGTGAAGAGGCAATATAATATACACGCTACGGTCATCCATTCACAGATAACGTTATCTAAGTACCTTTACCTAATCCATGTTAGTTTTACGAGTAATTTGACTGTGGAGTACCTAATGTTATCATCAATATTATCATAGGTGCATGAACGTATCCAGGAATATAGTAGGTATTTCTCGATTTTATTTGTCTCTGATCCTTTCATAGAAAAATATATGCATAAAGACTCTTTTTGTAGTCTTTTGTTTTTCGATGTTCATTCGTTTTCCATTGTTAAGTTGTTTTATTGATGCTCTTGTGTTTTTATGTCGTTAGCGTTTAATTAAATATTAATTAAGGAAGTGGGTTAGTATATTTATTATATTTATTTAGTACTGCCACGATCAGAAAAAGCGGCTCGTGTTTTTCTGCCCGTGTCACTAATGGTAGGTACTGTCTGACTTGACTTGATGAAATTCGAATACCATCAACAGACGACTTCGAGCCCGGCCAACAATAAAATACTAAAATAATATATGTCATGCCAAACAGTCAATAACATTTGCTAAATCATTATGTGGAGCTTCTTAACAATAACTACAAAACTATTTATGTGTTAGGTAGGTAACGCCCGCCTAGACTTTCATATTAGTGTAGACTCTTATAATAATTAAATTTACATGTCCTTGTTATTTCTGATTTGAACTAATTAGTAAAGTGTATGTAATCACTGTCAACAATATTAGTTTCCTTAATTATGTTACGCAGCCTTGAATTTTGCCGCACCTTAGGAGGCACGAAAAATTGCATATCGTTACTAGAGTATGAATTTCCTATCTACTAATTAGCTGAAAGCAAAAGTACCTTATAGATATTAATTAAAATAATTACTGTATAACTAAGAAGACTTTATAATGATACGTTTAATAAAGTGGTGGTAAAATATAGTGTTTTATTAGGTAGTAGAGTAACCTTCAATTAGGGGCTAATTTACAACGGGATGTTTGACCATTCTCTGTAACTATATGGGTTGGGTCCCTTTGCAGATATATCAGTTATCTTATAAGAAAGCGTCTACATCTTAGACCACATCGTCACCTACCATCAGGCAGGCGTGATAGTGGTCAAACGCTAACCTATTATTTGTAATAACAAAAAATAAGATTTGAATTGGCAAAGTTATAAAAGACAGAAACAATTATATGAAGAGTATTGCTTTCTATAAGAACAAGTGTTTTTTCCTTATTTCCTTCCTTCAAGGGCAAGGTGGCATCCGACGACGGCTAACCACTGAACGACACGAGACACGACACTTTGAGATTGCCTACAGAATTAGCTCCCTGTATTTTTCTTGTTTCATACTTTTTAGATAGCGATTTTTATGTAGGTACCTAGTTTGTTTTTTTAACTATACAATTTTTTTACGTAGTCGGGTTTTATTTTAACCTAAGGTTGCTTAAATTCCATATTATTGTGAAATATGAAATTTAAGAAAATATTTCTTTTAGTAGGTACCTACTACAGGTACTTAGAAGAAAGAAAAACAGATGATCCGATTATAGGTCTTGCAAAAAAAAATGCTTAATTAGGGGCATTAAGTACAAAGGAAATAGGAGAATTACGATTTTATGGAGAAAGCAATTATTCATTCAATTAATTATTAATTCCCACCCCAGTCATGAGATTTCAGTGATATTTCAGTGAACTTGTGTTTATTAAAAAATGTAAAATTGCTGCATCTACTACCTCATGCAATGATATCTTTGTAGTTACCAAAATTGCCTTACAATGTATGAGAAAACGACTCCCAAAGGCCTAATTTTAGTGACAGCGTCTAAAAATTCTATTACAGACCCGTTTCCTTCAATAGATAGACCACCCACATAATCCTAAATTGCCCTCTCAGTGTCGGTTATTGGTCCATTGTCATTGACCCAGACCGTTTGATTTGATCAATTAACGGGACTGGCTTTATCACGTAATAGGCAGGTTACATACGTAGGTGCGTACGTGTAGGTAGATAAATATCTGTGAATGGTGACATAACTATGTTACAATACAATAGGCGCAAAATAAATTGACCGGCCGATTACGGCGACTGTAAAGCGCTGAGCACGCTGAGACGGTACCGGGTGCGTCCCGGGGTAGGAAGGTTTTTAATGTTCGGCATTCTTAACAGTGCGGGACAGCCTCCGACTAGATAAACGACTTAATAAAGGGAAGTCGTTGAACGCAGAGGGTATGCGACCGATCGCTCTTAAGTGAAACTCCGGAAGTCTTAAGTGGAGGCCTATATTCAGCAGTGGACGTCCTGTGGCTGATAAGATGATGATGATTTTATGCACCATGCCACATAGAAACCGGCCGGTCTCTGTGTGGAATCCTACTTCCTATCGTATCCTATCCTACTAATATTATAAATGTGAAAATTTGTGTGTGTGTGAGTGTGTGTGTATGTTTGTTACTCCTTCACGCAAAAACTACTGGACCGATTGCAATGAAACTCGGTATCTAGATAGCTGGAGACCCTGGATTAACATAGGCTACTTTTTATCCCGATATTCCTACGGGATCGGGATTTTCGCGGGTGAAACCGCGGGGCGCAGCTAGTGGTTCATATAAACGAAAATGACAAAATTTCCGCCAACTGCGTTCATTGGTGGATTTTCACTTGTGCTTATCTATTTGAATATTTCAGTCTAAAAATGCACGCCCCATCAAGATCTTTAAACCTACTGTTTTTAGTGGTAAGAGGTGTTCTGAAATATCTCATAACTTTGTTATTTCATTTCAGCATTCATTATCTACTGCGCTTTCCAAACCAGCTTCTTCTGGCTGAACGTGATGTGTTTCGATATTTGGAGGACTTTTAGGTAAATATACCTATTTATTTACTACCTTATTATAAGAAAACTAGCATATCATGGCTTTAGGTATCATCGTATGATATACGACCCTCAATATTGCTTGAGGGTTGTTAGGAGCAATGTGCCCTTGACATTTTATACGATACCTTTTTTGTTAATATGAGACGGAGGAACTGCGAAAAAACTTTGCTAATCACAAAAATCGGTTTATACATTAAAGTCCTAACTTTTTAAGCATTAATTTTTAAACAATGTCCATAAAATCTTCATAACCAAACTATAAAATAGGTCTGGTCTATCTGTAGTTACAAACGCGGCATAAATAGTCGCTTAACAACAGGAACGCGACATGCCCCTTGGTTTCAGAAAGTTTGTAAAAAACTGGTTTTCAAAATCCCTTAATTCTGACAGTTCCACTAATATGGTGTCGCGCTGACTTGCACCGCTTAGTCGTGCCAGCTTCTCCAGAGCTCTAGCCTCAATATAGTTATATTAAATTCATAATCTTCATACAGAATGGCTGGATAGAGCAATTTATTAATACTTATAAATAACTAAGTATGTGCAGCTACACAACACGATATACAACATAACATACATTATTTTTAGCTGTACCTTACCTACCTATTGTGCTTTCCAACAAAATATTTGAGTTTATTCATCTAGTCATATTATAATAGAATTATTTTAAAGGACTTTCGCAGATCGAACCTGCCATGCCATCCTGTGGGCAGCATAAAATTGTATGTCCAATAGGTATAATTTCCGTTTCTGCTTGTTTTGAATTATTATCATTTTGTAATACAGTAAAGACGTACATACATAGCTCCGCTTCGAATCGCACGATTTTTTTTATTCCCAAAATCCAAATATGTAATATGGGTATAGGAATTTCCAAAGGATTTATGGAATTGTTGGGGAAATAGGTTGTTTTATGATAGACATCAAACGTACGAAGTGTGTTATTTGAAGAGAAACGCGTTATGATCCATATCCTGGCTTTATTTAACTACGTAATGTTTACTAACGTTCTCTGTTGCGTAATGGGCAAAAGTTAGTCTCGACGCAGAAAATTGCGAGTTTGAACCCGGCCTCGGTAGGTTTTACGAGGTATTTACGACTATAAGTAATTGTCTATATATGATTGTTGAATGTTATTTACAAAAAATAATGATCTTTTTTTTTAAGACCAGTTTAAAGCTAGTTGAGGATGTTAAATTAAAATAACAATTTAAAAGTCATTTGCGTGACTCACTTGATTATAAATTGAAGCATAATTGATTATTTAATTAATTTAATGACTTTCTTAGTAATATAATTATGGTTCATTGTAAGTATACCGCAATATTTTTCAACTTAAACATATCAAACAATAAAATTATAATACATCATGTTATCTATCTATTTAATTTCATAAAGAGAAGTTTTTTTTATAAAGTTATGAGTCGAAGTGATGGTAGTAATAAAATTAGCAGATTCGGAATTAAATGTGTCGAACGAAAGTGTTATTGCATTTCCGTTTAATGTTCTGAAGGCATGGCAAGATTGCGTTCGGGCTGAATTGATTGTAAGGCTCTTTACAATACCCCTACCACAAGTTGTGGCTAGAGTATGAGTGTTTTTCTGAACTTCGACAGTTCTTTATATCGACACTACAGTTACTTGTTACTGAACATAATTCGAGGTACAAAGATGCCTCGCGAAGCTCGCCGCCTTGCTCGTATTTCGGACGTCATCTTCATGTAAAACAAATGTATGGTAATAGAGACGCACACACAACGCATCAATGATGAAAGCTAGAAATCTTTTTTGTTTCGAAAGACGCGGATTCGGTTTCGGATTTTTATCCGTGTGCAATCGGGCATGCGTCTCTGTTATCAATTACATTTGTTTGACATAGAGGTGTTAGCCGAGATGCGAGCTACAAGCTGCTAGGCATCTTTGGCAAATTCGTACGCTTACGGACCACACTGCTTTTACGGCCCGCGCAGTACGCGTCGTCGCTTGGTGCGTCTCGTGCTAGACGCTTCTGTCGACCCACAGGCTCATTCGTTTAACGTGACTGTTTTGTTAATATTCATCACTGTTTACAACTCTTGGTAGGGGTACTGAATAAACTAGTAAACGTGCAACACAGGCGTTGCGAAGAATTAACAAAACACAAAGTTCTTGTCACACCGCACACTAAATAACTTGAAACTGAATTGTTGTAAGATGTAAATATATTGTTTGATGTCCTAACATTGTAGATACGGTGGAACCGCGTGGTGTATATCTCTCGAAATTCGAGTCAATAGGTATTTTAAAACGCACTCGATTTATCTGCCTGGCATGCTTCTGTATACTTGCTAATATATTCTAAGTTTATTTTATGTCGGCCATAAAAAATCACTATTAAAGTAATTTAAACGGGAGTTTACTATGTTTTTTGTTTTATTTTGTGGAGTTCGATATTATAATATTGTTTCAAATACTATTTATAGACACAAAATAAAACAAAAAATATTTTAAATCTACCGTTTTAAATAACTTTAATAGTGAAAATAACTACGGTGGTTTAAAATTTTATATTGAATTTAATTCTTTAGTTTTAACTATAGAATAAATAGTTCATTGCGTATTGCTTGGTAGAGTACCGTAGCAGTTAGTAGTTGATGAGCATTTTACTCTTATGTAGTTTGAAGTTTTATTAAATAAGGAAAAAGAAACACATGGAAATAGTTTAAGTGAACACATCCTTTATTAAGCACATAATAATATATGTTTGGAATATATATTCCCACCCATAAAGTAAAGTAAAGTATTCCATTTTCAGCTAATATTATGAATGCAAAAAAATATTGAGATTAAAATTTCTGGCAAAGGACGTAGTAGGTATACAGGCTGAAGGCGCATGTAAAAAACATATATTCTAAAGTATAAGAGATAGCGAAAAAATGCTATAATGGTGGTATATGCGTGCCGGATTTTGACAAAACTAAAACTACATCATTCAATTTTTGAAAAAGTCCCTAGCCGGGAATCGGAAGCTATTTTTTATATCAATGAATAGTGTTTCCGATAGAGATTAATTCCTGGTAACAAACGTAGGATATAGCCCTGAAGGCCCTCGCAAAAAATTCACCCTGTAGATATACTAATTATTTCGATGTTCCGACGACAGACGTGATCTTTATTATTCTGTAGATTTTGTCCAAAGAATCTTTACTTTTGACACGATCTCTGAAAGTTTTTATAGAGATACAGTCGGTTAAAATAAATAGAGTTAAAAAATGTCTCTAATGAGAATCTTTTCAACTGAAACAGGGTATAGTCCTGACTTAAGTTACAGAACGTTTAACTTAAATAATGGCTTAAGAGAAGTATAAGTTATTTAGTTACGATATACCTACCTAAACTTATTAATTTAGTTAAGATTTAAAAATTAATAGTATAGTGAATATAAAAACGTTAAGGTGAGCCTCCATTATTGTTGCCTATTTACCTCTAGATATATTTTTATCGACGATTAGAATTCTAAATCCTTTGTTATTGAACAAAATCTATTTTTATCAAAGCAATAGTTTACACATTGCTTCGATGTTGCGGTTATTCCATAAGATAAACAGATTTTTAAAATAACATAATAGCTTTATGACTAGCAGGTGTTCTGCGGTTTCACCCGATTTCGTGGGAATATCGAGATAAAATAGCATTGTATAATTTTCATGATTCAAAGTATCTTCGTACCAAGTAGAGTCGTAGATTACTCCTCGTAGTATTTTAGGGTATGGCTATGACAAAGATACATGGCACATCACACATAGCATCGTCCATCACAAGTAAATGTCGCCTCCATTGGCTCAATTTAAAAAAAATGACGAATTTTTTAAAATTCATAATTTAATAACGAACTTTTATACAATTATATACCAGTCAGTTCCGTCGAGTCTAAAATTAACTTATTTAGAAAATTATAATATAAAGAAAACAAAACAATATTCATCTTAACTACTAAGTAATAAACAATTTAAACAGCGACACCTCCTGCCTAAGACAAGCGTTAACGCATTGCCTGATTACAAAAGAAGGAAAGTTGCATCTCTACGTTAGAAAGAAAGAAAGAAAGAAAATATTTATTTGGACAAGCACACAACATAAGAGATACAGAAAAAAACAAGTAGTAACAAACATAAAAGCAATAAAATAAAACAAAAGTCTAAAATGAAAAATAAAATCGAAAAAGAAAAAAACATTACGTTACATTGTTCCAGTTCACTTATGTGCTCTGATTCGTGATTGGTCAAATCAAGGTCATCGCGTTCCCACTGTTTTGGCTCTACTTGTGCGATGTTGACTTGCAATGCATCTTCGGCATAGCCGCACCCTGAGTCGTAGAGCATGAGTAGTTTTAGAAATGCTACTTTAAGCAGGTATTTAGATGATAGCCATGGCACGCCACTTTTATTTACAAAAAAATGTTCCTTTATGCAAAATAGAGCAGTGCCCATTGTTATCACACAAAGTCCACTCCATTTTGTTTGATTGAGCTGTGTTGATATCAAAATATGGCCATTTTATGATGTGCAAAAGGTTGCGGGTTCGATCCCCGCCTTAAACAAATATTTATGTACAGATATTTCATTGTGTCTGATATAAATATCTAAATAAACGTAAATATACATATATATAAATACTAGCTGTCCCGGCAAACGTTGTTTTGCTATTTACAAAAAAAAAACAAAAAAAAAAATTGATGTTGGCCGATTCTCAGACCTACTGAATATGCTCACAAAATTTCATGAGAATCGGTCGAGCCGTTTCGGAGGAGTTCAAGTTCGAACCCCGTGACACGAGAATTTTATATATATAGAGAAGATTTGATTCAGTCAGTTGATTGATTCAGTATTATAATTAATATACAATGGTGATTCTATTAGTATATTAAGTATAATAATTACAAAAGAAAAGGACTTACCTACTTATATAAGTATTATATTCGTTCTTTGACCTCCATAACACAGGCCTAGTTGCTTAGTTTTGAGGTTATATGAAGCTGTGCATTTCACACATTTTACCTACGATATTTATTTATTTATTTCATGAAACTTTTTCTTGAAATAGCCAACTAGGTATATTGGGTTTATTATTGATATAGTCAAAGATTGAAATATTTAACGTTGATGTTAAAACGATGTCGCCAGTTTTAGTTGGCTATTCCATTAAATTGCACCATTTCATGAAATCGCCGCTCACATGAAATTACCAATTTTACGATCAAGCAACGATATTGATACACTTAATGCCCTAGAGAAATAATTTATGTCGCGCGATAGGATATAGTGTATGTGTCGCGCGACTGTTTATCGCTCTAAGCACAGAATAAAATATTTTTTTTAAGTAAGAAATATTCCTCTCCCTACCATAGAATAATTTCTTGTTTTAGTAAATATTCTTGGAAATAATAAGCAGAATTCTTAATTTAAAAACATTAATTTTAAATCTGGGACACGGCAGTGCCAAGTCGAGAAAAAAAGCGGCACGGCCCACACTGGTCCCGATTCCGGAAATCAGGAATTTAGGGGTCGAAGTCCGAATTAGGGTCTCATTGGGTCTCATCACAGAGCTATTCTATAAAAGTGGTTTAGAATCATCTAAAGACCTTGATTAAAAAAATGAGACCCTAATTCGAACTTCAACCCATAAGTCCCTGATTTCCGGAATCGGGACCAGTGTGCGGCCGTACCATTCTATTATCGAAACAGTTCAGGCTATTTTCGACCCCTATAACTTCGTTGTGGATAAAACAAGAAGCCTGAATGTTCAGTAACTAAGCAGGCACTGTATAAACACGGTATATTTCAAATTTCAGTCAATTTGAACCAGTATTTTAAGAATACTGCTTATTATTTTAAAATAATTTTTAAAATAAAACAAGAAATTATTCTCTTACCTCTAAGGAGAGGATTATTTCTTGCTTCAAGAAACTGTGTCTGTTTAGGACTTAATTTAAAATTAATTATCATTTTTTTTATTTATACTGCTATCCTTGGGAAAGAACTGGTGTGTCATCTCAAAATTCACAAAGGTAATGTACTTAAATTTACCGAGCTTTTTACTTCGTCAATGTTCTGTAATAAAATTCAATAAACCTGTATTAAAAATATGTTGCTCAATGTAGGTACAGTAAACCAAAAAGTTTCAGATAATGTAAAAGGTATTTTGTGAGGCTCTCCGCAAACTTTTTCATTTAGGTACATTACCAGTCACATTACCAATTAGCTAAACCCCACGTGACTTAGAGCTCACTCACAAATCTGTAAGGTTGTAAAGTAATGTTTCCTGATTCTGTTTTTTTTTTAACAATATACTATTCAATACAATCACTCACTACATAGTATAAAACAAAGTCGCTTTCTCTGTCCCTATATCCCTATGTCTCTATATCCCTTTGTATGCTTAAATCTTTAAAACTACGCAACGGTTTTTGATGCGGTTTTTTTAATAGATAGAGTGATTCAAGAGGAAAGTTTTTCTGTATAATACATGCATAATATAGCCGTGCGAAGCCGGGGCGGGTCGCTAGTAAACAATATAAATAAAATAACAAAATAGTTAAATACTATATTTTGTACAGATATGCGAATAAGCTACTGGGTCACGTGGGGTTCAGCTAATTGGTAACGTGACTGTTCTTACCTGCAAACTTTCGTTACGAATTTCGTAGCTGTGCAACTTTCGTTACGGTTGTCGTAGCTTTCTGTAAAGCTACGATTCCGTAGCAAATGTAGGCAGAGGCAAAATTAATTATTTATTGTTTAAATTCATTCCTACCTACCTCCTCGGGTTCAGTAGGTTGGTACAATCAACGGTCAAAAGTCTCTGCCCACCGTAACGTTTACAATCCTGTGCAGCACAATTTGAACATTATAACAACGTAACCTGTGGATCGAACCACGTCAGTTGGTGTAGCGGGTGTCGGCTTATACCACTCGGCTAACTAAAGACATAGCTAACATGTTGAAAATAATAATCACACTGAGTACTTTTAATTCAAGTATTTATGTTTGTGAGTAACGTCCCATACTTGTTGATAGTATTATTGTAGCAAACTGATAATTTACTTATGATTATGACCCATACTGTACGGTCGGAGTCAGAATTGCAGACCCACCGTAGAGTTCAAAAATTAATAATATTTATCGAATAAATCCATGAGTTGATAGACTTTAAACTTGAACTCGAGCAAGAGCTTAGAATCTTGCTTGAGTTGAAAACATTCTAAAAATAGCAATATTTGAGCTCTACGGTGGGTCTGCAATTGACTAATAATCCCGAATAATGACCTTAGAAATCAACAAATTCAAAGTGCAAGTACTAGTATAGAATGGGGTGATTCAAATTGAGTTTTCTATATTAGCAACACTGTAAAAAATATTTTTGTATATTTTTTTGTTACGTTTTTTTTTTAGGTAATGAAATTATAATCCGCAATGATAAATATTTCTTTTTGCAAGGGCAATATTTTCAGCCTAATCTGTGGCCTAATAACCTAACTTTACCTAGTCAAATTGGCTTCAGAGACCGTGGCCAATTTGGCCGGTCACGACCGATTTAGCCAATTTTAACTGTATCTATAAAAGTTTAACCTAGCTAGTTAACTACTGAAAATTATAGCATCTTTTCACGGTGCGATCGTAAAGTTCGAGGTTTAAAGTTTTAAAGGAATAACGTGTTTTATTCGTTGAACTATCTTTGAATTAAGACAAAGCTCTTTGGTTCCTACACTTACCTACCTATATCTATAGTACCTAGTTAGCTAAAGTACTGAAGTTTGATCTAAATACATCTTGGTACTTAGTAGTAAGAAGGCATAGATTTCTTTTTTCTTTCCTATGGTCCACTTCAATATAACAGGAATCCGACCAATTAGTACTTTGGTCTTAATCGAATATCAACAAAAAAAAATCGTTGTGTGTAAAGTCGGTTTACGGACGATAATTTTACATGATAATGTCTTTAACATGACGCGTTCCCGGAACATGACGTATGACGTCACACTTATCCTTACACGTTATCACGTCAAAAATGTAGCAAATCGACTTCATACTTTCCTCACATTGACAATTAGACAATCTTCCCGTTTTAACTTAATATAGTGATTATTTTATCTTTGCGGTTTTTTATCCACTCTCTATTTAGGTATGTACGAGTAGAATTCAAATCAAAACCAAAGACGTACCTACGCTACCAGGCAAATCCCTCGTGAACTAAGAAAATCTTACCAGAAATCCGCGAAACCACAAATCCCGGTAGAAACCTGGTGAATAATTCAAATTTTTCTATTCATTTAGAACCATGTACAGTGTACAGTTTAAAAAACTGAGTTAGGATGTGTGCCTGTGCACCCACCAATAAGAAGAAGGCACAAGAAACTCCTGGGTTTTTTGTGATAGCTAGGTACTTATTTTTCCCGTTCGATCCATCAGGAAACGGATACTTCTGTTTAAATGTAAATCCCAAGCTGATAAATGACAGACAATAAATTTAATATATTGGATTAACTGCTTATTTGACATCTCTAAATCTTAAACCAGATCTTATTCCAGCGGATACCGTGGCGGCAGTACGAACAAACGTCGCGAGAACAAGCGGTTCGCTCTGTATGCAGTCTACGCTTGGGGTGTACCGCTGGCGCTGACTGCTTTCACTGTCGGCATGCAATTCAGCAACCTGACTAATGTTATCACGCCCGGTTTCGGTAGTAGAAGTTGCTGGTTCGTTGGTGAGTACACTATGACTGGTACTGCTATGGTGAAATTGACAAAGATTAGTGCTGAGACTGTGAGGTGGCGGTTAGCTTAGCATTTATTTGCTGGTGAATGATGTTAATTATTTTTTTTGCTTAATTTTTGTCTTAATTACGTATTTTTTATGATTTGTAGGAGGTACAGTTGAGGGAGAACGCTCACTCATTATCTTTTACGATTATTCTATTTTTATTGGTTGAGGTCCTGGAATTGGCTTTCTGTTGTTATAGCTGTTGTTAAATTCTTATAAAAGCTGTTGGATTTCCAAAAACAAAAAAGGCAAACTAGTATGAGGAAAATACCTATACTCCCCGTTGAAATGTGCTAAGAAGAAACGCAGAAGTTCATTGATCAATCAGTTACCTTTGCAAGTGTGACAGATTTTTGGTGTTGATTTCGATTTCTTGGGATATACGTGGTGAACAAAGACCATTTTACCTATACGGTTATAGTAATTCATCTGACTATACTAAGGTACTAATTGGAGCAGATGGTGCTAAGAAAAATTAATGTTTAAATAATACAAAAAATTACAATAGGAACGCCTTCTCAGCAACGGTCATTAAATCTGAAGGGAACGGCCCACTTTGAGTCGAAGAAACACGAACGGTAGTATCCTAGCTGTTCTCGAAGCAACTTTGTGCTTTGCGATTGCCAAGTTACATTTTTGGAGTTTACATTAATATTTTTATGTCTTTGATAGGATAAGTTATTTGCATAGTACAAGTATTTATCTTATTTAAAGATTTTCCACTCATTAGCCTCTTCATCCACAGATTGGTTGAGCGAACTGGTATATTTCTACACTCCTGTACTAATCCTGGTGGTGTGCAACATTGTGTTCTTCTCTGTGACTGCCCATCGCATCAGGTCTATCAAGCAGGAGACCGCTATATTGAAGGGAGCTGAGTCTTCGAGAAGCGACAAGCTGAAGAAAGACAAACAGAGGTGAGTCACGTAGCTTCAATATTGGACTAACTTCTACGCGTGGGCTTCGTCTGCGTGGCCTACAGGCAACGGACTTTCTTTCTTACGACTTTTTCTTAGACAATATAATATCTACACTTCACAGAGACCACACCCTCATGTCTCTAGGAACAGGGGTTTAAAGCTGTGCGTTGATTTATCAGTCAGTCCATCAGGATTTAAAATTTATGAATAATTCTTAGGGCCCCATATGGTTAACTCCTTTATTTTGTACTAGCGACCCGCCCCGGCTTCGCACGGCAATGTTATGCATGTATTATACATATAAAACTTCCTCTTGAATCACTCTATCTATTTAAAAAAATTCGATGCGTAGTTTTAAAGATTTAAGCATACATAGGGATATAGGGACAGAGAAAGCGACTTTGTTTTATACTATGTAGTGATTTTCCAACCTGCGGTTTCATCCAACAAGGCAAGAATCAGGATTGGGATAAAAAACTAGCCCTCTAAGAACCAATTTAATTCAAAATTCATCAAAATTATTTTACGTGTAAACGTAACATACAGTCGGATGTCCAGACAGACAAATAGAACTTTTGCATTTATAATATAAAGATTTGCATATTGAATTTGGCATTTATAGGGATTTGAAAATGGAGACGGAGATAGCATTTAGGAGCGACGCGATTAATGGAATTAGCTTTGATTAAAATTTGATTATTAAGATGTAAAGAATTATCCCAAAATCTCTGAAACTACAAGAACTACGAATGAAACTTCGCGTGGGGTATTTTTAGAAATTTAACCTATAAAAGATATAATAAATAAATAAATATTGCAAGACATTCCACACATCGCCATCTAGCACCAAGCTAAGTAACTAGACTTGTGTTATAGTATGGGTGCTAGACAACGGATAGACTACATATATTTTTCTTTTGTAAATATATACTTATAATATACTAGCTGCCCTACGCGGTTTCACCCGCGTAACTCCCGATCCCGTGGGAATATCGGGATGTAAGCTATCCTATCTCTCAAGTTGGATCGAACTGCACATGGTGTGCGAATTTTATTATAATCGGTTAAGTGGTTTAGGAGTCCATTGAGGACAAACATTGTGACACGAGATTTATATATATTAAGATAGAAACAACCAGACCACAGACAAATATCTAAGTATAAATACTTGTCTGAGGCGGGAATCGAACCCGCAACCCTGTGTTTGGCAGTCCGGCATGGTGCCAACTGGGTCGTCAAGGTATATAAATAAATACCTAGTCGATATGAATGAAATTGTCTATTTTAAGCTTCGAAATGATTTAAAAGTGTCATCAATCAAGGTAAAATATTAATGTTTCTTCCTTATGAGTTCCGATATCACGAACATAAATCACCGACCTACACAGCGAGCCCAGCGAGCCTTTTACATGAATGACTGAAATTATACATGCCTACTAATATGAAATATGTTCATATTCATATTCATATATTTATTCATAATTTACATTATACGTCATTATGTTATATTCTACATTTTGTATGTAATATTAATAAATAAAACTTAAATTAAATAGCAATAAAAAGAGAAATACACCATGTCAGAAAGTCGTGAAATAGAATGTCAAGTTAGGTACTTACTAGGTACAACAATTTATAATTTAATAGCTAAAAATTCGTCAATGCTGTAGAAGCACCGCTCAATAAGCCACTGTTTGAGTTTAGTTTTATAAAGTCGAAGATTACCGGCACTAGGCACAATGTTTGTATATGTTGACAAAGATCTTTGAATGTGGCACGATTTCGATCTCGCACTTACTCGGGAGACACCGCTGGACGCAGCTAGTATTGCATAAAGTTCAAATTCACTTGGCCCGTATTAATAAATCGCTCTCAATATCGATCTTAAGCTAAAACACTACTATAGCATAACATTATATATTTCGACGCCATGAGGGAATCCGATGTTTATTTATTGTGAAAAATACGCTACAGAGAGGCAATTTATAGTTGATTTATATATTTCTGTGGAAAATAAATATTGATGTAACCCATATCACGCGGACAGGTGGGCATTGCCCTTGACTGGCGGTTAATATCAATCATAATAATCGACATTTTTAGAGAATCGCTTTTGGATTTCAATTGGAATTTGTAAGGATATTCCATCCTGCCCCCTTAGACAAGATTGCTTTCCATTATCGATATAAAAGAAAAAAACAAGAGAAAAGTATATAAGTAGTATATTCGTCGTCTAGCACCCATAACACAAGTCTAGTTACTTATCTTGGGGCTGTGTGTGTGGAATGTGTGCATGGAATGTCTTGCAATATTTATTTATTTATTTTATTTATATCGCCAATCCACGGACTTTTTTGTATGAAATTTATAGGTAAGTACATATTAAATGCTTTGTCCTGACTGACTGACGGATCAACGCACAGCCGAAACCGCTGATCGTAGAGACCTGAAACTTGGAGGGTGTGTTCTTTGTATGACGTAGGCATCCGATAAGAAAGGATTTTTCGAAATTCTACGCCATAGGGGTATCAATCAATCTAGGATCTCTAAAAGTGCTACGGTCGTGTTTAGGGTTCCGTACCCAAAGGACAGAAAAAAATTGTAAAAACAAAAACAAACAACAAGTAAAAACAATCTATAGAGGTAGGTACTTGCACAAAATAAAACAAGGTACGACCTATTGAATAAAACAATTTATTTTAATTACATTTTGCCGTGCTCTACACCACTTTATGTAGGAAATATGCACGTAAACGGAGATCCGCTGGTATACAATGTGTTTCATTTAGGGTATGGTAATACGAAAGGGGATTGTTCTGGACGTCTATGTGTTAAACGATTTTTTACAAAATTCGAACATTTTTTTTTCGAAAATGTTAAAGTTTTGATTACTCAAATACATATTATATATCAAAATACATATCACTACATAGTATAAAATAAAGTCGCTTTTTCTGTCCCTATTTCCCTTTGTATGCTTAAATCTTTAAAACTACGCAACTGATTTTGATGCGGTTTTTTTAAATAGATAGAGTGATTCAAGAGGAAGGTTTATATGTATAATACATGCATAATATAGCCGTGCGAAGCCGGGACGGGTCGCTAGTTATAGATATAGGATGCAATGGGAATTTGGCATAGAATTTGAGGGTTTAAGTTGCATTAAACCCCGAAGTAGTTTTTAACTGGAATGTTTTCCCCAGAATCCCAGAATGATCCAGCTTCAGCTGTATTTTGTAGTTAGAGGTCATTAGCGTTTATCTTTTATTTGCTTAATGAGTTTGAACTACTATTTGAATCATTAATAGTCGTGATTTCCAAAATCAGTTGATTTTCGATTAAATACATAAACTTCAAAATTACCAAAAAAAATGTTCTATTATTCAAAAGTCGTAGAACAATAGTTTTTCGCCTAGGCCTTGAGAACAACCTCCTTTTAGTATTACTTTACCCTTGTCTAGACATAATAGAAGAACCCCTTTCGGATTGCATTACCCCTACTAAAATACATTGTATAATATAATATGCTGCACTAGACCTTCTGTGAACTCAGTGCGAACGAAAAATCAATAACTACAAACATAAACCTCGTTTGTACAACGTACTGTTTGTTCGTGAGATTTTAACACAATGTTTCTTTGTTTTGTAAGTGTTATGTAATAATTGTTCAATTCTTATTAGCTTGTTAATAACTTGTTAGAGTTACGTCAATATGGTTTTAACACTTTGTTGTTAGATAGTTATAGAACACTCGTGATAACTAAATACCTAATTGCAATTAGTTAGTTTTATAAAACACGTATTTTTTTTGTCGTGAAACGGGCTGAACAGTAGGAAGGGTTACCAGATTGAAAATTTAAAGGTCCGGAGAATTTTTTTGATTTCTTTTGAAAATACCGAAATGATGAAGAATCCGTGAGATAAGAAGTTTCACGAAATTATTGCAACTTCTTCCGATTTTTTTATGATTTTTTTAAAATAAATATTTCAGGACATTCCACACATCGCCATCTAGCCCCAAGCTATGTAACTAGACTTTTGTTATGGGTGCTAGACAACGGATATACTACTTATATACCTACTTATCTTTTGTAAATATATACTTATAATACATAGAAACAACCAGACCACAGACAAATATCTAAACATAAATACTTGTCTCAGGCGGGAATCGAACCCGCAACCCTGGTTTGGCAGTCCGGCATGGTGACCATTGTGCCAACTGGGTCGTCAGTTGACTCCTGA
Source organism: Idaea aversata (assembly GCA_907269075.1). Lineage (NCBI taxonomy): Eukaryota > Metazoa > Arthropoda > Insecta > Lepidoptera > Geometridae > Idaea > Idaea aversata. The sequence continues at coordinate 5,135,839 of OU026099.1, read as the reverse complement.
CTGTCCCTACGTCTAGGTGTTCGCATATGTTTCTACCTAGATATTGATAGGTACCTAGTACCTACCATATTAATTCATCTAGGTAGGTTAACATTTCTATCTAAATCTGACCTTGTTAATGTTGTTTACTACTATTATCCATTAGCAATAACAGCGGTAGTTAAATACTCACCTACAATGTATAACAAATGACCTAATAAAATAATTCTAATACCACCAGATGGAAATTAATTGCCGCCATTTATACCGCGGCCATGTTTCATGTTACGCCCTCGACATGCAAAATTACGGGGTTTCAAAACCAGTAGATGTCAAAAAGGTGTATTCATTAAACATTTGTTAGATATGCTGAAATAATTTCCATGTTTTACAAAAATATTTAAGGAACTAGCTGTTTCCCGTTGCTTTGTTTCACCCGCGTCGTCGGTTGCGATCAAGTGGAAAATCAGGTGGATATTGAGTCGAAATATTGAGGATTTTCATATCGCGTACTAATCCATACAAAAAGAAATGGCTCATTGTAAGATATCGGTGTTTTTTATTTTGTAATTGACTCACTTTAAACTAAGCCTGTAGGTATAACTTCTTTGTTTAATTGTTTAAAAGCACTTAAATTTTTTTTTTTTTGAAATAATGAAAGATGTAAGCTAGAATGCAAACTACTGAAGCGATTGACACCAATAACATAACATTTTTTTGCAATTTTAGAGTAAAAAAGAGGTTTGCCCTGGAATTAACTTCTATCAAAAAATGTCGGTGGTCCTCTTAAGGTGAAATGTTACCTGCGCTCTCTGCATACAAACGTAGTCGACTGTTTCCTCCCTGGATAATGACACTAGCACAAATATTTTAATGCCATAAAACCTATAACTGCCATGACTATGCCCCTATAGTCAATACTAAGTTATACAGCATAATAACTGTAGGTAAACGTTAAGTAATTTATCTAACACGTTAAAGAAGACCAGGCAAACGATGGTGGGTATTTGATTATACACGCTGCACCTGTGCTCTGTGATTTGTATTACAAATGAAATCAGACAACATTGTATCATCTAATCACTTAGGACTTAGAACCTCCGCAGACTAGATTTTAAATCAACCTATAGCACATCCTATAGTTTAGTACCTTTCGGCATGATTCGGCCGATTCATATAAAACCGGCCAAGTGCGAGTCGGACTCGCGCACGAACGGTTCCGTACCATTATATTCTGTTTTAGTATTTGTTGTTATAGCGGCAACAGATATACATACATCAGCTGTGAAGATTTCAACAGTCTAGCGCTATACGCTATCACAATTCATGAGATACAGCCTAGTGACAGACAGACAGTGGAATTAAGTGGAATCAGTAATAGGGTCCCGTTTTTACCCTTTCGATACGGAACCCTAACTAAAAAGTATCAATTCGACACAAAAACTTTGTTGTCTGCGAGAGGTCTTACTTTCTTATTTAGTACCTACATATACCTACCTTTTTCGTAATTTCAAAATAAATGAATCAGGTATAACCTACTTGAGGATGTGTTTTGGACAAAAATAAACCAAATTCTTTTGATCGTGTTACATCTTTGATGCGGACGTACAATAGCCCTGATTCGTGAATAAAGTGCCATTTGAAATGATACATCTGTCTATGTGGATTGGCCATTTTTTGTCCATTCATAGCTCCGAATAGCTCGTCTTTATTTTCATAGGGAAAAATTATAATGTTGTCTTGGTTCGGACGTCTAAAAATGACAAAGAAGGGTTACAAAACCACATTGAAAATCCCCATTACTTGCTGATTCCGACCATAATGGGGATTAGTGAAAAATTAAAAAATATTTTAAAATGGGGTTTGACTATACCTACTTACTAGGTGTTTTCCAAAATGTTAAAAATGTCCCTTTCCCAAAACATTCCGTTCCCAAAATGTCCCGTTCTCGTATTGTCCTAAAGTTCATAGGTATTTTATGTGCATGCGCTACTTTGTCTTACTGTACGATGAAAACATCGTGATGAAACCCACACCTTATTTGACTTTTAACATAGTTCTTCTGGACGTGGTCGACTAATAGAATAGTATAGTATAGGTCCTGCACAAGTCTACTCTATCTAATACGTGTCTCAACTCAAGCCCTCTAAATAGTATGGAATAAAGTTGCTCGCGCTTTAAAATCGCATAGATTTGGCCAATTATACTGTGTAATATTTCAGGTACATGCTCTATCTCAAACTATTCCTGGTGATGGGAGTGAACTGGTCCGTGGAGCTGATCAGCTTCGCAGTAGGCGGCTCCAACTGGTACTGGGTATTGACAGACATATCAAACATCATGCTTGGCGTCTTCATATTCTTCATATTCGTATGGAAGAAGAAAGTTAGATTGCTCGCACAAAAGAGGTAAGTGGAGTTTAGACCTTTTTCTCTATCTTAGGTTAAATTTGGTTTAGGGCCGCAAATTACGTCATTAAAAATAATGTACGTTATTTACCGCCCTTTTGACGTCATAAAAATAATAATGTTCGCAATTTGCCGCCCTTAGAACGTCATAAAAATAATAATGTTGGTATTTGTGTGAAAATGCGTAACAATATGAAAGAATTGAGCGAAAAATATTTATATAAGTTATAAAATATTTGTTTCATTACCGTACAAACGCACTATAAGATAAGTACATGTCAACTTAGCTGAGTAGGTATATATTACTGATACTACCCACTATAGGTACTTATAGGGGTGATTATAGACTTAAGCATTTCCTCGAGTATTTCAATGTAATGTTCTAACGAATGGTACAATACAGACAAATGTTCAAAGTACGGTCGGCTACATAATTGCAGATCCAGAGTAGAGCTCCAAAACGGCTGTTATATGAATGTTTTCAACACAAGCAAGATACTAGACACTTACTTATAGACTTAAGCATTTCCTCGAGTATTTCAATGTAATGTTCTAACGAATGGTACAATACAGACAAATGTTCAAAGTACGGTCGGCTACATAATTGCAGATCCAGAGTAGAGCTCCAAAACGGCTGTTATATGAATGTTTTCAACACAAGCAAGATACTAGACACCTACTTTAGTTGAAGTTTAAAGTCTTCTAACTCATCAATTTGTATCAAACAAAAATTATTAGAATGAAAACATTCCAATAATAGTAATTTTCGAACTCTACCGGGGGGGCTGCAATTATGCAGCCGACTGTACCTATGGTTCGAGTAAAAGAAACAACGAATGTTCTGTTACTGCTCCGTTACTAATGGATGCTTTAGTCTATCTATACCCACCTTCAGAAATCCCTGCTGAGATTGACATGAATATTAACAATAATAAATGAATGACACAGACGTCATTATTTATTATTATTATGACATGCACGGACGATCAATCGAATAAGCTTTAAGCACTTGAAGAATGACGTTTCGGGAGCGTGTGAAGTGGTTAATTGTTATTGGCAGCAGGAAGCGTCAAGCGATGTCAGCGTCATGCTTCTGGCTTGATAATTGAAGTGAACAGACAATCAAGAATTCCCCAATATACTTGCGGTCCTACCATAAATTACCAAAGCACTAATTGGTAGTAAAACTTCTACAGCTACAACAACTAACAACTTCTTATGGTTCATCAATCACTTCGTCTGTCTAGGTTTAGACGAAGTGACTCCGCGAAGAGCCCGGAATCAGACTCCGCAGACAAATATCCAGTAGACACACCGGAAAACGTCAGGAAGTTCTTGTATTTTCTAACATAACTGACAAATTGCATTTATCTAATAAAATCTATAAAACAACAGTTCCACTAACTAATTTAGCAGAGTGTAGATTTTTTTACTGAATTTTCCCAAGTCCTAAACGCCAATCTAATTAACACTTATGAGCCCGAAGGCTGTAGAGAAAATAAAATCGTTCGATAAGCTTACTCAAGAGATTCAGATTGAATTTAATTAAAATATTAAAATTCTTCATTTTCAATTCGAGATTAGGATATTATCATTTTCGTTTTAAGAGTTGACGCACTCGTTTAATATTTTTACTGATAAATTGTGCACAAAATCACTCCCTAATTTGAAATAATTTTAATGAAAGTATACTCGTACCTCTATATATCATTATCAATGTCAAAATTCTCCCATTATTTTTTTCGGGAAAATATTATTCCCGTGTTGACTCAGGTAAAGGCTATTATGGTAAAAATAGGGAAGAAATTGTGTCGTTTTGCCCGATGACGTCATTTTATCTTATTCAATTTTACGTCGATTGTAAAGGAAAAAACAAGTACAAAATTTATATTTTCATAAACTTTACATCAAATCCCATCAGGTAGTACAGATGGTTATTCACTTAAATAGATGTTAGTCTTTTAATTACATAAAACAGTTAAAACGGCCATTTCGCTGCGCGCGGGGGAAATGGTTAGAATAATCACGAGGCGCGCGCGCGTGGGTAAGGAATAGGGGTTTTCAGGTTCTACTTCACCTTAATTAAAATAAATCTTTGTACAAAACTTCGTACGTAAAAAAGGCAAATTAACTCAATGTTTACATTCGCCAACAAACTGTGACAAAACCACAAAACAAACAGCTCTAGGGGTGGTCACGGTCAACACAGTTTCGTATGTCTCCACTTTGGACACTCCCTCTATGTATCAAATTACTATTTATGACATGTCCGGTTCTCCTGAACTCAAGGCCTATCAGAATGTCATTATCATTAACGTTTTATGTTGGAAGGTATGTCCGTAGTTGCTAGACGTATTATTAGATAATCATTTGTATGGGGTTGGACAGGATCGTTTCTTTGTGTATTAACTAGAGATGTAGTTGTAGATACGATTTCATTAGGTAGGTAGAGATCTGCCTAGTCGATATTATTAAGTACGAGTAGGTACCTACATATTATCTGATACCGAGAGATTATTAACAAACTAGCTGCGCCCCGCGGTTTCACCCGCGTAAGTCCCGATCCCGTGGGAATATCGGGATAAAAAGTAGCCTATAAGCCTTTCTCGATAAATGGACTAACCAACACAAACATAATTTTTCAATTCGAACCAGTAGTTCCTGAGATAAGCGCGTTCAAACAAACAAACTCTTCAGCTTTTTATTATTAACATAGATAAACTCTGATATAAATTGCTGCGCTCCTAGTAAGTCCCGATCCAGCTGAAACTTCAGAATCAAAAGTATCCTATGTCATTTTCCATCCTTTATTTAAACTACCAGAACAAACAAACAAAATAAAAATCAGCTTTCGGATTTATAATATTAGTCACGATAGAGTGTAGAGTAGGTAGGTACGGCCGGCTGCATAATTGCTGACCCACCGTAGAGCTCCAAAACGGCTGTTATAAAAATGTTTTCAACACGACCAGGATTCTGGACACCTGTTTAGGTGATGTCTTCTAACTCATCAATTAATCAAACAAAAACTATTAGAATGCAAACATTCCAATAATAGTAATTTTAGAACTCTACCGAGGGCTCCAATTATGCAGCCGACTGTACGTGTTTTTGGCGAGATCATAAAATTTGCGTAATTTCGTTGGTAACTTTTCTGTTCTAATTTTAGCTACAATAATTTATAATTGAAGTGTAGATTTTCCCTCAAAATAGTCGATGGATAATTAATGAGTGCTGAGTAAGTCTAGAGTACCAAACGTTACCCTAAAATTTACATTATGTTTTGATGAGTAGGCACAGAGAACTACGCAGACGTCATCCTACTACGAAGGTAAAATTATATCAACTTTTGTTAAAAATTGCCTTGAATGATTTCAAAACTAAACTAAATAGACAAAAGTATTTGTATGTAAGATGTCCTAATAATGTCATCTCTAATATCAATCTCATCGAAATTAATTATTTTTTAAGATAACGGTAGCAAGTAAGTCAACTGAAATAACATAGAGTAGGAACTTTTTTTAAATTGAGTACGTTTTGCTCTCATGCCGTTTTACGCTATGTAGATTTTTTTATTAAGGAATTCTTGCTGTAAAATCTAACCTGATTGTAAAAAGGTGCACTATAAAGTAAAGGAAAGAAAAGATTAATGAAGCGGATTTACGTCGCATCGTTAGCAAGTAGCCGCTAAAGTTGTGCTGCAGATTGATTTACCAAGGGAATACATGCAGTAACATTATGTGAATTACCCAAGTGAATGCATTTGCAGTGTTGCATTTGCTTTGCTTGTTGATTGTCCGACAAATAACTTATTATTAAAATCTTCTGGAAAAACCTGCGTGATCAATAATAGGTTTTTTTTGTGTTTAGATATTATTTTAACAGCTTTCATTATTCATAGATATAAATAAATAGGTTAGGTATGGTCCTTCGGGCCGGATATAAATATGTACTTATTAAAATATCCTATTATTGAAATAATTGTGATAAAAATTGACATGTATAGTTGATTGAATCCGGCGTTACTTTTAGGAACTCCATATCTGTAATGGAAATATTAATATTTAGTTCCGAGCCTAGTGTTTCGACGAGACGCGAAACACGTGTCGTGGTTTAGGTGAAATGGTACCGTGCGCTCTCTCCATACAAACGTAGTCGACTGTTTCCTCCCTGGATAATGACACTAGAACTAATATTTTTGTTGCACAAAACCTATAACTGCCAAGACTATGCCCCTATGTCTTGGTTTTTTTCATTTTCTAATTATCATAGAAATTGAGATTTAAAAAACAAAACAGGGGCATGGGGCATGGTCATGGCAGTTATAAATTTTATGCAACAAAAATATTTGCTCTAGTGCTCATTATCCAGGGAGGAAACAGTCTACTACGTTTGTGTGGAGAGAGGGCAGGTACCCTTTCCTCTTAATGAATGGTGTCACTAATACAAATTTTTGCTTGTCCTCATTGGATGCCTCTTCATGTGGGCGGGAGGGCGGTGCAAATTGCATTTTATGTTTAGGCACTAGGCTTGGAACTAAAAACTAAATATTAATACTTCCATTACATACATGTATCTAGATAGGTAGGTGTATAATGCCTTATTAGCAAAACAACAACAGAGTCGTAAAATTTACAAACATAACAGTAAAATAAACAATTCGTAAAATGTACAAATTAATTTTACTGGGTGTAAATGTTGAGAACGGACTTCAACGGAAGCACTTGAGTAATGCAGATTGAATAATTATAAATAATGTTTTTCTTCTTTAAATTCGTAGCTATATGGTATTACGAATTTTTCGGTTTATCAAACTGACTTTAAACACTTGTACTTAACTAGTGTTTCGGTGAACGTTAAATTGTTAAAATTACAGCTTGTGTTTGATACGTTGTAAAGATAAAATAAACTATAGGTACCCTGTAACTATAAGGGTGCTTTTCCACCAGAGATGTGCTATGCAGCTATGCTGCGAAGATGTGAAATCTACGCTACGCCACCAGTGCTAAGCTATGTGCACCAATGAATATGATTGGTGGATATCAAACGCATCCATAGCATCGTAGCATAGCACATCTCTGGTGGAAAAGCACCCTAACAGTGGCGGGTGCAGTTAGTAAAAAAAATCGGCTAAGTGCGAGTCGCTCACGAAGGATTCCGTAACATAATATTCTGTTTTTAGTATTTGTTGTTATAGCGGCAACAGAAATACATCAGCTGTGAAATTTTCAACTGTCTATATAGCTATCACGGTTCATGAGATACAGCCTGGTGACAGACAGACAGTGGAGTCTTAATAAAAGGGTCCCGTTTTTACCCTTTGGGTACGGAACCCTAAAAATGAAAGTCTATGCGTTCCTTTCTCTACATTTGTATTAAATCAGTGTTTCTATAGTTTCGGCTTACTTGCTACCCGATTCTTGCAATAAACTAACATCGAATGAAACTGATCGATCCTCGTCGTTAGGTATGGTCTTACAAAAGACAGGAACTAATAGCAAACTATAACTCATTCATACGAACGACACATGCTAAAGGCAATTTGTCAACAAACATTCAACAGGGAGCCTACTACGAAAGATATAGAATCGGTTGAATTGAAAACAACCAAAAATAATTTGGAAAAGGGGTAGTAACATAGAGACAAGCATAGTAGTCGCTTTAATAATTTATTTTTTGTTAATAATACACATTAATACAAACAACAAATTCCATGTAACAAAATCTCCTATAAAGTGTCATGTTTGCCTGTTATTTGAAAAAAAAAAACTTTCATTTTTGTTAGGTACCTAACAAGAAAGTCTAACAATTTACAATTTACGAGTTTTTGTTAAATACATTTATTGTTTCTATTAATGTCCTCTATATATTGCCATGTGTGTGAAAAGTGGCCGCGTAATAAAAAATAAGTATTAAAATGTGTAGTGTTGCAAAATAATGAGTTTTTTTTACGCGGCGTAGAGTGTATTTTAAGTAATTCAACAGATGACATCAAAAAGATAAAATATGCTTCTACATCAAGTGTTTACGAACCGAGCAATGCCGAGGCCCAATTCATGTTTGATAGTTATTCCAAACTCCTTACAGTTGATTTGAAAGCAATACTTAGATTCTTTCTAACGTAGTAACACTCCCGTTCTTATTTTAACAAAGATAACACCGAGTAACTGGCTGTTCCGAAAACAATTACGGATAATGCACTTAACAGAATGTTGACATTACCAAATAGACAGGGTAACAAGATAATAAGGACTTATTGGTTGAACGAGACGACTAATATTGAATGTGGGCTGGTCTCGTGGAACTGGCAATGAATGTACTTACATGAACTGTTTGTTACCTACATATTTTGTTTGTTATTTGTATGATGACGAAATCTGTGTTATTTTAAGGCCAGTGCACAGGCGGACGGTGATACAAACGGATTTATTTAAAATCCGTTGTCCTGCAGTCCGCCGGTGAATAAGCTGGCATTTATGCTGATCTGCCATTTTTGCGACTTATTCCTGTTTATTTTGGTCCAGATACAAAGATTTATTGAGATTCCAAATAGAGTTCTCAACTTTTAAGTAAATGATGCTTGGTGATGAATGGTGATAAGCTTAACACCGGTGTCCGGTTTATCATGTTTCTTTTTAAAAGACGAGACAAAGCATAAGTTGCCGTTTCGCACTCAAAAACGTTCCTAAATAAAACTTTAGTATTAACTAAACATTGAATAATAACCAAAAAAAAAACACCACAGAATTTCAGACCCACCGTAGAGTTATAAAATTACTATTATTTTCATTCTAATAACGTTTGTCAAGTACAAGCAGGACCTAGGATCTTGGTTGAGTTAAAAACATTATATTATTAGCAGTTTTGGAGCTTTACGGTGGGTCAGAAATTTTGTTGCCTAATTGTAACCATTGAGGGTGACTTTATAAGTACCTAAAAATAAACAGGAATCAGTCATTCTGTTCTTTTTTAATACAAAATTCTCATACAATATTGTAATATTCTCAGGTTCCGTAATATATTCGGTATGGAGCCGAGTTCGGCGGACAGTCGCGCAACGCGGTGGAACACCAGCTCGGCACCCACTGAGGACACGCGCGTCTCTGCTGACGAGAGCGCTATGCGCTTGAAGGAGATGCACTGAACAAGAGGTAAGGTCAGATCAAGCAACAAGTCTCAAACTCATTTCATAAATAAGTACTTACCTATAAGCAACAGAGTGATTAGTACCTACCCACCGAGGACACGTTACGCTCGTCTCTGCTGACGAGAGCGCTATGCGCTTGAAGGAGATGCACTAAACAAGAGGTAAGGTCAGATCAAGCAACCAAACTCATTTGATAAATATTTACCTACCTATAAGCAACAGAGTGATTAGTACCTACCCACTGAGGACACGCGCGTCTCTGCTGACGAGAGCGCTATGCGTTTGAAGGAGATGCACTGAACTGGAGGTGAGTAGGTATAGGATACTGCTGTCAGATCAAGCAACAAGTATCAGGCTCGTTTGATAAATACTTACCTATAAGCGACAAAGTGACTACTAAGGTGATATCGACGGATTTGGCCTAAGACCCTGATAATTATCTGACTGCCCTTGGTCTGAATACGAGCGGCCAATCATGGCTTATTTTAAACCTATAAATTGTATAAGCTTAATGATGAGAACTGAGAAAGGGGCGGTTGGTAGGCACTAGACGGCCTAGGGCGACCAGCACTTGCAAGTCCCACTGAATGTCGAACATCTGGCACGCCAAATTAGAAATTTTGTTTTTCGTAAAAACGAACAAGTTTAAAATCTAAATGTGTCATTATTTATTAGCTTTGTTTTTTTTTTATTGTAAGTATAAATATAGAATTTATCTATTTCATACTCTGCGGATCTCTACAACTCTAGGAAAAGGATCTAGGACTTTTTAAAAGTGAAAAAATTGAATTGGTTCTTAGCCATTTTTTAGTTTTGGTAGAAGAATATTTATAACTGTTTGTTTTCCAAATAAAATAAAATAACCATGTCTAAAACCCATAAAATAGACTTTACAACCTAATGGACCTATAACTTTTAAAAGTGTAATTTACTGTAAATTGCATTTAATTTTAAACAACGGTCTAATTATGTTTTAAAATTACAAAATATCTTTACATTCCGATTTCCTAGTGGGTCATTTTTTTACAAAAAAATAACCGATAAGTACTTAAGAAGTTTGTTTTCGTGGGCAAGGAGATAACAACCACCTTGGTTCTTTAACTAAATATCTATCGACACTCTTATCAGTTGAAGACTTGAACTAATCTATATCTTATCGCCCTTTGTTTGCAGAACCATGACCAAAATACGTCGTCGCCAAAGAATTCTCATGACTGGAATGGAATCCACCTATCATATAATTGCTAGTCAATTTATATTAATCCAAATAATACCTATTAATGGGGATGGGTATTGTTTTCTCCATTAAAATGGATGTCCCTATTTCATTCCTGATTTACCTCTAGCTAGAATAAAAAAAAATTCATGTAAAACCTAGGTATATAATAATAGCTTTGTCGTATTCACGCTTCTCTATTTTTTCCAAAAACGGAAGGAAATATTTCCTTAAATTCCATATTTCATAAAAAAGGAAAACAGAGATGTATACAGCAAACCTAGATTTTATAAAAAAAATATTTCACTAAAGCAGTGATTCCAAAAGTCAAAGGTTCAAAGGTGGTCTATATCTACCTATACGGGGTCTACGAGAAGCAAATGGGGTATCTACGAAATGCAAATATGGTGCCTACGAAATGAAAATTAGGGTCTCCGAGATGCAAATTGGGGTCTAGGAGATGCAAATTGGGTCTACTAGATGCAAATTGGGGTCTACGAGATGCAACGAAATTAACGAAAGTCAATCTCGTTAAAGCAGGTCAGGACTTTTCATTCCCCACTCTACAAAAGAGTTTGGGGACCACTGCTCTAGGCTCTAGAGGCATATTCAGGAAGAAAATAGAGGAATATATTTGTATGAATAAAGCAATACCCGCACAACCTATAAAATGTAAAAATTTGTTTGTATGTTTTTTACCTCTTCACGCCAAACTACGGAGCCGTTTGCAATGAAACTTGGTATACCTTCGTAGCTGGAATCCAGGCTACTTTTATCTTAATATTCCCACGGGATCGGCATTTACGCGGGTAAAACCGCGAGGCACGGCTAGTTTTAAGTAATTTTAATATTCAACAATTTTTCGATACTGAATTCCGGCTAGAGTCCCGTGGGATATCGCTTAAATGCTAAACAAAAATCATAACTTTATTGTAGTTTTAAGAATATAGTAATATTTTATACATACCTACATCTATGCATAGTAAGTTATTTAATACTGCGATTTTTTTATCTTGTATTTTTGTTTTTGTTTTGTGGAGCTCAATATTAAACTCACGCATCAAACGCATGCGAAAGGATTTAACAAAAAAAAAACTAAATCAAAATCGGTTTAGCCGTTCGGGAGCTACGATGCCACAGACACACACACAGACACGTCAAACTTATAACACCCCGTCGTTTTTGCGTCGGGGGTTAAAAAATAATATAAACAAAAGGAGGTGGCCGAATACCCTCTAACTATCAAGATCTACCCTCAAACGCCAGTCCCATGAAAATGATGCTTGTAACAGTATCGAAGTATCCACAAAATAAAAACAAAAAACATGGGACATAACCCGTTTTAAATTACTTTAGTAGTGAAAATAACCGCGTAGGTAAGTTTAAAATCCTATACCTAACTATGCTTTAAAAACATATTTAAAGATTTGTGCTATTTTTGCCTATTGTGAGTGTTTAGTAGATCAGGGGACAAAATTGCTTGACCATCTGTTTTTGCAAATTGCTTGATCTAAGTTCAAGGTGAATGACGACCCAGTTGGACAATGGTCACCATGCCGGACTGCCAAACATAGGGTTGCGGGTTCGATTCCCGCCACAGACAAGTACTTATGCTTAGATATTTGTCTGTGGTCTGGGTGTCTGTATGTATATTAAGTATATTTACAAAAGAAAAGTATATAAGTAGTATATCCGTTGTCTAGCACCCATAACACAAGTCTAGTTACTTAGCTTGGGGCTAGATGGCGATGTGTGGAATGTCCTGCAATATATATTATTTATTTATACCTAGTAAAAACACTAAAGTTTATTGATTTATAGTCGTTAACTTAAGATATATTTCTTCAAAGTAATTTTTCACACTTTAATATATTGGTGGTCGAGCACGTTTTTCCCCTGACTGTACAGTGCACGACGGGAATCGAACGCGGGATGATCTTGAGAGTGTTTGCTTACCGCACTACTGCGGTCGCCTAGTTAGTAAATTGTTGAATGTTACATAAAAGATTTAAGTAAATAAGTATAAGTATACTTAGTTAAGTTTTTCAATATATCGTGTGCGTTACTACCTCATTCATTGTAAGAGCAATGTTAATAATAATGACCTTTATGTCTAATCTTTAAGGTTTATAACGCGCCAGCAATTTTAATCCATGCTGTTCAGGGCCCATCATATGTCTAAGATGGAATAGGCTTGCCCAGTATCTTTGTACAATCAACGTTCAAAAGTCCACCGGCACGTTTACAATCCTGTACAGCACTATTTAAACAATATAACAACGTAACCTGTAAATCGAACCCACGTCGTCGTCGGTTGGTGTAGCGGGTGACGGCTTATACCACTCACACAACCAAAGACATAGCTAACATGTTGAACATAATAATCACACTGAGTACTTTTAATTCAAATAGGTACTTATGTTTGTGTGTAACGTCTATTAGAAAAAAGTTGTAAGTCCAATATTTGTTAATAGTATTATTGTAGCAAACTGATAGTGGACTTATGCGCATACTGTACATCTCCGCTTAGTCGACCATGTGCATAGGACAGAACTACGTTATGTTATAAGCGCACTTATTTTTTTCGTACCCAAATCAAACGGTGCACGCACATTGCACTTACAGTGACGGAAAGCATTGTGAGAAATCCGCGGCTTAGTTTCCACCAGTTCTTTCCTTTGGACACGGTCGACTAAGCTATGGGCAAGTCTATTCCAGGGTTATTTTTCTTTCTTTCTTTTCTTCGATCGCAGCTGTGCAAATGCCAGGGTTATTTTCGTTTTGTCAGATTTTTGTTTCGACAGTAAAAGTACAAAATAATTAAGTACAAGGAGTGATAGATGCTGTACTATGGCGCCTTGAATAGAATGGATTAAAGTTCCTAACGCTGTATCTAGATTAGATTAAAGGCCAATTTTGTTATTAGATACTTCATTACCTATCTATTATTAGGGATAATTGCCTTCTTATCTTAAGCACCCTGCCTGAGTATTTCTTGCTCCATAAAAATGTATTCCCTTATTATCTTCCTAATTAATGCCTTCAGAGCAATCTTTTCTAGGTTTCCGTACCTCAAAAGGTAAAAAAGGAACCTTTATAAGATCACTCTCTTGTCTATTCGTCCGTGTGTCACCGCCGATTTTCTCAGGAACGTGTGGACCTAGCAAGTAGAAATTTATACCAGATACTAAGGTCTATTTTTTAAATAAAACACAGATTTACTTGTGAACTATAGTCTAAACACTATCCCTATATATTATATAGGAAACTATAGTCTAAACACTATCCCTATCGATTATATAGGGATAGTGGTTAGACTATAGCTCACGAGTAAATCTGTGTCTAAATCTAAGGTTTAAATCCACATCTCGAACTATTCTTAAACCTCGTTTTGGAATAAGGGGGAAGTTTGCTTTAGACATGTGCCACTGTTTTCCTTTTCTGAAAGAAATAATAATAATAAATAAATCATTTATTTCAGGCCACAAAGGCCCATAGATACATACCTATATGACCCTCTTCAAACTTTAAACAATATGTAGGTACATAGTAAATGGCAGAGACAAGTATGCAGCAAACCTTGGTCTTATGAAAAATGTAGGTACCTATTATTGCTCTAGAGACATAATTCAGGAAATGACTAGGGTAACATTTGTATGAAGAAAGCGCTGCTAGTACACCGTTTTAATGTGCATTTTTTATATCATGCTAGGTTATCTACTTTTTCAACATTAAAAGCTTTAAACAAAGTAATAGTTTTCATTTATTCAAAGTAAAATCAGCTACTTTGATTACACACAACTTGCACTTAATTTAAACCTACTTACTACAGTTTATTTTTACAAAAGAGAGGTCAGCGTTTAATCAATATCACACCTGTCTGATGCTAGGTGACGATGCGGTCTAAGATGGAGCATGCTTTCGTAGAAGATACCTGTTCACTCACGACTTGAAGACCCTTAAATAGTACACGTCAGGTAAGGCAGCAGCAGACAACTGATTCCATTCTCTTGTGTACGACTGATAAATGACGAAGCAAAGACAGATTTGCGTCTGTAGCGATATTTAGCTAACGGAAATATCGAAAACCGCTTTACTGATCTATTTTAGTCGGTAGAAAGATTTTTGTCTGCAGAGGCTCGATGTATGATAGAACTCGTCTGAGTGTAATTGTTAACAAACTTAACTTTCTGAAGTTTCCTTTCTTTTGTTTCAATTTTGCGAGCCAAACGAGTTCTATTCCACTGTGTTATTTTTGAAACACAACACCGTTTGACTCTCATATAGTTCCCAAATAATAACTCCATTATAAATACGATTGAATTAATAATAACACAGGAAATAAACATGTGAATAATTCCGTGATAATCTTCCAAAGTTAACGGTTTTATAACCACTTCTTCTTTAAGATGATTGTATCTGTAGTCCTCCCATTTTCTTATTAGGCCCGCTTCGAAAAACTTCATCATGTATTTGCTTACCAGATTGGATAGAACCGAGTGTTTGGCGAATATCAAGTTAAGATAATGACTGTGGACTCTGTCGTTTGCTATATGGAGGTATTGTTCTCCATTTTCGTTGATCATACTGTTTTGTAAGTACCGAGCGACAGAGCAGTCAAGAAGGCAGAACCTTTTGCTGTCTGTATTCAATCTATCAACGCAAGCGAACATATCTCCTATTGAAACAAGCCTAGAGTTGATTATCCTGAATCTTTCCTCTGTATCAGGTAGAACTAGATCTGGAGAAGGAACTCCTTCAACATTATACCCTCGTTCTACAATATCGTCAAACGTTTCGACTTCTTTTCCTCTTTTAAAGGCTGTGAAGAAGGAAATTACAGCAGCTTGAGTCGAAAAACTTATTACAAAGAAGCACCATATGGTAACAGTGAGAAATATACGAAAACTGCCACGTTTAGGAGGTCGCCAGAGTGTGATTAATATAGTCATTCTTATGGTATTCATCAGATTCTTTCCAACAAGATCTGCGTTGAATTTCATCGTGTCCAAATAGCTGTATGAGGTAAACACAGTCCAAATACCGATTACTAAGGCTGTGAACTCCGCGATGGTAATGTAATTCTCTTGGACAGTTTTGAAATTGAAAAGTGTAGTCTCGAAACCTGCTTTATGAGAGACAAAACACACTCCGCTTTCTCGAAAAGCAAAAGTGTAGTCTATTTCCACTACAATAACATCAAATTGGTAAATTGGTGCCAAGATAAGGTCCCCTTTTCTATGAGCCATATCGAATATTTGCTGGATAGTGGTATCAAATTTAAAAGGTCTTTTGATGACGTCAGCGCTAGATGAAAGATCAATTTCGAAATTCATCAGCTTTTTCAGTGTATTCCATATTTCTCCTTCTCTAGCTTTAACGATAAAGGTGCCGTTTACGAACTCGATTTTCAAAAACGGTTTAACTTCGCATGTAAACGCTCGTAGAGTGAATCCGTGTAAGTCTTTGCTTATATCTTCGAATAAATTAAGCTTAGTTATATAACTTACGTTACTGTAAGGTATTTTGTGGGTATTAAATCCGATGCATGTACCAAAATTATTTGCGCGCAGCTTGGAAGTTATGGATACATTATGACATCTTTCTTCACAAATTAGACTTGAGTCAAACTTGTATACAGGTAAGCCTATGTGTTTAGCCGTCCAACATCCGAATTTATAATCAAACAGTGTTTTATCATACACAAAAGGGCTAAATGTAGATACTATTGCAACATTTTCTTCATCATCATATTGGTAAATCACAACATTAGGTGCTCGAAAATACCATACAGCGAAAAAAATCTTAGCTATAATTTCACTATCTTCATGTTTGTGGTAATAAATGATGATATTTCCATGTGGATGCCAGTACGAAATGCTTGTAACTTTACGAAGCGATTTTTCAAAATTATCAAAATCGGTGCAGCTTAAAATAATAATATTAGAACTGTATGGTACAAATTCCTCGATGTAATAGTCGTCCTCTTCAACATTCGATGTACAAAACGTGAATGGCATTAATTTTATCTTTTCGTAGAAATAATCGGGCATTACTCCGAATATTAGTATGTTATTCCAACCGTTTCCTTTGATATTGTAAGCCATAATGTCCACCTGAGACGCGAAAACTAAGTCAATACTCGGAAAAAATATGACAATAAGTATAATAATAATCTGCAAAGATTAAAAAAATAAAACAAATTCCTTTTTTTTCTAATTTCCCGACACACAATATTACATCTTTAAGATTTAACTAAAAATGAAGCCCCTTTGTTATTCAATCAACTACATACTTACAAGAAAATCAATCCTTTGCGTTTCCTGAACATCTCCAATAATTATTTTATTAGCAAATATTAAAGAGGGAAGAGATAATAGAAGAAATATTTTCATTTTGGAAAAACGTACGACTTTGATGTCTTGTGTACTACGCATTAAGTAATATTAGTGTAGATTTACCGTGAAACCAATACGTTGATGGTTAATTTAGTAATTTTTCTAAATCTATATCATTACACAGTTAATTGGTCAATCCCATAGAGTAATGTTAGATACAGAGAGTTAATGTCAGTCATCGTCCATTAGGGCACAAGCTCGTCCCATAAATAAACCAGTATTTTTTTTTATTAAGCACTTAACAATAAAAGGGGCTTGGCTTGCAAGCCCTTCATGCAGCCGATTGGCAACAAGTGGCGCAGAATAGGGTGCAATGGCGGCTTTTGGTGTCGGAGGCCAAGATCCACTTCGGGTCGCTGAGCCAGCGTAAGTAAGTAAGTAAGTAACAATAAAATGTAAATCTTTATTATTTTTACTTCGGAGAATCATGTTTGCCAGTGGAATTACATATTTCCCTATTATTCTAAAAATCAGCGCTTCTTGCTCTAGCATCGTGCTGAGGACAAACCTTTTTTCTGGGCGCTGTACTACTTTTTCTTGTTTTTTTGTTTATATTATTGTTATGTGTATGCTTTTTATTTTAACGTCACAGAATTCATATTTAAAATATGTGCCAACATTCAAAATACATTGCGAGCGCTCTAGATATTAATCCTTACTCTAATGTCAATCCACTTACTATACAAATATTAGAGCTGAAGAGAAAATATTACTGCGGTCAAAATATTAAGCTTAAAAAATGTAAGTAAATCCGTTAAAATATTTTTTATGGAATTTTTATTAGGCTCTGAAACTACTGGACTGACTATCTACCTGAGGTTTAAAAGGCTTTACCCCGTTATTCACATAATATCAATATTGAAGCTTACATAGGTGAAACCGCTGCGCAGAGGTACTTATAAATATTAACGAATCATCGAAATCATATAATAATTTGTGGTAAGTAGGCATAGTTATCCGATTTTTATCAATCCATCGTAACATTAGTCCAATCTAATTTAGTTTTGTATTTTACCTGATTACGAGAAAAAATAATTTCAAACAAATTGCTTTTTTGAACAATATATCTATATTTGATAACTTAATATTAAGGTAATTTCTTAAAAATAAGTTTAACATAATTCGTAACATTTGCAAAATATCTAAAAACATTAACCATCATAAAGGGGAATTACCGGATGCGCACGAAATTTAAAATAAAACTTTCTATTTTCAAATATAACCTAGTAATAGAATTATCTTTATTTTCGTAAAATATTACGCTACACAAAATAAGTTTTTAACGTTACTACATAATTGAAAAACTAAGATTTAAATATAAACGGGTGACAAATATTTACAATTTTGAATTGAATTATTAAACACTAGCGACCCGCCCCGGCTTCGCACGGCTATATTATGCATGTATTATACATATAAACCTTCCTCTTTAATCACTCTATCTATTAAAAAATACCGCATCAAAATCCGTTGCGTAGTTTTAAAGATCTAAGCATACAAAAGGATATAGGGACGGCGAAAAGTGACTTTATTTTATACTATGTAGTGAGGTACAATTCATTAATCAAATGCTTGATTAAATATTTAAATATTAATATTGTATTATGGGTTTTGTATTATGGGCAATGTGTCGTTTATGAATTGTCCGTCAATAATGATTTCATTTGAGCTATCGAGATTTCCTTTTAGTGTCTTGCAATGCAGAGTTCTTCAGTATTTTTAAAATATAGTAAATGACGTTTTGCGCGTAATTTAGGGTCTTATTGCCTCATATGGATAGTTTTTAAAATTAAGGATTTAAGCAGTTGGAAAATTATGTTCTAAAGTTATAGATTACAAAATAACGTTAGGTACTTACATTTAGAACTGGGTCATATTTACGTAAAAACTTTTTTATTTGAAATTTCACGACCGTCCGGTATTTTATCCCCTCAATAAAAAAGGACACTTTCGAACCCAGCCCCTATTCAATTTTAAAAACGAATTAATAAAATGCTTTTTTTATTGCTTCCGTAAGACTCGAATCTGTAACAATAAAAAAATATATTGCAGGACATTGCACTCGGCGCCATGTAGCTCCAATTAAGCTTGTGTTATGGTGACCAGACAACTTAAAGAAAACTTACTCATACAGGATGATTTTATTATAGAAACCTTCAAATATATATTCTAAACTTTACGAGACAACGAAAAATAGAAGGAGTAGCTTTCCCTGATTTTAGACAAAAACTAAAACTGCATCAATATTTTTTTGGAAAAAACATTACCCTAGCCAGGAATTGAACCTGTTAGCCTGTTGAAGTATACCGCCAATATAATTGGCGGTATACTTTTTTTAAAATTTAATATTCCATCCAGCCAGTACGTTCTTTCAGTACGTTTTTTTTATAAGTCCATATTATTTCGTATATTCGTGCATGTTCCAAATTCAAAATGATTTTATTCACTCAGTGAGTAAAAGAGCGTTTTATTCACTGTTATCGATGAATAAAATGCCCTTTTTCGAGGGGCAATGGTAAAAAAATATTATTATTAGTAGCATATATTATTCCCAATGAATCAATGTAAAGTGCAAAATCGGTCCAGTAGTTTCGGAGCCTATTCGTTACAAACTTAATAACAAAATAATCTTTTCTCATTATAATATTAGAAGCTACATACCTGCGATTATCAGTACTTAGATTTCCTCTTATTCAAGAACTCCATTAAACTGGCCCAGGCTCGGTCGACTTGCGCCTGAGTGTACTCGTAGCTCCAATACGGGCTGAACACAACGTTGGCTGCGGCTATCTGTTCAGGGTTCGATGGTTGAGCTTGTACCCGTTGTCTGGCTTCCTCTTCTGTTAGATTGTTGCGTTTCTGCAGTCTTTTTATAGCCTATAGATTAAATTATATAAAAGTAAATAAATAAAATTCTCGTGTCGAGGTCTAAGTTGCCAATCTCCAACTAAACAGCTGAACCAATTTGTATGAAATATGTGTAAATTCGTTAGGTCTGAGAATCCAACAACATCTATTTTTTCCCCTTTTTTGTATATGGCAAACAACGTTTGCCGGGCAAAGTAGGACTGCTTTTTACTTATTTACAGCTAGTAAATAAGTAAAAAGCAGTCCTACTTTATTTTTTATTTTTACTAAAACTTCACTGTCTCTCTGTCACCGGGCTGTATCTCATGAACCGTGATAGCTAGGCAGTTGAAATTTTCGCAGATGACGTATTTCTGTTGCCGCTATAACAGCAAATACTAAAAAACAGAATATAATGGTAATGGTACGGAACCCTTTGTGCGCGAGTCCAACTCGCACTTAGCCGGTGTTTTCTTAAATATTTATTGTAAATAAAGCATCTATCTATCTATTTATCTAAACTTCAATACATTCGGCGGGATTTCAAACCACGACCCCCTCTCAGAGCATCACTACAACTAAGCTTTGGATTTTTGAGGGAATAATATCCCTAAGCGTTGGTTTAGTACCATGTAGCACAATTGTACGTATTTGTCCCAGGCGCTAATAAATGGGTGTATCCCACTATTTCCATGGAAATACAAAATGAAAATATCTCATTATTTCCATTGCGGTTAAAAACGCACGTTGTGTTATTTGAGAATCCGTTTCCACTTTAATATTTTGTATGACTTTAATATTTTGTGTGATAAATTACTGATTAATTAATTTCTACAGAGACGTTAAGATTTTTTCACACCTGCAGCACTTTAATCACGGATTAAAGCCCTATTAACCTCAACTTAAAGCAAGACATTATTCCCAAGGGTATGTTGTATGAAACTCCCAAGGGAATAAAGTGATTTGAATTTGGAACGTTAACCCGAGAGTCCCTCATTACACTTGGGGCCACCCACAACATAAGACATTGCTTTATGCCCTTGATGCTTAATCTACTATAATTCCCTCGAGGCAACAGCCATGGGAACACAGGGAAACTAGCGGTTTATTTGTCGCCACCGCCAGCAATGGAAATAGTTGCGAGAACCTGTCCCAGTATTTCCATCAATGGAAATTTATAATAATAATTGGAAATAGTGGGATACACCCCTACAAATATCATGGATTGATGTTTGTGCCTCACCTCCTCAGCCGGTATGATGACAGACCACAACTGATGGCAGAAGTCGTACCATTTGGCGCGGATCATGACAGCGGCTTCCATAACAACCACTTTATGGCCCTCCTGACCTAACAACTTGATTCTCTGTTGAGCCTCTTCCAATATAGCCGGCCAGATTATATTGTTTAATTGGTTCAACTTGTTCTGAAATATTATTTTATATTTATTTATTTACTTATTATAGGGTTTTATTTTGAATTTTTATTTTATAATTTTTATTTTGAAAATAATAATCACTCACTGAGTACTTTTAATTCAAGTATTTATGTTTGTGTGTAACATCTTTTAGAAGAAGGTCGTAAGTTCAATATTTGTTGATAGTATTATTGTAGCAAACTGATAAATGACTTATGACTGTATTTCTTGTATATTACATACCGAATCGCTGAACACGATCTGTCCAAGTTTCTTCCTGTCAACTTCTCCGGCGGTGGTGATGACGTCATCGCCGAACGTCTCCGATATAGTCCGGTTCAGTTGCAGGCCAGGTTTGTACAGTTCGTGCGCTATTATATCACAGTTTACTATTGCTGCTCCTTTCGCTCTGAAAGTTCATTTAAATTGATGTTGATCGATAGTCAAACTTAAAGTCAAACAAAGAATTATTCATTTGGATGCTTAAGAGCAAAGGGTACTGGGGGCTCTTACCATACAAACTATTACAAACGTAGTCGACTGTTTTCTCCCTGGATAATGACACTAGAGCAAATATTTTTGGTGCATAAAACTTATAACTGCCATGAACATGCCCCTATTTTTTTTTTAACTTAATTTCTATGATTATCATTATCCAGGGAGGAAACAGTCGAGTTCGTTTGTATGGAGAGCGCGGAGGTACCCTTTCACCTTAATACATTTTGTAAGCCGCGCGGCGCAGCTAGTAATATATATACAATACAATCGATAGTATTGGATCATAACAATAAATATTTTCTATAGTATCAATTGTTCTGTTATATAGGCAGAAATCGATAGCAGAGAGCAATCGACGGTATCGATAGAATCGATAGTCATCATACAACACTACCGATGTACTTGTACTTGTATACGGGCTGTTTTCCGCAATCAGACCTCTTTAGTTGGGTCCCCTTTGCGTAAGGTTCCACTTGTCAGGGGGAGAACCAGCCCAGCTCTTCCAAAAATTTTGCCACAAGATGTGGTTTTTTAAAAATCTTTGGAAGGCTTTTGATGTCGAACACTACCGATACAACTAATAAAAATAAATAAATATTGCAGGACATTCTACACATCGCCATCTAGCCCCAATTCAAGTAACTAGACTTGTGTTATGGGTGCTAGACAACGGATATACTACTTATATAATTTTCTTTTGTAAACATATACTTATAATACATATAAACAACCAGACCACAGACAAATATATAAGCATAAATACATGTCTGAGGCGGGAATCGAACCCGCAACCCTGTGATGGGCAGTCCGGCATGGTGACCATTGTGTCAACTGGGTCGTCAAAGATAGAATCGATACAATGAATAGTTTGGTTACTTTAATGTATAACACTATCGAAACTATCGATAGTATTTTATTATATCGATAGTAATAGTACAGCTAGCGTACATCTAGTCAAAATGTATGATTCTTACTTGAGTTTTTCAGCTATACTGCTTTTCCCGCTTGCGATCCCACCAGCTAAACCGATTACGTAAGGCCAATCCGGGATATTGGGATTACGCTGAAATACAGAAATAATGCCATCACTATAGGTACTGAAATTATTGAATACTAGCGACCCGCCCCGGTTTCGCACGGCTATATTATGCATGTATTATACATATAAACCTTCCTCTTGAATCACTCTATCTATTAAAGAAAACCGCATCAAAATCCGTTGCGTAGTTTTAAAGATTTAAGCATACATAGGGATATAGGGACATAGGGACAGAGAAAGCGACTTTGTTTTAAATTTCAAATTTCAAATTTCTTTATTTCTTTCAATGCTTATGTATTTACATACACATGATCACTTGAAATAGTCTTAAAAACTAAGTTAGGATGTGTGCCTTCGGAACGCGCCCACCAATGAGAAGAAGACACAAGAAACTCATGGGGTTTTTTTTTTATGTGATCACGCTCACAAAGGTCAATATTACAAATATTTGAAGGTATTATTTGAAATGGAGCAATTAAAGTCACATCCATGGATTCTTATCATTAAGGTACGAAGAGGTATCATAGTATGCCTTACCGCACAATTTATGCTTTATAAAAGTTTTGAATTTGTTAATGGACATGTCATATACATCTTTAGGTAATTTATTGTAATAGAGCACACATGTACTATTAAACGACCTGCTTATTTTCCGGAGCCTACTACCGGGCAAGGTCAGCTCATCCCTGTTTCTTAAGTTGAAATTATGAATATTGCTATTTTTGCGAAAAATATCAGGATTTTTGTGAACGTAGAGCAAGGTTTCGTAAATATATTGTGAATAGAGCGTTAATATATTGATCTCTTTAAATTTTTCTCTAAGTGATTCCCTGGGGCCCATCTTATAGATAGCTCGGACAGCTCTTTTTTGTACTATGTAGTGATAGCACCACAAACCTGATTTTGATGTAGCTATCACGGTGCATGAAATACAGCCTGGTGAAAGACAGACGGACAATGGGGTTCCGTTTTTACCTTTTGGGTACGTATCCAAAGGGTGAAAACGGAACCCTTTTACTAAGACTTCACTGTCTGTCTCTATCTCATAAACCACAATAGCTAGACAGTTGAATTGTTCTGAAGATCTATTTCTGTTGCCGCTATAATTTTATTCTCAGTAGAACTTTCGATGATAATTTGCTACACTATAATAGCAGCTGCTGGGTCCACTCGTTCCTGACAAAAACGGTGGTGACAGACACACAGACAGATAGACAAGAAAGCGATCTTATGAGGGTTCCTTTATTTACCTTTTGAGGTACAGAACACTAACAAAAGAGGAGTAACGCGGACTTGACAGGGTATAGATCGGATTAAAATAGGATGATATGTAGTGCAGGAAAAACCTTTAAGGTGAAACGTCCTCTCCATACAAACGTAGTCGACTGTTTCCTCCCTGGATAATGACACTAGCACAAATATATTTGTGCCATAAAACCTATAACTGCCATGACTATGCCCCTATGTTTTGGTTTTTTTCATTTTCTAATTATCATAGAAATTAGCATATAAAAAAAAAACTGGTTGCCTGTAAAGTCGGTATACGGGCGAAAGTTTTACGTGACAACAACTGTGCTCGAGTGGAAGGGACGCGTGCCTTTCACTTTTTATGTCTGTCTCTCTCGCTCTTAGGCGGGCTAACCATGCCCGCGTGCCTCTCACTCGCTCTCATTGTGAGCGCATAACGTCAGCGGAGCGTAACGCAGTTTCTTGAAGTGTCACCCGGCAAACCAATTTATAAGACGTTGTCACGTCAAAAAAAAAAAAAATAGGGGCATGGTCATGGCAGTTATAAGTTTTATGCACCAAAAATATTTGCTCTAGTGTCATTATCCAGGGAGAAAACAGGCGACTACGTTTGTAATAGTTTGTATAGAAAAATCCCCCGGTTCCCTTTCCTCTTAAATATTAAAATATCTTACCCCCGGAGGTATCCTCAACATGGTCCCAAGTAATCTCATCCTCAAATTGCTGGAACTGACTTTATGTTCTTCTTCCTCGGCCCTTTGAGGGTTAGAGTCTTCAGCAAGTCCTATAGCGTGTATGTCTAGAGGTTTTAGACCATTCTCCTTTCTCTTCTCGTTTATTTTTATTCCACCTTTCATAGTCTCTTCACTTACTATTAGAAGCTGTAAATATACAAGGTGAATTTTTTACATGGGCCTTCAGGGCTATATCCTAAACTAGCAGCGCTCGGAATTTCCGATCCCGTGGGAATATTGAAATATAAAATAGCCTATAGCCTTCCTCGACAAATGGACTATCCAACACAAAAATAATTTTTCAATTCGAACCAGTAGTTCCTGAGATTAGCGTGTTCAAACAAACAGTATAAATTTAATTAGCAACTCTAACTGTTAGCCAATAAAAATAATGGTCTCCCATTACCTGAATATTAGGGTCATCTTTTGTAGGTCCATACAGATCTTGTAATGGAAACACGTTGTATTCTAAATCCGGGTTGATATCTTTTAGAAAATTCAGTACTTCTTTCATTCTATGTTCTACAGGCTCGATGAATTCCCATAACTTCTTACCTATTAATTGAAAAGAAGATAAATAGGTTTCTACAAACTTATTTTTTAATATATATACATTATTTATGACAATTCCAATTTTCAAATGTTCCCTTAAATACACCAATACAAAATTATTTTCTTCTTAAAATAGCTTAAAACCTAATCATTACTACAATCGTATCTTACTCTGTATCATATTAACATCAGTGACTCCCACCGTGACATGCCTAGTGGAGCGGAGTGCGGCTTCCGATAGCAGGATCTTGTGTCCGTTGTGGAGCCGGTCGAAGGTCCCGCCTAAGGCTACGTGGTCATAGGTTTTGACGGTGTCTGTTGGGATAGGGTCTGATGTGATGTCTCGAGTATCTGAAGATAAGGTTCTGATTAATTTCGAACTAAGCACTTCGCTTCATCATTGAGGGAATGTAAGTAAGTACTTAAGTAATTTATTTGTCCAAGAATTCGGTAATTACAATGAGTCTTAATCTATATCTATTCTTATATATAAAAAGGAATCGCAAAATGTGTTGGTAAGCGCATAACTCAACAACGCCTGGACCAATTTGGCCAATTCTTTTTTTGTTGTGTTTGTTATTGTCAGGAGAAGGTTCTTATGAAAGAAAAAATTAAGGAAATTTCGTAGAAAATTATTACGCGGGTGAAACCGCGGGGCTCAGCTAGTCTTCTTATATATAAAAATGAATCGCAAAATGTGTTGGTAAGCGCATAACTCAACAACGCCTGGACCAATTTGGCCAATTCTTTTTTTGTTGTGTTTGTTATTGTCAGGAGAAGGTTCTTATGAAAGAAAAAATTAAAGAAATTTCGTAGAAAATTATTACGCGGGTGAAACCGCGGGGCGCAGCTAGTAATAATATAAGTACAAGCGAACTCTGTCATATAGATGGCGTTCAAATATCAATATCTAGAGCTAGAGAACTAAACCTAATAGAACTTAAACTTAACCTAATGAACCTAAATATAACTAGTAATGCTATTGCTCCATAATAAGTGCTATAATAAATATCTAAACTGTAATTTTAATAACATTAAAATAAAACTGTACCTATTATAAACTATAAACTAAATATTCTTGTATTTAATAAAAACAATTTAATAATAAATATTCTTGAAAACTACTTTTTTTACTTTTTTTTTAATAGGAACTACTTACTATAGGAACTACTTTATTTTTATAGACGTAAAATAAGAAATTCTTTTATATACATCTAAATGTAATCAGTTGCCTGAGTCATGAGTGAACGAAAGTGATTGTGTTGTGGTGATCTTTTTGGTAACTAACATGCTAAATCTCAGACCACATCTTCACTTATCATCAGCAGGTTGGTTCACAAACCATCGGAAGGCTACCGAAACGAATGAAAAGACAAGGATGGCAACACGTCAAAAGTCGCGGGAGTGATAGAGCAGCAATTATTTTTTTCGTTTCGGTTGCCTTGTGACGGTTTATGAATCAGGGGACAGCTGAGATAGTGATTGAGCTGTTTTTTTTAATATACAGGCGGTCTTAGATGTAGCAAATGTAGCATACTTACCAAGAAGATACCTATATCGTCATAAGGCCTTAAATAAGCGTGGGACTTTGATGGACGCCAGTGAAGAAAGACGGCAGTAGAACGAGAAGTTTTCCGACCCATCCTTATAATTTAATAAATTAACATACTCACACACAAATTTTCACATTTATAATATTAGTAGGAAAGAATCACCTTTCTAAGACATAAGTTATTCTCCTAAAACAGTTGTTTCATTAAAAATAATGAACACATAACACACAAGAAGAACACATAAGAAACAACAACACATAAGATTTGATAAGATGCACAAATAAGAAGGATAAAATGTCTTCTTATGTGTTCATTATTCTCTGATATAGATACTTTTCGCTTTCAGCAATAAATCCATTTTATGCAACTTATACTTTCTATAAATACAAAATGTGTTCTATGTCCCTTCCTGTGTTGTAAAAGTGAATCAATCTACCTTTAAAGAAAAATTAATAACTTAAAATCATTCTTACCAATACTATGCGATTTGCAATCATTTCTTAAACTTTCAACAGATTGTTTTAGTCTCTCTGCCTCCTTCACCAGTTCAGAATCATATAATATCACATCAATAGGGTGGTACGTATTAATTTTGGAGGCTTCGCTGCTTGGTTTGAGCATTAATCTTACGTCTAGGTTATTGCATTTTGATGTAGCCTGTAAAAGATGTATGAAAATATAGAATTAATTGTATTTTGTATCTATTTTTGATAGGGTTAATTTCTGCAACTTGACATCTGAGCGCCTAGGTATTTTGCCTCCGAATGGGAGTTTTCACTCGGAGTATGGAAATCATCGAATAATAATGTGTTTTTAGTTATTATTAGCTGCGCCTTGTAGTTTCACTCATACAACTTCAGACTTTGCAAGAATATTGGAATAAAAGTAGCCTAAGTAATAATCTATTGTTTAGTTTCAATACCTATTTACCCAGTTATACCCAGATTCGATATAATCAGTTAAGTAGTCCATGTGTGAACTACTAACTAGAATCAAATATTTAATCATAGTCTCTTAAAGTTTCATATTTATAAAATTTGTAATAAAATTGGCTTCACTACATCATCACTACATAGTATAAAACAAAGTCGCTTTTGACGACCCAGTTGGCACAATGGTCACCATGCCGGACTGCCAAACACCGGGTCGCGGGTTCGATTCCCGCCTCAGACATGTATTTATGCTTAGATATTTGTCTGTGGTCTGGTTGTTTCTATGTATTATAAGTATTTATTTACAAAAGAAAAGTATTTATGTAGTATATCCGTTGTCTAGCACCCATAACACAAGTCTAGTTACTTAGCTTGGGGCTAGATGGCGATGTGTGGATTGTCCTGCAATATTTATTTATTTATTTATTTCTCTGTCCCTATATCGCTTTGTATGCTTAAATCTTTAAACTACGCAACGGATTTTGATGCGGTTTTTTTAATAGATAGAGTGATTAAGTGATTAGAGTGGTAGAGGAAGGTTTATACATGCATAATATAGCCGTGCGAAGCCGGGGCGGGTATATTATGCATATACCTATAAAATAAAGTAACTTTTCGGCGTCCGGCGTCCCTATGTCCCTATTTCCCTTTGTATGCTTAGATTTAAGCTAAGTCAACCATGGCCAGAGGAAAGAACTCGTTTATACTCATACTTGTTTATTTATGCCATAGATATTTGTTTCTGGTCTTGGTGTCTGTATGTATATATTTACAAAAAAAAGTGAGTACCTATATAATATGTATTCTATCCAATAAAGTGGTACTGGTAGGTAGTTGACTACCGTCAGAGTTGCTTGTGTCCGAAGAGTTACGCATTTCTAAAATTGATAATGGCGCAAAAAGCGCTGGAAAATTTCGCGAGTTGACGAAGGTTGTTAGTAACCTAAGTGATAAAATCGAAGTGAGGGACGGCAAATTGGAGCAGCAAAGTGCAAAAATCTGTGAACAATCTGACTTGATAGATCAAACTAAAAATTCAGTTGGAGGGTAAGAAGCAGCAGTTCGAAAACCAAACGAAGTAGGTATAAGTATTTACAAGTTTTTATTTTCTTGTTATTACGTATTTGGATTTTTCAAACTCGCCGTAACTTACATAATAGTAAGTAATATATGATTTTTGTATAAGTGACCTGTAATGACCTTACCAATAAATGAGTATTTGAGTATTAAACTTTTACTGTATTCTATCCATTATCTGCCACCCATGACACAAGCCTAGTTGCTTAGCTTGGGGCTAGATGGCGCTGTGTAAAATATTCTAAAATATTTGACGACCCAATTGTCACAATGGTCACTATGCTGCCAAACACAGGGTTGCGGGTTCGATTCCCGCCTCAGACATGTATTTGTGCTTAGATATTTGTCTGTGGTCTGGTTGTTTCTACGTATTTTAAGTATATATTTACAAAAGAAAAATATATAAGTAATATATCCATTGTCTAGCACTCATAACACAAGTCTAGTTACTTAGTTTGGGGCTAGATGGCGATGTGTGGAATGTCCTGCAATATTTATTTATTTATATATTATTGTAAATCAGGAATTTTTAGGCCTTTTTAGGAATAGAAACAACACCTACTAAATCTCTAGGTACCTAGATAAGTATGAAAGTAATAGGTAGTTAGGAATATAAATGAAGGGTTGAAACTATGAAACGGTTCCAACATAAACCACTGACGTGGATAGCGAAGCGAACCACCCTTCACCTTTTATTATTAAGTGAACGTTGTTACCCTTAGAATACAGGAGAACCCTATGACATAATAAGGAATGGTCTTACAGTATGCAGCGTCGAACCCAAACACCTTACCAGCTGACGATCAAGCAGAGAATTAACCCGCTCCCAACTAAAGCGCTCGCTTTTATAGGCGGTGGTGGGGATAGGCGATGCTAACAGCAGCTTTGATAACAGACGTAACGTCACTAGTGGTTTAAAAACTCTTAAGACTTATAATAATATTTTATACATCTGGAAACAACTAAGCTGTGGGTTTTATTAAGATGTTTTCCTTGCCCATATAATATTGGTTATAGCATTATACATGTTTAAGCCCTTACCTTAGAATACACATTAACTATTTGTTTACTGATCACAGGCAGGCTGACATCAGGATTATCCTTTATATTGACATAAAGCACCTTCCTTACAAAGTTAGATGCTTTCAAACAAACACTGTGGGCTTTTGTAGCGTTTGATATGAATAATAATCCGTTGTTTGCCATTTCAACTGGAAAAATAGAAAATATTCTTAATATCTTTTTAATAACAAGTAAATGTGTCAAGTGCTCGAGGCATTCACAGAAATCATATGATATTATGAGTTTGTTGTCAAAAAGGTATGCGGTAAATATGATTGTTAATGCGATGGTCTTAATAATCTTACATAAAAAGCTGTGCTCTATATTGGATGATGTTGTGTAGGAGTTGTGTTTTTATCAAAAACATAATATATTTCTGTTAGTTTCTGTCATGCCTCAGGGATCCATCACCAATAGGTTATGGATCCAGGATATACAAACATGTTAAAAAAAAAATGTGAGCTGTCACGGGACGCCTGGCAGATGTGAAACATCGACATTATTTTGTAAAAGTAATATGCAGAAAAGAACAGATTGTGATAGAATCGCACAGTCGATTACAGTGTGTACACACCGTACACACTACTGCATATAGACTGTATATGTATATATACGATAATATAGCGTGTCGACGCGTCGCCACGGCATGCGTCGCCACGCCAGAAATCGGTTTTACGTGCGGCTATAGATGTTTCACATCAAAAGATGTTTCAGGTTATTGATGAAAAACGGCTTATTTATTATGAACTAGTTTTAATAATAAATAAGCCACAACAACAACATAAGAATTACAGGTTCGAATTGAAAAATTCTTTTTGTGTTGGATAGTCCATTTGTTAAGGAAGGCTATAGGCTATTTTATATTTTGTTATTCCCACGGGATCAGGAGCTACACGGGTAAAACCGCGAAGCGCTGCTAGTAAATAAATATACATAAATATATTTATTAATAAATATTAATATAATCTGAAATTATGAAAATGGAAATTGTGTTTTATGATATTGCACTTAAAAGAAGAAGATCTAATAACCAATTTTTATAAATTGTATGTATGTATGTATTCAACAGCTTTATATTTTAATATTATCACTGGCTTTACCAAAACTCGAAGTTGGAAGAAAAAGATGAATAAATAGGAATCTTAAAAAAAAAAAAGATGAATAAGAGTCTGATGCAAAGATTTACTTGACACTGGCTCATTACTTATACAAATAATAATTTTGTGATGATGATTTTGACTTGAAGGAAAATAAAAAAAATTATTATTTTACTGTCGGTAGGTAAGTCTAGATAGCCATATATTGAAGGCCAAATGATAAAAAGTATTTAGGTACCTACACTAAAAAGCAAATCATTCCAGTCAATTAAAATTTCCATATTATGGACTTTGTGAAGTTAGGTTATATCTTTAAAAATTCTACACAAATAAAAATGTTTTAAGAAAATAATTTAGGACTTTAGTAGCATAAAAAAACAGGTGTAAAGCTACAGTTACTAACTTCAAAAGTCTAGTTAAATCTTTAGTCTACGCACCTGGACGTGTCATAAAGATATAAGAAATCACTGAAAAAAGCAGCACCGCTACGCTCACTCCAAGTACAACATTATTGTACATTATGATGACTGATCAAAGGTTATCTTTTACATCCTTACATAAAACTATTCACTACATGGTCAAACTACAATACAATTACATTGATTATCACCTTTGAATACTGTACAACTTGATTAATAATGTAACTGAGATGGTAATCGGGATTATTTGCTTGTTTTGCAGAATAATAACAACACAGGTTAAGGTTATGTAGACACTGTACCTACTTTTATATTATCGAAAATTATTGGAGAAAAAATATTTTTCAATTATTGCGTGCTCTATTTGAAATTATTACTTTTTAGTCGAATTTACGTACTGAAATAATTATTTTTTGCACATCGAAATGCAACAAATAATCAATGACATTTGAAACAGAGTACTTTGTTATGACATTGATTGAACAATTATTTCGAATCTGTCAACAGCATTTGACAGTTTTTCAAGATACTTTCAATTTGTCTATGGTATGGTTATACTCACTAGTCACTACCCACAGAGTAGAATCTTATTAAAATACTGATACTTGGCGGAGAGCAGAGATCTCCCGTGATGCTTATGAGCTCGAAGTTCCATGTATGTTCCATGTAGGTACATTCTTTTGCGGGCGAAATTCGTTTTAACTAAGGTTTTAACCCTTGGTTGTAACCTTTTGAACTTGCGCGGTGCGGCTGTGATGTGCCTCAGAAAAAAATAAAGCTTGTCTATGGGTGATTCATGGTGGAAAAACGGAGACATCGCTTTTCAAAATAATTTCAAAATAATAAAGTAATCAATTGCTTCCATGGATGAAAAAGCTCATTTCAAAGTTCTTTAATGGGAAATTCTCAAAATAAGAGCACTGAGCACAAAAATCCAAGGTCTGTGTGGTCGGATCGCGAGAGCCAAGCATTCACGAGTCAGGTAAATGATGAAACAAAAACTTGCTAATGTCATTCCCAGCTGAACTCACGTAATATTCGCGTGTTGGTATACAATGACTCCTAAGCTTTTGTTTGGCTTTGTTCTAATTTCTGGAGTGTTCGCATCGGTTTGAGTAGTTTGTGCGTTATATTATTTCGTGTGTTCTTTGTTTTGGGTGTGTGAGATGTTTGTTTTTGTGTACAGTTTAGTTTGTCTCATTTCGTGGGTAACCTCAGCGGGCGTTCCTTGGTCAGTGTGACGAGTAACCAGTCCGTGCTCAGCGCATCTCGGCCTTGGTCTCGGGTTTCACGGCGCAGGTTTGTTTGTCCTTGTGTTTATCAAAACATTGCTCTAATTGTTTAAACTAAACACCTATTTTGTGAAACCACTATTTCAAGGTAGTGAATACGTTCGTATGATCTCATTCTTTCGCATTTAATTAAATACCTAACCAGCTTAACCATTTTTTGCTTATCTAATTTAAAAATCAAGTCTATTTTAATCTGTTTTACTCTACAAACTTAGTCCTCCCCTTTGACATAAAATTATTTAAAAATATATATTTTATGCAGTAAATTTATATTTCAATCACATTTACATAAATAAGTATATTTTTAAATCATCGTGACAACGAAAATATTTGTTACAAAAAAACACCACATGCGTAGACCTACACATCTTTTGGCAAGTAGGCAATAAGTAGTCATTTAATGAAATAATTTAACATTCCCTTACAGATGGAATGATACAACATTAAAAAACCCACTAGAAGCAAGTAAAACAGCGTGGCCCGTAGCACACAAGGAGTCTATTTTTCTGCCAGAATTTCCCATCACCTCCGATCTCCAACAAAAAGACTTTGTCATTGACCAGACAATAGCTAAGGGAGCATTCGGAGAAGTATATTTAGTTGACAGAGTTAGTGAGGATAAGAAGTATGCACTGAAAGTACTGAATAAATCGCAGGTGAGTTAGATACACACCACACTTTTAAGAAAGTACATTTGTATTGCTTTCTCTATACAAATGTTCCCTTAATTACATCCTGAATAATGCCTTTAGAGTCATCATTTTTCCCTTCATTAAACCTAGGTTTTAGAGAGTGTATTGCTTTCTCTATACAAATGTTCCCATAATTACATCCTGAATAATACCTTTAGAGTTATCATGTTTCCCTTCATTAAACCTAGGTTTTAGAGAGTACATTTGTATTGCTTTCCATAAACAAATGTTCCCCTTAATTACACCCTGAATAATGCCTTTAGAATTATCATTTTTCCCTTCATTAGACCTAGGTTTTAGAGAGTACATTTGTATTGCTTTCTCTATACAAATGTTCCCCTAATTACCTACATCCTGCATAATGCCTTTAGAGTTATCATTTTTCCCTTCATTAGACCTAGGTTTTAGAGAGAACATTTGTATTGCTTTCTCTATACAAATGTTCCCCTAATTACCTACATCCTGCATAATGCCTTTAGAGTTATCATTTTTCCCTTCATTAGACCTAGGTTTTAGAGAGTACATTTGTAATGCTTTCTCCATACAAATGTTCCCCTATTTACTTCCGGAATAATGCCTTTAGAGTTATCATTTTTCCCTTCATTATACCTAGGTTTGAGAGAGTACATTTGTATTGCTTTCTCTATACAAATGATCCCCTAATTACTTCCGGAAGAATGCCTTTAAAGTTATCATTTTTCCCTTCGTTAAACCTAGGTTTTAGAGAGTACATTTGTATTGCTTTCTCTATACAAATGATCCCCTAATTACTTCTGGAATAATGTCTTTAGAGTTATCATTTTTCCCTTCATTAAACCTAGATATACTGTACACATACTCCTCTTTTTTATCATTATAGCATGAATCTAAAAAATTAAAAAATAATAAACCACAGAAGCAAGTGCACAGCAAACCTAGGTTTTATGAAAAACTAATGATAGCTTTAGATGCATTATTCAAGAAGTAAATAGAGGAATAGAATTGTATGAAGAATACAAAAAGGCACATGGTCTTTTCCTTCATCTACGCTAATATTATAAAGAGGATTTTTTTGTTTGTTTGTTTCTATGATTGTAACCAAAAGGCTCCAAAACTACTGGACCGATTTTGATGAAACTTGGTATGATGATACATTAATATATTTGGAATACCATAGGCTCCTTTTAACCTCGATATTACCACGGGATCGGGAGTTACGCGAGTGAAACCTCCCTGCTTCCAGTAATAGCTACTATATAAAGTATCTCCCAAAACGAAAAATTGGCATGAAAAAACATTTTTACCACAGTTAATTGGTCTCCCATCTAAGCAAAGACGCATCTTGACCCTCTTACCATTCACAACACCTAAAAGACCATGTGCATTGTACAGTCCAAAGACCTTATAAACTTTTTATGGAAGAGGTCCTAAACTAAACTATCGACAGAAGAGCGAGAAACTTTTGCCCTTTAATGGCATCTTTGATAGTATTGCACATGTGTTGCTCCTATATTTTTAACGTTTGAGAACCATTGACAGCACACATTTTTTAAAATTGTTTCCATAAATGATGGATTAATGACAAAAAGTTCTTTAAAAATGATAGAATTGCCCCCCGCCGCGTCTCTCTGTCAGTCTGTTTGAACGCGATATACTTCAAAACAACTGAACGGTTTTCACTAATGGACAAAGTGATTCATGTAGTAAGGCTAGTATATAATTCACTAAGACGTCGTTTAAATTCACTGAAATATGACACAATTATGTAGGCGTATGTAAGTACTCTGCTACCCATGCGAAGCTAGGGCGGGTCGCATGTATATTTCAGAAAGTAACACAAATATTGATCTTCTTATCAGTTGACCCATATTGTACACTTAATGCCTGTCGGATTTTATATGCACTGATAAGCTTAGTTACTACCTAATCAAGGAACTTATATAAACATACATATACAGCTGTATAGCTGTAGGTATTTTCTATATCCTGTTACACGTATTAGTCATCATCTTGAGAGTTGTGAATTGTGGAAAGCGATAAAATCCAATATTGATAAATAGTTCTATTTGCGTTTTGTTCCTTTTTATTAAGCTAATGCGTTGAGAGATGCTGGGCAAGCTTATTAGAATTAAGGGCGAAACGCATTTTTTTCTGTGCAAGTAAAACACTTATCAACAATTATTTTTCATGCTATAATGATAAGTTTTAGTAATAGGCAAAAAACATTGCTTATGCCTTCTTTATGCGCTTTAGAACTTATCTCAAGTACCTATGCTAAAGCATTTAAACCAGATGGAAAGGCCTGTACTATTTCATCAAATTAACTTTTGAAGTTAAAAGGATACAAAAACAGCAAAGAAAATAACACGTGTTTGCCATTAGTCATGTTGTTTTTGTTAGCTTGACATTTCATAATTTCGCGCAATTTGTGCTAATGTCGTAGTGATATCGAAAGACTTATCGTGTTGATATTGGTTTGAACTGAAATTATTTACTAAGTTAAAAAGGTATTTGAAAGGTAGCTAGTTAAAGTCTAATAGAAGAGGAAGATGTTATTTTTAACACCCAAGTTAAAAAAATCTTACACGAGTAATTGAGAACCTCTTCCTTTTTGGAGTCGGTTAAAAAAAGAGGGATGTTATTGGAAACTTTAGACCCCCTGCAGTGTATGTCTTGTCTTTAAAAGTGGCATCATAGCTCCAAAATGAATGACTCGATTCGAAAGCGTTTTTTTGTTTGAAAGCTGAATGTTCTGTGTACGTTCTTAGCTATGATTGATAAAGATCGGTTTAACCGACTCAAATGTGGCACTAGCAACTCGCCCGGCTTCGTATGGGTAGCAAAGGATATTCGGTTTAGTAGTTTTTAAGCATGCCAATAATTAATGCTCCCAGTTGGCATAATTTTATTCTATCCGTTTATTGGTCGTGGTCCGACTGCCGGAGTTCTATCAATCGAACCACGGGCAAATAAAACTGTCCGTGGTTCTATCAATCGAACCATCGTTTTAATAATATTAAATTCTATTGGCAGTGGTTCTATCAATCGGACTATCCTATAAATAATATCAACTTGTATTGGTAATAGTTCTACTGGAAGAGTAGGACCAAGATAATTATTTTCAACCACTTTTCATTATTTAGTAAACTAGAATAGAATTTCCAAGGAAAACAAAAGACGATCAAAAATAATAAACAAAAGACGGTCGTAACGGAAACAAACGACGATTGAAAAAATAAACAAATGAAGATCAGAAATCAAATGAATTTGGATAACGGCGACAAATGGCAAGTAACTGTCAAAATTACAGACGTCAAAGTGACAGCTGTCAAACTTAAAACTGCTATATCTCAGAAACTATTGATCCTAGATTGACGGTCTCTTTGCAGAAGTGAAAGATCTCATCGAGATCTTCATTTCAGATGACAGCTGTCAAACTTAAAACTGCTATATCTCAGAAACTATTGATCCTAGATTGACGGTCTCTTTGCAGAAGTGATAGATCTCATCGAGATCTTCATTTCAGATGACAGCTGTCAAACTTGAAACTGCTATATCTCAGAAACTATTGATCCTAGATTGACGGTCTCTTTGCAGAAGTGATAGATCTCATCGAGACCTTCATTTCAGATGACAGCTGTCAAACTTAAAACAGCAGCAGAATTTAATATTATTAAAACGATGGTACGATTGATAGAACCACGGACAGTTTTATTTGCCCGTGGTTCGATTGATAGAACTCCGGCAGTCGGACCACGACCAATAAACGATTCTATCGTATTTCCGCAATTTTTGTTTTTAATTTATTGAGGTTTTGTGTAAATTGTATTTCCTTCCTCATGAATCACTACGTCCATTGATGAAAACCGCAACAAAGTGCATTCAGTATTTTTTTTTTAGTTGAACGCGCTTAGACAAAATGTCGCGACGCGACTGAGGGACTTAGTTTTATAATAAACTAGCGACCCGCTCCGACTTCGCACGGCTATATTATGCATGTATTATACATATAAACCTTCCTCTTGAATCACTCTATCTATTAAAAGAAACTGCATCAAAATCTGTTGTGTAGTTTTTAGGATCTAAGCATACATAGGGACAGACAGCGGAAAGTGACTTTGTTTTATAATATGTAATGATTCAGATTTACGCTATCAATCGAATATAAGACTAACTTTTGCCCGCAACTTCGTCCGCGTAGAATTAGTAGATAGGACCGAGGAATCACGTTGTCCCATTCAAACTTTGCCTCCCTTTTTCACCCCCTTAGGGGTAGAATTTCGAAAAATCCTCTCTTATCGGATGCCTACGTCATACAAAGAACACACCCTCCAAGTGTCATATCTCTACGATCAGCGGTTTAGGCTGTGCGTTGATCCGTCAGTCAGTCAATCAGGACAAAGCATTTTATATGTATAGATTAAAACGCTATAGATGTCGATTTTCAGCACTGAAAGTTCAATGGAAACGTTAAAAAATAAATAGTCATTAAAAGATGCGGTCATATTGCCAAGTTCATTACCCTTAGTTCTCTTGTAGGTATATTTTTTGCAAGGCTTATTCATTGGTTTGTTTAATTCGGATTGAGTCTAAAGGTTAAATTAAAAAAGTTATAATGCCATGTTGTCTGTAATAGCTAACTAGATATGTACAGTCGGAATACCAATTAGCTGAACCCCACGTGACCCAGAGATCACTCGCACATCTGTAAAAATTTAGTATTTACCTATTTTGTTATTTTTTTATATTGTACTAGCAGCGTTCAGCGGTTTCACCCGCGTAACTCCCGATCCCGTGGGAATATTGAAATATAAAATAGCCTATAGCCTTCCTCAACAAATGGACTTTCCAACACAAAAATATTTATTCAATTCGAACCGGTAGTTCCTGAGATTAGTGCGTTCAAACAAACAAACAAATTCTTCAGCTTTATAATATTAGTGTAGATATTGTATAGAATATTGTTTAAAAAAACAGAATTAGGTCACATTACTTTACAACCTTAGAGATGAGCGAATGAGCTCTGGGTCTCGTAGGGTTTAGCTAATTGGTATTCCGACTGTACATACCTATTTATGATTTTGAAACTATTAATATATTCGTTAGATGTTATCTACCTTATTTTTTACATTCAATTTTAGTAATCTCTGAGATTTTTATAATTATTACTAGCTGTCCCGGCAAAAGTTGTTTTGCTATTTACAAAAAAAAAACAAAAAAAAAAAGATGTTGGCCGATTCTCAGACCTACTGAATATGCTCACAAAATTTCATGAGAATCGGTCGAGCCGTTTCGGAGGAGTTCAAGTTCGAACCCCGTGACACGAGAATTTTATATATATAGAGATGTAGGTATTAGTCATACGTGGTTTCAACAGCGTAAGTCCCGATCTCATGAGAATATCTGGATAACAAGAAGCCTTGTTACTACCATCAATTCAATGTATCCTCATACCAAGTTTCATACTTTAAATTACAACTAGCGACCCATCCCGGCTTCGCACGGCTATATTATGCATGTATTATACATATAAACCTTCCTCTTGAATCACTCTATCTATTAAAAAAACCGCATCAAAATCCGTGTCGTAGTTTTAAAGATTTAAGCATACAAAGGGAAATAGGGACAGAGAAAGCTACTTTATTTTATACTATGTAGTGATAATGCGCCCCGGTTTCAGCAGCTTAAGTCCCGATCCTGTGAGAATATCGGGATTAAAAGTAGTCTTATATTACTGCCAAGAATTAATGTATCCCCAAACCAAGTTTCATCATAATCGGTTTCGTACTTTCAAAGCCTTAGTATATCACTACATAGTATAAAATAAAGTCACTTTTCGCCATCCCTATGTCCCTTTGTATGCTTAAATCTTTTAAACGACGCAACGGATTTTGATGCGGTTTTTTTAATGGATAGAGTGATTCAAGAGGAAGGTTTATAAGTATAATCACTACATAGTATAAAATAAAGTCACTTTTCGCCGTCCCTATGTCCCTATTTCCCTTTGTATGCTTAAATCTTTTAAACTACGCAACGGATTTTGATGCGGTTTTTTTAATGGATAGAGTGATTCAAGAGGAAGGTTTATAAGTATAATCACTACATAGTATAAAATAAAGTCACTTTTCGCCGTCCCTATGTCCCTATTTCCCTTTGTATGCTTAAATCTTTTAAACTACGCAACGAATTTTGATGCGATTTTTTTAATGGATAGAGTGATTCAAGAGGAAGGTTTATATGTAAAATACAAGCATAATAAAGCCGCGTGAAGCCGGGGCGGGTCGCTAGTCATAGTATAAAACAAAGTCACTTTCCGCTGTCTGTCTCTATGTATGCTTAGATCTTCAAAACTACGCCACGAATTTTGATGCGGTTATTTTAATAGATAGTATGGTTCAAGAGGAAGGTTTATATGTAAAACATAAAGCCGTGTGAAGCCGGGGCGGGTCGCTAGTTTATTAAAAACAAAAAAAACTCTGAACAAAAATAGTCATATAAATGTATAGATAGACCAGAGAGTTTAGCAGCTGGTTGGCTGTCTTACCGTTATATGAAAATGCTACATTGTGACTAGTTCTCGGGCCGCACTAAGGCATAACTTGATCTGATGATTGCTACCAAAAGGGATAGCCAATCAGGACCAAAGGAACCTACCTTCTAAAGCACGTAGTGCGGTCAAACATCCATCGAAGTAATAACCGCGCCAGGCTTTGCTTAACACACACAACCGTAAAGAATCGACGAGAAAATCTATCCTACATATATTATAAATGTGAGAGTTTGTCTGTTAGTATGTTTGTATGTTACTCCTTCACGCAAAAACTACTGGCCCGTTTGTGATGAAAGTTCTTCTAGGCAGGGACCGAAAAACCGATATTTTAGGATACTTGAAATTCAGATACCCTTATGCAAAGATATCTTAATTTAAAATAGAATTACGGTACCCAAAAATAATGATATCGCAAAATTTTGGTATCTAAAAATAAATGGTTTATGAACCGTTCATGAACAGTATTTTTGAGATGT
Organism: Idaea aversata; assembly: GCA_907269075.1. NCBI lineage: Eukaryota > Metazoa > Arthropoda > Insecta > Lepidoptera > Geometridae > Idaea > Idaea aversata. The sequence goes on along the minus strand of OU026099.1, from coordinate 5,095,227 downwards.
TTGTAAAAATGGCAACGTCGCTTTTTCGTTCGACTGAATCTAGCAATTTACATCTAGTGCAGCTCCCAGTCCTAACAAATAGTACATTGCGATACAAGTGTGGAAAGTTGATCATTCCATAGAGGCGGTTTATGACGCGCGAGCGGAACGCGAGCGTGGCAAAAGCCGAGATGGAATGATCAATTCACACGTGTATCGTACGACGTTTTTTATCACAGTTGCGAATAAAAAAAGACTTGATAAAATTTTAATAATAAAAAGTTTTTAAGAATTTTAGGTTATGTTTACTATTTTTTGTTAATTACACTTCCGAAAGGCTAGGCAAAAGACTTTTAACCTATACAGCGTCTGACATACAATATTTTTTTAGGGTTTTTTTCATTTGTTTTGCGTCGGCGGTTAAAAACAGAATACCTATAATGGTAAGGAAAAAATACATTTATGTAGGTACCTAAAGAAAAAACAAAATAAAAACAAAACTCAATTTTTAATTATTTTCAAAGACGTCATCACGTAATATTATCGTTCGTTAACAGACTTTAGAGACAACCTTTTGAAAAGAAGAAAAAAGGTACCAACAAAGAGTTTTAAGCCAGCAAGGCTTAAAAACTCTTTGGATGGTACCTTTTTCTATACATCAAAACAGTATAACCCAGATAAAGGAGATCATTCATGTTTCTAACAAAAAATACCCACAAAAAAAAATGCCGGCCAGTAATAAAAATTGTTTCTATCTTGTAGAGAATACTATTTTAAACAATGTTTACTAAGGCAACAAAGACCTACGATCGAAAATCGTTGAGTTATTTTACATTGAAAACCCAAAAAATGCATTTTATAGAGATCCGTTTGACCACTTTTAAGATCCCACTAAAACTTCTGAAAGGGTTATTGGATATACCAATTTATATAAATATAATAAAAACAGACAAAGCTTATCCATTTACTACTTATTTTTATATTTTTTCTGTAGTAATATCTTAAAAGTGGTCAAACGGATCTCTACAAAATGAATTTTTTTGGGTTTTCAATGTAAAATAACTCAACGATGGTTGATCGTAGCTCTTTGTTGCCTTAGTAAACATTGTTTAAAATGTTATTCTCTACAAGATAGAAACATTTTTTTTTCTGGCCGGCACCTTAAGTTTTGGGTACGATTTGAACGATGTCCTTAAGAATGTTTCATCTACTATAATATGTCATTAGCAGTAAGGTACGTATTTGACATATCGGGATGACGTATTATTTTAGCACTAGTTGGATTTTTTTTTATCGCACGCGTGTATAATACGTTGCATTATGAGCCCAAAAGCGGTTTAATAAGATCCACTTTATGAGCAACTGTGATAAAAAATCAGTTTTATGGTCCCATCGTAAAGAAAGCATGAAACTTGGCATGAACGTAGCTGTCATATATGTGCTTCAATTTCGATATGGAAGCACGTCGAGAAATTATTGTTTCCCCCCTTTTCCCCCCCTTTTTGTGCCAAATTAGAGTTTTTTGCATTTTGTATGAAAACGGTTCAAACTACAACCAAACTGTCAATGAGCAATATGATCCTCATTAAACTCACTACAACAATCTCCTTGGAAGTATGTAGATCGGACTTATAGTTTAGAAGCTGTAAGTGATTTTTTATCACAGTTGCTCATAAAGTGGATCTTATTAAACCGCTTTTGGGCTCATAATGCAACGTATTATACACGCGTGCGATAAAAAAAAATCCAACTAGTGCTAAAATAATACGTCATCCCGATATGTCAAATACGTACCTTACTGCTAATGACATATAGTAGATGAAACATTCTTAAGGACATCGTTCAAATCGTACCCAAAACTTAAGGTGCCGGCCAGAAAAAAAAATGTTTCTATCTTGTAGAGAATAACATTTTAAACAATGTTTACTAAGGCAACAAAGAGCTACGATCAACCATCGTTGAGTTATTTTACATTGAAAACCCAAAAAATGCATTTTGTAGAGATCCGTTTGACCACTTTTAAGATATTACTACAGAAAAAATATAAAAATAAGTAGTAAATGGATAAGCTTTGTCTGTTTTTATTATATTTATATAAATTGGTATATCCAATAACCCTTTCAGAAGTTTTAGTGGGATCTTAAAAGTGGTCAAACGGATCTCTATAAAATGCATTTTTTGGGTTTTCAATGTAAAATAACTCAACGATTTTCGATCGTAGCTCTTTGTTGCCTTAGTAAACATTGTTTAAAAAAGTATTCTCTACAAGATAGAAACAATTTTTATTACTGGCCGGCATTTTTTTTTGTGGGTATTTTTTGTTAGAAATATGAATGATCTCCTTTATCTGGGTTATACTGTTTTGATGTATAGAAAAAGGTACAATCCAAAGAGTTTTTAAGCCTTGCTGGCTTAAAACTCTTTGTTGGTACCTTTTTTCTTCTTTTCAAAAGGTTGTCTCTAAAGTCTGTTAACGAACGATAATATTACGTGATGACGTCTTTGAAAATAATTAAAAATTGAGTATTGTTTTTCTTTTGTTTTTTCTTTAGGTACATAAATGTATTTTTTCCTTACCATTATAGGTATTCTGTTTTTAACCGCCGACGCAAAAACAAATGAAAAAAACCCTAAAAAAATATTGTATGTCAGACGCTGTATAGGTTAAAAGTCTTTTGCCTAGCCTTTCGGAAGTGTAATTAACAAAAAATAGTAAACATAACCTAAAATTCTTAAAAACTTTTTATTATCAAAATTTTATCAAGTCTTTTTTTTTATTCGCAACTGTGATAAAAAACGTCGTACGATACATGTGTGAATTGATCATTCCATCTCGGCTTTTGCCACGCTCGCGTTCCGCTCGCGCGTCATAAACCGCCTCTATGGAATGATCAACTTTCCACACTTGTATCGCAATGTACTATTAACGCCCCCTCGACCCTGTTTTGTATCAACCCTAATGAGTTTTTTGATTTTATTATAAAAACGATTAAAGCCACATCAAAACTGTCAATGACCAATTTGTTCTTCATTAAATTCTCTATAATAATTGTCTTGGAAGTATGTTGATAGGACTTATAATTTTCGAAATATGCTTACTTTTCTTTCAATTCGGTCAGTAAAAATGGACACAAAAACGCTATACATCGAAAAAAAAAATATATTTTTAATATGTTATTAGACCCTCCGAGAGTAGTCTATTCCTGAGTTGTCATCCTTGAAAACCCTGGGCTTCTCCTATGCTGCTATCTGGCACGTGTTTTAGTTTTTTAGGAAAAACTACCCCTTGAAAGCGTTTTCCAGGTATGTTTGTTTTATATGTTTGTTTATTAACTTCTCAACTGGCCTACAAACCCCCGAGCGGTTTTTCGGCCGAAACGCTACACTGGCCAAAACCGCTTATTTTTCTTTCAATTCGGTCAGTAAAAATGGACACAAAAACGCTATACATCGAAAAAAAAAATATATTTTTAATATGTTATTAGACCCTCCGAGAGTAGTCTATTCCTGAGTTGTCATCCTTGAAAACCCTGGGCTTCTCCTATGCTGCTATCTGGCACGTGTTTTAGTTTTTTAGGAAAAACTACCCCTTGAAAGCGTTTTCCAGGTATGTTTGTTTTATATGTTTGTTTATTAACTTCTCAACTGGCCTACAAACCCCCGAGCGGTTTTTCGGCCGAAACGCTACACTGGCCAAAACCGCTCGGGGGTTTCGGGCGTATTTTGATGTTTTTTACGTCTAATGAATGAATGTATGTCAAGATCAAGTATAGCCAACCTATTCTGGGATGTACATGAGTTGCATATAAAACCATACTACTTAATTTGGTAAGGTTATAATCGTTCAATGTCAATGTCACTTCGATCAATTGCCTTTGACGGCCATGTTTGTTTGTTTTTGTTTTGGACAGTGCGCGTTTCGACTTAATTAATATTGTTTTCATTTGTTTTATGTGTTGTGTTTTGTGATAAAACAACGCCTGGGTAACTAGATCACCTCACTTTGTATTATTAACTCATAAATTTCGCAGGAGATATTAGTTTCTTTAGGAATTTTTTTTGCAATTTTTTTGCAAGTGCATTTTGCAAATTTGCACTTCACTCTGCAATTACTCACATTATTTGTTCAAGTACTAATATTTAAACTATGTCATCTAAATAGGAAATTTCATTCTGAATGCAGAAAGGTATCAATGTTATGAATTAGTCAAACCAAAATTAATTTATATGCATAAACGGGTCTGCCCCCTTCAAGCGGCCATTTTTTTTCGACTTGGCCAGTCAACGGCTACTTTCTGCTCCGAAAAGAAAATCGCTCGGGGGTTTGTAGGCCAGTTGAGAAGTTAATTGTCAATTTCATAGTCTAGGTCGTTTTTAATACAGAAATTTTAAAAATAACTATTCAGAATAATGTTTTCATCATTAAACAAAATTCAACTTTAAGAAACCGTAAACTATTTCTTTGTTTCTGAGAAAACTAGTCCTATAGGAGAAGTAATAGTCCTATAGGAAAAACTATTAGAAATACATTTGTAGATACTAAAATCACCTTCAATTTGATTCCAAAGTGGTGCTGCTAGGATTGACAGTTTTTTCAGAAACAAAGAAATAGTTTACCGTTTCTTAAAGTTGAATTTTTAATGATGAAAACATTATTCTGAATAGTTATTTTTAAAATTTCTGTATTAAAAACGACCTAGACTATGAAATTGACAATTAATAAACAAACATACACGTGCACGGCAGAGATTACGTTTAACCCTTTCTAATGACATATGTAAAAGAGAGAAAGGATTTTCGCGTAGAATTGGCAACGCGCAAGAAGACACTTTTAGGGTTTAATATTCGGGTATCCGCTTACGATTTTGGGTACCCGAAACTAGTGGTACCGCAATTTATAGATATCATTATTTGTGGTACTTAAAATGCAAAGTAAGCGTTCGAGTATCACTTAAAAATACCGATCAAAACCGCTTATTGAGATACCATTTCGGTCCCTGCTTCTAGGTATCTTCTAGGACATCTCAGACCGCATTGTCACTTACCATCGTGTGAGATAGTAGTCAAACGCTGACCTATTTATTAAAAATCAAAATCAATTAGTCATGACTTTGAATTTTATATTTATAGATAATGAAATTATCTCGTATTCCAGATAATAAGCGAGAACGCAGTACGTCAGGTGAAAGAGGAAACACGTATTCAAACAGCCATCGGACACCACTGTTTCATAGCGGGCGCTGTTTCGCGGTGGCAGACTAAGAAGAGACTTTACATAGGTAAGCCAGTCTTCATCTTCTTTGTGTCAATGGCATAATTTAAGAGGGTCACCTAATTACATACCATAATTTTTTGTTCCGGAGCGTATCTGTTTAAATTTAAATTGCAACAAAATGTTTTATTGAAGTCAATCTCTTCAATTGTTTGTATTCTAAGCCGTGTTTTATTATTTTATTATAAAAAAGTAAGTATAACTATAACTTAAAAGTTTTTAATTTAAAAAATTGATAGGGAATAAGAAGAAATGCAATCTTAGTTTATAATGAATAATTCCCGTTATCCCGTGGGAATATTGGGATAAAAAGTAGCCTATGTTACTGTCAATAAATAATTGAATCCTCATATCAAATTTCATCAAAATCGGTCCAGTAGTTTCGAAACCTACTTGTTACTAACAAAACAATCTTCACTCTTTTATCATAATAATTAATGTGTCTATAACATTAATTATTATATAATAAGAAAGAAACAACGTAATCGGACAATATTAAAGGGAGAAAAGAGCTATTTATTTTTGTATGAAAGAGTACGCGGTATGTAAGTTAATAACTTTAATTACGTGTAATCCTCTTAAGGTGAAAGGGTACCTGCGCTCTCTCCATACAAACGTCGTCGGTCGACTGGATAATGACACTAGCACAAATATTTTTGTGCCATAAAACCTATAACTGCCATGACTATGCCCCTATGTTTTGTTTATTTAATTTTCCAATTTTCATAGAAATAAAAATAAAAAAAAATAAAAGAGAACAAAAAATAGTAGCATGGTCATGGCAGTTATAAGTTTAATGCACCAAAAATATTTGCTCTAGTAACATTATCTAGGGAGAAAACAGTCGAATTCGTTTGTAATGGTTTGTATGGAAAGAGCCCCAGGTACCCTTTCCTCTTAAGAAATTAAATATTTCCCAATTTGCAAAGAAAGTCAATATTACATAAACATTATTATGCATCAAGCAATGATAAAACGTGATTTCGTCATGTTCTATTTTATTCGCTTGCCTATCAATGACAGAACATTGTTCACAGTAAAAACACGGATTGCCAAATGTGTGTTTTGAAATTTTGACAAGGGGGTAGTGTCTTAAGTATGAAGACTGGTATAGATGTCGCCTTGATCTTTTATTTTTATTTTTTTGCACGGCCACCTTTCAAACTTATGCTAATTTATAGAGGACATTTAAACAAACAAATTCCATATTTCAAAATCTCGTAAAATGTCAAATTTGTCTGTTATTTGATGTTAAAAAATATTTAAGTAAATTATTTTTTCATTTTCCACATAACTAACATGACACTTTACGTAATTATGCGACATTAATTGTTGTTTGTCCTCAATACATTGTCATAGGCTCAACTAAAAAAAAATTTGCTTGACCTTTTATCACTTATACAAAAATGTTACAACCTCATTTCAAAATATTATGGAACGTGAGTGAGGGTCTGAGGGTATCCAAAATGCAGTGCCCCGCGTCTTCCCCCGCGTAAGTCCCGATCCCGTGGGATCGAAAGTAATAATAGTAACCTATGTGTTAATCCCGGATGGACGAATGGTTTTATTCAAAATTCGGCCGCTATTATCAAACTAGTACATAGCCAGTTAAAATTTTCCTAGTCCAAAACAAAAATAGATTCACCCGAAACTCCGGTATTTATCGTTGAAACAGACAATAGTAAATTTGCATTAATTGTTTGCAAATTAGGTGAGTAACATTGATAAGACGGTCGGCAGACCTCGCAACACATTACCCTAGATACTCGGAGCCTTTAGACGAGCAATTGTGGCAATATTGGGCTATATATATTGCTACTTGCTCAATAATATAGGGTATGGAGCAATATGGTGGGTTATATTCCTTACACGAGATGCGGTAAAGCGTAATACTTCGTCGTACCTTGATGACATGGATGATCTGACCGTTCCCGGTAGTAGGCTCCTGAAAATAAACAGATCGTTAATAGCACAATATGTCGTGTGCTCTATTATAGTTACCTAAAGATATATATGACATGTCTCCTGGTTCAAAATTATTATAAAGCGTAAATTGTGCAGCACTATGATACTTCGTACCTTAATAATATGAAGTCATGGACATGGACTCATGAATTTTAATTGTTGCATTTCAAATAATACTTTAAAATATTTGTAATCTGGACCTAAAAAAACCTCATGAGTTTCTTGTGCCTTCTTCTCATTGGTCGTGTTCCGAAGGTACACATCCTAACTCAGTTTTTAAGACGTTTCAGTGTGATTTCGGGTTTTACGGGTTTAATTCCCGCCTCAGACAAGTATTTATACTTAGATATTTGTCTGTGGTCTGGTTTTTTCTATGTATTATAAGTAGTAGTACATCCGTTGTCTAGCACCCATAACACAAGTCTAGTTACTTAGCTTGGGGCTAGATGGCGATGTGTGGAATGTCCTGCAATATTTAGTTGTCATTCCTCACCATAATATGGTGTAGTTTATATTGCGAAATATTTCCGAGAAATATCTTTCCGGAAAGAAATTTAGCAAACTATTACCCGTTTAAATTGCTTATTTATATTATGCTTATTATAGTACGAAAAGACTAAAGTAATTATTTATTTCGATGAAAATGTGACTGAAAAAAACAGTCTGAAAAAGAAATTCAGGTGTACTCAAAGGTCACAAGACGTTGTTTATCAAATTGTGCCTGTTTTACGTACTTTTAAAATATCTATACTTAATAATATAAAACTGAAGAGTTTGTTTGTTTGAACGCGCTAATCTCAGGAACGACTGGTTCGAATTGAAAAATTCTTTTTGTGTTGGATAGTCCATTTATCGAGGAAGGCTATAGGCTACTTTTTATTTTGATATTCCCACGGGATTGGAACTAACGCGGGTGAAACCGCGGGCGCAGTTAGTCTATCTATACTAATATTATAAAGCTGAAGAGTTAGTTTGTTTGTTTGAACGCGCTTATCTCAGAAACTACTGGTTAGCATTGAAAAATTATTTTTGTGTTGGATAATCCATTTATCGAGGAAGGCTATAGGCTACTTTTTATTTTGATATTCCCACGAGATCGGTACTTACGCGGGTGAAACCGCGGGCGCAGTTAGTCTATACTAATATTATAAAGCTGAAGAGTTTGTTTGTTTGAACGCGCTAATCTCAGGAACGACTGGTTCGAATTTAAATAGTACATTGTTATCCTAGGTGTGAAAGTCACTCATTACAAGTCCCGAGACGGAGTTTGGCGCCCGAGCGTAGCGAGGGCGCTAATAGTTCGAGGGACTTAATGAGTCTTTCACCCGAGGTAAACACTGTGCTTTTCATTACGAATAATACATAAAATTATTCCTAACAACGAGAGTGAATGAGACTATGAGACTCCATACCACATGAGTAGGCACTCATGTGTCCATACTACCTGATCCTCTTACAAGGTTGGGACTAAAGAGGTTATACATTATGTAGTGTTTTTTTAGGTTTCTGCTATTTGTATTGAATACTTAAATACGGCGGTACTTACCGAAGAAATTTTTATTAATGAGTTAATCCAACACTGGGAAATGACGCGAAGTCCGTAGATTTAACTTACAGTTTTTGTAACACGGTTTGTCTAAAAAATGTTATTTACACAAAATACACAATCATAAATGAAAAACCAGATTAAACTTAACACAAAAACATAATAAAATAACAAAAAATAGTACTAATTAAAACGTTTAAAATAATTTGAAAATGCTAGCATTTCCCACCCATAGGTGGCTTTGACCATTTTCGTCTTTACATTTATTTTATTAAAAGGTTAAGATATCTTGAACTAAATACCTACTTGAATTGGATTACTGAGAAAAAAGTTACTAAGTACTAAACTCTGGCAGTATGCATGAGCCGTGCCGAGCCATAATTATTATTCTTTGGTGTAAAAAAAAAGCAAGGAGGTTAGGTTTTTGAAGTTCCTAATGCGTAATGATACTGATACTGGCTACATGCAGATTGCACAAGCCGTGCGAAGCCATAATTTGACATGACAGCTGTCAGTGAAAGCAAAAATCCCTAGGGCTGGAAATTTTATTTTCAATACGCTTCTCAGGCACCTTCAGACCTACTTTCCGAGTATGAGTAATGAAAAATTATTTTTGTGTTGTATAGTCCATTTATCGAGGAAAGCTATAGGCTACTTTTTATTTTGATATTACCACGGGATCGGGGGCGCAGCTAGTACAATATATTGAGTTGAGAATTACCCTCTGGTAGCTCCGAAAAGACCCGAAATTCTATCCGTAGTTTTTAAAATACTCTTTGTCCGAAATGGAACCATTAAGACCGTGCAATTTGCATTGTATTAAAAAAACAGACGGACAAGAGAGTGATCTTATAAGGGTTCCTTTTTTTTACCTTTTGTACGGAACCCTAAAACAATAGGATGGGTATAGGGGTGGGTACCTGCTTTGGGTTTATCTCTTTGTATTCCCAGGTATTTTCTAAGGCCATGGTCACTTTGTAATAAAATATTATTGGCACGCGACTTTGTTTTGTAAAACTTAGTAGATAGCGTTATAACTATTAGTTATTTTAATATTTACCCGACGCGACGTTTCCATCGGCTTGCACTGATATGGTCGCGGGAAGACTGAATAACGAATATTACAACAATCGAGGGCAAATCTATACTTCATTACATAGTATGAAACAAAGTCACTTTCCGCTGTCTGTCCCTATGTATGCTTAGATCTGGTAAACTACGCAACGGATTTTGATGCAGTTTGTGTAATAGATAGAGTGATTCAACAGGAAGGTTTATATGTATAATACATGCATAATATAGCCATGTGATGCCGAAGCGGGTGGCTAGTAATATTATAAAGCTGAAGAGTTTGTTTGTTTGTTTGAACACGCTAATCTCAGGAACTACTGGTTCGAATTGAAAAACTCTTTTTGTGTTGAATAGTCCATTAATCGAGGACGTCTTTAGGCTATTTTATATTTCGATATTCCCACGGGATCGGGACATAACGCGGGTGAAACCGCGGAGCGCTGCTAGTGAGATTTAAACAGTGTTTCCAGCTTCAGTGTTTTATTCTTAAAATTTACAAATAAGCTACAACATCACGTCATTACAGCAAATCAACCAATTTACAAATTATACGAATGACGACATTGCAAAGACATTCCGCCGTTCTACTGCAATTCAAATGTTAGCGAGTAGAAAACCTGTCAACATAATAGGAAATAGATTCTTCTTCCGGTATATCATCATCTTCCTGTCCTTATCCTAATTTATTTGGAGTCGGCGCAGTATGTCTTCTTCTTCCATTCTCTCCTATTAGTCGTCATCTCATCGTTCACATTCATCTCTCTCATGTCTCGTCTCACGCAGTGAATCCATGTTTTCTTAGGTCGTCCTCTTCCTCTCTATCCCTCTACATTCATACTCATCACTCTTCTAGTCACATGCGTCTCTTCTCTTCTCATCACATGTCCATACCAACTCAAACGGTTCCCTTTTACTTTTTCAGTAACTGCACCTTTCAAGCTTCCTCTAATATACTTATTCCTTATTTTATTTATCCTCGTTTCCTTACACGTTACTCCGTTCTTCTTCCGGTACATTGTAGTTCATATTGCAAATTGGTTCAAAAGAAGTCGGTAGTAAACTTTGTCAAGCTTCGACTGTATTTGGTAAGTGGATAAAGGCAAGCGTTACAAGATTTAGAAAATGAATATCTTTATATATATAACTAGCGACCCGCCCCGGCTTCGCACGGCTATATTATGCATGTATTATACATATAAACCTTCCTCTTGAATCACTCTATCTATGAAAAAAAAAACCGCATCAAAATCCGTTGCGTAGTTTTAAAGATTTAAGCATACAAAGGGATATAGGGACAGAGAAAGCGACTTTGTTTTATACTATGTAGTGATAGTGATGAGTTTAAAAAACTTAGTTTATGTAAATAATCTTATACTTCCTTATGTACAAGACTTTATACGGCACTTAGCAGACCAGTGACTGTCACTAGGCTGGTGAATGATATTATCAGCAGGGAAGTCACGGCCATATATTGATACAATATTGTTTATTTATACCGTACAATTATGTACCTCGTTGGGGTCAATATGATACTATGATTTTGCTTACTTCTGCAACTAAGTTATTTTGCCCGAGTCTCTCTTTCCTGATTAACTTTTCAACTCACACGATTTGTATTCATTAAGTTATGGTTAAGTTATGCTTTACCATAGAAGATGTAAGCATAGCTTTTCAGTTATTTTTAGAGGAGTTCTGTCATAAAAATGCCAGTTCTGTCACTTATATCTTTAACTAGCTGCGCTCCGCGGTTTCACCCGCGTAACTCCCGATCCCGTGGGAATATCGGGATAAAAAGTAGCCTATAACCTTCCTCGATAAATGGACTATCCAACACAAAAAGAATTTTTCAATTCGAACCAGCAGTTCCTGAGATTAGCGTGTTCAAACAAACAAACTCTTCAGCTTTATAATATTAGTATAGATTTCTTAAAACTTATCGTATTTAGCCATTAAAAATAAAAAAATTTGGCCCAGTTTATTCTATTTACAGATATGGAACAAGAAATTGTTATTGTATAAACACATCATTCTCTTTTGCGTCGCTCACGCCCGAATACTGAAAGGCTACTTATCTTTTCAACTTCGTTAAGCGTTAAATATTTTTAAGTTGGATTTAAATTTTTAGTGGTATTCACAAAGGCTATTTACGAGATTTAAGATTACACTTAACAAAGCAGGCCTAAACTTTTACCAAATGGCAACATTTTAACAAAAAAGTTCGTTTTCTATTACAATTTTCTGCTTGATCCGTGATTGCTAAAAACAAGTTTCGTTTCACGCACTAAACTGGAGTAAAAGTTGATACATTTAATAAAAATAAACGTTTCTTTACACTCTGTGATTGAAAATATTTGACAACATTTATTGTCTAGGTTATTACAAGTTTTTTCGATTTCGAGTTGTTCTACGTGAATAAATATTACTGTAACTATTAAAAATGTCTAGCGTTACGAAACAGAAAAGGGGCTGCAACTACACAGCCCCAGAAAAACAAATATTGGTGGATTATTCACACATACCTACTCAACGGGCCTGCATAAATATTTTCATATTGTATTTTCTTCTGTATTTTGGAACATCTTGGAAAATAAGGAGACATACGGTAAAAAAAGGAGTGTGGTGGAGAGTTGCTGAGCAGTATTAGAGCAGCTAAAGGATGGAGAAACGTCACTGGATTTTAAACTGCTTCCCCGTCAGTTTTCACTACGACCAACCAATTATGGCAAGCTGGAGATGACGAACGGTGTTTTTAAGTGAATGCATATAACTGTGAAATGTCTAGCGTTACAAATAAAAAAAGGTGCTGCAACTACACAGCCCCAGAAAAACAAATATTGGTGGATCTTAATCACAATAAGTAGGTTATAAAAACCTATACCAATGATCAACTCGAAGTGCCTATCTGCTTAGTTAAACTCATGTTGTATTTTCTCCTGGATTTTGGACCATCTTGGAAAATACGGAGACAAACGGACAAAAAAGGAAGTGCTGGTAGAGAGTTGCCGATCAGTGTTGAGCGGCTAAAGGATGAATAGGTGTCACTTGATTTTAAACAGCTTCCTCGTCAGTGTTCACTCCGACTAATCAATGAAGGCAAGCCCGAGATGAGGAATGGTGACTTCCCCCTGGAACACTGGGGACCGCGGGGTCGCTACTCTCCGACACCTCACCTCAAGGTGCCCTGCGGACGTGTACTTATTCTTATTTCTGTATTAAATTCCTGTTTAATTTATCGATTATTGTTTTATTATAGACTAGTTAATCATGGCCCCTCAGTATTTTAAAACCCAAAGGTTTCAGTGGACTATTAGGCCTTCTGTACCTAGAGAGCGAGTCTTTTCATATAAAAAACATTGTAAAGCATAGCGGACCTAATACGAAGCTTTAACTTTCCATACAAATTTAGTTTAGTGAGAGTAATGTTTCTGAAAAAACTCCCATTATGGGCTCTGTTAAATATCAATGAGTAATATGGTGTATTCATAACTGACCTCCCGGTGCTGACATCTTGGATCTAGTCATAAAACCTGGAAGAAGGCTTTAGGAACACATTGTCTCAACAAGATAGGCCTATCATGCTTGGGTGTGCTAAATTATCTGATTCCAGGGTCAGATGATAACGATAGGCACCTATCATATAAACTAGATAGACCTCTAGTACTATTTGGAAAAGGTAAGTACCTAGGTAGGTACCTATTTCGTCATTTGAATTATGTTAGGTATTTGTTACATTACGCATAAAAGTAAAAAAAACTTGTGAGGTCTTCGGGGCGAAGTACTATTTATTTAAGACTAACTGCACCCCGCGGTTTCACCCGCGGAATAATTTTCTGCCCAATTTTCTTTTTTTTTTTTTCATTAGAACCTTCTCTTGTCAATAAGAAACACAACAAAAGAAAAATTAGTGAAATTGATCCAGCCGTTCACGCGTGATGCCGTGACCAAGGAAAATAATCCATCAATTTTTATATTTAAGATAGCTTCCAAGCACTCTTAAATTTGTCAACCACTTATGATAAATAAGTGGTATTTAAGTCAGCTGTCAAACGCTAATTGTCGTTTCTGTATACCAAATTAACTTAAATTAACGAATAAGTGGGACTTAACAGCATGGCCTGCTAAATTTTAAGTGGTGTTTAAATTTACGTTAAGTGTATGTTTGCTATTAAAGCGTACGCTTAAATATCAATTTAAACGCCGCTTAAGATTAAGTAGCCTTTCAGTATTCGGGCGTCAGTCGGGTAAAACACACACAAACACCCAGCCCCAATAATGGACGAAATGGTTCATGAGAAAAGTTTGTTTATAATTCATTAAGGTTTAGCCATAATATTTGTTTAGTCTTAAAACAATTGAACGGAATTTCCTCTGCTAACCGTGCAAAGCCGGGGCAGGTCTCTAGTTATAAATTAGTACATTGCGATACAAGTGTGGAAAGTTGATCATTCCATAGAGGCGGTTTATGACGCGCGAGCGTGGCAAAAGCCGAGGTGGAATGATCAATCCACACGTGTATCGTACGACGTTTTTATCACAGTTGCGAATAAAAAAAAGACTTGTTAAAATAATAAAAGTTTTTAAGAATTTTAGGTTATGTTTACTTACAATTTTTTGTTAATTACACTCCCGAAAGGCTAGGTAAAAGACTTTTAACCTATACAGCCTCGTCTGACATACAATATTTTTTTAGGGTTTTTTTCATTTGTTTTTACGTTCGGCGGCGCGAAAAACAGAATATAATGGTAAGGAAAAAATATATTTATGTACCTAAAGAAAAAACAAAATAAAAACAAAACTCAATTTTTAATTGTTTTCAAAGACGTTATCACGTAAAATTATCTTTCGTTATCAGACTTTAGAGACAACCTTTTGAAAATATGAAAAAAGGTACCAACAAAGAGTTTTAAGCCAGCCAGGCTTAAAAACTCTTTGATGGTACCTTTTTTCTATTACATCAAAATAGTATAACCCAGATAAATTAAGAATGTTTTATCTACCTAATATGTCATTAGCAGTAAGATACGTATTTGACTTATCGGGATAACGTATTATTTTAGCACTAGTTGGATTTTTTTTAACCGCACGCGTGTATAATACGTTGCATTTTGAGCCTAAAAGCGGTTTAATAAGATCCACTTTATGAGCAACTGTGATAAAAAAAATCTTTTAAAATCTACCTATGTAGGTAGATTCTTATTTGTCTTTTGAATAACGATATAACTTAGACTTCGATCATTGATCTTTGAACCGTCTCACACGTGTTTATATTATTATTGTCAATAAACTCACTAACAGTTTTCACTTTTTCGCTGCTTTTCACATACATCTTCTAATCTTAAGAGGAAAGGGTACGGGGGGCTCTCTCCATACAAACTATTACAAACGTAGCCGACTGTTTTCTCCCTGGATAATGACACTACCACAAATATTTTTGTGTCATTATCCAGGGAGGAAACCGTCGACTACGTTTGTATGGAGCGAGCGCAGGTACCCTTTCACCTTAAACCCACAGAATTATAAAATAGGATGGTAATTTTCACTAATAAAATTATTTAATATTTTCCAGGTTTTTTGTTTTAATTTTGTGGAGCTCAATATTTTTATGCTGTTACAAGCATCGTTTTCACGAGACTGGAGAAAAACTGTTCGTGAAAATGATGTTTGATGTCTGAAATTACCGAGATTCACAAAATAAAAACATAGTAGATAAGCGTTTTTAAACGACTTTAGTTAATAAAAAAAAGGGGAATTTTAAAGAGCTCGTGTTTCGGGCCTTCGCGAGTATTGCTACAGCGTATAGGCTATTTGTTTCTTTTATTTATTGTATTTAAATTGGACTACAATTCATAGGTTATCAAGGCTATTTATTCAGTCAATACATAATTATTATTACTTGAATTTATTGTAAATGCGTTTAAAATACGATACAAGTAATGGTCTATAATTATCCATTCAGTTAATTGTATTGACTGTCTTTACTAATAGCAGAATAATGATGTTTTAATCAGACTTTTATTCTAATGACCTCATTTTACGTACACTTTGGGATTATGTCTTAATATTTTCAATTAAATTCGTTGTTTTAAATCTGTCAATCACATTTAACTAGAGTAAATTATGTTCGAAGTTTTTGTATATTTCACCGCAGGTGAATTTTATTACCCACTGTCCATGGGCGTACCCACAGTGGGGCAAGGTTGGGGCATTTGCCCCACCCTGGCTCGGAGCTTATAATAAAAAAAAAACTGCCATCTCGCTAGAGATTAATTAGCCAAAACCCCCCATGACATTATTCAAATAAATACAGTAAATTATAACATTTAAAATTTTCTACTACTTATCGAGTTTTATACTTTTATTAGCTTATAATAAAAAAAAAACTGCCATCTCGCTAGAGATTAATTAGCCAAAACCCCCCATGACATTATTCAAATAAATACAGTAAATTATAACATTAAAAATTTTCTACTACTTATCGAGTTTTATACTTTTATTTGCTTCTGCCCCACCCTGTACAAAACTCTGGGCACGCCCATGCCACTGTCTAAGGCAAAAGTGGGGCAGTCCTTAGTGCCTTAGTTCTTTATCTACTTATATTATAAGGCTAAAAATTTTGTTTGTTTGAACGCGCTAATGTGGTTCGAATTGAAAAATTATTTTTGTGTTGGATAGTCCATTTATCGAGGAAGGCTATAGGCTACTTTTCGTTTTGATATTCCCACGGGATCGGGACTTATGCGGGTTAATTGTTTACATAAATTAAGGAAATCCAGTAAGTTCCCCCAAAGATAACATTCGACCTAATATTCGAAAGGTGATTGTTCTAGATAATATCATTTAGCGTTAGTGATAAATTGATAACGTATTTATCTTTTACTCGTCATTATTTTAGTCTGGCCGATCGAGGTCACGGTTGGTAGACGAAAGTGTCTCTTAATCTTTTATTATTAAGGGTCAGTGTCGCTTGCATTCTACTTTTGGTATTCAAAAGTTTATTAGGTAATATTTAGAACAATATTATGAACGTTATTTTTTCTCAGTTTCAGAGTACATTCCTGGAGGCGAGCTGCTCGCTCTGCTCGACAAATACGGCAAGCTACCTGAAGAATTAGTCAAGATCTTTGTTGCTGAGATCGCTATTGCTCTAGGTTAGTTTTGTTCAGTTTTACTAGCTGTCCCAATCGTTGTTTTGCCATATACAAAAAAAAGGAAAAAGTAGTTAAGTAGCTCGATTCTCAGACCTAACAAATATACACAAAACAAATTAATATAAATCGGTTTAGCAGTTTTAGAAGAGTTTGGCAACTAACACCGCGACACGAGAATTTTATATACATTATATAGATGTAAATAGCTGAATTAATTATAATAATTTGATTTTTTTTTTCCTTTTGGGTTTATTATTAATATTGTTATCTTTTTCCTTTTAGATTTCCTGCACAACGCTGGCGTTATATACAGAGATCTGAAACCTGAAAATATACTCCTCGACTCCGACTATCACATTAAAATTATCGACTTCGGACTCTCCAAGTGGCTCTCTATCGGAGCGCGAACTAGTACGATCTGTGGCACACTAAAATATATGGGTAAGTAGTAACTCATCGATAAGCGAACATCGGGCGAGGGAGGTGTCGCGGGGGTGTTAAAACGGTCGTTCTCCGTTTCAGTGTGGAACCTCGTTAGCGTAGTTTAGAAATGGGCGCGTGCATCGGCGGTCGGTCTCTCGCGTCTCATTCGGATATCAGTGGGCGCAACTAACGCACGTACGGCGAGTGATTATGTCGGTAGTGTGGTGCGGGTGCGGCGTCGTCGGTCAGTGACGCCGGCGCGGGCGGCGCAGGCGGCAACATGAACGCGCGCACGATCGCGTTCGAACTGGCGATGGAGGGACGGCAGGTCGACGAGGTCGTCGCCAGCATATTCCACACGGTGCTCTTCCATAGATCGAGCGGCAAGTTCACGTACAACAGCGAGGAGAGCTACTCGATCCGCACGGTCAGCTACGTCGACGTCGATTGCGACTTTGTCGATTTCACGTACGTCTGCTGTGAGTCGGATACTCTCGGACGCGCCGTCAAACGGGACATATCCGAGTTCTCGGAGCTGCTGCGCGCCAGTGAGGCGCGGGCGCACGCGCAACAGCCGGCGCGTGGCTCGATCAGCCTCGAGTTCTTCCAGCGTCGTCGCGCGCGCTGGCCCTTCCAGCCGGAGTGCGTGCCTTGGGAGGTATGGACCGTATACTGCGAGCTGACCGAGCCGCGCGACGAACGCAGCCGGCACGAGACCGTCGTCGAGATGTTGCAGGACAAGATAGTGTTCATCACTGAGATCATCAACCGGCACGAGTACGTGCCCAAGATGCCGAGCCGTTCGGACGCGGACCTCGTGTTCGACACCTCATACCCTGATATCCAGCCGTACCTGTTTAAGATCCACTACAACCTGTCCGGGGCGCCGCCGCTCTCGGTCGGCGACACGGTGCGCAAGCTCTTCCGCGACACGCTCTCATTGTGATACTACGTAGTCTGTGTGTCCAGTGTCCCGTACGGTGCCGCCTCCCCCGCTAGATATGACGGTATTGTCATTTTATAAATGAATCAGTATTTGTCGCTTCTCGTCTAATGAGTCGATCCAGTGATCGCTACAATAGACGGCTCTCGCCCGCGCTCTCGCGAACCTTGCTTCGATTGAAAGTCTGCAATATTTCAAAGCGATTACTGTAAATAATAATCGTTTGCCTTATTTTTATGATTAATGTGATTATTTTTTACGAAATTGACAACTGAAAGTAATATACAGTGTTGTAATTATAAGGTGTACATAATTCTAGGCTTTATTTTTTGCACAAGAAATGTGAAAAGTATCAATTTGTCGTGTTGTTTTTTTTTGGTTTAGTAACTATTAGTAGTATTAACAATTATGAGTAAGTAAGCTGAACTATTAACTTACACCTTATGGACTGTAAATACGACGTTTTTACAATAATAACATTTAATTGATATATTTATACATATAAATACTTTAGTTTAAAGATATAGTTTTAGTGGAACCATTTTTTTGTACTAGCAATATGTAATATCGTCTGTGCTATTATGTGTTTCAAATTAACGCACAGATGAAGTAAACTTATTTGTAAATGCTGGTTGGAGTGACCATTTTGTTTTACTGCTGTCGTTGTTAGGAATTTTTTATGATTAAATACTTAACTATGACTATTTTAGGTAGATTTCGTTCTAGATATTAGTACTAACTTTTTTTCATAAATGTCTGTTAGTTTTGAACAATATGAGAACAATAAAAACTTGAACTTAAATCATAAGATTATGTTAATAAATCTTATCTTAGAAGATGAGACACTGACTGTCGGTGAAATGAAAAATATAACTTAGAAATCGAAGTGAAGCATTATATTTTAATATTAGTTTGTAAAAAATTATGTCTCCGCATAATGTGACATTTCGATTTCTAACTGAGTAAATTTTGTATTGGAAATGTAACATTGAAATGACAATTTGTAAAAATGTTCCAAATTTGCAGATTTCGACACAATGTGACATTTCAGTTTCTAATTAGATGATTTTTGAAATCGAAATGTTATGGTAACTTTATTATATTGTAACTTGCTGCGCTCTTCGGTTTCACCCGCGCAAATCCCGACCCCAATTATCGGGATAAAAAGTAGCATAAGTGTTAATCCAGGTCTTCAGCTATCTACATACCGATAGTTTTTTTGCGTAATGGAGTAATAAACATACAAACCTTCACATTTATAACATTAGTAGGTACTTAAACAATTTGTAAAAAATATTCTGACGACGCAGATTTCAATACAATGTGACATTTTGATTTCTATGAAGTTTTTTAAATCGAAATGTAACATTATTGTTAACAATTATGTTCTAAAGTTGCAGTTTGTCACATTACGATTTCTAACTAGGTGATATTTTTTTATATGTATTTCGCTGGCATTCGGAATCCCGTAAAAAATACTAGTTTCGTGCGTCCTATAACTAGCTTTGTGATATAGCTATTGCAAATTAAGAAAAAAAAGAGTAATTTGAAATTTCTATTAAAAAGTTTTTATAATAATCTGACATTAGTCCACTAATGTTTTTCTTTTGTATAATTGTAAATAAAGTATAGTTTTAACGTTATTCGAATAACGCGATGTGTTTTGATCGTTGAGAGCTTTATGGTGAATGTTGTAAATATGAGAAAAAATAATAATATTATAGGTATGGTGCATGGACAGTCTCATAGCTTAGGTTTATGTTAGTTGCGTGTCTGAATGTTTTTACCCGACTGCAAAGGGTAATGTGTTTATTAGTTTAATGTCTGATTGAGTGTGGGTTGGCTTAAAGTTAAGTGCTCTCAAGTTTATACTTAGATTTTTCTTCAAATTTATCACAATGCATTCAAATTAAACCTATGTCTAATAGAAGGCCTAAATTAAAATATGTTTTTCTAGATTGAAAAGTACCCACACATTTTCCGTGATATGATTTCTTGTACTTTTGGTTAGAATTTTTTTATTTTTATGACTCCATCCATCCAAATCTTTACTATCCTACCTCATAATACGATTAGCTTTAGATTTTCCTCTCACATTATTCTATACAATTTAAAATAGGTAATTTAATATCTTAATATTACAAAGTGTTAACTTTTTGCCACCAAAGATAAGGCTGTATATGTCTTTTCTACTTTTTACTACGATAACAACAATCGGGTAGGTTGTATATCAGCCTCAAGTCGAAAGAATTCTAGTGGATGTGTAGCTAATCCAACCCTTTTTTTAGGTTAGTTTATCTACATCCTCTTGCTTTATATTCGTTACAAATTTTGACGTCAAAAATACGTATTTATGTCTTTCTTTTGGATTTCAATTTGCAACACAACGATTTTTCATGAAGTCCATATAATTCCGAATCAAATTAAAGTGTGTTTAGTTTTTTTTTTCAAGCATCTTTACTTTTTATCATAGGTCAATGTAATTTTTTATAGAAGCAATAAGTTTCACAATTACTCCGCTAGGGGCGCCCTTCGATTGTCTATGAAACTTGTACTACTTATTACCGGAAACACTGTATTATGTCTTAGTTTGTTTGATATATTTATGCAATATGTAAAAAACACTGTTTTCTTTCATAGATACATGTAGGTAGGTAGCTCTAGAACTTACTAAAAAATTAATAATTATGGAAATTAGAAAAAGAACTAGAAAAAATTAAGGTATTTTCCCAGTTCTTTTTAGGAATTTTTGAGGAATTTTCAATATGTGAAAACACCATTATTGCAACATCTTGAAAATTAAAAAAAAATATTTTTATATTTTTTTTGTGATTACTTTACCTACAAGTACTTAAAAAAGATAACGGTGTTTTTGTAACAGACTGTAAATATCACTTAATATTAATCTTACATTTTGTCTCGATCGTATGAAAGTTATCGAGAGCGTGTTCGTTAAAACTCTTGCTATGGCCTTATTTTATAAAAAAATAAATAATTAGATTCACTGAGCATGTAAAAAACGGCTGTTACATATTAGAATATTATATAAAAACGTAATGGATATATGTTGTGATCTATAAGTTCAAAAAAATCGAAAAAAAAAATTAGTCTTGTGATAATTTATAATATTAATAAGTGAATAAATAAATAATTAATTATTCAGTGTTTCTTTAATAGGTTTATTTTTAATAATCGATTTAAGACTTTCTCTATACATATATTAATTCCCTATTAACTTCCTGAATAACGCCTCTAGATTAAGAGGAAAGGGTACCGGGCGCTCTCTCCATACAAACTTAGTCGACTGTTTCCTCCCTGGATAATGACATTAGCACAAATATTTTTGTTGCATAAAACCTATAACTGCCATTATCCAGATAGGAAACAGTCGACTACGTTTCCATACAAACATAGTCGATTGTTTCCTCCCTGGATAAGAGGGCCCTTTTCTCTTAAGATTCTAGAGCAATCAATATTCTAAACTAAACACACACAATGTCTGTGTAACTTTTCGTAGGTTGTAGAGTAAGCAATACCTGCGTGTAGTACTCCTTAAGTTCCGATTCGGTGGGAATATCGGGATATAGAAATAGCCTATGTGTTATAATATCAGGCTTCCAGCGATAGGTACCAATTTTCATCGCAATCCGTTTATACTGATAAATACTAAATAGTATTTTATGCACATGTAAGAAACATATTAACAAAAAACAGTTATCACATTTTTTGGATTAAGTGACACTTTTAAATTATGTTCTAAAAGCGCGTTTCGCCAAGTAATGTTAGATTTTGATTTCTAACGTCGATTTGTACGAAAAACTGAAAAATAAAAAGAATTTGATCGTTACTGCAACATCATCTTAAGAAAATAAGTGGAAGCCAGAAGACTTCGTGTGCTCGACGACATCCAGAAGTTCCTTCTTTCGTAAAGTAAATATCTTTTTGCATATATATTTTTCTTAATACTTAAGTATTTTAAGTTAAAGTTTAATTGAGTATTGAATGGAGGAATGAAAGTTGCGTGGAGCACAAGGAGTGAATGCTTAGGTACTACTTAGATTAGATGAGATTTATTTATTTTACTTTAGTTATAACGTTTTACAAAAACAACAAAAGAACTAATATAAGGGACACTCAGACTTACTTAATTAGATGTATTTTAGTTTTACCAAAGACGATACATATTATTATGGGCAGTGTTCGTCTATTCTGTATCTTTTGTCTATGGTATTAATAATACCATAGACAAAAGATATAGAAGATAATACCGTATTAATATAGTTTTTGACAGTTGATTATTTTCTGATTATATCGTAGACAGAGAATAAATATAGACAAGCTACCTGCGTATACAGTGTGAGACAGCGAATATTCAACATACCCATAAGTATATAGTTGTCAAATTGCCACTAAACAGTAATTAACCATTACTGCACAAGTGCACACTAATTAGTACTCGTTTTTAATATCCTAAAAGTCACAAGTAACACAAATTATAGTCTAACACTGTCTAACAGGATAAGAAAACAAAACTTTGATAGACACCAAACGCTTATTTGCCACCAACGGGATTGGTGGCAAACAAAAAAATCGATACGCAAATAGAGACAAAAAACTTATACTTCGTCTTGCTCCCACTTACTCATTTGACGTTCAATCCTTCTCACTCTAGTAATTATTATTATTTTAGCAGCGGATCTATAGTTATTCTCTGTCTACGGATTATATCCACTTTTTTTGCAAGTTTGATCTGTCAAAAAATAAAATCAAAACCTTTATTGAATTTACTGTTATTTTTATTTATTTTGTGCAGCACCGGAAGTCCTCAGCCGGCAACCATACGGGCACGCAGTTGATTGGTGGTCACTTGGTGTCATCACGTGTAGAATGCTCACTGACGAGGTAAGATAATACTAAATGGCTAATAATAATTTCGAGCTCTAATTATGACTGGATTATCGATTAGAGCCGCTTAATCATATATCATATCAACAATAGTCATTCCCAAACTATAGGTCGCGAGCTCTGAAAACATTATTAAGAGGAAAGGGTACCGGGGGCTCTTTTCATACAAACTATTACAAACGTAGTCGACTGTTTTCTCCCTGGATAGTGACACTAGAGCAAATATTTTTGGTGTGTAAAACTTATAATTGCCCCGACCATGTCCCTAATTTTTGTTTTTTATTTTATTTTTTTAATCTTAATTTCTATGATAAGTAATTAGAAAATGAAAAAAAAACCAAAACATAGGGATATAGTCATGGCAGTTATAGGTTTTATGGCATACAAATGTTTTTGCTAGTGTCATTATCCAGGGAGGAAACAGTCGACTACGTTTGTTTGGAGAGAACGCAGGTACCCTTTCACCTTAAGCTATTGCATAGCTTTATCGCTGGCTTTGAGCGCGGAGACCGAATCAAGAAATTCCGTAACGAAAATAAAACCTAACATTATGCTTAGATATTTGCCTGTGTTCTGGTTGTTTCTATGTATTATAAATATATATTTACAAAATAAACGTATTTAATTAGTATAAGTTATCTAGCACCCATAACACAAGTCTAGTTTAGCTTGGGGCTTTGATAATTCGGTTTATCCGTTTAAAACCGTGTATGCTATAATAAGTAAAGAATTCATTTCTAATAATTTTACCTGATTTAATAACTAAATCTATTTTCAGTAGTGGCTTTGATATGAAGATTTCTCATTCCTAATTAATTGTAGGTACTAGTTTTTCTTGTATACTTACCCATACTTTATTTCTAAAACTTAGATCAAAAATGTAAACAAAGAAATGTCGAATATTGTCAATGTCAAAGTGACAGGTCAATGGTTTTCAAACTTTTTTTTAGAAGTTATATTGCATCCTATGACTTTTCCCGTAATTATAATTACCAGTATGCGTGTTTTTGTCGCATCGGAACTTATAGTTTCGATACACCTCGATAGATGGTAGCACCAGTTGCTGGGTAAAAAAATTGAAACATGTCTATGACTAGGAAAAATCTATTTTGTCTATGGCCGCCAATCTCTCATTAAGAGACTATAGTGGACTGATTTAGATGAAAATCGGCTTAGTGGTAGTTGAGGGGATGAAGTAGGATAAAAGATACTTTTAATCCCGTAATAACTCTGCGAGTCTCCGCCTGATTTTTACGTGTTTGTTGGACATAGTTACTGCAAGCGCCTTAGTATCCATAGTTTTCCAGTAGCCAGTCCACTACCATCCCATCGCAGTAGCTCAAGTAGTTTTTTCCTGTAGTTTATCAATAGTCCTATCCAAACCGGAGGTTGTCTTTGCCATTTTATATTCAGACAGTGATAATCGCCGGTTTGGTGTCCACATCATTTTTTGCTATTAAACGTAGTTATTGTAAAGTGCTTCTACGTGTTGGCTTCGGCTCCATAGCCCTGTGACATCTATACTTATATTATAAAGCTGAAGAGTTTGTTTGTTTGTGTGAACGCGCTAATCTCAGGAACTACTGGTTCGAATTGAAAAGTTATTTTTGTGTTGGATAGTCCATTTGTCGAGAAAGGCTATAAGCTACTTTTTATATTTCGATATTCCTACGGGATCGAGAGTTACGCGGGTGTAACCGCTGCAGCTAATGGGACACATAACTCTCCATTTTCAGCACCAGTTCCTATTTTTTCCGCAAGAGAATGTTTGTCTACTTTGTGCCTACTTACCTACTTACTGCTCTAAGACCTATACCACGTTCCCTGCTTGCTTCTAAATAAGGCAGTCATATACCAAAAGTCTCATGTGTTATGTATGTTAGAAGTATAAACGTTTATTAGATGATAAGCTGCGCCTATGTCTTATTTTTTGTATAAATTTTGTTTTTTAACTCTTACTTTCTATGATAATTAGAATATGAAAAAAACCAAGACATGGGGGCATAGTCTTGGCAGTTATAGGTTTTATGCAACAGGGAGGAAACAGTCGACTACGTTTGTATGGAGAGAGCCGGGTACGTTTCCTCTTAAGTCCCAATCCCGTCGGAATATTGCATAGTCTACAAGTTAATTCAGGTCTCCAGCCATCTACCTGTATACCGAGTTTCTTTGCAATAGGTTCAGTAGTTTTTTGCGTGAAGGAGTAACAAACGTACAAACACAAACTTTCACATTTATAATATTACTAGCGACCCGCCCCGGCTTCGCACGGCTATATTATGCATGTATTATACATATAAACCTTCCTCCACTCTATCTATTTTTAAAAACCGCATCAAAATCCGTTGCGTAGTTTTAAAGATTAAAGCATACATAGGGACAGAGAAACCGACTTTGTTTTGTACTATGTAGTGATTAGGATTCTAATCGATGGCAATGGTGTAAATAAGCCGTGAACTGTGCCAAATTAGAAATGTAGTATTTGTTTGTAATTTGATAACAAAGGGAGTAATATATTGAAATCATGATTATTATGTATAAAAACATACTTTTATTTAATAACTAACTATATTATACTTACAATATCTGAAATTCGATAATTTACTTTGTCAAATAATTACAACGGGGAAATTTGTATTTCGTCTATTTAAATAGTCTGTATCACTATCACTAACTAATGATTGAGACATTCACTTCGCTCTGGGGCCTTAGTCTGCTATTTTGCATTAATAAATTTACCATTGTCATTATATCGAGACTCTATTGATATTATATCGAGATTGTTACTTTATTTGGTATTCTGCTAAAGTTTGAATAACATCACAATTGTATCACTATGGAGTCTCAATGGAATGGTAATAGATGCGTCATTAATGTTGCCTAGCTACATGGTATATGTTGCTAAGCAATATGCCGTTTTGACAACTATCGAGATTCCATTGAGCCACGATTCTAGAGCAGAAAACCAAAGTGAGTCAGTGGTGTTTCGATAGAATAGTTAACATTAGGAGAATACCAACTTGACATGTAATGTCATATTTTTGACATTATTACGATTCTATCGACACACTATTGAAACACAATTGTGTTAGCAGACTTAGGCCCCTGGACATGAGAGGCAGTCACACTTGCTTGCAATACACGTACACGCGGCGCGGCGCCGAGGGCCGGTTGCAGGGCTCGGCGGGGCGCAGGCGGGCGGGGGGCGCGTGTCGAGGGCCTCCATCGACACACGCCCACCGCTCAACTTCTATACCACTTATCTAAGGCTCTTCGGACGAATTCTCTTTGCTCTTGTTTTTGTCTTTGTTATTTTTGTCATCCTCGTTGCTGTCCTCTTCACTTTCGCTTTCGGAGCTGCTATTGTCAGGTCGGTTGCCAGCAGGCTTATTGACAGGCTTTGGTTCTTCAGGTTTAGCGGGAGCATCATTCGATTCCTGCTCTGGCTTTGGTTCTTCAGGTTTAGCGACAGCATTAGTGACTTCCTTCTCTGGCTTTGGTTCTTCAGGTTTAGCGACAGCATCACTCGATTCCTTCTCTGAATCTTTTTTGTCTAAGTCTTCTTTCTTGTCTGTGTCTTCTTTTTTGTCTGAGCCTTCTTTCTTGTCTGAGTCATCTTGCTTGGCTGAGTCATCTTGTTTGTCTGCGCCTTCTTTCTTGTCGGAGTCTTCTTTTTTGTCTGAGCCTTCTTTCTTGTCTAAATCTTCTTTCTTGTCGGGGTCTTCTTTTTTGTCTGAGCCTTCTTTCTTGTCTAAATCTTCTGTCTTGTCTTTCTTCTTGTCTTTCTTTTCTGAGTCTTGATATATTTCTGGTTCTTCGTTCTTTTCTAAGTTTTCTTGCTTTTCTGTGTCTTCTTGCTTTTCTTTGTCTTCTGGCTTTATTTTGTCTTCTTGCTTTTGTGGTTCGTCTTTATGTACTGACTCTTCTTTATTTTCTGATTCTTCTTTCTTTGGTTCTTCAGGTTTAGCTTCTTCCGGTTTGGGTGCCTCTGGTTTACTCTGGTGGTGGTGGGTTTTGGCTTCCTCCGCTCTAAGTTGTTCTACTTTATTATCTTGAGTTTTGATTTCTTTTGGTTGTTCGACGGCGCCGCGAACTACACGGGTGGTGTCCTCAGCAGGCTTCTCATCAGCTTTTGGGGCAGCAGCGGGGGTCTCAGCTAGTTTTTCATCGGGTTTCGATACTACAGGTTTTACGGGCTCGGCAATTGGAGCTGGAATTGTATCTTTTGAAAGTACTGGTTTAATGTCTTCTGAGGGAACGACCGGCAAGTCAATTTTCTTTTGGGGCGGTAGAATGGCCGCAGGGTCAACAACATCATCTGCAATAGCGGCTTCACCGTTCAAAGCACTGACCACATCGATAGCTTCTTCAGGAGTTGCAGATCTAGATACAGCGTCTTTCGGAACTTCCTTTACTACGGCTTCTGACCCTTTAGCTTCTTCAGCTGCTTTAGGTTCCGAGTTTGCCTTTGTGTCTACGGGTTTAGATTCGGGTTTGATTTCTTCCGGTTTCTTTTCTGTTTCTGGTACAACTGGTTCAGCCTTTTCTTCCTTCTTCTCTTCTGGTTTAACGTCAGAGACTTCTACGGGTGTACTCTTGGCTTCAGGCTCTGGCAATTTTTCGATTTTCTTTTCTTCAGCGACTGCGGGCTGGGCATCGGCTTGAGGGATCTCGTCTCCTTTCGAAGCAGCTACCGGTACTGGAGTAGCAGGGGCTTCTAACTTCTCTTCGGCTACTGGCATAGCCAGAGCCACAGCCGCAAAGGCCATGCATAATAGTAAGACCTTCATCCTGAAAAAGAAACACACAATTAGTGGTTGATTTAATAGCTAAGCTGAGGTTCATTTGAGAGTGCGAGTGCACGTCTGAAAGTCGTGAGGTTGGGAAGGCCAATGTTACGCACCGGCCGGCTTCAACGTTTCGCAGCAATTTTCCAATTAAGATTGAATCATCTAAGGGCCCGATAAGCTGGGGGACTGGTAGGTACCTAACTGACTTCTAGTCGTTTCGAATTGACTCGAATAAGTAGGATGTAAACTATTTGTGAAAGTGGGGTACTTTATTGCTTTCGAAAGAAATTTCTCATGAGCTCGTTACGAAATATCACAGTGATTGTTAACTAGTATTACAGTGAAGCAACTCTCATATTTTATATCCATTAGGTCGGGAACCTCCGGATGCTATTTATAGTGTAATAGCTAAAGGTAGGGCATTAAGGCGATATTCCAGGTTCTGCAGGAATGCGGTCTGGCTCCGCTCTGCAAATAGATTAATACCCAAGACCGGACATGCAACGTTTTAAAATAAGTAGCGATATACCTGAACTATTTCTGATAGCCATCGTAATAGTTATAATTAGATGCTGTTGCTTATTACTTGCACGTTGCTCAGGAAGTTGTTATTTTTACTCTGAATTTTTAATTAAGTACTGAAGTCTTAAGAAAATTTATACAAATGCACATGATGGACGCTTCCTAGGGCGATGAACGAGACATGCCGAAGGATGCGAAATGCGCTGGAAATATGGATGATCCGGTCAGACGACAACGCATTATCTGAATTTTAAGTTGCTCATTGAATTGAATCGCCAACTAGAATGCAATGCGACGACAACGCCATGAATGATTAACGTCAAATTGCTACGAACTATTTATAGAGTTTTAAATATATTTGTCGTCGTGAATTTCCGATAAACGAGTTTTGTTTTTCTTCGAGGGCGTTCTTTCGTTTTTGTTCAGTACGAGATGCTTGCTTTTTTATTTTTCTGGTTGCATCGCAATACGCAATGAGGGCCGGTTTCGTAACTCGCTTCTCATCTGCTGACCTGTTATTACGCATCCTAAAGTCCTGCGTCTTTTATTTTAATTGGCAAATTACATTGGTAATTTTTATTCGTGTCCAATGTGGACTATTGTAATTTTAAAATAAGTACAGCGTAAATTGCAATTGCATTATGGAGTAGTGTTTTATTACGATGTTCAAAAGAAGCACATTAATAATAAATTGACATTTAAATGACTTTTTATTTCTCAATGTAAAATAAACTTGGTTATGGTCCTTATTAAGATTGGTTTTATCTACTTTTTTTTAACGTTTCTTTGAAATAGATGATGTAAAAGCTGATACAGCCCTAATGAAATGAAAACGATGACCATTAAAAATAAGAGAGCATCAATTTGCAAACTGGTTCCCAACTCATACACATAATCGAAGGGAGGCCATTGCCTCCTCTTCTTGACGTTGACTTCTTTACATTAATTTGTTAACATTATGTTAAAAATCGTTATTTTAAAACTTGATTTTTGTTAACCTTTCGTTAATATTATTAAACGTCAACCGGTCTATTGAAATGAGGTTTTTGATCTAGATTTTCTAAATTCTAACGAAATTATTATCCGTTGTAAAACGGTCTGTTTTTATGAATACTAGCGACCCGCCCCGGCTTCGCACGGCTATATTATGCATGTATTATACATATAAACCTTCCTCTTGAATCACTCTATCTATTAAAAAAAACCCCATCAAAATCCGTTGCGTAGTTTTAAAGATGTAAGCAGTCAAAGGGAAATAGGGACAGAAAAAGCGACTTTGTTTTATACTATGTAGTGACTAGCGACCCGCCCCGGCTTCGCACGGCTATATTATGCATGTATTATACATATAAACCTTCCTCTTGAATCACTCTATCTATTAAAAAAAACCTCATCAAAATCCGTTGCGTAGTTTTAAAGATGTAAGCAGTCAAAGGGAAATAGGGACTACTATGTAGTGATTATCGCATAATGTTTTTTTTTTCATCGCTTGTATTTGTGTCGGTTGTGTTATTTTGTGGAAGGATATCCTCGGCTGGCTGCGGCAAGGATTGTCGCCTTCCCACACGCTCAGCAATCTTTCAATTGAAGCCCAGCGCATACGCCTTTATTGCGCCAATGAAAAAAATTGCCGGCTGTTAGAGTTCGTGTCGCGTATTCTTCCACGTGAACGATATGTATTTGTCTCTCTTACTACTTAGTCTGGGTAGGATGAGGTCGTGAACTCACATAGAAACATACCCACTGAATCGATATCCAACGTAAAAGCAGTAACCAAAGGTCAGTGTGTGGGCTTTATCGCTGTCTCATGCATCAGCTAAGGTGTAACAATCTTGGCTTGAAAATTAGGTGCTTGTCTATTCAATCACGACTAGAATAAATAAATAAATATTGCAGGACATTCCACACTTCGCCATCTAGCTCCAAGCTAAGTAACTAGATTCGACTTTTGTTATGGGTACTAGACAACGGATATACTACTTAAATACTTTTATTTTGTGAATATATACTTAAAATACATAGAATCAACTAGACCACAGACAAATATCTAAGCATAAATACATGTCTGAGGCGGGAATCGAACCCACAACCCTGTTTTTGGCAGTCCGGCATGGTGACTATTGTGCAAACTGGGTCGTCAATACCCTTAAAAATACCTACATGTCAGGAAAAACTTATGTTTTACGTGCAAATTTATTACTGACCGTGATAATAACGATTACCGGAGCTATTGATTGCAATTGTAACCTGATTTTGAAGGCCTTGTAAATGTAGTTTAACTATTATTCTATAGTCCCAGAACTTGTGATAGTTACATAATACAGTCGAAATTTACGGTTCAACGGTTGTTTTTACGAAATGAAATATATTTTTGCATAGTGTTATCTATCTGTATCAATAATAATATGTTATGTAAATAATGAATTTCAAAAGTGACGATTTGGAACTGTGTAGTTTAAAAACTTTTATTTAACTTGCAATGTAGGTATGTTTGTATGTTTGTTCGGTTAGAATCATTCAACTTAATTTTTATTTTGTCCAACACCTACTAACTGAATTAACTAGGTAGGTATAAGAAACCCGACTGCTACGTGTTATTAAAAAGCAAATAAGCTTTTTTCAGCACGTTAGTCAAAACAATAGCCGTATTTTTCCTACTGAAAAAAAAATTTGAAGCTGCAATATAGCGTAAAAATCCGCCATTTTGATTTTTATTAATTTAAAAATAACCGTTGTTATTTACGATGTCATGTCACCATGTCTCTTTATCAAAATCGGTTAAGCCAGTTTGGTCCAGAAGAGGTCACAAAGATTTGTAATAACATTTCAAACTTGATCGTTTGTTCCAAAGAGCTAAACTACAGTTAAATAAAAACCACAGTTTTTTAACTAATTTTTTTATGATGCCGTTATTTTAGCCATTGTCAGAAAAGTTCATTGTCGCTAGTCGCAGGTCACAATCATTAAATGTAATATTTATTATGATTACTAGGTACAAGTAATAAGGATTGTCCGTGCTACTTTACAAGGACTTCTGTTGGTTATATATTTAACAATTGTTCGTATTGTGGGCAATTAGGTAGGTAGATAGGTACCTACTTTGCATCGCGCTATAGACATGACTTTTGAACTAAATACATCATGACTAAATGCAAGGGTCAATCTATATATAATATCTATACTTACTTATATTATAAAGCTGAAGAGTTTGTTTGAACGCGCTAATCTCAGAAAATACTGGTTCGAATTTAAAAAAAAATTGTGTTGGATAGTCCATTTATCGGGGAAGGCTACTTTTAATTTTGATATTCTCACGGGATAGGGACTTACGCAGGAAAAACCGCGGAGCGCAGCTAGTTTTATGTTCAGAAGGTCAATTCTCGTAAATAACATTGTTCAAATTACATTTCAATATCATTTCGATTGCAAAAAATACCCTCAAAGTCAGTTTTTTTTGCAAAGAGGTGACTTTAAGGTTGTTTTGAGCTACTTTGAGGGTATTATTTGTGATCGAAATGATATTGAAATGTAATTTCAACAATGATTTATTGATTATTATTAATTTATGATTTATTAATGATTTTAAATTACATTTCAATATCATCCCGATTGCATTTCGATTGCAAAAGATACCTTTAAAGTCAGTTTTTTTGTACAAAAAGCTAACTTTATTTGAGATCGAAATGCAATCGAAATGATATTAAAATGTAATTTGAACAATGTTATTTACGAGAATTGGCCTTCTGATCGAATTTTGCTTCAAACAGTACCAAATATCATTTTGATTATAAAATCGGACGAGTTGGTCAGTTTTATTGATATCGTAAACTCGTACCACGTTTACCGTAGGTAATATAGGACGAGTTTAACGCGTTATTTCGAAATATTTTGCTAATAATAACCTCGTTAACATGATTCTTCGTTTTTTCAGCTTCCTTTTAAAATTACGAGTCATTACTCGAAACTTTGTCCATAAAAACGAATTCACTTACTAACGCAGGTAAATGGGCTAACATTAATCAAATTAATTTTGAAATCTTACACAACGCTATGTCGTACGTTGTAGGAATCGTGATTTGTTAATTTATTGTGTTTACTGTGTCCATTTGTGTTATTATTCCTACAATTATTGTGTCACTTTGCTTTGTAGAGACATGTTAACCAATTAGATTAGATACTGTGGTCGTTTGCTAATTTTTCAAGTTTTCGAACTTGGCTGGAATTTTTTTGTGATTTTCATGTGGCAAAGTAAAGAGATTTAAGGTGAAAGGGTACCTGCGCTCTCTCCATACAAACGTAGTCGACTGTTTCTGGAAAATGACACTAGCACAAATATTTTTGTGCCATAAAACCTATAACTGCCATGACTATGCCCCTATGTCTTGGTTTTTTTCATTTTCTAATTATCATAGAAATTAAGATTAAAAAAAAAGGGCATGCTCATGGCAGTTATACGTTTTATGCACCAAAAATATTTGCTCTAGTGTCATTATCCAGGGAAAAAACAGTCGACTACGTTTGTAATAGTTTGTATGGAAAGAGTCACCGGTACCCTTTCCTCTTAACTTAAAAGTGAAACAGAGAGAACTGAGTTTCTTGTGGCTTCTTCCATTGGTGGATTGAAGAGGAAAAAATATATCCATAGATCCACCAGTGCAACCACGTTGATAGATCTTAGTGGAATAAAGAGTTTAGAGGACGCGTTCCGAAACTACACATCCTAAAAATTTAAGAGACGTTTGCAAGTGTGTTTAAGATATTGAAGTTTTTAAACAGTTTCATTAAAGCAAAAACTCACTTTAAAATAACTATTAGGTTACGTCAAAGTTTGACAGTACCTAATGCTTGAATCAGGATTAAAGTTTTGCCAAAGAAAACATTCAGGAGTTCTATCTAATTCGCTGTTATTTCAATATCTTTAGACTCGTATTTAACATGGCATTAAAAGGTTACGAAGTTGTCGCCTTGTCGTTACAAACCCAATATTTATTAAAGAGTGTCAATGCTCTCCGAATCATCAAAGTTACAAAATTCCCAAACAGGTTTAGCTTTCTCCCTCAGAATGCAGTGTTTCTTGGGAAACAGTAATGATTTAAATTAACATATTCATTTATATTAAGTACATTTAGTTCTTGCAACATCAACGGATGTACAAATATAACAGTTAAATATTCCAATGCTACCTCGTAATATAAATAATAAAAATCAAATAGGTAGTAATAAAAAACTTCAGATATCTAGATCAAGTTCTAGAAATGCATACCAGGTTTGTGACCTAGACTACATTCCTTTCCAAACTAGTTTTGCACTTTCTATAAGCTTACACAAAAAATGACCGAAGATAGTCGCAATCTGTCATTGCTGACACTATCTGGGGCCTACTTTCTACGCTTATCTTTGATCCATGACATTGAGATTTGAATGGCACGCCTTAGTAGCTAATCATGAGGTAGCTAGAGTACATATCCATTTGATTTGAACTGAATCTGACAACGCTGCGAGGGATATGGGCTCATGTCGAAATTAATTAAGCAACTTGGGCCCACGATCTATTGTTGGATGGTACGATAGATCGGATCCTATTATCTACCAACATATTAAATAGTAAATTGTAAGACTCTAAGACCGCAAATAACAATAGACAAGGCCGTGACGTCTATCTAAGTTCAAAATTCTTTGGAGTTATTGATCAACAATGTCTACCATTAGTTTGACTAACCATAATGACAGTAATTTTGAAGTCAATTTAAAACCGTTAGGATACCTATATAATATTTCATGACCATAATATTTCTGCACAATAATAAATGTGTTGCCGGCGGTATAGGTACATAAAGTTGAATTTCTTCATAATAAATATGGAATGTCTCTTAGATTAACTAGTAGTCATTAGTATTGAAATGTTTCGTAGATACCGTTAATTCTATATATAAAACCTAAAGGTTCTTAACTATGATAATAGGTTTAAATATGTATAAGTAGATCCGTTATCTTAAATATTTAATAATAATAAAATCTTTATCGAAAGAATTTTGTACGGTTAGACCGTTCGTCTATTTACCGACTTAACTCATTCAACTGCAACGAAACAGGTCTACAACTACTTTGCAACGTTGATTTCGTGCACACGTTGCAAGTAAAACTAAAGTTAGAATTCTGTGGTAGTGAAGCAGTTTCCGCAACTCTAGTTGCACGTGATCTGCATGTCGAGTCGTATGCGACCAGTATTCAACTTATTTGCAATTGGTTGCATCGTTCACGGACTGCCATTGAAATGCTAAGGTTGCGGCATTCATGAAACTTAAAAAGTGATTTGAGTCTGCAGCTGGTTGCACTTTAATCGAGCTTGGGACGAACGGGCTTAGGTCTATTATGGGCAATGCTACCCGAGTGCGCGGAAATTTAATTTTTTTCTTTGTTTTACGTAAAGTAAACTATGTCTGCGACTCAGAAATTATGCTTTAAAACCATCCCAATTTTTAATTTAGCCGTCACATATTGAAAGGTACACTTATCTGCTTTTAATCTTTATATCTCTTTCGATTTAGTTAACTTTTTAAACTCACACCATTTGTATTCATATTAATTATCAGACTCCTCGCGACCAATGACTATTGTAACATATTCGAAACGTCGAGGTAAGAGAAATAATAAAAAAACGCGGTCTCTTTCGAGTTTTCTATTTGTCAACAGAATTTTGTCACATTATATTATAATTTACTAGCTGCCCTCCGCGGTTTCACCCGCGTAACTCCCGATCCCGTGGGAATATCGGGATGTAAGCTATCCTATCTCTCAAGTTGGATCGAACTGCACATGGTGTGCGAATTTTATTATAATCGGTTAAGTGGTTTAGGAGTCCATTGAGGACAAACATTGTGACACGAGATTTATATATATTAAAGATTATATAATATTAATTAAGATCACGTCTGTTGCATCTTCTCAGGTCAATGCCAGAACGGAAGAGTTGAAGTTTGTGTAACGGCATAATCCAGCTTAGTTAGGCAAGTGTGAAATGTCAATAAATCCAAACATTTTACTGCTCTACAAATAAAAGTCACGTCCCTATCTCTAAGTTCTCTAAGTTATTTTACTCGTATCGAGTCCATATTTTCAACATAGCCTTACATAATTATTAAATCGTGCGTGTCAAGTGATGTAAAACATTGCATTTTTATTTATTTTGTATGCAATTATTATTATGTAAATTGATGTTTTGACTTTGAGAAACAGTTTAGATTTGCAGTTTGATCTGATGTTACCTAATAATATAGCTTGGTATAACACGAGCGCGGTAGATATAGAAGTCTTTGTAGATTTTGAATTTTAACCCTGAAGATAGGTGGATAACTTTTGTTATTATGAACCGTCAAAATTTTACTTACCTACCTGGCTATATCATTTAAAAGATAAACCTAACCTTGAGTGTATTTTCATCGTGTAGAATCTAACAACCTAATATTTGCGGTCCAAGGTTTTAGTAGCACGAACCATGGTAGAAAAGTTGCAAAAAATAAACTTGATCTAAACCTTTTTAGTTACATACAACGCGCGTCTAAGGGGTAGAGCCATAATTTAATTACAAAGAAAGCCATTAAATCAATTAAGCACGTAACTAATTAATTAAACTCCATTTTATATTACGCGAGCCCAGTCAGTAGACAAAGTACGGTCAGAGAAACAATGCGACACAGCCATTGAGATCAAAAAAGTTCAGATAATCTTTTATTTTCTTTATACTATAGCTGCGCTGCTCTAGTCTCCCACGAATATTTCAAAACCAATATTACCTAAATCGGTCTTGCCGTTCTCGTGTTTTTAGCGAGACTAATAATTAATTCATCATTTCAATTCATAAATTTTTATACATGTAAAGATATCATTACATAGATCTTAATTAAATAAAATAAACTAAATATTGCAGGACATTCCACACATCGCCATCTAGCCCCAAGCTAAGTAACTAGACTTGTGTTATGGGTGCTAGACAACGGATATACTACTTATATACTTTTCTTTTGTAAATATATACTTATAATACATAGAAACAACCAGACCACAGACAAATATCTAAGCATAAATACATGTCTGAGGCGGGAATCGAACCCGCAACCCTGTGCTTGGCCGTCCGGCATGGTGACCATTGTGCCAACTGGGTCGTCAAAATGGTCTTACATAGATCTTAATTAAATTCCGTGAAAAACCCGTGAAATTTAAATAGTAGGTAGGTATAAGTGATTTTTACGTAGCATGGAAATATACGGTACAACTGCGCAGTGCTTTGCGTCAACACCCCTTTGCAATGCTCGTTTAGAACTTCTGACGCCAATGTAGCTAAAATAGATTGCTGTATGTGACAATTTTATTAAACGATTACTCATTCAAGTTCTCCATAAGTGTAATCGTCTATTGTTTACGGCTGATTGGTGCCAATTCAATCCGTACGTACCTTTGATTTGGTTCTTTTATTGTCGATAGTTTTCATACTAGGCCCAATATAATAGATACTAATATTTCTTTAGGCTTTGTTTTCATTAAAACGTATTTATTTATTTCGATTTCTATCTGTTTTAGGTTGGTACCATGTCCAATATTGTCCAACCGTTTCACGATGTTCCATTTTAATTTGAACATTTTCCTTTTTATTTTTTACTAGCGACCCGTTTCGGCTTCGCACGGTTATATTATGCATGTATTATACCTATAAACCTTGCTCTTGAATCACTCTATCTATTTAAAAAAAACGCATCAAAATCGTTTGTTTTAAAGATCTTATTATACATACAACATAGGGACAGACAGTGGAAAGTAACTTAACTTTTATACTATGTAAAGTTCCTTAATATTATTTTATTATATATTTTCTTTGGAACCTGTTTCAAAATAGTTTTATACCTATCTTACGGAGAGGTGGTAATTTATCTACAACCTCAGTGAAGCGATCACAATATAATTGATTTTGTACGCATTTTACACGAAATTAGTTTTGCTTCAATGCAATGACACGTCTCTGTGTTTTTAAGAAGTTTTTTTACGTGTGTTTCGCAATGATGTACGGATTTTAAGCTGTTGTTTCATTTTAAAATAATAATTATCTTTTTTGTTGTATTTGTCGTTTAGTGAATAATACAATCGTTTAAATTTAAATGTTCATTTACAAATACAAAATGAAGACGTATACAAAATGAGTGAAAACGAATTGTTTGTCTTTTGAACATTATCACTACATAGTATAAAATAAAGTCGCTTTTTCTGTCCCTATTTCCCTTTGAATGCTTAAATCTTTAAAACTACTCAATGGATTTTGATGCGGTTTTTTTTAATAGATAGAGTGATTCAAGAGGAAGGTTTATATGTATAATACATGCATAATATAGCCGTGCGAAGCCGGGACGGGTCGCTAGTTCTAGTTAAAAAGAATAATATTTGCCTTTATCTAAACTTTATGATGTATAAAGCGCCAGCAACTTATAATCCCTGTCATTTATGGCTAAGATGGAGTGGACCCCTCAACTTAGTCGATCATGTCCAGTAGAAAGAACTCGTCAAATACGCCTGGAGTCAACTAAGTCACTGTGAAGGTATAAATCGTGATAAAGCCGCGGCTAAGTTAGTTCCAGACGTATTCTAGTTAGGGGTCATTAAATCTTAGAAATTTGTACCTATTTTTAAAAGCTGAGGCATGACTATCAGAGGTGTTGTATGTAGGAAAAACTATATTTGATAACAGATTTGAATGTTAATTTTGTAAAGTCATTACAAAAATATTTTTTTACGAAATGTGTTTGGTTTTGCGTTAAATATTTTTGTTAAAGCAATTCGATTAGGTATTTTTGTTAAAATTTTCATGTGGTTTAAAATATTATGAAAATGTACTTACTAAACTTTTATTGTATACCAAAAGGAGGATGCCAGAAAATGTATGAACTTTGGTACCCGCTCCAATAGGATTAAATGATATGCCATTAAAAAGGTAATAGAATGTGGGTTAATATTTGACTATTGGCTTGTCTTGATTTTTAGTCCGATCGAAGTAATATAACTGCCAAGTTTCAAAAATCAATAGTAAATCATCAACATACATCTCGTACGTTAATGTTTGACTATTAATCGATTATTGTCAAAGTTGACGACTATTTACAAAAAATTGAAATAAAACTTAATCAAAACTACCACGCGTACGAAGTCGCGGCAACAGCTGATATATGAATAAAATGGTAATTAGACATCGTCTCACCATTGTTAATATGGCTTAATAAAGTTAGTATAACTCTCAACGGACTAACATTTCGAAAAAGTCGCCATAATAACTTCCATTTTCATTGAAAAGAGCTATCCAATGACGTATTACACATCGTTATTGGAGGTGGGTACCACTATTGGCATCATCCAATTTGTATCGAAATACTAGAAATAAACCAATTTTTTATTAATCCACACAGCCCCAAACTAAGCAACTAGGCTTGTGTTATGGTAGGTAGACAACGGATATAATACTTATATTATATATTTTATATTATAAGTAGTATATCCGTTGTCCTGCAATATTTATTTAATTTATTTATTTATTTTTCAATAATACTCGACGAATTGAGAATCTCCTCCTTTTTTGAAGTCGGTTAATAATATACAGACAGAAACATCACCCAGACTAGAAACAAATACTGTACATATATATAAATATTCGAGGCAGGAATCGAACCCGCCATCTTCTGTGTTGCAGGCTTCGCTCGACGCGCGTTTGGAGTTGATCGTTTTCAGTTTTACATTTTTGGGCGAAGGTAGAGACTACTGCGAAACGGGAGGGTTCAGTATAGAAAATTAAATAGAATATCAATAAGAAAACATTGACTAGTGCAATCTATACATACAAAATTCTTTGTCCTGACTGGCTGACCGACGGATTAACGCACAGCCAAAACCGCTGATCGTAGAGACTTGAAACTTGGAAGGTGTGTTCTTTGTATGACGTAGGCATCCGATAAGAAAGGATTTTCCGAAATTCTACTCTTAAGGGGGCCCTTTTTCACCCCCTTAAGAGTAGAATTTCGGAAAATCCTTTCTTATCGGATGCCTACGTCATACGGCCAAAATTTGTATGGGACAACGTGATTTCTTGGTGCATTTTCGACTTCTACGCGGACGAAATCGCGGGCGATAAAGCTAGTCTTTATATAAAATTCTCGTGTCGCGGTGTTAGTTAGAAAATTTTTGTGTAAGTATATTCGTTAGTTCTGAGAATCAAACAGCATTTATTTTTCAGTATTTTCCCTTTATTTTTTTCCATTGTTTTTTCTAAATTGTAAAACAACGTTTGCTGGGACAGCTAGTGGGTATTATAAAGTTCGAGCTTTATATTAAATTATTATAATTTACAAGGATTTATAGAGGGCTTGGCTAAAAGTGATTGTCCAGTGCTTGGAACATTTCTAAGTATTGTAACTACAAAGGAATGTTTATAGGCAGAAACAATGTCTAAAAATAATTCTATAGGTATACCCAATTGGCACAATGGTCACCATACCGGACTGCCAAACACAGGGTTGCGGGTTCGATTCCCGCCTCAGACAATTGTTTATGCTTAGACTAGCAACCCGCTCCGGCTTCGCACAGCTATATTATGCATGTATTATACATATAAACCTTCCTCTTGAATCACTCTATCTATTAAACAAACCGCATCAAAATCCGTTGCGTAGTTTTAAAGTTCTAAGCATACAAAGGGAAATAGGGATATAGGGACGGCGAAAAGTGACTTTATTTTATACTATGTAGTGATGATATTTGTCTGTGGTCTGGTTGTTTCTATGTATTATAAGTATATATTTACAAAAGAAAAGTATAAGAGTACTATATCCGTTGTCTAGCACCCATAACACAAGTCTAGTTACTTGGCTTGGGGCTAGATCGCGATGTGTGGAATGTCCTGCAATATTTATTTATTTTTATATTTATTTTGTAAGACTACCTACTTCTTATGAATCAGTGTTGATTGATTATTAATTGTTCATTCTTACAAGGTTACGGGTTCGATCCCCGCTGTCAAATAATAAGTATTTGTGTGCATATATTTGTTTATGTAAGCAAATATTTGTTGTAGTCTGGGTGTTTTTGTATATTATTTACCAAATATAAATGTATTATATCTGTTGTCTGTCATAACAAAAGCTTAGTTTGGAGCTAGATGCCGCTGTAATGTCCCGCAGTATTAATTTAAAAATATATAAAAAAGACATTGAATTTTCCATAAAATGGGACATAATAAAAAACAACACACCTTTTTCATTAGTTAAAATCAGTTAAAAATCAAATCAAGG
This sequence comes from Idaea aversata, assembly GCA_907269075.1. Taxonomy (NCBI): domain Eukaryota; kingdom Metazoa; phylum Arthropoda; class Insecta; order Lepidoptera; family Geometridae; genus Idaea; species Idaea aversata. Next base: position 5,054,343 of record OU026099.1, on the reverse strand, counting down.
CATTTTTTAAATATATTATTTAAGGAACAAAAGTAAAACATAGCTACTCGGTAGAGTAGCTGATGGATGACTAAACACTAGCTAACTTTAGTTTTTAGGGTTCCGTATCCAAAGGGTAAAAACGGTACCCTTTTACTAAGACCATACTGTTTGTCACAAGGCTGTATCTCATGAACCGTGATAGCTAGACAGTTCACAGATGATGTATTTCTGTTACCGCAATAACTAGTAAAACAGAATATAATGGTATGGAGTGTGCGCGAGTCCGACTCGCACTTGGCCGGTTTTTTAAATAACAATTTTAATCGATTTTAATACCTAAGTAATCAATGGCTTTAAATTATTTACAATTATATGACATAAAGTCTATTGCTAAAATAACGTTTAAATAAGATTGATTTATTAATAGCTTTAAAAAGATATTAACATTTAATTAAAAAGCTATTATTATAGCTTTGAAAAACTATTAATAAAGTTAAGTTAAAGTTAAACTACTTAAAAAGTTATTTATTAAAATTAAAATAGTAAAATATATTATTTAAGTAATCATGTGATTTCATTATTGCATATTATTTATCGGTTCAAACAACTGTGGCTTTATATTATTTAAATTAAATGCACTATGGTCAAATTGTGGAACTAAAGTTTAGATAATTTTTATAGCACCACTTTACTATCACAAGGTACATAGTATAAAATAAAGTCACTTTTCGCCGTCCCTATGTCCCTATTTCCCTTTGTATGCTTAGATATTTAAAACTATGCAACGGATTTTGATGCGGTTTTTTAAATGGATAGAGTGATTCAAGAGGAAGGCTTATAATATGTATAATACATGAATATTATGCATAATATAGCCGTGCGAAGCCGGAGCGGGTCGCTAGTCAGAAATAAGTTAATTAAAAACCTTTATCAATTAATAAAAGAAAGGCGGCTACTGATTTTTTTCACCATTGTCTTTGTTTTTGTACCATTAATTATTGTAGTAGTTCGATTGGCCGAACACTGGGACAAAATAGTCTAGACAGTTCCGTTCTGTTCCCCAAAAAATACAACGGGTTAAAGCCTTATTTATGACCATATCATTTGCTCAAAATTCCAAAAATATTTAATTAAATCAGTCCCTATTTATTTTAAAAAATGTTAGTAAACATAAGTTTAAATTACCTACCTAATTAGTTAGGCATCTATGATTTTTTTAATTTCTATCAACTCACTTGAAAGTAAGGTCCTGTCACGAAATAACGCCGGGAAATATCACTGACACAAGTTTGAAAAAATAATCCAAAATAAAAATGTTATGTACGTTCTGTTTGACGGTCAGCAATGTATTGGTTGCTGTGTGATAATGCGGTTGCTTTTATAGCGTTCGGGAGGCGCCTCTACACCGATGCAAGTTGCGCTTGCCCATCTCCTTTCTTAGGAGCTTCCATTTTCAAACTTTGCAAAAAAACAAACAGATGGACAAGAGAGTGATCTTATAGGTTCTTTTTTTCACCTTTTGAGGTACGGTACCCTAAAATGTACTAATATTATGACATTTAAAAGTTTACTATTTAATTGGTAGTCACTAGTCAGGCCATGCACATATAAAAAGGTTTCTTGAAGTGAGAAATAATCCTATCCTTATAGATGCAAGAGAATAATTTCTTGTTTTTCTATAATCATCACTATCTTAACACTACATAGTATAAAACAAAGTCGCTTTCTCTGTCCCTATTACCTTTGTATGCTTAAATCTGCAACTATGCAACGGATTTTGATGCAGTTTTTTTAATAGATAGAGTGATTCATAGGGAAAGGTTAATATGTATAATGCATGCATAATGTAGCCGTGCGAAGCCGGGGCGGGTCGCTAGTATTATAATAAGAAAAGATTTTTTATAGGCTCCGAAACTGGACCGTTTTTGATGAAACTTGGTATGAGGATACATTGATTCATTGGGAGTAACCTAAGCTTTTTATCCCGATATTTCCACGGGATCGGGAGTTATACGCGGGTGAAACTGCGGTGCGCTGCTAGTAGTAAATACTCTTGAAAATAAAAAGATTTATTCATAACTAGCTGCACCCCGCGGTTTCACCCGCGTAAGTCCGATGTTTCTCACCGTTTAAACCTTCCCTGGACTACGACAAACATGTCAAAACCAAAATCATATAAATCGGTTCAGCCGTTCTCGAGTTTTAGCGAGACTAACGAACAGCAATTGATTTTTATATATTAAGATTTAACAATATTACTTTAAGAATACTGCTAATCATAATGAAAAGTACAAAATCAACAATTCTTTTTGCTCCTTTCTGCATTGATTTATTACAGGCCTGAGTCCTAATTTTGGTGGAGTTTTGTTGTTAATTCTTTAAGCTTTCAATTTCTGTTCTGATTTATTTAGTCCTTTTTTGGTCTGTTTGCGATAAATACCTATAAGGTAAATAATATTATTTGCCTTAACATCTAATCCAGGCTTAGTCGACCGTGTCCAGAGGAAAGAAACTCTGTTTTCCTTCACCGACCGTAAGAGCAATGTTAATAAGCACACAAACTTTCGAAAAAAAAAATCGTGCCTGACTGGCCGGGATTCGAACCCACAACCTTCAGAACAAAAGTCGAGCTATCTACCACTACGCTACGTCGCTCTAATGTATTATTTCCTATCTTCTTTATCTATACTAATCTATACTAATATTATAAAGAAGTAAAGTTTGTGTGTTTGTTAAATTGTAAGGGGTAATCTCGGGATCTACTGAACCGATTTTAAAAATTCTTTCACCAATAGAAAGCCACATTATTGCTGAGTGTCATAGATTATATAAAAAACCGAAAAATAAAAAGGCTTTTACGTGGTAGTCCGTTTTGCAAAGTTAATCGGAGAAAATACGGTCGAATGAAAGAGTTTCTTACGAACGCTGCCTTAACTATGAAAGATATATTTTTGAGTTCTATAGAAAAGATGTGGAGCTTGAAAATGCCTACAAAAAAGTCACGACAGCATATGTCTAACTTTAATATTTAAGTTACAAAAAGTATTTTTTTAAATATTATTATATAGATAATTTAATTTTTAATATTAATAAAATAAATGCTCAACGAAGTGGGCACGAGTCAGCTAGTTAATATTATATAGAGGTAAAGTTTGTGGGTTTGTGAAGTTGACCCAATCTCCGAAACCATTAGACCGATTTGGATGAAATTTCGCATAGAGATAGCCGAGTGTTTTTTTTATTTTTTATCCCAAAATTCCCAATGGATCGGGCCTTACGCGGGTGAACCCACGGGGCTCAGCTATAGTAAACTTTATGCTTTTTGAATGATTACTATTTACCCTGACAAACAGATTAGGTTAGGTTTTTCTCAACTTCTTGTCCATCCAAAGGTTGCCTGGAAGAGATCGCTTTGAGCGATAAGGCCGCCCTTTGTAACACTTAGACTTAAGCTTTTAATTTTTTTAAATTTTACTATTAATGTTATTTGAAATTTGTGTTTACAATAAAGAATTTATCTATCTATCTATCTATTAGGTTTTAGATAGGTTTATGACCTTAAACCTGCGAGCACGCAGCTTGCACTAATGTAGGCCATACAAAGAGGGCACTGACTTACCTAGGTCTAACCGTAACTAAGTATCGGTGTATTTGGGTAAAAGAAGGCGTAATAAATATCCACATCTTATTATATTACCTTAACGAAGCTGGTCAAGTTCAAGTGCAATAATATTATCAGCCTTGGGTTCCGCGCGATAATTAACACAATAAAATGCAAATGTAGGCATAATTCATTTTATGACTAAGTAATATTTACGAAGAAAGGTTGAATTATTTTGATAAAACGGTAATAAATACTGTCGTAATGATTTTTTGGGTACCGCATCAGTATAAAGCAAAGTCGCTTCTGTCCGTCTCTATGTATGCTTAGATGTTTAAAACTACGCAACGGATTTTGAGGCGATTTTTTTCAATAGATAGAGTAGGTAATTCAACAGGAAGGTTTTGGTACATAATACAAAATTACCCCGCGTACGAAGTCGCGTGCAACAGCTCGTTTTAAAATAAATCGTAGGAATTGGAGGATCATCTCTTTTTTCGTTTATTGGTCGTGGTCCGACTGCCGGAGTTCTATCAATCGAACCACAGGCAAATCAAACTGTCCGTAGTTCTATCAATCGAACCACGGGCAAATCAAACTGTCCGTAGTTCTATCAAACGAACCACGGGCAAATCAAACTATCCGCAGTTCTATCAATCGAACCATCGTTATAATAATATTCAATTGTATTAATAGTTTTACTGGAAGATTATGATTTCAGTCATTGCTCTCTTTTTTCCCACAAAACGGCTAGAGATAGCGAGTTGATTTTTTCTGTATATAAGCGGTTATTTAACTATTGCTTAACGTATTATGTGACTTATATTATGAAGCTAAATTTTAATCTTATTTAGACAACATAGTGCTTTCGATATTATGTTGACATAATTGACTAAGCCAGCAAAACGTTTCGGAGTGTAACATGAAAGTTTAAAATATATGTTGAAATATTGTAGAGTTTCTGAGATCCCGAAGCTGAGCCCGAAGCAAAGGTTTTTCATTAATAAACGGTTTTTTTACATCGTAATTCTTCTTTACTAAACTAAAGATCGAATACCTATTATAATTTTGGATTCATCATCATTACATAGTATAAAATAAAGTCACTTTCCGCTGTCTGTCCCTATGTATGCTTAGATCCTTAAAACTATATACGCAACGGATTTTGATGCGGGTTTTTTCAATAGAGTTATTGAAGAGGATAGTTTAAAGCCGAAGCCGGAGCGGGTCGCTAGTTTTATAATAAATTAATTTGCGAACTTCAAACCCAGTTCTAAATCGATTTTATTAAGCAAAATTACGTAATGCACATTATTAATTACATTCCAGGGTGTTAAATAGTACCTAATTTTCATTAAAAAATAATCAAGAATTTATATGTATTCTACGTACAGTAAGGGTCATAAGTAAATGGTCAGTTTGCTACAATAATACTATCAACAAGTATTGGAGTTACGACCTTCTTCTAATAGACGTTACACACAAACCTAAATGCTTGAATTAAAAGTACTCAGTGCCACCGATCAGCAGGTATAAAATAAATTCGTGCGAAACGACCATCAATAATTTATTTTTTAATAAAAAGGGTCGTTTCGCACTTTCGTGCGAACTTCTTGCGGGCGAAACGACCACCTACTCATTATTTTCAACATGTTACCTAAGTCTTTAGTTGGCCGAGTGGTATGAGCCGCCACCCGCTACACCAACCGACGACGTGGGTTCGATCCACAGGTTGCGTTATTATAATGTTCAAATAGTGCTGCACAGGATTGTAAACGTAACGGTGGGCAGAGACTTTTGACCGTGGATTGTACCTACAACAGTAATAACTATTGCTTTATAGAATTAACATGGGATATGCAAATTAAAGTTGCAAGGAAATGAGCTTCGAGGTAAACATAGTATTTTAGATGACAGATATCTAATTTTTAACGACTGTTTAAATGTTTCTTATCCTTAATAAGGTTCCTTGATATAAAACGAATGCTTCATTAGCTCGCACGCGATAAGCTTCTCCCGTTCGCGAGTTACTGAAGATTAAAAGTAATATATTTTTCTTTTAGAAACACCTGTTCGATTGCAAATTAAGAATAATCTTCCTTTATTGAGGTAATTTAACTATTTAGACCCAAATTTAAAACCTTGTTATTCATCATCATCATGTCAGCCCATACACGTCCACTGCTGGACATAGGCCTCCCCCATACGACGCCACAAACAGCGGTCCTGAGCCGCCTCCATCCACCGACCACCCGCGACCGCCACAATGTCGCGCGACCGCCACAATGTCGTTATTAGATTTGTATTTTTATTTATTTTGTTTATAATGAAAAGGCTCAGGTGAAAACGTGGAGTATACTATACTAGCGACCAGCCCCGGCTTCGCACGGCTATATTATGCATGTATTATACATATAAACCTTCCTTCTGAATCACTCTATCTATTACAAAAAACCGCATCAAAATCCGTTGCGTAGTTTTAAAGATCTAAGCATACAAAGGGAAATAGGGACGGCGAAAAGTGACTTTATTTTATACTATGTAGTGATAGCATAGTGATAGTGACTATACTAATATTATAAAGCTGTAGAGTTTTTTTGTTTAAACGCGCTAATCTCAGGAACTACTGGTTAGAATTGAAAAAATATTTATGTGTTAGATAGTCCATTTATCGAGGAAGGCTATAGGCTACTTTTTATTTTGATATTCCCACGGGATCGAGACTTATTTGGGTGAAACCGCGGGGCGCAGCTAGTACCTATATTATTCTCGTGTAGCGGTGTTAGTTACCAAACTCCACCTAAACGGCCGAACCGATTTGTATGAATTTTTTGCGTATATTCATTAGATCTGAGAATCTAACAACATCCATTTTTTTTTCTTTACTTATATATATTTTTTTGTAAATGGCAAAACAACGTTTGCCGGGACAGATAGTCTATACATATATATAAAATGCTTTGTCCTGAACGACTGACTGACTGACGGATCAACGCACAGCCTAAACTATTGATCGTAGAGACCAGAAACTTGGAGGGTGTGTTTCTTGCATGACGTAGGTATATAGGCACCGGATTTAAGACAGAATTTTTCGAAATTCTACCCCTTAGGGGGTGAAAAAGTGGGGCAAAGTTTGTATAGAATAATGTGTTAACTTTTTCAATCTACTTTTTTGAATAAACATTCTTTAACAGAATTATTGAAAGACGTATTTCGTATTTTATTGAAATCCATCTCCTAAAGCTGGGTACTGACCGGCGTTACGGGGCGTAATGTAACGTGTTACACAGCGAGCATTCGTGCAGTCAGTACGTCGTTTGACGAGCATGTTACGCCAATTTTAGAACACAGCGTACATGCTCTATGCGTAACACGCTCGATGCGAATGTTACATTACACCTCGTAACGTAGGTCAGTACCCACCTTAACGGGGTTAAAAAGGGGTAGAAAGACATCTACGCGGACGAAGTTGCGGACAAAAGCTAGCTATAATAGTGAGTGAATCATGTCATATAGTAGGTAAAGCTAGTAGGTATTAAACGTAGGTATTTTTTTTCGCTAGGAAAATTACACGTGCACAATCTCTGATGCCGATGATCGATGATACAAACATTGTGACGTAGATGTGTTTATGAATTTTTTGGAATCCTTGAACTACGATATAACTTTCTTATTTTCATTTAACGAACTTAGGTGAAAGGCTAGCTGTTTGACTAACTAAATACATAGGTAAGTACTTGGTTCCTAAAATTAAAATGCCATTTAACTCAAGCTTGTTTGTTTCCGGATCTGTCTGGAAAGTAAAATACTCTTGAGCTATAATTTGTAACTCTTTTTCTTTCTTTTTGTTGTTAAATTTTCTTTTACGTCTCTAGCAAACAAGAGTATTTATCTATATGTGAAAACATTTAAATGGTGTGTTTGTAACCACTTAAATATTTAATTTGTTAATTTTACTATTTGTTTTCCATTGAAAATAATAATAATAATACATATAATTCAAAGTCCTTCCTGCCTGACCGATATGATATGTCAACTCACAGATCGAACCAAATGGACGGATCGGGATTTTTATAGCTAGTATGATACGTCATAACAGCTATAAAAATACCGATCACCAAGACAGGATATTCGACGACCTCTGTGGCGCGTCGGGCGAACACCCGACTGCGACGCAGAAGGTTGCGGGTTCGATTCCCGCCGGGAACAAGTATTTATGCTGACCATAAATTCTTGTTTCTGGTTCTGGGTGTTTCCTATATGTATAATATGTATATATTTACAAAAAAAAAGTATATAAGTAGTTTATCCGTTATCTGGCACCCATAACACAAGCATTAAGTTGCTTAGCTTGGGGCTGGATGGCGATGTGTAATATGTCCTGAAGTATTTATTTATATTTATTTATATTCACCCGAAAGGCTTTTTTTCATGAAGAAAGAATTTTGACCCCTATAAGGACGAAGACGCGGGTGGAAATTAGCACAATAATTGTATCTAATAATACTCTTTATACTTAGTGTTTAAGACATAATATGTCTATAATACAGAACAAAAGTTGTTTGTCTAGACTCCAGAGAGACAGACATTTGGTTTTCAATACCTTCGCTATAAGTAACACATTGTATTATTTGTTTGACTTGTTACTTAATTAATGTAATTGAATTAAGGTGAAAGGGTACCGGGCGCTCTCTCCATACAAACGAAGTCGACTGTTTCCTCCCTGGATACCCTACATTAGCACAAATAGTTTTGTGCCATAAAACCTATAACTGCCATGCCTATGTTTTGTTTTTTTTTTTAATTTCTAATTATCATAGAAATAAAAAATTCAAAAAGAAACAAAAAATAAGCGGCATGGTCATGGCAGTTATAAGTTTTATGCACTAAAAATATTTGCTTTAATGTCATTATCCAGGGAGAAAACAGTCGACTACGTTTGTAATAGTTTGTATGGAAAGAGCTCCCGATAGCCTTTCCTCTTAACCCCTTTTTAGTTTTTAATACCCTCGCTGTAACACACAGTATTATTTGTGTGCATTAAAATTTTAGACGGAACCCTCACTTTAAAATATTGAACTTTCTCTTATCGGACTTTATTTTTTAAAAGTAACAATAATAAAAAGTTTGTCTATGTCGTCGATCTGACCTTGACATCGTATCGACGTGAAAGTAACACGTCACGTTATTACTGCTATAAAGCTGTTCGTTTGATAAAATATAGGTAGTATTTATCTCTATAAAATGCTTTTCGACGAATTTACAGTACTAATTAATAGCAGCGCTCCGCGGTTTAACTCCCGATCCCGTCGGAATATCGGGATAAAAAGTAGCCTATGTTAATTCTAATGAATCAATGTATCCTCATACTGAGTTTCATCAAAATCGGTCCAGTAGTTTCGGAGCCTATTCAATTCAAACAAACAAATCTTTCCACTTTATAATATACTAGCGACCCGCTCCGGCTTCGCACGGTTATATTATGCAGGTATTATACATATAAACCTTCCTCTTGAATCACTCTATCCATTAAAAAAAACCGCATCAAAATCTGTTGCGTAGTTTTAAAGATCTAAGCATACAAAGGGATATAGGGACAGATAAAGCGACTTTGTTTTATACTATGTAGTGATAGTGATGACTAGCAACGCTCCGCGGTTTTACCCGAGTAGCTCCTGTACTCATGGGAAAATTGGGATAAAAAGTACCCTATGTTACTCCCAATGAATCACTGTATCCTCATACCGAGTTTTATTAAAATCGGTCCAGTAGTTTCAGAGCCTATTCAATTCCAACAAACAAATATTTTCTCTAATATTAGTATAGTAAGTAGCAATGCGTTTTGACGAAGTTATGCGTAATCAGTGTAGCCAACTTTACAGTTTTAACTGTTGATCTACAGTTTTTTGGAAATTATCTCAGTTTTTAGTTTAAGCCTCGAAATCTACAGTTTTTTTTTTGTTATGGATAGACCTTTTTAAGCTGTTATAAATAAGCTTCCTCAAAAATAGCTGGTCACATTTGTTGCAATACTAGCTTTTAAATATTACTAATTTTATTTGACATAATGTATCTATAGGACTCTTGATATTTAATTTGATTAAAACTTTGATAATCACATGATTTTTCTTGTATTTAATTCCCTCTCTAAAATGTATTCTATTTATTACCATCATTAAATAATAAAAAGATAAAGCTGTAGATTTACTGTTTTTTAATTTGACATTTACAGTTTTCTACAGTTTTTTTCTGGCATATCTACAGTTTAGCTCTATGCTGAGGTTGGCAACATTGTGCGTAATACGAAATGTCTATCTTATAGACGAACAACTTTTGTTAATTAATTTTGTTAACTCAAAGCAAGAAATGATCCTCTCCCTATAGACGCTAGAGATTAATTTCTTGGTTTTAGTAAATGTTTTCTTGAAAATAATAAGCAGTAGGTATTCTTGATTTAAGGACATTGCTTTTAAATAAAAAGCTGATGTCTTGGAATTTTCAAAGTTTCCATGGTCATAGAGCATATTAAAAAACACGTTTTAATAAATTAAGACAAGATATCTGCGTCTGTCTTTCCTGACTTCCTTCCGCGTAGAATTTTAAGGGTCCTCAGGCATCTGCTATATCTTAGACAAGCATCGTCACTTGCCATCATAATCGGGCAGAGGTGTGATAGTGGTCAAAAGTTGACCTATAATTTGTGAAAAATGTACAGCAGCAATGTGCGTGCGTATCTGCAGCATATTATTATGCTGAGGCTTTACCCATTCGAGCAACACACGACTTCTCAGATACTTATTATTTATTCTCTGTCTTTTGTATTCACTATTCTCTGTAACTATGACTTATTGTTTCTTGTTTGTTTTACTATTCTCTGTAACTATCTCTTATTGTTTCTTATTTGTGTGAATACTGTGTCGTGTGTTTGTTTGAATAAACTATGTTCTATTCTATTCTAAAAAAGGGAAAATTCCGAAAGAAAAAAAAAAGAATATTATGGTAAATATTGGTGTCTACTTACAAGTTTTCACGAAAATGTTTTGCCCATATCTTTTTGTCGTGCTGACTCAGGACCTTGATTTTTATACACCTAATAGGGACTATTAGACTATGAGACTCAGTATCTAGGATTAATTTCAACTGGGTAGGTCCACCCGTGAAAATCGGTGGTGACACACGGACAGACAGACAGACAAACGGACTAGAAAGTGATCTTATAAGGGTTTCTTTTTTACCTTTTGAGGTACGGAACTCCAACAATAAATTTCTGATGGTGTGGAACCCTAAAATCTTTTAACTCTTAAATCTTTTTGATTAATTGACACAAATCGTAACTGATACAAAGATACGATGGCTTTTATTATCACTGCAATAAAATATAATCTTTCTTAGGGAGATATTTGGTTACTTTGTCCTAAACTTATACTTAGATGAATTTATAACTTTAAAGGGATAAGAAATTAATAATATTGCGCTAAGTGCTATAAAAATACTCAACTCTGACTTTGTTGTTTATATTACCTAACTAGCTGCGCTCCGCGGTTTCACCCGCGAAAGTCCCGATCCCGTGGGAATATCAAAAGAAATAATAGCCTATAGCCTTCCTTGATAAATGGACTATCCAACACAAATAAATTTTCAATTCGAAACAGTAGTTCCTGAGATTAGCGCGTTCAAACAAACAAACAAACTCTTCAGCTTTATAATCACTATAGTATAAAATAAAGTCGCTTTTTCTGTCCCTATTTCCCTTTGAATGCTTAAATCTTTAAAACTACGCAACGGATTTTGATGCGGTTTTTTTAATAGATAGAGTGATTCAAGAGGAAGGTTTATATGTATAATACATGCATAATATAGCCGTGCGAAGCCGGAGCGGGTCGCTAGTATAAAATAAAGTCACTTTTCGCCGTCCCTATTTCCCTTTGTACGCTTAGATCTATAAAACTACGCAACGGATTTTGATGCGGTTTTTTTAATAGATAGAGTGATTCAAGAGGAAGGTTTATATGTATAATACATGCACAATATAGCCGTGCGAAGCCGGAGCGGGTCGCTAGTATTATTATATACTAGCGACCCGCCCCGGCTTCACACGGCCTATACTATGCATTTATTATACTTACCTATAAAACTTCCTCTTGAATCACTCTATATATTATTATCTATTAAAACCTACGAAACTAAAAAACGGTATCTAAAAAACCGCATCAAAATCCGTTGCGTAGTTTTAAAGATCTAAGCATACATAGGGACAGATAGCGGAAAGTGATTTGTTTTATACTATATAGTTAATTATAATTAATAAGTATAATATTATTAATATTATAAAGAGGAAAGATTTGATTGTTTGCTTAAAACGAATAGGCTCCGAAACTACTCGACCGATTGTAATGAAACTTGGTATGAGGATACATTGATTGATTGGGAGTGACAGAGGTTACTTTTTATCCCGATATTGGCACGGGCTCGGGAGTTACGCGGGTGAAACCGCGGAGTGCTGCTAGTATATTATAAAGTGGAAATATTTGTTTGTTTAAATTGTATAAGCTCTGAAACAACTGGACCGATTTTGACAAAAATTGGAATGAAGCTCCATTAAATCTTTGGGATTACCATAGGCTTCTTTTTATACGGATATTCCCACGTGTTTAAGACTTAGGGTGCGTTCACATATAACGTCCGTTTTACAGGTCCGTTAAAACGTGTATGTTATTAGCGTATGTAGTTGTATGAACGAGTTCACACATAATACAATATTCCGGATCCAGTAAAAAATAACGATCCGACAAAATAAGCAGTAATCCGTTTTACTGGTCCGTTTAAACGTATGTGTTATTAGCGTATGTAGTTGTATGAGCGAGTTCACACATAATACAGTATTTCGGATCCAGTAGGTATACTGATCCGTTTATCGGATCCATATCGGATAGTAGCGACGGATCCGTTAAAAAGGATCCTTTATATGCTGTGTGAATACTATCTCCAGTAGCGACGGATCCGTTAAAAAGGATCCTGTAAAAACGTACGTATATGTGAACGCGCCCCGTGGCTAAAATTACGGGGTGCTGCTAGTAGGTAAATATGGGTAGGTAATGTAGGTATTCCCTGTTTAGTTTTGTAAGATGAAGTGCAAACATATCCTGGGAATTCCTGGTTCGAAGTCTAAAGTTGTTTACATGCTAGAAGTGCAAAAACCATCTTTATTATTATCGATATTGTCTTTAGAACTTTCTCTTAGTCAATACAATTTATTTTGTTTATTTTCCTTGTTTATTCTTTGAAGCTTTATGGCTCTATGTAGGTGTTTGTTTGGTTCCATGATAAAGCCAATGGACCACACGCGAAATTTATTTCTTTTATCAATATTTATCGCTCGAAGTTAAGTTTCGTGTATCTACTTAGGGAAGTCATACTTTTTAAGGTTACATGACTTAAAAAGAAAAGACAAAGCAGAAACCTTAAAAGAACACTCGTTTTGTAGGATTCTGTACCCAAAGGGTAAAAAAACAAGACTTCTTTTTCTAAGACTCCACTATCTGTCTTTCTGTTATAGGCTGTATCTCATGAACCATGATAGCTAGACAGTTTAAAACACAGATGATGTATTTATTTGCCGCTATAACAACAAATACTAAAAATCAGAATATAATGGTACGGAACCCGTCGTGCGCGAGTCCGACTCGCACTTGACCGGATTTTTTAATAACTTTGAGCGCAAAATAACTGACTGCACCAATTCGAGTGGTTGGGTAGCTTTTTATGCGATCACGAGTTACTGACAATCAAAACGAATAATTTTTCAAACAGTAGCTCGCATGTAAGGTTTTATAAGCAAGCTTTTGTCTATTTTTTTCCTTACTGAAAAACATATCTATCTGGGTTTTCCTAAAACAATAAATTATTAATTTTTGAAGTGAAAACTTCTTTAGCGGCGTTGAGCACTTTTTCTGTAATGGGTATAAAATCTTAAACTCGCGTCAGGACACGTGACCTGATCGAAAAAGCGTAAGACGGATGGAGAGTAGACAGCTATCCCCTCTCTACGGCGCGGCGAAAATGTATGCCTGGGCCTACTGTTTTTAATTTGGCTGTGAGTGTATTAAGACGTACATATGGTAGTTTTTAACGGACGACTATTGACGGACGACAAATGTCGGACGACTATTTGTCGGACGACTATTGACGGACGACAAATGTCGGACGACTATTTGTTGGACGACAAATGTCGGACGACTATTTGTCGGACGACTATTGACGGACGACAAATGTCGGAATACAAATGTCGGACGACAATTTGTTGGACGACAAATGTCGGACGACTATTTGTTGGACGACTATTTTTTTTTTTCATCTAAAACTCTTTTTGCGTATGTTCTCGCGACATATGAGATTTTATTTTTTTACTTCAGGGTTAACCCATATAACACTAAGGACACAATAAAAATTAAATATAAACATTAACGCAAAATTATTTACGACGTATTACATTATATTATAGGTACCTAGATTATATCATTTAATTAACATCATCATCATCATTTAATTAACATCAATAAAATAAAATAAAAGGTTAATATTCTGTTCAGTTTGACGCCAAGACAGGGTTAATCATGTTAATGGTCTTAATTTAATTAATATCTATACATATAATTAAAATGCTTTGTCCTGAATGACTGACTGACAGATCAACGCACAGCCTAAACCGCTGATCGTAGAGACCGTAGATTATTATGAATTTCCTTGCTTCATTACAGGGTTATTGGTAATTATACTAGCAAGCAGTTGAGGGCTACTTCTGTGCACCTTAACAAACAACTTTTGTTCTACGACTTTTAGAAATTCGAAAAAAAAAAACTGAGGTTATGTTAATTTGAAAAACAGATGATTTTTTAAAACAAAGGTCATTCAGACTAAGAACAGTTGATAAAACTTAAAAAATAAGTAAAATTTTAAGGTTAATGATCTCTCCGTGTAAGGAACAGCTGATTTCAGGTAAACCTAACCTCAAAGTTTTCGAAAAAAAATGTTCGAATTTCCGAAAGTTGTAGAACAAATGTTGTTAGTTAAGGTGCACAGAAGAAGCCCTCAACGGCTTGCTAGTATAATTTCCAATAACCCTATATAATATCTTGGTACACGTACGTATAACCAGCGATTTCGATTTCTAATGAAATACTTACAAAAATACAATACGAATTATAAGTATTTGTTAGTACTTACCCTAGTTTTCAATACAAACACATGCGATTGTATCAAAATGTACACAGAGACTGCGTAAATTTATTCGGTGCCAATAGAAATTGTTTAAAAATAAATGTTTCAGTCAGATTCAAGTTCAACACTTTCTGCGGGGGATGTAAACAATTGTAGGTATATTTTCTTAGAAAAATCTGATGTGACTTTTCATCATGGTATCAATTTTACTCCTAAGAATAACTGTTTTGACTTTCCTGTTGAAGGTAACGTCTTACTGTGACAAAAAAAACCGGCCAAGTACGAGTCTGTTCGCGTACGAATGGTTCCGTACCATTACGATCGATACATACGAGCAAAAAACCCTAAAAAATATAGTACCTATGTCAGATGAGGCTGTATAGGTTAAAAGTATTTTGCCTGCCCTTTTAGGAGTATTATTAACAACAAAAATATTGCCTAAAAAATAGTTAATATGAAAATTACCTACAAAACTCTCTTAAACTCAAAAAATATTTACTTTTTTGATTTGTTGCTCTCCGGCTATATTATGAATGTATTATACATATAACCCTTCCTCTTGAATCACTCTAGTTCTAAGATCTTTAAAACTACGCAATGGATTTTGATGCGGTTTATCAAAATCCGTTGCGTAGTTTTAAAGATCTAAGCATACAAAGGGACATAGCGAAAAGTGACTTTATTTTATACTATGTAGTGATGTAGTAAGTATTCCTTTTATATACCTAACTAACTCCGAATTATATACCTAACTAACGATACTATAAAAGCGGAGCTTTACCATTTGTTTCAGCGAAAGGGTTTTAATACGAAAAGGGGTTGTTCTAGTTTGGAAATTCGAACATTTTTTTCGATAATTCTTAGGGAATTTTTACTTGAAAATCAGCTGTTTCATACAAAAACTTCGAACGAAATGTTCGTATTTCCAAGATTTCGTCCAAGATTTCGTTCGTATTTCTAGAACAACCCCCTTTCGTATTACAACCCCTTATCGCTGAAACACATTGTGTAAGCAATAATGTAAATAATGTAGCAATTGCGAAAGAAATAAAAGCATTTGTTTTTTTTATGAAATTCATTCAGTTCGGTTCAGTTCGGTTCAGTAATTTGGTTTTTAAATCACAATAGCTGAAAAAAGCAAGCTTAAGAGGAAAGGTTACCTGGGGCTTTCTCCATACAAACTATTACTAACGTAGTCGACTGTTTTCTCCCTGGACAATGACACTAGAGCAAATATTTTTGTAGCATAAACCTTATAATTGCCATGACCATGCCCCTATCTTTTGTTTTTTTTTATTTTTTAAATTTTTTAAATTTTAATTTCTATTATAATTAGAAAATGAAAAAAACCAAAACATGGCAGTTATAGGTTTTATGGCACAAAAATATTTGTGCTAGTGTCATTATCCAGGGAGGAAACAGTCGACTACGTTTGTATGGAGAGCGCGCAGGTACCCTTTCACCTTAAATCTCTGTAAAAACCTACCAACATTAGAAACCTAGATGAACTGAAAGCGCCGTTATTCCCTCTTTGTCGGATCATAAAATAAAATATATTCTTAAAGCAAGTCAAACGTGAAGCGGTAGGGCTTATTGCACTAAAGTATAGGTATCTATGTATGTGACACTTCAACGTTAAACTAAAAACTAATTACAGTGTTCCGGTTTGCCCGTTAAACCGACGTTCACCGTTAATACTAAAGCTTAGGACAGGCAGGTGTGTTAAAGTTTAATAAAGTTATTAATATGGATAGTTTAGTGTCTCATCCCAAAGCCTTAATAAGGCTGAACTATTATTATTTTCACTATATAACTAAGGTAATGTATTTAAAAGTTATCAATCTCGGGAAAATGGTGCTTGCTTCAACCAAATTACGTGACGTCATCCTTTGCAACAGATGTTGCTATTTCTAACGTCTTTGGTTTTTAGATGTATTATTAAAAATGAGCATATTTGGTTTAATAAAAACAAGACGTTTTCTTGTCTCAACTGCGACTACGTTCCCCAATTTGTCCCCGACCCAAAAATGATATACATTGACATATGTTTTTTTCGTTGATTACGTACATGAATGTCGATTTAAAGAATATCTTTCCTGAAAATAGAACTATATATTCAATAGTGTAAAAACTTGTTTTTTTTAAAGTAAATACGATTAAATTTGACGGCCCAGTTGGCACAATGGTCCCCATGCCGGACTGCCAAACACAGGGTTGCGGGTTCGATTCCCGCCTCAGACAAGTATTTATGCTTAGATACTTGTCTGTGGTCTGGTTGTTTCTATGTATTATAAGTATATATTTACAAAAGAAAAGTATATAAGTAGTATATCCGTTGTCTAGCACCCATAACACAAGTCTAGTTACTTAGCTTGGGGCTAGATGGCGATGTGTGGAATGTCCTGCAATATTTATTTATTTATTAAATTATTAATTTATTATAACATTGACTTAGTTTAATAAGCAAGAAAATAAACTTTTAGCCAGTGTACACATGGCTTTACCAAAAATTAAGCTTTTGTCAACCGATGCAATAGCTGTGAATTGTCAAGCTGTCTGTCGAGAGAACCTGTTAATAAGTAGGTACAAACTGACGCTTCAGTCAGAATAATGATTTTTGTCTTACATCTAGCTGTTATAACAGGTAATGTAGTTGACATACGAATTCTGTTTGCATGTCCTATAGAAAATAGTAATAAACAGCCTGTTTATACACTTATGTACCACGTCCTTGACTTCTGTTTTTTTCGGTACTTTCTCATTCTGTGTTTGTTTATTGTCATCTTATTTGGCTTCCTATTATAAGTGAATCTCATTCCTACTACAGATATTTTTTAGAATTTTCGTTCCGGGGTATTACACTCAGTTGCACGAATTAGCCCGCTCCGGCTTCGCACGGCTATATTAAGCATGTATTATACATATAAACCTTCCTCTTGAATCACTCTATCTATTTAATCCGTTGGATAGTTTTAAAGATTTAAGCATACATAGGGATATAGGGACAGAGAAAGCGACTTTGTTTTATACTATGTAGTGATAGTGAAGATGAAAGGGTACCGCGGGCGCTCGCTCCATACAAACGTAGTCGACTGTTTCCTCTCTGGATAATGACACTAAGAGCAAATATTTTTGTTGCATAAAACTTATAACTACCATGACCATGCCCCTGACCGTGGCGGGAATCGAACCCAAGACCCTGTGTTTGGCAGTCCGGCATGGTGACCATTGTGCCACAGTTGGCACAATGGTCACCATGCCGGTGTAGTTTTTAATTTAAGTTTTTAATTTGACGACCCAGTGGTCGTCAAATTAAAAACTTACCATAATATGTTTATGGCCAAAATGGGTCATTCCCTCCCGTTCCTCAATTTCTTTCCATCTTCTCTGCTTAGATAAAATGTTTTTAATATATATTTTAATTATATTCTTTACCGTTGGATCTGAAAGCATTTTGAAAAATCTTACTATATATTTTGATGGGTTATATGCTTAATTTACTTCCATTTGTAATTTTTTGTCATCTAATCGTTTTATTACGTTTAATTGTATGTAAAATAGTGTGTGAAAATCTAACTCGGTTTTACCGGTTTTATACTTTGAAAATGGTCAGTTCGTTGAAGTAACATCATAACAAATCAGCACCTCTTTGATATGCGGACAAGGTCATGGTATATTTTTTGTTAACTATAAGTAAGTAAGTAAAAAACTAAAAACCATAGTTGAATTTTAGTAGGTTTCCTAAAGTCAATAATTGCCAATTTCATAAATCTATGTAGGATACGTAATTTGCAAAGCATAAAACTTAATTTATGTCCATCTCAATTAATTCTTTTGAACTCTTGTAATTATTAAAATAAAAGAACTTTTTTAAGTAATCCGGTTTCTTTTTGTAGACGTGCAAATTAAAACAAATTAATAACAAATATGAAAGATATTACTAATACACTATATGTTTTATGTGTAAGTATTTATATAAAATAACTAGCTGTCACTGCAAATGTCGTTTTGCCATTTACAAAAAAAAAAGATGTTCGATTCTCAGACATATCGAATATACATTAAAAATTTCATACAAATAAGTTCAGCACGTTTAGGTGGACATAGGTAACTAACACTGCGACACGAGAATTTTAAATACGTAAAAAGGGATATAAATTGAGATAACCTTTGTAGTTATATTTATTGCATAATTTTTAGGTGCTTACTTTATGATTCTTTGCTCTCAAGATTCAGTTTAAATAATTTGAAGGTGTCCTGGAAAATATTATAATGTATTTATAAACGCATCTTAATTATATCTAGTGAAGTCAGGAAAAAACCTTAAACATGACATATGAATCATCATAAACGCAAGACAAGGAAAAAAATGTCGTAAGTTGAGATCTTTAAATTGTTGTCTTCATGTGTATTTATATACTATCTTTATGTTGGTGCAGACTAGATGTTGTTTTAAGATTAACTAAACAAATTATTTTACATTTGTTTGATTTTCGCATCTTTCTCAATAAGTTTTCTTAATAATTATTGCATTTGCTTGTCAATTCTTATGTCTTTTTGTTCTGTAATTATGTTGCCGTGTGTTTTATGTCAAATAAACTATTATTTTCTATCATTTTGGCATATTTAAAAGCAGATAAATTATATATATTATTATCATGTACATCTTGTTTGTGATAATTAACTCCCGGACGTACCTATGTATGTTAATTTCAAATTAGAAAAGATTGCCTTACCTAGAATATCTTTACCAACACACTTTCAGATTTGTTATTATAGCAAGAATAGCCTACTTATTTCAGGTTATATACCCACTGTCTCTCAGAATTTGTTCACTATTGCAATTTGCTAGTTTTTTGTTGAAAACGAAATTATTACCTTTGATTTAATGTTGTTCGTATTTGTCTTCGATGAATCATGACTTTGTATTTGATTTTTTTGCAAAAGTATCCTTTAATTAGGTAGTCGTGGTTGTAAAAGATATTACGCACGTTCATTATAACAATTTTATAAATCATAGGGAGCATTGGTCTCGTATTATTATGGGAGGCTTTCGAGGTCGATATCACGTTATGTTCTGTGACTCTGGGAGTATTTTCTACTTGACTACTCTGAAAAAAAAGGCATAGGTAGGTCCCTAATATTCGCTTGTAAACTTTGACGACAGAATGAGGAGTCGACGGATATTCGCTGGACACTCAGAATTGTCTCTCTTAAGTATTTTTACAAGTTGTAAGATGCGAAAGAAATGAAATAGGAAATGATGTATGGCACAAATTTATTATTCATGAAAAAAAATATAACTTAGATTTGTAGCCTTCAGCCACGTTCGTAACCAAGTTTTTGTAACTAGTTGTGAATGTGGATTTTTTTGTCGCTGATTTGTAACCCAGTTACCAATAGCGGTTTTGATAAAGCTTTGGTGTTTATTATTTTAAAATACAAAAAAATGGTGTTTAAAAAATAAAAAGTCTTGTAGGCAAGTTTTGATAAACAAGGGCGGATATTTTAGCTTATTTTACAAATACAAAAACATAATATATTATAAAAACCTGGTAAAAATCAGTAACATATAACTAAACTACCTTATTCCCGCGACATTGAAAAAATGTGTTTATTTACGACATCACATTAGGAACTAGGAAGAAACCTCTCAATGTATCAGTGTTTCTCTACTATAATATGCATGTATTATACCTATAAACCTTCCTCTTGAATCACTTTATTTATTTAATAAAAACGCATCAAAATCCGTTGCGTAGTGTAGAATACATAGGGACAGACAGACAGCGGAAGCGACTTTGTTTGTAGTGATGAAATGTATTTAAGTTATTTTCCTATACATGTACAATTATATCTATTATTTTACATTTATCTCCGTTAATAATACATAATCGAACAAAAAGACATAATACGAGATTTATTGTTCAGTATACACTTAATAAATAGCTTATATTATTAAACCCAATCATGACACCATAATAAGTAAGTTAGAGAACATAATAAGTAGGTAATTTTTAAAAATTAAAAATACTACAATGATATACAAATACAAAATTAAATATAATTAAAGTTATTTAATACAAAACCAATAATGTACCTAGGAACAGTATGCGTCATAAGTCCACTATCAGTTTGCTACAATAATACTCTAAACAAGTATTGAACTTACAACCTTCTTCTAATAGACGTTGCACACAAACATAAATACTTGAATTAAAAGTACCCAGTGTGATTATTATTTTCAAGAAGTATTGGCCGAGTGGTATAAGCCGCCACCCGCTACACCAACCGAAGTGGGTTCGTTCTTATAATGTTCAAATAGTGCTGCACAGGATTGTAAACGTTACAGTGGCGGTGGACTTTTGAGCGGCGATTGTACCTACCTACTTGTAACTTATGCTTACAGTAATTATGTAAAGGTAGTTTTAAAACATAAGTCTTTCAGAATAAAAAAAGTACCATAATATTCTACAAATTATTAAAATAGATTACTTATCTAATACCTACCAAAACAAATATTTAGGTAACATTTATTTATACTTAACTACTCAATATTTTAAATAAAAAGTTAAATGTTCTTAGTTTTTCCCTCAAGTTACAATTATTATTCATAACTATATATTTAAAAGATTTTTTAAACAGAAATATATCGCAGTTAAAGTCAATTAATCAATGTAAAAGCTCTTTCCAATAAATTAATCGAACTAGTTAACAAAACGAAGTAGAACCTAGTTTCTGCTTTTTTTTAAATTAATTACTGTGACCCAGAAACTATTTGGTTTAAATAAATAAAGTGAAAAATACATCAATTTGTCAAAAGACTACTATCCACCTACTCTCCATCAAACGAATGAGGCCATTTAAAATGTGTCTATGTCTAAAACTGGTTCAAATGAGGATAAAAACTGTACAAAAATATGCAATTAATCAGATTTTGGAATTTTAAATACCTATGCAAGGATTCCATTTGAAATATCTTTGAATTAATTAACAAAAAATCCCGTTCTCTGATGTTAAGGACAAGGTTGGAAAAGCTGAGGTCGGTAGCTAATCGTTTATTTAATTGTGGAAAAGATTAGGCAGCCACAATATTTTAGGGGTAATTCAGTAGCGTATGCGAAGGGTGGGACGAAGGGGCGGAACGCCCCGGGCACCACCATTAGGAGGGCGGCAAAATTAGGAAAAAAATATTTTGTGCGGCCACTGGCGGTCAGTCATACAATTTAATTTTTTCAAGAAATTAGCTCTTACCCACTTGCACCCGCCCAATACAATTAGTGCAAGTCACGAGTCGTAATCTAGTAAAAAATCGCATCAAAGTATCTAGTAAAAAATCGCATCAAAATCCGTTGCGTAGTTTTAAAGATTGCATGCATGGGGCAGACAACGGGGAGTGACTTTGTTTTATACTATAGTGATAATGAAAATATGAATACCCAAGAGGTAATATTTTCATTAAAATTTAATTTAAACTATAATTTAAGTACATTCCCTAAAAATACATATCTGCTCACCGCTTTATTAAACTTTATATACTATCTAAGTGAACGCCAACGTCAAACAGCGATTACAGTATAATATTTTCATTTCTTTTTCGGTCGTTGTTAGGTCGTTTTATACAAAAAAAATTAACCGTACGAATTGAGAACCTCTTTTCATTTGAAGTCGATAAAAAATAGATAATTTTAACATCAAGTTTTTTACTTAGCAAGAACACAGAACAGCAATCACGAGTTGACAGTTTTATTAATCGAGATCACCTAGAAATTACCGCAAGCTGCGCCGGCGCACATTCATTGCCATTACCACGATGGCGCCGTCTGAGACATACCAATTGCTGTTTTAGATTACACCTACACTAGCAACGGCCCGAGGTTTCGTCCGCGTAAGTCGTGAGTCGTTAAAAAATCTAGTTTCTGGTCTAGTTTGTGTTTCAGTGTGTATATTAAGAGAATCGTGAGCTCTCGATACGCGGCGCGAGTAGGTATTTTCAAAAATGACCCGTACAGTGCGATAGTGTGAGTTTAAGTTTGGACGTAATTGCCTACATTTTGCTTTTCAAATATATTTGCGGGCCGTAACGTTTTTACCCCCTTTATCCGTCACAAAATGAAATAAATTTGTCTCATTTAATTCACTGCATAATATTATTCTAGGTTTATACGTTTTTCTTTTTTGGTAAATCAGTTTAGTCTATTAAAAAACAATTGAAACGCTCGATGAAGTAATTAAGTAAAAAATATAGATATTCAGATACTAATAACTTTTATCCTAGGCAATATTTCTTTAAAATAAAAACGGTTAAACCTAGTTTTCCATTAGATCTAGAACATTTACAAATATTATTAAAATCGGACTTCTTAACCGTTACCGCTTTTTGTATAGAAATTTACAGCTTTACAGTGGTCTTAAGTATTTTACAAAAAATGGTTGTCTGTAAAGTCGGTTTACGGACGATAATTTTGCGTGATAACATCAGAACTGTTTTGTATAATTGACATTATCATTTGACATATTATTAAACTTTAGTTATGTTGCTATGGTTGCCTTGTTAATACAGTAACGTGACATGACATCACACTTTTTTGTTAGTGCAAGTGTTTATCGATTTATAAGACGTTATCACGTCAAAAAGCATGTGTCTGTGTGAAATGTCCTACAATATTACATTACTATCTTTACTATCTTAATATATATAAATCTCGTGTCACAATGTTTGTCCTCAATGGACTCCTAAACCACTTAACCGATTATAATAAAATTCGCACACCATGTGCAGTTCGATCCAACTTGAGAGATAGGATAGCTGACATCCCGATATTCCCACGGGATCGGGAGTTACGCGGGTGAAACCGCGGAGGGCAGCTAGTATTCCTATAAGAATTCCATGTTTCCTCTACCAAGTTTCATCAAAATATTTCCGGTAGTTTTTAATTTTTTAATTTTGCGAGACGTCAAAGTTTTTTTATGAATGAATTTAAAATCGTTGACATTGTAATTATTATAAACGTTCTCAGTAAAACGTGGTTTGAAATAAATCAGGAAAAAATGTCTGCTAATGTTCAAATTGTCTGACCTTTCATTAGTTAACATCCTCCTTTGAGATTCGTTAAATCGTGAAGATTCTTCAATTTCCTGTTTTTTTGGTAGGATTTTGTTTACTGGCTGTGCTCCGCGGTTTTACACGCGTTAGTGTCTCAATAAAAGTTATATTGATTTCCTATCATCCCTTTTTATTCACCTGTTCCATATTATATCCCTACGATAGATTTATTTAGCCCTCTAGAGTTCGAACTTCCAATAATCCTCTTCCTTATTTCCTGAAAGGAACATTCATGCGAAGTTATGCTTAGTTTCATGCTATTAGTTCTTGTAATTTTAAAGATTCCTTGATGACTCTTTTTCTATCCATACTAATATTATAAATAGTAAAGATTTTTTTTTGTTTGTTACGAATAGGCTCCGAAACTACTGGACCGATTTTGATGAAACTTGGTATGAGGATACATTAATTCATTGGGATTGACATCGGTGTTTTTTTATCCCGATATTCCCACGGGATCGGGAGTTACGTGGGTGAAACCGCGGAGCGCTGCTGGGATTTGATATAGATATAATTATAACAGTACCAAAACGCCTATTTTGCGGGTTATTGTGGGTAAAGGTAACTAACCTCAAATAACGTCTATCGAAGTAGGGACTTTTTCAATGTTTCGTTGCAATTTATTGGTGTAAGATAAAGTTATAATTTATCTCACATATAAATCTCAATTCGCCTACTTAGCTCGTGAACTTGTACGCAATGGATCAAAATATAAATAGATAGATATATCTCTTTATTTGGCCAACAACAAAACTAAAACTTAGACACAACTTATTTATGATATGACAAAAAATAACAGACCTACTTACCTAAGTGCTTAAATACTTATTCTAAGCTATGTTATTTATAACACAGTCACAATGTCGCCGCCAAATGGGTTCCTGCTCAGCTATGTGTTGCTTATATGCAACGCTGATTTTCAGGGACCCTGTGATTAAATAATATTTTTGTGATAATATGCTGATCTCTTTAGGTGTAGGCAAAACGCGAAATTAACAGACGTTTTAGGTACTCGGGGACTGAAGGATTAGATTGACTTGATTTACCAGAGGATTTATTTTAAAGTGAATCTACTTCAAGCATTTATTTTTACATTAGTGTTCTTTTTGTAAGTACTTACTTATTGTCGATTACCCTAGGTACTTAGAGAAACCGGTGAATGTCATAAGTACATGGGTGTACCAAAGACCTACAAAGTAAAACGAATTATCAACATAACATTTTATTTGAAGAATGAGGAAAACATGAAAATTCTAAGTATTTATAATTAAAAACAGCGCATTTATCGCTCCGTTAACTATTGAAGTGGTATTAAAAGTATTTTTGGTTTTATTATTTATATTTAACAGATTTTTATCAACAATGCGTTAATAAAATAATGATTCTATGAAATTATTAAAATAGCTTAGGTAGTTGCCAAAGTATATGTATGAAGGTTTATATTTTCGTATCTAAGTGTAATAAGGGATTTCCTTATCTAAAAAAATCTAGTTCATTAACAAGGTAGGTACTTACCTACTATAAACCAATATTATAAAAAGGAAAGATTGTTTGTTTGTTTTAATTTAATAGTCTCCGAAACTACTGGACCGATTTTGCAATGTGTTCTGACGAAGAGGTTTTAGAACCAAACAACTTTTGTTCTACGACTTTTAAAAAATGGAACTTTTTCCGGAAAGTTTCGAGGTTAAATTCGTTGAAAAACAGCTGTTTTAGGAATAAATGTTTAAAATAAGTAGTAGTCCAAACTCAATAAACAAATACGACCCTTCAAGGTCAATGACCTCTAACTCCAAAAACAGCTGATTTTCTGATAAACGTAACCTCAAAATGTTTCAAAAAAAGGTTCGAATTTTTAAAAGTCGTAGAACAAGTCTGTGAAACCTGTCTAGGCGAACAACTTCTAGAACGATGACGACGATGTCTATCTAGAACTAGAACCTTTTATATTACCCTTCGTTAAAACGCATTGAATATTTTTAACTTCAATAACTATACAACCAATTTTCAGTATGCTACAAGCCCTTTAAAGCACCAAATATAATGTGAATATTTGAAATGCTAAAGAAGATTTAAGAGAGGTCATTCTCATTGGTTAGATGATGTATTACTGTTATAAATAACCGAAATCCGGGCTCAGATCGTGAACAGAAAATATGAAGCGAAACGGGGCATTAACCAAATAATTCACAAAAAGAAAGAAGGATATATTATTTACGAAGGTTCAGTCGTAAAGATATGAGAGCTGCTATTCAAACGAAGGTTGTAAAGAAACAAACTCTTCTGTTAAAGGAAACTTTGTAGAATAAAATTTATTCAAACAAACACACGACATAATTTAGACACAAATAAGAAACAGTAAGAGATAGTTACAGAGAAAAGTAATACAAATAAGAAACATTAATGAGACAGTTACAGGGAAAAGTAAATACAAAGAACACACAATAAAAACTTTGTAACTCTTTCATTATTAAACAACTACCTACTTACCATAGATAGAACCAGAAAGAGAACTATATTATCTGAAGGACTAAACCCGTTTGTTTACCGCCAACTAATGTAAGTTAGTTTAGCTTAGTTCGCTTAGTTGAGCCAATTTTTGATACATGTGCGTCCACCTCAAACTATGCCAGCTAAAGCTACGTAAAACTGAGAAAATGCGAACTAAGCTAAGTTTAGTTGGCAGTGGAAGAAATTGATAGCGTAATTTTTTTTGAAAGAAAACATATCTCACCCGCATTAATTCTGATCCCGTGGGAATATCGAAATAAAAAGTAGCCAATGTTATTCTCAATGAATCAATGTATCCTCATACCAAGTTTAATCAAAATCGGTTCAGTAGTTTCGGAGCCTATTCGTTACAAACATAAAAAAATCTTTTCTCTTTATAATATTTGTATAGATGTACCTAATAACAGTAACCTCACACAGCAAATGTGAAATATTAACGTAACGCGCGTTTTATTCATTTGGATGCTTAATAAATTTGTACACAGATCACATAGAAACGTCTTAAAAACTAAGTTAGGATGTGTGCCTTCGGAACGCGCCCACCAATGAGAGGAAGGCACATGTAACTCATGGGGAAATTTCATGATCATTTATTGTTCTATCGGTGTACATAAAAATCTTACAAATAATATGGTTCCAACATATTACTCATTTCGAGCATACAATATTTAAAAACATAGATGCTTAAAACTTAGATCACTAATTATATACTAAATTGGTACAGGTACATACTAATAAGTAATCTATTATTTTTTCGTCATTGTGTCTTAAAAGAATAATTTATGTCTCTTTAGACCTAACTACGTAACTGCTAGCTTGGTTTAAGTAAGTTTATTTGTATTTTTTAAATAACCGGCTCTAATAAACTTGTTACGGGCGAGTTCGTTATATTAACTGACCATAATTAAGTCTATAGTTACAGAATACCAATAAGATTTGAACAACATACATCAAAGAAAAAAATACGCGACGAATTGAGACCCTCCTCCTTTTTTTAAGTCGCTAGTCTGTTAAAAATGATAACAATATCGAGATTGTTGACCGGTAAGTTCAAGTGTATTTGCAAATATCGAATTTCGCGTGCGCAAACGCACCTTTGCCAACAATAAAAAAGAAAAGAAAGATCGATTGCCTCGGTTTATCATATTGTAATCGAAATTATAAATTCCTTCTGTGACTTGATTAGAATCTTTGAATATAAATATAACTTCAACATATTCTGGCCATATTATCTTTAATTTTAAAGGATTGCTCGTTCTTGCTTATTCTTAACTACCTTGTGGTTTCACTCGCTTATGTCCCGATCCCGTAGGAATATCGTTAAACCTATACGATATTCTAGGATTTCAGCTATTTACATAACGACTTAGTTTCAACGCAATCCGTCCAACCGTTTTCGAGCTATCAATGTTATTAAGCATGACTGTGTTTTGATAAAAAACGGACTATTTTAAATAATAGAGACATTAATAAAAACGATGTCAGAAACTTTGACTCAAAATGAAAAAGAAATGCCTAGTTAATGTAAATGAAGAATTTTATGATCATAACAGTTTACTCCCAAGTTAATTTCCTATTATTATATGTTTTAATATTCCTAGAAGGTATTCCACGAATGGTTATATCTAATTATTGAGTAAAAAAACTACAATTTTAATGTTTACACAGTAATATCGTTAGTCTAAGAACTTCATACAACATGCTTTTATCTACTAAAGTATCCTTTTATTTGTAAAAAATAAATTCTACGTCGATAAATACGTAATTAAATGCAATAAAGATTAAATTTTATTACGGTACAAGACTTGGTAGAGGGAATAGCAAAAGAAAAAAGTTAAACAACTTCATTTGAAGAATATAGCAATGTCTGAGCTTGTTAAGTCGCTACGCTATTACCTATTATAATATTTATCAAAATATATAGGTATATGGTAATATATAATAACAGAAAGGTATTTATAATATGAACCGGATAAATATTTTCAAACTACTAAAAAGATTTGGAATGAAATAAATAGTTAAAGTTCATGTTTGCTCTAAAAACATTGTCTGGTCTTCCATTCTTTTTAAATACGTTAAATGCAATTGTAATCATATGAATTAATGTTTATTTGCTTAGTGAATATAGCTTTTAAACTTACGATCCTATATCCTTCTCCATCTCCTATTCTACCACTAATATTATTTTCATCTGAATCGGTCTAGCCGTTTAACCGTTCAGAGAGAACAAACAAAATATAAGTATATAAAAATAACTTTTGTATTTATAATATTACTAGCGACCCGTCCCGGCTTCACACGGCTATATTATGCATGTATTATACATATAAACCTTCCTCTTGGATCACTCTATCTATTAAAAAAACCGCATCAAAATCCGTTGCGTAGTTTTAAAGATTTAAGCATACATAGGGAAATAGGGACAGAAAAGCGACTTTGTTTTATACTATGTAGTGATAGTGAAGATACAGCGCTTCGCGGTTTCACACACGTATCTCCCGATCCCGTGGAAATTTCGGGATTAAAAGTAGCCTTTGTTATTCCCTTCCTTTGAATTGACATATCCTCATACCAAGTTTCATCAAAATCGGTTCAGTAGTTTCGGAGCATATTCGTTACTAAAAAAAAACAAAAAAAAACTTTCCTCTTTATAATATTAGGAGATAGGAGATAGATAATATTAGGATTTGACGACCCAGTTGGCACAATGGTCACCATGCCGGACTGCCAAACACAGGGTTGCGAGTTCGATTCCCGCCTCAGACAAGTATATATGCTTAGATATTTGTCTGTGGTCTGGTTGTTTCTATGTATTATAAGTATCTAATATACATATTTACGAAAGAAAAGTATGTTTACTTAGGTAGTATATCCGTTGTCTAGCACCCATAACACAAGTCTAGTTACTTAGCTTGGGGCTAGATGGCGATGTGTGGAATGTCCTGCAATATTTTTAAAACTAATTTCGATATTTTTATAATGCAGGAGCAATCCATAACAATGATTTGCCCTTTCGCCTATTGCTAAATAAATTGTCATAAAACACAATGCAAATATCCAAAATAACAGCAAAGAGTCAAGGTTTAGAGATGAGACTGCAATATCGTATTTATCGGTACTGTTCTGTCTAACAATTGGATACGCAACATACACGCCATTGCAATCGATCACTAATATAACCATTTAATTAGATGTCATTGTGTTTCATTACGACACTTTTAGATATTTTTTTTGCTTTAAGGTGAAAGGGTACCGACGCTCTCTCTATACAAACGTAGTCGATTGTTTCCTCCCTGGATAACGACACTAGCACAAATATTTTTGTTGCATAAAACCAATAACTGCCATGACTATTGACTATGTCTTGCTTTTTTGCATTGACGACCTCTGTGGCGCGTCGGGCGAACACCCGACTGCGACGCAGAAGGTTGCGGGTTCGATTCCCGCCGGCAACAAGTATTTATGCTGACCATAAATTCTTGTTTCTGGTTCTGGGTGTTTCCTATATGTATAATATGTATATATTTACAAAAAAAAAAAAAAAGTATATAAGTAGTTTATCCGTTATCTGGCACCCATAACACAAGCATTAAGTTGCTTAGCTTGGGGCTGGATGGCGATGTGTAATATGTCCTGAAATATTTATTTATCATAGAATAATAAAAATTGCATTGTGCGAGCTTCGTACAGTCGTATTATACCATATACATACTCGTTAAGCGAACGCTCGCCCGAGCTACATGGTAGGCGGAGTGGGGGTGTTAGGTTTTATTTTCGTTACGGAATTTCTTGATTCGGTCACCGCGCTCAAAGCCCGCGATAAAAGCTATGCAATAGCTTAAAAATAAAAACATAGGCATGGTCAATATGGTCATAGCAGTTTTGTGCAATATAAATATTTGTGCTAGTGTCATTATCCAGGGAGGAAACAGTCGACTACGTTTGTATGCAGAGACTCAGAGAGCGTCGGTACCCTTTCCTCATAAGATTGTTCAAAAAGGTCAGGCTGAAGCACTTTTTCCATGCACCAAGGTCATGGGCGATTCACTCACTGTAATGTTTGTGTCGGTTTTTGTTGTTTTGTTTTTAATATTCACAAATTCAAGCTAAGATGAAGGTAACAATAAAAATTATGTAACTTATGCAAGTCTTTTTGGATTATTTAAAAAATCTGCAATTTCCTTCGAGTTGCCATAGTATGTTTGTTTTCAAGAATTGATCTCTATCAGCAACACTATCTATTGGTATAAAATTATAGGATGACTAGCTTTTGCCCGTGACTTCGTCCGCGTAGAATAATTAGTAGATTAGACCAAGTAGGTCTTGTTGTCTCATTACCCTCTTTTTCACCCCCTTAGGGGTAGAATCTTTTCTTATCGGATTCCTACGTCATACAAAGAACACACCCTCCAAGTTTCAGGTCTCTACGATCAGCGGTTTAGGCTGTGCGTTGATCTGTCAGTCAGTCAGGACATGGTCAGGACTCAGGACAAAGGATTTTATATGTATAGATTTTTTTGATGATTTGGCTAGGGGAATGACTTTTTCAAAAATCGAATGATACTTTACTTTTTGTCCAATCGGGCACGCAACTTCTTTCAGCATTTTTCGCTATCACCTAAAGTTTAGTAACTATACCTTTAGCCCTAAAGCCCCATGTAAAAAAATCACCCTGAATATACCTACGTATAAAGGTAATGTTTTAATAAATACATTCGTAATAAAATCTACGTTTTAATTTTTGTATTAGAAATGATTCTAACAACCTCAAGTAACGTGACTGTCAGCTTGTAGCTGGCACTAGGCAGACCATAGAATGTAACGGTTTAAACAATTTCAGCTCTAAGTAATAGCTAAAATAGAATGATTGATACTATGGTGGTTACGAGGCAAGTGAGGATTATTAAATAGCAGGGGCGGATTGTGAATTTTTGGGGCCCAGGGCTATTACTATTTAGGGACTTAATTGCTCAACTTATTGCCATGTTGTCAAATAACTGTTACTGTTTTCAATAATGATAGAGGTACAGTCGGATTACCAATTAGCTGAACCCCACGTGACCCAGAGCTCACTCGCAAATCTGTAAGGTTGTAAAGTCATGTTACCTAATTCTGTTTTTTTAAACAATATTATACTAAATAACAATACAATATAAAAAAATAACAAAATAGGTTTAAACTATATTTTTTTACTGATTTGCGAATAAGGTCTGGGTGACGTGGGGTTCAGCTAATTGGTAATGTGACTGTACTTACACGATTTTTTTTTTCTATATTTGGTAAGTCTTGTACCTATTTATTGTTTTGCGGCAACAGAAATATATCATCTGTAAAATTTCAACAATGCTATTTATGGGATGCAGCCTGGTGACGGACAGACAGACAGTGAAGTCTTAGTAATAGGGTCCCGTTTTTACCCTTTGGGTACGGAACCCTAAAAAATATGTCAATTTATACCTCTATAATACTTATAACGACTTATTGTTCGGGAGTTAATGCACAGACAGTCGCCAACAGCAGGCGATACCGTGGCAGGCCCAGAAGAAGATGGCGAAACGAGTTGGACTTGGTTTGACTGGACCCGGCTGGCAATAGACAGGGAAGAATAAAAAGAGGGGAGAGGAGCCTTTCATGGTTGTCATACTTGTTAAATAAATTTATATTTGATTTTTTTTCTCTTTTAAGGTGAAAAGGTACCTGCGCTCTCTCCATACAAACGTAGTCGACTGTTTCCTCCCTGGAAAATGACACTATAGCAAATATGTTTGTTGCATAAAACCTATAACTCTATGCCCCTATGTCTTGATTTTTTTCATTTTCTAATTATCATATACTAGCGACCCGCCGCGGCTTCGCACGGCTATATTATGTATGTATTATACATATAAACCTTCCTCTTGAATCACTCTATCTATTAAAAAAAACCGCATCAAAATCTGTTGCGTAGTTTTAAAGATTTAAGCATACATAGGGATATAGGGACAGAGAAAGCGACTTTGTTTTATACTATGTAGTGATTAAAAAAAAAACATAGGGTCATGGTCATGGCAGATATAAGTTTAATGCAACAAAAATATTTGCTAGTGTCATTATCTAGGGAGAAAACAGTCGACTACGTTTGTATGGAGAGAGCGTCGGTACCCTTTCCTCTTAACAATGTCGTTTGTTGTTTTCAATGTATGTTATACGGGGCCCTGGGTAGCAGATGAAAAAGCCCTTAGATCCGCCCCTGCTAAATAGCAATAGTTAAGTAGTATAATTTGCTTATAGAAAGGTACATACATAAACCTATTACATGCACTCGGTTGTGTGTTGATGTTAATGAACTTTGTGAGTTCTTGTTAGGTTTCTTAGGCTTAGGTTATGATGTTATTTAACAAATATTGGCATAGATATTATTCAATAAAGAAGGTTAGGTCATATTATATTATTGAAAATTTGTAATTAGGATTTTTTATGTAATTTTATCGAACCTGATAATTTTGCAAAAGAATAATCTTCTATCTTCTAATACGTATAAAATGTTTTGTCCCGACTGACTGACGGAGCAACGCACAGCCTAAAACGCTGATCGTAGAGACGTAAAACTTGGAGTATATTTTTGATTTTCTGACATTCTACCCCTCAGGGGTTGAAACGGGGGTGCAAAGTTGGTATGGGACAACGTGATTCCTTGGTCCAATCCTATTAGAACCATTTGCTATTAGGGCAATTGCTAGTTTACATATAAAATGCTTTGTCCTGAATGACTGACTGACGGATCAACGCACAGCCTTTACCGCTGATCGTAGAGACCTGAAACTTGAAGGGTGTGTTCTTATGACGTAGGCATCCGATAAGATAGAATTTTCCGCAATTCTACAGGGTTATTAGAAATTAATTAGCACGGCGTTAAGGGCTTCTTCTGTGCACCTTAACAAACAACTTTTGTTCTACGACTTTTGGAAATTCGAACATTTTTTTGAAAATTTTGAGGTTAGGTTTACCTGAAAATCAGCTGTTCCTTACACGGAGAGGTCAGTAACCTTAAAATTTTACTTATTTTTTTAAGTTTCATCTACTGTTCTTGGTGTGAATGACCTTTGTTTTAAAAAATCAGCTGTTTTTTACATAACCTTAAAATTTTCATTTTTTTTTTCGAATTTCCAAAAGTCGTAGAACAAAAGTTGTTTGTTTAGGTGCACAGAAGAAGCCCTTAACGCCGTGCTAATTAATTTCCAATAACCCTGTATATATTATTATTATTTAACTATTATATTTCAATTAGGGGGTGAAAAAGGGGAAAAGTTTATATGGGACAATGTGATTCCTTGGTCCAATCTACTTCAAATTTTAGACTTCTTAGCGGACGAAGTCGCGGGCAAAAACTAGTCATCCTATATTTTTATATCGGTCGATAATTGCTGATAATTCCTTAAAAGTAGCATAGTATGGCAAACCAAAGGAAATAGCTCATTTTTGTAGTTTTCTGAAAATACATTAGAATGTCCTCCCTTTTTTTGTAATCGGTTAAAAATAAAAGGTTTTATAGTATTCAAATTTTTAGATAATCCATTGATTTATGAAATCGAGTTTGGCCTTTTGAAATGTACATTCCAGTTCGTCCGGTTATCAACTAATTACGAGAGAAAACCGAAATTTCTCTAAGGATTTATCTCGCAATAATTCTTATTCGATTAATTTGATGGCTTTTGATAGATAAATGAAAGTAGGACCACAGACCACGGTTTAAAGGCAATCGCCTGTGGAATTACCCGTGGACTCACGGATAAATTAAAACTAATTGCATTGAGGATATGGTGATAAAAAAACTGTGAAGTGTGGACCTACCAGTAGGGCATACCAGGGGTACCACAGTTAATACTTACCTCGATACCTTTAAATTATAATACTTACTAGCCGCGCCCCGCGGTTTCACCCGCGTAAGTACAGATCCCGCGGGAATTTCGGGATCAAAAATATGTCTATGTCCTTCTCCATTTCCTAACTACTACTATGCCGATTTTCATCCAAATCGGCCCAGTCCTTTGTCCGTGAAGAGGTCACAAACATATAAACAAACTTTTCGATTTATTGGATTAGATTTTTATCAACTCAAATTTGCCTCTGACATTGCTCTGACATCGCTTTATTAAATTATACAAGAGAATTGAGGACATTGAAATGGGTTGAACTAAAAAATATACTTAATTCATTTAAAAAATAAATATAATTACGGCATGAATTGAGCTTTTTCGGGCGCGTTTCGAAGGCACACATCCTAAATCCACATCCTGATTTCATGCAAAAGTATGATTCCAAAGTAATAAAGAGTTCTGAGTTTTCATAGGGAAAGCCCCTTCTGGAATGAATTAGGACTAAATCCATTTATTTTTATCCTATTTTTGCCTTTGTTTTCCTTATCCGTAGCGATAAAAAAACCTATTCATACCATCGTCTAACTAAATTATCGGGCACCATCATTAAATTCGCTTGTAAAACTCCCAGCACGCAATTAAGGTCCAGACTTTCTATTTTTAGCTGCGCTTCGCTTTTTTTCTTTTTATCGAGTCGTTCCCCTTAATACGTACTCAGACTGCATACTTGAAATCAATCGATAGTTATTTAGTATCACAACAGAAAGCCCCCTTAGACAAGATTGTCATTAGCAATATCGCTAATCGATAGATTTTTTTGTATGAAATTGACATAACGATCTACGATTTTCTTTCTTTAACGCAAGACCATGTGACTTTTTTATTTATTTTAATTGTGTTTTGATTATGTAAATTTCATACAAAAAGACTGTTGATTGGCGATATTTGAAAGTAATCTTGTCTCGGCAGAGCGGTAAGAAACAGCGCGATATTTTCACGCACTGTGACCAGGCTGTATGTATCTCATGAACCGTGATAGCTAGAGAACTGATTTTTTTACAGATGATGTATTTCTGTTGCCTGTGTATCAACAAATACTAAAAACAGAATATAATGGTGCGAAACTCTTCGAACGGGAGTCCGAGTCGCACTTAACCGGTGTTTTTGTTTGTTCTGCGAATTATCAGCCAACAGTTTAGTTCATAGATTGTAATTTCCTTACGTTAGGTACGTACCTTAGGGTTCATCCCTACTGGTTCCAAGATATACTTCAGTGGTTGTGAATTAACGCGCTGGCATCAACTTATTAAATTGAAAATTGCATTACTTACGTGTTGCGGACGGACTGAGGGTTTAGAAATTGGGGGCGAATTTGTATAACCCAGCAGCGCTCCACGATTTCACCCGCGTAACTCCCGTGGAAATATCGAGCGTTTCGAGCATACAATAACAAACAAACCTGTACTAAACTAGTAGCGCTCCGCGGTTTCACCCGCGTAATTCCCGATTCCGTGGGAATATTGGGATAAAAAGGAGCCTATATGTTATTCCCAATGGATTTTCATACCAAGTTTCATAAAAATCGGTTCAGTTGTTTCGAAACCTATTCATTACAAACTAAATAACAAAAAATCTTTCTTCTTTATAATATTAGTGTATATGTAGGTATTTTGACGTTGAAGAGGAATCAAAAGAACTTTCATATTTTATTAGTTGTAAAAGAGTTCAAATAAATCAGTGAAGGCATATTCTTATCTATATACATATAAAATGCTTTGTCCTCACTGACAGACTGACGGATCAACGCACGCCTAAACCGCTGATCGTAGAAACTTAAAACTTGGAGGGTGTGTTCTTTGTATGACGTAGGCATGCGATAAGAAAGGATTTTCCGAAATTCTACTCTCTAAAGAAGGGGGGCAAAGTTTGTATGAGGCAACGTGATTCCTTGGTCCTTTTTCGACCTCTACGAGGACGAAGTCGCGGGCAAATGCTAGTAAAATAAAAACCTCTGCCCCATTCCTTATTACGTCCACCCATATTTTGTAATGTGATTGATGATGAAAAAGCTACTTTACCATAAAAGGGTTTATTACTAAGTATTATAAGAGGCATCTATGTAATATAAGGGTGCTGTATAATAGCATCATTTTTGCAGCGTCGCGTCGCTATAAGTAATAGCATTTTTGTAATAGCTTTTCTTAATAGCTAGGCAAATTATTAAGGTATTATTAACTACTACTTACTTATTTTACGAAACGAAACTCTATAGCACGGTAATCTGCTTGCGTTGCTTGCGGGTTCGATTCCCGCCTTCGAATATTTATTTTTGTTTCTGTAAACAATTTTTTCGGTTTATGGTGATCTGGGTGGTTTTGTACTAAGGGCTAAGTATATGTATTATGTCCGTTGTTTGGTCACCATAACACAAGACTAGTTGCTTAGCTTGGGGCTAGAAGGCGTGTGCAATGTCCTCCTATATTTATACCATCTTTTTTATTCCGCAGTATCCAACGCCTGTCGTTCGTGCTAGAACAACGATCGACAACATGGAGGTACAGACACAAGCTAGAAACGTTTCCAGGTAAGGTTTCTATGCATAATATTCTTGGATTTTACCTCATTTCACATGATGGTGGTACGACGAGGATGTCGAGGGTGTAGTATGCTCGCTTAGATGGTATCTATTCACTCTAGACCTGAACATTCCTAGGTTGTAGTTTTGAGAGGGAACAGCGACGCCCAGCATACACGACGTTCCACCTTCTTATCAGTGCGCACGAGAAATGTGGATGCGTGACGCTATTGGAACATCTACCATGTGTGGATGGTGATAATTTGTGCCTTGTCTTAGTACGAGGAAAATGTTAGGCAATATTGCTTGTACATAGAATAGATAATAGTTGGTTGATAGGGTATTCTTGGGACCAAGCGAAGCAAAGATAGTAAACAAATTATATTACAAAATTAAATTTCGAATCAAATTTTTTCTTTCATTTAATCAAGAACTTTTTACCAGCCAGGAAGTGCTTCTAAAACATACTGGTTAGTATAGAGATATATTTTACAACCAGCCAGTGCCTACCTACTTACTTTTTATAGAAACCTTTACCAGCCAGTACCTTATAGAAAACTTTTTTTTTGTTTCACTAGTGCGTCGGCGTCGATAGAAACCGCCATACAGCCAGGAACTCTACCATCGAGTGCTACAAATCTGTCGAGCGGTGCTCGAGGATTGCTGATGCGACTTCTCGATCGTGACCCCAGAGTCCGCATGAGGAACTTGAGGCAGATGCAACAGTCTGCTTTCTTTATGGGCTTCAATTTTGAACACGTTAAAGTTAAAAAGGTAAAAACCTCCTTCTAACATTGCCAAATTAAGGTTGTAATCCGTGGTTGTAATACAAATGATTGATTTAAATGAATTTATCCTTTTGTTATTAGGTTTCTCCGAAGTTAATTTTAGAGAAGCATTTTCCGCAAGGCGCACCAAAGTTAGCAAGCAATCTTCCTGAAGTCAGCAATGTAGAGTTTCCGAACTTTGACCAACTGCAACTTTCATAATACCTAATGCATAAAGTTGCAATAATAATTCCACTAAAATAAGTTAGGATAAGTAAATGTGAAAAACATAAATAAAATAAGTACATACCTACGATTGAATTTGAATTACCCATAATTTTTAATATATATGTAGGTATGCTTACCACACCGTTGAATCTGCTATAGAAACATGTCCTAATCAGTGCATGAAGGGAACTTTTGAGGAAATAAGTCGCTGAAAAACCGTAGGTACGTCGCAGCGCGAATAGCTTACTTTAGAAAATTCAAATTTCTAGATTGGCAGCACTGTTTCTAATTGTAAGAAACGTCGAAGTGTTGTCATTGTCATTTTGACAGTTAAATTTTGGTGTTCTTCGAGGAATTTAGTATAAAATTTTCGACCACAAAAATGGCTTCAATTTTACGAAGAGCCGCTGTAGAATACTTGAAAACTAATGCACGTTCGTCCACCCATGCTGCTACAGCTGGAGGTCACGGAGGTAAACAACTACATGACTATGTTTTGACTCCCTACATTATGTAACTATAACCTATTTGGTATTCTTATCTTGGCCCTTTTTGTCGATAAAACGTTATTTATTTGCGTCTAAAAACATAATAATCTATACATTTCTCAAATACGAACTATTTAACGGTTCTAAAACTATTTTGCAACATGCATGTCCTGCTTGATTATAAATAATCAATAATCTTTGACAGACGTAAATTCGCAACATAATTTTAGCATTAAAACTTATCACAATATAGCTAAAATACGTTATTATCGATGCCTTTTCATGTGTAAAAGAATAATTTACTTCTGTTTTCCAATATGCTTTGTAAAAATTAAAATTATTTTGATTCTAGGTGGCTATAAACTATGGAAGAACATGACCTTCTTTGTTGCCTTCCCTGCTGTCGCTCTGGGTATGCTGAACGCTTACCTTGGCCACCAAGAGCATGCTAGTCATGAACGTCCCGAGTTCGTAGCTTACGACTACTTGCGTGTTCGCACAAAGGTATATTTTTTATTGAATACTTCACCTTTAAAAAAAAAACATAATTGGTTCATCCGTTCCAGAGCTACGATTCCACAGACAGACACACGAACAGACACGTTAAACTTATAACACCCCTTTTTTTAATTAATAAAATTTGTACCTATATGAACTGAATATTGTAATGAAGCAATTTTATATGACAGAACACATTCTGAGAAAGGATGATAGCAGTATTTAAAAGTTCTCTTCTTATATAAAAACTGGCCGAGTAAGAGTCGGACTTGCACACGAAGGGTTCATTTCGTACCATTGTATTCTGTTTTAGTATTTGTTGTTATAGTGGCCATTTAGTTCATGAAATACGGCCTGGTGACAGACCGACAGTGGAGTCTTAGTAAAAGGGACCCCATACCCTTTGGGTACAGAACCTTAAAAAAAAATATAAATAGGTTTTGTTTCATACTGAAATATTGCAATACGTATTGAAAAATCACGCAGAATGATGCCTAAGCATAACCGCACCATCATTTCTGCACCTAAGTGCGGAAATCGAAGCCCCCTACCATGTACTGAAAAATTGTGGACAAACTTAATGATTATTAATTTTTTCAGCGTTTCCCGTGGGGTGAAGGACAGAAATCCCTCTTCCATAACCCCCATGTCAACGCCCTGCCTAGTGGCTATGAAGATCATTAGAGAATTGAAACTTTGCTTCTTAGTAACATCTTCAGTTTCTGTCTAGTTTACATGGTTTTAAATGTGATAAGTTATTCAAAATAAAAATTGAAAAAAAGTTTTAGCGCGATTTTATTTCTGTGGCCAAATCGTGGAAAGAGGGCCTTTTATGTTGTAAATGAATATTGTACAACACTATAATATCATACAGCGCCATCTAGCCCCAAGCTAAGCAATTAGGTTTGTGTTACGGTGGCCAGAAAACATGACTGCTTCCATGAATGACTGATATTGATAAAATATCAAATAGGTATGTTGAAAATGGAAGATAATAGGTTTACAATAACTACAATATTTATTTCGCATTTAAATGTACCTACTTATTGTAAATATTTTATTTTTGCCAAATTTTGCAATATTTTGTCTACTGACTCCATGACTGACCTTCGTGTGATGTCACGATTTTCCATTTTCCTAGAAAAAAAAAAACAAAAAGCGCCAATAGAAAAGCACCAGGGCCTATATTCACTAAGGTTCAAGTCGTTGGGCGCGCGTGATAAGAGGCGGAGTGGGGGCAGTTTTTGTATGGAAATCTTACCCTAATCACGCGCGCCCGACTTGAACCTTAGTGAATCAGGCCCCTGTGCCTTTATTCACTAAGGTTCAAGTCGTCGGGCGCGCAAAAACCGCTCCCCCTCCGCCCCTAATCACGCGCGCCCAACGACTTGAACCTTACTGAATAAAGGCACAGCACTCGTCGAGTGTGTGGCCCAAATACATGGACCTTCTATTAGTCTATGCCCAAATAAACCTATTTCGTTTGAGACTTTTCGAGTTTTCGCTACGTTCCTAACTTCGAAGTTTATTGTTAGAAGCACTTACCCCCCTTTGCCCCACTCTTCATGCCATGTTTTTGACAGTTCCCTCATATATCAATGTCATTTTCTGTCACTGTCAGTGAGTTACGATTGCAGTGTTGCCAAAAAAGTGATTTGCACCAGTTTTGTTAACTTTTAATGCTGGGATATATTCGTAATTTGGTTTGTGATATTATTATTTCGTGTATTAGATATCCTATTGTCTGTCGGTCATCTTTGGATGTATAATACCTTAAAAGTATAATAGACCACTTGAAAACGTCTTAAAAACTAAGTTAGGATGTGTGCCTTTGGAACGCGCCCACCAATGAGAAGAAGGCACAAGAAGGAGTTTTGGCGGGAACGAGCCAACAACATGTCGTGCTGCAGTTTTATTTACACGAAACTTAGTTGTAAACCGAGTTAAATTGTATAATTCCGGTGGAAAGTTATCTAATTTAGTTCTGTGAAAGTGCACAAGTGTAGTGAAAGTAAAAATCAGTGTCAAACATGGACTTTTCTCGTTGCCTCCAAAATCTCCTACAAGGTTATAGTAAAGTAGCCACCGCTTTACTATGACCCCTGACTTGACAAACTGTGACTTGACGACTTGACCATCTTGAAACACTTTGAGCCCGATTTCTGTAAATCGGGCCATAACTTGATGCAAAATATTACTTGATACTGGCTATATGCACAAACCGTGCGAAGCCATAACTGAAGAAAAAAAAAAAAAAAAAAAAAAGGCACAAGAAACTCATGGGGTTTTTGACGTGACAACGTTTTATAAATTGGTTTGCCGGATGACACTTCAAGAAACTGCGTTACGCTCCGCTGACGTTATGCGCTCACAATGAGAGCGAGTGAGAGGCACGCGGGCATGGTTAGCCCGCCTAAGAGCGAGAGAGACAGACATAAAAAGTGAAAGGCACGCGTCCCTTCCACTCGAGCACAGTTGTTGTCACGTAAAACTTTCGCCCGTATACCGACTTTACAGGCAACCAGTTTTTTTTTTTTTTTTTGTTTTTTTTTAGTTATTATAGGTATCTAAATTCTCTGATTTGTTATTTGTAATTGAATTGACCAATCTATCATTGAATCTAATATCAGTTTTTTATCCGTTGTCTAATCATAAATCTAATACGTTCATTGATTCTAATGCGGTTGGTTAAACATACATATTATACCTACAGCTGTTGTACCTAATGATAGACCAAATTATTCATCACGATCTTTACAATGCTTGTGTGCTTGTTCTAAGAAAAAGCAAACTTTGTTGCTTTTTCTATTATTAATTGAAACATGATGAAACATCTGCATTCACAAAAAAAGTGTTACGGTAATATTGTGTGACGTCATGCGTCATGGTATTAATATGACCAGACACGTCATGGTAACTTAGGAAACAGAGTATTTAATAATAATAATATCGCTCATCTGGGCTTGTGTTATGGTGTGACGAGTGACGAATAGAAGACTTACATAAAGAAAAATTATATAATATAGGAAACAAAAGAAAAGAAAACGGAGTGAGGGGTGTTAGGTTTTATTTTCGTTACGGAATTTCTTAATTCGGTCGCCGCGCTCAAAGCCCACGATAAAAGCTTTTGCTTTAGCAATAGCTTAAAAAAAACTAGAGGAAAAACAAACAAAAACTCAATTTTTCATCGTTTTCTTACTTCGATGATATTTTATGACGTTATCACGTAAAATAATAATTATCGTCCGTAAACCGACTTTACAGACAACCATTTTATTTTTATTTTGTCATTGCTTGGTCTCTTGCTCTGGCAATGTTTTTGTGCATCCGTGGTGTTTCATGTTTTGTTGGAAAATACTTTTTTTAATAAATGAAAACCATGCAAAATTCTAATGAAAAGTGTAGTAGAAGTAAAATTATTTTAGAGCTACTGTGTGCTATTAACTAAGTGGAGTCTCCTTAAATACTCTTCGTCTTGACCTGATCGTGATGGCTACTTCATCGGTGAAAGAATTCACAAGTGCGTGGTGGTCAGAAATCTACAATCGAATTATTGGTGCAGTGGTGTTTATTGATGATCCTACTTCCGAATGCCTCCATTGGGAAGGTGGATACTTCAACCTTATTACTGGTGGAGCTGTGTCAGTTAAAAGTCTGTCACCTTTTGAGGTATATTTTAGTAAAAAAACGAATTGAATTTTTGATTGAATTATTTCGTTTTCTTTGCCTAAATAAGTTCTTAAATTGCTGTGAAGCCATGCCATCATCCAGCAGGATCCCAGAAGCAACTGACGCTTTATACAATTTATATCATTACACTTTTTAAACTTAGGTACACAATATGTACCTATTCTACTTAGTTTTCCGGGTCTTAAAAATAATTTTTCTATTCGAACCAGTAGTTCCTGAGATTAGTTAAGATTATTAATTAAGTATAATCTTTGCTACAGATCTGCCCAAAGGAACACAAGAAAGTTGTATTCATAAGTCAATGTACACCCCTTCAACTGGATACAATCAGTGAGATTGTGCGACACAGTGACTTGACACACTGCATACTGATCACATGTACAAGTCTAGATGTTCTGTACGTTGAGTTGAATGAGGATAGAGATGTGACTGATCAGATCGCTGCAGGAAAAGGACAGGCGGAATGTATTAAACAAATGGAAGCCATGTTTTACGATTGGATTGGGAAACCGGTAAGTTCTAAAAGCATTAAGCTTTTCATTGCAGAACTTCAGTAATTTATTTATACTACTTTTTTTTACATCGTCGCAAGGTGGCGAGCTTGTCAGCCTTTTACCGGATACATTTCGGGGAGTGTGCAACAGAACTCCACGACGTAATCTTGTCATCTTCTTTCTTTCGTCATACAACCAGGCAGACTGGTGTGCGGCACCGATTCATGGTGGACATACCAGACGTTCGCACTAAGCGCTTTGCTTCGTCATTCCTTATTCGTACTGCAAGGGAATGGAATCGGTTGCCTGCTTCTGTCTTTCCTGACGTGTACAATTTGGGGGTCTTCAAGTCGCGTGTGAATAGGTATCTTCTAGAAAGGCGTGCTACATCTTAGGCCGCATCGTCACTTACCATCAGGCTGGTGTGATAGTGGTCAAACGCTGACCTATCATATGTAAAAAAAAAAAAAACTAAGTAATCTTTGATTAAAATAAAAAAGCCCAGATAGGTAGGTGACGTTCATACATTAGAAACGTACATACAGTATGTAGTATGTATCTGTCAAAGACTAGATCCATTGTTTGAGTATCTAATGTATGAACATCACCTATCTATGCTTTTTTTCAGTCACAACCCGATGTAACATACATTGGGTTGTGACTGAGTCAATTAGGTGACGGTGACCTAATGAATGAGGTCCATGCGTAGAGGCGAGTCACCTATCTACCGCTATTTTTACTTTAATCAAAGATACTAATATTATAAAGTGGAAAGATTTTTTGTTTTCTTTGTAATGAAAATAGGCTTTGAAACTACTGGACCGATTTTGATGAAACTTGGTATGAGGATACATTGATTGATTGGGAATAACTATGACTACTTTTTATCCCGATATTCCTACAGAATCGGGAGAAAACCGCGGAGCGCTGGTAGTTTTATCCAAATGTTAAAAGTGTTTAGGCTATGAATTAAGTTAATTCTATTTTACTTGTAATTGTCTTTAGAGGCTATTTTCCACAATTACACCTCTTCAGTTGGGTTCCTTATGCATGAGATCTGTTTTGTAAAGCATCTTGCTTAAACTACTCATGGTTTTTCTGGCAAATATTCTAATCAATATCCAGATATAAAGCAAATGCTGCTCGACAGTCAAACTGTTATGTTTACCCATGTAAATTTCATTGTAATTGGTTCATGCAATGCATTAAGTGGTAACAAATACTGTAATATAATTTTTCACTGCAAAACACAGGGTTGCGGGTTCGATTCCCGCGTCAGACAAGTATTTATGCTTAGATATTTGTCTGTGGTCAGGTTGTTTCTATGTATTATAAGTAAGTGTATATTTACAAAAAAAAAAAGTATATACGTTGTCTAGCACACACAAGCCTAGTTACTTAGTTTAGTGCTAGATGGCGATGTGTGAAATGTCCTGCAATATTTATTTATTTCAAATAATAATAGCAAATAACAAATTTAACCCAAAGGTTTTCTTTATTTCAGCAATCCATAGTAGACATAATCCACACACCAATCTTCACCATCTCTCTTACCAACACAATATTTGCCACACCACCATTTGCCAACATATACCCTTCATATGACGGTCAATTGACCACTGAAACCGTATCCGATCTGTATGCGCTATCATCGGATGAAAGGGCCAGAGTTAGAAGGCTGGCTAGCGGATTGAACAGTATGTTAGACTCAATGAATTTGAAGGAAGAAGTACACTATATGGGGCCATATAGTTCACTTGTTGCTGGAGTACTGGAGAATTCACCTGTGTCATTGAATAGGAGAAAGGTATGTTCAATTTGTAAACTCTTATGATAATATTCAATTATTTTTTATTTTCTCTGAACTTAGATAAAGACCACTTGAATACTTTTTCAGTTATTTTTAGAGTTCCATACCCCGTGAGGGGTACTAAATGCCATGATGGT
Organism: Idaea aversata; assembly: GCA_907269075.1. Classification (NCBI taxonomy): domain Eukaryota; kingdom Metazoa; phylum Arthropoda; class Insecta; order Lepidoptera; family Geometridae; genus Idaea; species Idaea aversata. The sequence goes on along the minus strand of OU026099.1, from coordinate 5,009,383 downwards.
ATAATGTGTAAGGAGCCAGATGGCAACAGTGTCAAAATGCTATACTTCAACTTTTTTTAATGGCTGATTGCTGAAATAAAGGCGCAATTCTGCCAATGTCTTTTGACGACCTCTGTGGCGCGTCGGGCGAACACCCGACTGCGACGCAGAAGGTTGCGGGTTCGATTCCCGCCGGGAACAAGTATTTATGCTGACCATAAATTCTTGTATGATATATTATTTTTTAAAGTGCTAAGCCTGCACTGGGCTATCTGAAAATATTTTTTAAGGAAAAATGCATCTTCAAAAATTGCGACTAAGACGAGACTCGAACTCGCATCCTTTGAATACCGTTCAAATGCGTTACCAATTCCGCCACTTAGTCAAGTACCGTCATAGTCGAATTTAAGAATCGCATTAACCTTCTTTTCGAATTAAGTTTCGTTAGCGACATCTGTTAGTATGAATTTACATTACATATAACTCGAAAGTTAACCATTTTAGTTAACGTGTTCGACAAGAGATGGCGCTTTTACTAATCTCAATGATATATTATTTTTTAAAGTGCTAAGCCTGCACTGGGCTATCTGAAAATATTTTTTAAGGAAAAATGCATCTTCAAAAATTGCGACTAAGACGAGACTCGAACTCGCATCCTTTGAATACCGTTCAAATGCGTTACCAATTCCGCCACTTAGTCAAGTACCGTCATAGTCGAATTTAAGAATCGCATTAACCTTCTTTTCGAATTAAGTTTCGTTAGCGACATCTGTTAGTATGAATTCGAAACTTAATTCGAAAAGAAGGTTAATGCGATTCTTAAATTCGACTATGACGGTACTTGACTAAGTGGCGGAATTGGTAACGCATTTGAACGGTATTCAAAGGATGCGAGTTCGAGTCTCGTCTTAGTCGCAATTTTTGAAGATGCATTTTTCCTGAAAAAATATTTTCAGATAGCCCAGTGCAGGCTTAGCACTTTAAAAAATAATATATCATTGAGATTAGTAAAAGCGCCATCTCTTGTCGAACACGTTAACTAAAATGGTTAACTTTCGAGTTATATGTAATGTAAATTCATACTAACAGATGTCGCTAACGGAACTTAATTCGAAAAGAAGGTTAATGCGATTCTTAAATTCGACTATGACGGTACTTGACTAAGTGGCGGAATTGGTAACGCATTTGAACGGTATTCAAAGGATGCGAGTTCGAGTCTCGTCTTAGTCGCAATTTTTGAAGATGCATTTTTCCTTAAAAAATATTTTCAGATAGCCCAGTGCAGGCTTAGCACTTTAAAAAATAATATATCATTGAGATTAGTAAAAGCGCCATCTCTTGTCGAACACGTTAACTAAAATGGTTAACTTTCGAGTTATATGTAATGTAAATTCATACTAACAGATGTCGCTAACGAAACTTAATTCGAAAAGAAGGTTAATGCGATTCTTAAATTCGACTATGACGGTACTTGACTAAGTGGCGGAATTGGTAACGCATTTGAACGGTATTCAAAGGATGCGAGTTCGAGTCTCGTCTTAGTCGCAATTTTTGAAGATGCATTTTTCCTTAAAAAATATTTTCATAAATTCTTGTTTCTGGTTCTGGGTGTTTCCTATATGTATATATTTACAAAAAAAAAAAGTATATAAGTAGTTTATCCGTTATCTGGCACCCATAACACAAGCATTAAGTTGCTTAGCTTGGGACTGGATGGCGATGTGTAAATATGTCCTGAAATATTCATTATTATTTTATTATTTATTAATGTCAAGTGAGTCGAGGAAAAAAACTACAGCAATGAGAGTGGACGGTAATATGTTTTGGACGGTACATAAGATTCCCTTGTGCAGAATAATTTTGACTAAACAAAAAGGGACAACACAAAATAAATACCTATGCAACATAAATATTTAAGTAAAAATAGTACATATACAAACCTAATGAATATACAAAAACAACTAAAAATCAAATAATAAATGCTCATGACAAAATGGCCAATTGTCAGAATGTTCAATCAAATGACCCTATTACTAAGACTACACTGTCCATTCGTCTATCTGTCACCATACTGTATCTCATGAACCGTAATAGCTAGACATTAAGAGAACCGTGAGCTCTGTATACGCGGCGCGAGTAGGTATTTTCAAAAATGACCCGTATCGTGCGATAGATAGAGTTTAAATCCCGACGTAATTGCTTCATTTTTGCTAATGTTGCGGGCCGCACACTGGTCCGGATTCCGAAAATCAGGGACTTAGGGGTCGAAGTCCGAATTAGGGTCTCATATTTTAAAATTAAGGTCTTTAGATGATTCTAAACCACTTTTATAGAATAGCTTTTTCTTATATCGGGGCCCGTTTCCAAGAAAAATAATGTTGTTAAAATTTTTGTATGGAAAAATTTAGTTTTTAGTACTTATTTTGTAAGCGGGCGGAGATGTTAAAACCAAAATTACTAGGGATCATAGAGGGTATATTACTGCACATTATTGTCTGACACACTTGCTTCATATCTCTGCCCGTTCAAAAACGGCAGGCGTTCGAAACTCATATTTTTATTTCGCGATTTATAAGGTACCTAATGTCATTTTTGACCCTATAATTATAATATTTAAATGAAAATACTGTATTGTATTAAAAAATTGGAAAAAGTCGCTTTAATTCCATTTAAATGTACCTTATAAATAGCGAAATAAAAAAAAATTATTTGCTTTCTCCACAATCTTAATTTTAAAATTTAAAAACCCTTCCTTCCATACCAATATACCAAGTCACTGTTTAAGCATCATTCGTTAAAATCATCATTCGATTGTTACGTTTTCTGCTTTCAATACGTCTTTCTAATATATCTTAATTCATTACAAATTTGGATAGGTACTTATATCGGGGTCCGTTTCCAAGAAAATAATGTTATTAATTTTTTTTGTATGGAAAATTTTAGTTTTTCCTAATTATTTTGTAAGCGGGCAGACATGTTAAAACCAAACTTAGTAGGGATTATAGAGGGTATATTACTGCACATTATTGTGTAAGACACTTGCTTCATATCTCTGCCCGTTCAAAAACGGCAGGCGTTCTAAACTATTTTTTTTATTTCGCTATTTATAAGGTACATTTAAATGGAATTAAAGCGACTTTTTCAAATTTTTTAATACAATACAGTATTTTCATTTAAATATTATAATTGTAGGGTCAAAAATGACATTAGGTACCTTATAAATCGCGAAATAAAAATATGAGTTTCGAACGCCTGCCGTTTTTGAACGGGCAGAGATATGAAGCAAGTGTCTCAGACAATAATGTGCAGTAATATACCCTCTATGGTCCCTAGTAAGTTTGGTTTTAACATCTCCGCCCGCTTACAAAATAAGGACTAAAAACTAAATTTTTCCATACAAAAATTTTAACATTATTTTTCTTGGAAACGGGCCCCGATATAAGAAAAAGCTATTCTATAAAAGTGGTTTAGAATCATCTAAAGACCTTAATTTTAAAATATGAGATCCTAATTCGGACTTCGACCCCTAAGTCCCTGATTTTCGGAATCCGGACCAGTGTGGGCCGTAACGTTTTTACCTCCCTTATCCTTTACAAAATGAAGTAAATTTGGTCTCATTTAATTCCCTGCATCTTATTCTAGGTTTATACGTTTTTCTTTTTTGATAATTCAGTTTAGTCTATAAACAATTGAAACGCTCCTTGAAGTTTTTAAGTCAAAAAAATTCAGATACTAATAACTTTTATCTTAGGCAATATTTCTTTAAAATAAAGACGGTTAAACCTAGTTTTCCATTAGATCTGGAACATTTTCAAAAATTATCAAAATCAGACTTCGTTGATGGGGGGAAAACGTTACCGCTGTTTGTATGAAAATGCACAGCTTCACAGTGGTCTTAAAATGTTTACAGATTATGTATTTCTGTTGCTGCTATAACAACAAAATTCTAAAAACAATTTTTTATTGTGGCTTCCATACAACATAGTACCTACTGAATCCTTAGTGCGCGAGTCCGACTTGTCCTTGGTGGTTTTTTTTTATTGAAATATAAAGAAAAGATGTTATTTTTTTCCAGAACTGTCTCCACCCAGCATCCCTAATAATCATCGATCGAACTCTAGACCTCTGCGGAGTAACAAGTCATTCATCAGAATCAATGCTTGATAAAATCATGGCTGTGTTGCCAAGGTTTCCTGGGCAGAGTAACGAAGTAGCTGTCAACATGGCAGCTATAAGCGAAGTTGAAGTGTAAGGACGTTTTTACTCTAATAGTAATAAATATTGCATATGACATATCACACATCGCCATAGAATCTAGCCCCAAGTTAAGTAACTAGACTTGTGTTATGGGTACTACACAACGGATATACTACCTACTTATATACCTACTTTTCTTTTGTAAAGATACAGGGTTATTGGTAATTATACTAGCAAGCCGTTGAGGGCTACTTCTGTGCACCTTAACAAACAACTTTTGTTCTACGACTTTTGGAAATTCGTAAAAAAAAAATGAAAATTTTGAGGTTAAGTAATTTCGAAAAACAGCTGATTTTTTAAAACAAAGGTCATTTCGACTAAGAACAGTAAATAAAACTTAAAAAATATGTAAAATTTTAAGGTTAATGACCTCTCCGTGTAAGGGACAGCTGATTTGACGACCTCTGTGGCGCGTCGGGCGAACACCCGACTGCGACGCAGAAGGTTGCGGGTTCGATTCCCGCCGGGAACAAGTATTTATGCTGACCATAAATTCTTGTTTCTGGTTGTGGGTGTTTCCTATATGTATAATATGTATATATTTACAAAAAAAAAAGTATATAAGTAGTTTATCCGTTATCTGGCACCCATAACACAAGCATTAAGTTGCTTAGCTTGGGGCTGGATGGCGATGTGTAGGTAATATGTCCTGAAATATTTATTTATTATTTATTTATTTTCAGGTAAACCTAAACTTTTTTTTTTAAATAAACCTAACCTAAAACCTAACCGCAAAACTTTCAAAAAATGTTCGAATTTCCAAAAGTCGTATAGTAAAAGCTTAGTAACAGCTTGCACACACAAACATTATGGCAGAAAGTAACACCAAAATAACCTAACCTAACCTAAAACCAAAAACCTAAAACCTAACCGCAAAACTTTCAAAAAATGTTCGAATTTCCAAAAGTCGTATAGTAAAAGCTTAGTAACAGCTTGCACACACAAACATTGTGGCAGAAAGTAACACCAAAATATAAAAACTAGGAAAAAAAAAGTTTGAGCAACTCTGGTATTTGATGAAACAAGCGTGCGTATTCTAATAGAACCGAGAGGTAACTGAGTTTTAGTCTGAACTTTAGTTACCAATAACCATGTATATTTATAATACATAGAAACAACCAGACCACAGACAAATATCTAAGCATAAATACTTATCTGAGGTGGGAATCGTACCCGCAACCCTGTTTTTAGCAGTCCGGTATGGTGACTATTGTGCCAACTGGGTCGTCAATAATATTATGCAAAATATAGTCGGTGAACATACTCAGTTAAAATTTATGGTATAAGTTAAATGAAATGTAAAATTGTTTTTGTGTTGGATAGTCCATTTATCGAGGAAGGCATAGGCTACTTTTCATTTTGATATTACCACGGGGTCGGGACTTACGCAGGTGAAACCGCGGAGCGCTGCTAGTCTTAATATATTAATATTATAAAGCTGAAGAGTTTGTTTATTTGAACGCGCTAATCTCAGGAACTATTGGTTCGAATAAAAAATATATTTTTGTATTGGATAGTCCATTTATCGAGGAAGGCTATAGGCTACTTTTCATTTTGATATTCCCACGGGATCGAGAAATACGCGGATGAAACCGCAGAGCGCAGATAGTTTATTTATAATTTTCAGATGGAGCCACCCAGAAGACATACAACTAAGTCCTGGTTGTCTTTACCACGCAACTGACGAAGCCTGCGTCCAAACCTTTGAGCACATGATCAATAAATCACAAAAGGAAGTCATGTTAGACCTTTACAATAAGCTATCCAAAGTTGACGTGCAAAAGTCACCGAGTCCAAAGAATTTGTTTAAAGTCACTCCTCAAAGTATTGAAAAGATTGTTATCTCAACTAAAGGTAATATCAATATCATCACTACATAGTATAAAATAAAGTCACTTTTCGCCGTCCTTATGTCCCTTTGTATGCTTAGATCTTTAAAACTACGCAACGGATTTTATGCGGTTTTTTTTATAGATAGAGTGATTAAAGAGAAAGGTTTTTTGATATAATACAGCCGTGCGAAGCCGGGGCGGGTCGCTTGTATACCATATAGCGTGACGACGCATCGCCACGGCCTGTATCGCCACGCCAACAATCAGGTTTACCCTCCGCCTATAGATGTTTCACATCAAAAATAAACTTATAACTTTCAGGCAACTACGATATAATATACAAGCACCTAGGTCTACTACAACAGTCGTTGGCCGTTGTTCAAACATTGAAGTCTCCTCTTCGAGCCCAAATTGAACTACTCATGAATTTAGAGAAGCAAGTGCTACAGAACTTAGCGGCTAGTCGGGATTCTACTAGTGTTCTACAACAGGTAATATAAGCTATAATAACTTATAATATGGCCTATTTTTCACAAATGCACTTCTTTAGTTGGGTTGTTTTACGTAACCTTACAACTGCTACTAAGTAACCAATCCTAACAATTGGTACTCTTAACAAAAATGACTAACTAAACCTAACAACTGTTACAAACTTGACCAACCAACTACCAACCTAACGACTTTTACTAACTAACGACTGCTACTAAAACGACCTAACAATAGCTACTTATATAACCGAATAACTGCTACGGCATATAACTTAAAGTAACCACTCTATAATCCTAACGACTGCTACTCAAAAAATGACTAACTTGACCTCTGCTACCAACCTAACGACTTTTACTAACTTACCCTAACGACTGCTACTAACACGCCCTCACAACAGTTACTTAAGTAACCTAATAACTGCTAATTACTTAATTTAACTTTAAATAACCACTCCATAAACCTAACGACTGCTATTGTTAACAAAAATGATTGACTTGACCTAACAATTTTTACAAACGAGAGCTGCTACTGCTAACCTAACGACTACTAACATGACTTTACCAAAATGACTAACATGACCTAACATATTTTACAAACTTGACAACCTAACAACTGCTACTAACCTAACGACTGCTACTAACCTAACGACTGCTACTAACTTACCCTAACGATTGCTACTAACATGACCTAACTGCTACTGATATGTCATAATGACTGCTTCTTTACCTAACAACTAGTACTTGACCTAAAAAAACTTGTGCCATTTCAGGTTTGTCACCTAATAACAAATCGCAAAGAACGAGATCTACCCTTAGTAAACCTACTTGCCTTAGTCGTCCACATTTATTCCTTAAGTGGAACCGAAGTATCATTCCCTAATCTTCATGAAGAGAACCTGGTGGAGGCATTAAGTATAGCGTTATATGAGGACCATCAGACATTGCTGAGTGTTGAGCCGGGGATGGTGATTGGTCCAGAAGAGTGTTTGGATTTAGCTCGAGCTATTATGGGACGGTTGAAGGAAGTCTCTGTAATGAGGAAGTATTGTCACAGGTGAGGGTTAAAGGTTTTTAGGGTTCCGTACCCAAAGGGTAAAAACCATAACCAAAGGCCATAACGTTTTTACCCCCTTTATCCTTCACAAAATGAAATAAATTTGGTCTCATTTCATTCACTGCATCCTATTCTAGGTTTATACGTTTTTCTTTTTTGGTAATTCAGTTTAGTCTATTAAAAAACAATTAAAACGCTCGATGAAGTTTGTAGGTTAGTAATATAGATATTCAGATACTAATAACTTTTATGTTAGGCAATATTTCTTTAAAATAAAAACGGTTAAACCTAGTTTTCCATTAGATCTAGAACATTTTCAAAAAATATCAAAATCGGACTTCGTTTATGGGGGGAAAAACGTTACCGCTTTTTGTATGGAAATTTACAGCCTCACACTGGCCTTAATTGTCTTGTTGTCATTTTCTGTAACTTGTGTGTGCAATAAAGCGTTCCATCTATAATGTTTCAGATATAAATCTGTCATGAAACCATGTGAGAGCGGAGTTGGTGATGAATACAGAGGTTTGCTACAACAACTTGTTGATGATATAGTGAACACAGATCGACCTGATATCAGTGATTTGGCTCATAGAAGCGATGGAATTAAGGAACTATTTAGAACTGGCTTTGGGTAAGTCTCTTTATTGGCGCTCTCTCTATACAAACGTAGTCGACCGTTTTCTCCCTGGATAATAATTACACTATAGCAAATATTTTTGTTATAACTTATAACTGCCATGACCATGCCCCTATGTGTTTTTTTATTTATTTTTTTAATCTTAATTTCTATGATAATTAGAAAATAAAAATAAAAAACAAAGAAAGGGCATAGAGCGCGCTAATCTCAGGAACTACTGGTTCGAATTGAAAAAATCTTATTGTGTTGGATAGTCCATTTATCGAGGAAGGCTATAGGCTATTTTATTATATTTCGATATTCCCACGGGATCGGGATTTACGCGGGTGAAACCGCGGAGCGCTGCTAATTTATGATAATGAATTAATAAATATAAATACTGCAGGACATTCCACACATCGCCATCTAGCCCCCAATCTAAGTAACTAGACTTGTGTTATGGGTGCTAGACAACGTAGGTATATACCACTTATATATTTTTCTTTTGTTAATATATACTTACTAGCTGCGCCCCGCGGTTTCACCCGCGTAAGTCCCGATCCCGTTGGAATATCGGGATAAAAATTTCCCTAGTTGTTAATCCAGGTCTCCAGCTATTTAGATACCGAGTTTCATCGCAATCGGTCCAGTGGTTTTTGCGTGAAGGAGTAACAGTCAAAAGTCAAAAGTCATCACAGACAAATATCTAAGCATAAATTGAGGCGGGAATCGAACTCGCAGCCCTGTGTTTGGCAGTCCGGCATGGTGACCATTGTGTGACCCAGTAAATATGTGTTGCGCGCATCTGTTAAATGCCATTTCTATACTCTTCTAAGAGCATCATCGATGTTTGAAAGGTAATTAAAGTTCTGTTACCAATTTCAGTATCCTTACGAGCAAGAAACACCGCGGGCCGCGACACCCTCTCGACAATCAAACAGTAATAATATTCGTAATAGGAGGAGTTAGTGCGGAGGAATGCAAGCGATTGCATCGCAGTGTAATTACAAGCGGAGTTGACAACACTGTCATATTTGGTACTACTAAACTGGTAACACCGGTCGAGGCGATGCGGGATGCACTGGGTTTATAAAGTGGGTTTGGCGGGAATTGCGACAGTGGTCTCCTTGAGAAAGGAGGTTTTAATCAAAGATGGA